>OZ018331.1:26346883-27069383 GCA_963969495.1 Ceratothoa steindachneri | reverse complement strand
CACTCACGGATGTATGGCACGACATCACGGAAGGGAAGAGGAGCAGGGATGGAGGTTCCTAGAGATGCAGTGCCTTGGCAACAGCATCTGCTGTCTCATTTCCTTTTTTACCTATGTGGCTAGGTACCCAACAGAATAAAACTTTGTGGAACGAGGATAAATAAATAAGCCACTATTGGATCTTTGAAACTAGCAGGTATTCTGCAAATAAAAAGACTAAAGCAACCAAAGAGCTGAGGGAATCAGAGAATATTGTATAAGATCCCAGTGATGAAGAAGCGATGGTATACAGTGCAGCTAGTATCGCCAAGCTCAGCCGTGAAGATAGAGGCTGTATTGGGCAGGCAAACAGACACATGACGGGAGGGGAAGATAGCAAAAGCTCCTACCCCATCGGAGGATTTAGATCCCTCTGTGTAAATAAAAGTGCTTGATTTGTGACACAAAGAGTGTTCATAAAAAGAGGCTTCGTAGAACCGAAGGCAACAACTTGGTCTTCAGTTCTCTTCATGGGTGGCAATAGCCATGGGGATACTTTAGGGATCTGATATGGAATAACTGATAATTCCCTCAGTTGACCTGTATCTCAAGTCATAAGCAGGGCAAAGTGGCGAGTCAGTGAAGGAAACCTGTCATATGAGACCACCGAGTGAATATTATAGGTGCACTCATATACAGGTGAGTGGGGAAGCTGTTGCAGCGTTAAAAGGTACTGCAGGTTAAAATTAAGGCGGCGGAAGGATAGTGGAAGGACCCCACTCTCTGCATGGAGACTCCATACTGGGGAGGACTTGAATGCTCCCAAACTAGACACCCTCCAAGGTTCCTAATAGAATTGAGCTTATCTAGGTTTGAAAATGAGGCTGAAGAGTACACCTGTCACCCATACTCCAGCTTAGACTGGATCAAGCTTGTATACAAAAGCCACAGGGTACAGCGGTCACTCCCCGTGAAACATGTGATAGAAGTTTTAAGATATCCATTCTCTTCAAGCAGGATTTTTTCAAGGCAGTTATATGGGGGACCCAGGAGAGCTTTGAGTCAAAGATAACCCCAAGAAATTTACAATGAGGCTCAAATGAGATGGGGGAGCCATACAAAGATAAGGTTGGCTGTTCCCAGTCAACTTGCCTGAAATTGTAGAAATGAACTGCCTTTGTTTTTAAGGGTGACAGTCGGAAGCCTTTTGCAGCGGCATTCTTGGCAATGATGTTAATGGCCAGTAGCAATTTACGGATGACAAATCGCAGCTGAGGCGAGGCTGATAAAGTTGCCAGGTCATCCACATAAAGAGTTGTTATTACCTCTGCAGGAAGATCAGTAATAATGCTGTTGATAGCCACCGAGAAGCAGGTGACGCTCAAAACGCTTCCCTGTGGCACGCCCTCTACCTGATCAACAGGCTCCGATACATTTCCTACCCTAACACGGAACGTGCGCCCAGCAAGAAATTGCTTTATGAACCTAGGAAGATGGCCTTTGATACCCCAGTCATATCGTTGCTTCAGGATACCATACCTCCAGGTGGTATCATATTCTTTTTCTATATCAAAAAAGAAATCAATGGAGTGTTGTCTCTTTGTGAAAGCCTATCAAATGCAATCCTCCATCCTGACCAGCAGGTCTGTGGTGCATCGTTTCTTTCTAGAACCCGACTGTGAAAGAGAAATAAGGTTGTGTTTCTCTAGAAACCATACCAACCTGGCATTCACCATCCCTTCAAAAAGTTTGCATGGGAAACAAGTAAGGGCAATTGGGCGATAGTGGGTCGGAAGTGTCCATTCCTTTCCTGGAAGGAAAACAGCCCTTAATCCAGATATAGATAAATATATCGAGAAGATGTGAAATGAGTGTTGAATGTATATTCGTGATCAAATCATAAGAGATACCATCAGGACCAGCTGCGGTGGATCCACATTTTTTAAGAGCACTTTGAAGTTCATGAATGAAAAAGAGCTTATTGTATGGTTCATTATCCATACAGGGATCCATGAAGTTCAAGAGGCACTGCTCTTATATTTTCCTGACATGTTGAAGTTCTAAGGAATAATTGTTAGGGCTGGAAATGTCAGCAAATGTGTTTGCCAGGACATTTGAAATTCTGGACAAGTCTACCAAAAGCTCGCCTGCTTCAACTATATTGGGGGCAGAGAAACCACTTGCTCTGCCCATGAGCTTTTTCACTCTTTCCCAACTTTGTCTGGTGGAGTTTGGTGGTTGATAGAGTTGATGTACCCTTTAAAGGAAATTCAGCGAGCCTTGCGGAGGGCACGCTGTCGTACTGCCCTGGCTCGGCTACGAGCATACTTATTGATGGCTTTAGAGTTTCGATGGTAGCGACGACAAGCTGGCTTACACTAAGTCACCACTTTGCTGCATTCCTCATACCAAAAAGGGAGATGGGTCTTGTGGGAAGCAGTTTTGGAGAGGAGCATGAAAGAATTTGCCGCCTGGTTGACATGATCATGGAAGTTCTCCAAGATCATGTCAATGTCACCCTGAGGGAAGTGTCCACAATGGTGTGAAAGGTATTTAAACTTTGGCCAATTGGCTTTCCTGGTGTTCCACCTATTGCCCGGTGGGGAAGGAGAGGCACCCAGGCATGAGTTCAGAACAACTGGGAAGTGATCGCTTCCTCTCAGATCAGGATCTACCGACCAGCTGTAATCTGCTCTACAGTCTGAGGAACAAAGTGACAAATTTACACAGGTAGAGCTGTTGGTCTGGACATGGAAGGATGTTGGAGTGCCATCATTAAATAATGACATATTCAAGGTCTCCATAATTCTCACAATCAGATTTCCCCTGGGGTTGTCATCATAGTCTCCCCAAAGGTGGTGTCTTGCATTAAAGTCTCCAACTAGTAGGAATGGGGTCGGGAGTCGGGAGATGAGATTGGCTAATTTGTTAGCCAAATCTGAAGCAACTACCCCTTAACCAGGAGGGAGGTAAAGTGAGCAGACTGTGTATAAACGATTGGTATACACACGGATCGCCACTGCTTAAAGGTCTGTTCTCAACGGGATTGCTAAGTGAGAACAGACCCTATGAATAGGGTCTGGTGGATTCTTAAAATATCCCACATAGTGGGAGATATTGGGTAATCGACGAATACCCAATTGAGTCTCCTGTCTTGCTATACAGCAAGGGTTGTAATCATGAAGCAGGAGTTTGAATTCTTCCCATTTGGAGCAGATCCCTTGTAGATTCCGATGAACAATTGGAAACATATTCATCGTTCAAGGGTAATTAAATTTTTCTTTGCACCTGATGAAGGTGACTGGGATTTTGAACCTTTTTGAGCTTTAGGTGTAATTAACGTTTGAGGTATAGGTAGTTTGAATGTTTTGGGGATGGCTTTTTTTAGATGGCAAAGAACCATCTGTCAGTTGTAAATATGACAGGGGGGTTTTTGCTGGCAAAGATGCCTCCGAAGATATTGGGTCCTCTGTACTGGTAGGTAGTAATGTCGAGAGATAGTACCGAGTCATTCTGAGAAGTGGTTAGTAGGTCAGCTGGGGTAGGTGAAGAAATACCAGAAGGCTGTTTCTCCTCTTCAAAAAGGGCCACAGCCAAAGCTGAATCAGAAAAAAATCTGTTCAGCTTCTTCTGGCGTTACTGATGCTGTGAATGTAATAGGCTGGCTAGTTGTGACTGATGGACTCAAGGCAGATTCAGTGGGAGGAGGGGGATGTCCAAAGGTGAAACGAACACCACAGGAACATCCTCGTAAACTGCCTCCATGTCTTCAGGACATGTCAATGGTTGGTTAGATGCTGATGGAGTGGAATCTGAGGAACGGCGAGTCCTCTTGCACCTTGGTTTAGGAGAAGCAGGAACCTTCCTAATGATTGGAGGGAGGAGGAGAATCATTCTGAGGCAGAGATTCTATTGGGGCTTCTTGATTTTTTTAAAAAAAATTTATAGAACCCACCTGGCAACTGCCCACTTGGGCATAGGTCGCCGAAAAACACGACAGCCTAGAACTAGGCTACTTTAAAATAAGATTATGAAAAAATAACAATGATAAATATTTGAAAAACTCAACAATTAGGAAGCAATCTTCGGCAGCGGAGAGAGGTCCCCCCTAACCCCGGTGCAGGAGAGTGCCACCTACAAACAAAACAATAACAAACGAAAAAAACAGAAAAGAACCTTAAATAAAAGGAGAGAAGCCCGGCCTCCCCCAAAAAGTCAATGTGCACGAATCCGTCCCGAGTACAAGGGACAGGCGGTAGCGACCCGCCCATCCCGGTACCGGGACAGGTATCGTGCGCGAAGATCACCCAGACTGGGACATTCGACAAGAATGTGCCGAACAGTCTGGGAGACGAGGCAGTCGTTGCAATAGGGCGCAGGCGAGCGTTCCATCAAATAGCGATGCGTCACATGAGTGTGTCCAATTCGGAGCGACAGAAAGCAACATGAAGCCGCCGCGGCATTGGGAGGTAGGTCCATGGCAACAGTCGCGGCGCAATGGCACGCACCTCTAAGTTCCCTTCGACCGTCTCCCATCTTTGCCATGCAGTCCGAAGAGCTACCGGTAAACGGTCACGCTGAGGAAAGAGGGGGGAGCCCTGGTTTTAGCCGGGGCTGGGTATGAAGCCTTTTTGCCGCCAGCTTTACCAGGGGAGCGCCCGGGTTGGGTAGAGCCCGCAGAAGGACTCCGAATGGGCGCGGAAACAACCGTGCTCGTTGGCCTGGATAAGCCAGGAGCAGAGGGTGCCTTTCTAACTATGAGGCATATGACGTCCCAGGCAGAGCCGGGCGCGCCAGGACCAAGTCCTTAGCCTGGCGAAATGAGAGTCGATCCTGGGCCTGAACGGCCAGGATTTCTTTCTCAAGGAGATATGCACCACATTGCTTCAAAGAAGCAGGGTGCGGCTCTCCGCATTTGACACACTTAGCCACACACGATTTGGACTTATCGTGTGCGACCTTGGAGCAATTTACACATAATTCGGGTGACCCTGACTTTGCACGTCTACAGGAGCGATTCGTATGGCCGAAGCGGTGACAGTAATAGCTCCGCCGCGGCAGTGGCACGAATGCCTTCACGCGGTAGCGGTACCAACCGGCACGCACCGACTCAGGGAGCTTGTCACAGTCGAACGTGACGAAGAGTGTAGGGGTAGGTCTCGAGGCCCCTCCCTGTTTTGTCATCACACGTTCGACCTTGACCAACCCATGGTCGGCCAGCTCTAGGGTGATGTCCTCAATGGAGTAGTCAATGAGTTCCCTCGCATAAACTACTCCTTTCACAAAGTTCATGGTAAAGTGCGGCGTCACACTCACCGGGGTGCCAAGAGCACTTATCTTGGCCGCCTCGGCGGGATTCGCCGCATTCGCCAGAAGGCTCCCGTCCGAGAAACGGGTCACCTTCGGCTCTCTACCAATTACACTAGCTAATCCTCTCCTCTGATGGATCATGTTGCCCTTGGATAACATGCTGCCATCAGTGGAGCGAATAACCAGGAAGCGCTTGAAGCCAGCGGGTTCGAAAACGCCAGGTAACCTCTGAATGAGGGGCCCCGATGTCATCACGGCTCCGCCCCGTGCACTCTTGGTCTTAGTCTTAGTCAGGGGCTCCGCACACGGGGGGGTAGAGGGGCCGGATGTGCCGATCTTGGCTTGGTCGCTTGCCAAAGTGGCCACAGACCCATCCGTCCCCACAGCCCCCGCGGATGGAGAGGAGCCCCGAGTCTTCTTAGTCTTTTTGGTCTTAGTCATTTTCTTTTTTGGAGAGGAGGGCGGGGAATGAACCCGCTTCTCACCTCCGCCGGTAGAAGCCCCTAGGCCAGTTGGACTGGCCTCAGCCAGGTTCTTCTCCTTTTGAGAAAGTCCTGCTGATCGCAGGGGCACCATCCGGAGGAGATTCCTCCCCTCCTTGTACTGCCTAAGAATCCCCAGCCGTTTGAGGAGGACCTTGCATAGGGGCGGATTCGGGTTCGGTATTTGGCGCCGAGCCCGGATTCCTTCCCATGGAAGGCCCTACCGTCTGAGGCTGGGTTTCCTCAATGACCATGCCTATCACAGGAGGGGCCTCCAATTGGCCATCCCCTCCCAGGACATCGCAGGTCCCCTTGGCAGTGTCGCAAGTCTTGTGTGGGAAGGCACAGGCCTTGACCGCGGCAAGGTTTAAAATTCTTGCCAGCAGGTCTTTTGAGGGAAGCGACCGAAGGGGCCTGGCTTCCCTCTCCCCCCTAAGGGGGTTTGCCCTACCGAGCCGCTTACTCGAGGGGCGTTCGGCAATGGGCTGCCTGCTGGCTTTATTGGCAGTCCCCTTGGAAATAAAAGAGGGCACTGCCGCTGGAAAAAGGGAGGTGCCCGAAAGCACCTCCAGAGAAGGGGGTGAGGGGGAGTCCCCTGCACTGGTAGGCGAAGGAGAGGAGTAAGCCTCCTCTCCGGGTAGAGAAATATGGAGGGTCCCCTGCGCAAGCACAGGGAAAAGACCTCCATTTTCTTCGGTGGAGCTGCCCGAGGGCGGCTCCGTTGATGAGCAGGGGGAAGTCGAGGGTATTTTTTTTTTTTAAGTTGTGCATCATTGGGCATGGTGACCCTAAATTTTCTGCGGGACGCAATAGCTCATCACCTCTTGCAGTTGCCCGCACTGCAAGAGGTGCTTACAGGCCTGGAAGAGCCAGGCGCCGACATTCGGGACCACCCCTCCCTCCTGGTGGCCTGGCAGTCCATCGGCATGGCGGCTCCACCTTGAACACTTCGTAAAATTGATAGAATGTGAAGAGGAGAGGAAAAGGGATGTGAGTAAGGTATGGGTGGGGATGAAGCAGGTTGTTAAAAACCAGCCACCCCAGATCGGAGCTCAGGGGTTAGGGAACATTGTCCCCTCCCCCCTCAGCCTCGATCCGGGACGGTTGGCTGAGAAGGAGGTCAGCATCTACCCTGTGAAATTAGAGGCTGACCAGAGAAACCTGTGGGAGAGGTTGTTTAAAAAGCGACGAAGTAGGGAAGAAATACAGGGTATCTGAAGGAAGGAAGAGTAGCTAAGCTAGGGCGGGATGAAGCTCTGGATCCCGTCAGCACGGCGGCCAGGATGGCAAATCGCCGCGACCCTTACGGGGTGGGGCTTCTTGATTGATATTCTGCAGCCGTAAAAGTGGAGGTCTGAATGGTCTCTGCTGCCTGTTACGGACTGGTCTGATCGCTCTAAGAGCGTCCGCAAAACTCACTCCTGGTTGTATGTATAATTTTTTAGCTCTCCTTCTAGAATCCTTCATGCTAATTCGGAATTTATTCCGAAGAGCAACAACCTCTCTGTCATACCAAAAAAAGGTGCACTGCTTAGAGGTGGCTAGGTGATCGCCATCACAGTTGACACGACAAGGGGAAAGAGGGCACGGTGTTCCATGGAAATCAGAGGAACAATTGACACATACCCTCTCCTGTATGCCGTGCTTACTGGCATGTCCAAAACGTTGACAATGAAAGCACCTACGGAGATTTTCCATGTAGGGCTTCACCGGAATACACAGACAACCAGCCTTGATATTCTTAGGGAGTTCCAACCTATTGAAAGTTAATATGATAATAACGGAAGGAACTCTGGCGCCATTAACATTACGAGTGACGCAGTATGCACCAACTACCTTCTGAGAAGTCAGTTTAGGAACAAGCCAGTCCACATCATATTCAATAAGCTCCCTGGACCTGATAAGCCCCTTGCAGGTGTTAAAGGTAGGATGGGCTAAGGAGGAGATATTGAGGGAAGCAAGAGAATCTAGTGCTTTGGTTTTTTGATGCTGATCAAATGAAGAGGACCCCACAACAAAGCAGCCATCATTTCTAGGCCACATTTGGCAACAAAGTTTTCATAAACATTGAAAATGACATCCTTACTTATTGGTGTATTATTGTCTAATTTTAAAACTACAAATCTATCATAATCAAGATCATCATCATCCTCGGAACCAAAAGGATAGAGTCTACGAAGATCACGGTCATTGGTGGCACGGGTACCAGAAGCCTGGGGCCTCTGGGAAGTTTGTATAATTTTTACCCATAAATATTTGTATTAAAAGAACATGTAACCCTGGGGAAGTGGAGTCATGTTACTATAGTTGCCCCCAGACTAGGCACTTTACACATTCCTCAGGGTAGCCCTTCCCCCACGCTAAAGCTGTCGTTTTAAAAACAGTGCAAAGTCATGAATGGAAGTTTGACGATGGCTAGACCAAGACCCACGCTGTGAACCGCTATCAACCCCAGAACAAGTGCGGCCTTCAAGGCGATACCTCCGGTGAACATGATCGGCAACCCGTACAGCGGTACTCAACACACGGGTGTGAGGATTCTTAGTCTGGCTGCTCCATAGTGGCCTGTTCAGCAAGGTAAGACAGACTGATGGACAATAATGTCCATCACAGTCTTCACTGACATAGCCCACTGTGTCATTGAAGTACGCAAGCCCCCCCCATCACGACACGGTGATCCTCAGGAAGGGGCATCTGTTGGGAAAGAGAGGGGGGCACGTACAACGATTCCCGGTAGACAACGCACGATCACAGCAAGTTAGAGGGCATGGACCGACGAGCCCTGTCAACTCTTGCTCCCCAGAAAGGGTTAGCCCTAACGAGGCCCTCCCACCGGGAGCGGTCAATTTCGGGCCGACTGCATGATTTCTTGGCAGTCCCTTATGAAAGAAAAGAAGGGACTGCCGCTGGAAAGAGGGAGGCACCCAAGGGCACCTCCAGAGAAGGGATTGAGATGGAATCCTCTATAGCTGTACACCTAGTAGAGAAGTAAGCTTCCTCTCCGGTAGAAGAAATTTAGAGGGTCCCCTTAGACAGCCCAGCTGAGGGGGGAACCTCCATTCTTTGGGTGGAACTGGCAGAAGGCGGCTCCATCGATGTTAAAGGAAGAGTTGATTGCGATTTTTAAAATTTCTCATCATCGAGCATAGTGACCCTATAGCTTATACAGGACGCAAACGCTCATCACCCCAGGCAGTAGCCAGCTCTGTGAGGGGTGAATACGGGGCCCGCAAAAGCAGTTGCCACCATTAGAGACCACTACTCCTGCCTAATGGCCTGGTGGCTCCACATAAGGCTCGGCGTAAACTCTATAGACAATAAAAGGAGAAAGAAAGTGGATGTGAGGAAGGAGTGGGTGGGGATGAAGCAGGTTGTTAAAAAAAACAACTACCACAGGCTGGAGCACAGGGGTGATGGAACGTTGTCTCCTCCATCTTCAGCACCGATCCGGGATAGTTGGGTGAGAGGAAGCTGCTTGGAATCTACTCTGTGAAATTAGAGGCCAACCAGAGAAAGTTGTCGGAGAGGTTGTAAGGAAAGTGAGCAAGAGGACAAGGTGTCCGACAGAAGACGCTAAGCCGGGCCGGATGAGGTGCTGAGTCCATTCAGCACGGCAGCCAAGAAAGCAAATCGCTGTGCCACTTACAGGGTGAAACAGTGCCAGTACTAGCACTTCCACAGCAGTGGCACAAATGCCTTCATGCATATTGACACCAACTGGATGCACCTCCCACTCCCTTCCTCCCCCAAGATGGGTGCACTCAATGCAAACCCCATCCCCTCTTACCCTCCAAGGAAAAGCACCTATTGCTTTTATGTATATCAGGAATTGTCAGTCTAATCTTTTATGAATTTCAATAAGTGGATAGAAAAATTTACTTTTCCCATTTTCTATATAACCCATAGTCCACTAAACCAAAGATGCAGATTAACCACCATGACTGGCATGGGCAGCAGTGTTTCAGGTCAGCAGCCCAATATCTGGACTTGGTAGATTTTCCTCACAAGCCTTTGTGGGTGCAATAAACTTTCCCCACAAATTACTAAGTCTTTTCACTGCATTAAAATTTGTGAATAAATTTGGTATTAAATTTTGAAGTGGGCAAAATTACCTTTTATTGAAGGGAGTTTTGTAGGGCCATTTCAGCAGAGGATTTGGGGCTTGAGTTTTCCTCTTCCGAATCGAGTCTCTCTCCATCAAGGAGAGGAATTTCATCTTCCAGGGGTTCTTCTTTAATCTCCTCTTTCATTACAATCTCAGAAAATCGCTCCTAAAGTTTAAGACAGAATCAATTCTTTTTAAATACCAAACAACAAATATTTTTATTTTTATAAAATGGAGGAAAAAGAAGGACCAAAAGGCTACCCAGACCCCCCTGATTCATGTTTACCCACCAGGTCCTACTAGTGGAAAAAGACTATGAATGAACTTCCCGCACATTTTTAATGATTTCTCTGCAATCTTGTGTGACAAAAGTTTCTGAAGAGATTTAACAGAAAAAAGCTACATGGGGCAGGCAAAAGTCTGACCGCCATCACATTCAATCGTTTACCTATTGCAATCATTGGTTTTATCTCTTACTATAAGAGGAAACATGTTAGGAAGCCCTCAAAGAGTCCTACTAAGGACTAAAACTGCCTCCAGGACAATAATGTGAGATTAAAAACTTGCTCTGGCTCCAAGCTGATGCCTCTCTCATCTACAAATGCCCTGGTCTATCCTGGTACTCATGGACCAAGTCATCCTCTCTTGGCTCTTTTCATCTCTTAATACATTGCTGAAGAGTATGAACATCTCTGTGAACCATGTCGCATCTAACATCTTAGGCAATAACACAGCGGATAGAATATTTTTACTTTCCAATTCACAAATATTTGCATTTGTATGTGCAATCTTTTAAATCTTTTGCATTTAAGTGTATATACCCGAAGACTACAATCATGACAACTTAAGCATGTAGCATCCACATATTTTCACCAATGCTTTATTTAGGAACCTTTTTTTAAATATTTTCAGGTATTTGTATATAATTTATAAAGAAATGTGAGATTTTTCTTTAGAAATGCACAAGAGATCTTATCTCTAGTTACAAACTTAAATCATATTTAAGACTCAGTAATTGAAGAGTCCAACCTAGTGGGGAATGCAAGATAGCTACCATTGATACCATGCATTCAAATGGAATACAAAAAAAACAACTGTGTATGAGCCAAATTGGCTGATTATTTCATAAAAACCACCAAATATTACTTCTTGACATATTAATCTATGTTGTTTCGCATCAAAAAACTTGTCTTTGATAATTTTTGCTGTGCTATCTATACAATCATCCTAATAAATAATATTATCTTGTTTAGAATGATTAAATTATATTAATTAGATATAAGCTGATAATGATAGTAAAAAACAAATGGAAACAATGAATAACAATGGGCAATTTTAGTGTTGTATCTTTTCGCACCTTTTTATCATCAAAATTGCCATTGAGTGGATCTTCACAGAATTTGTGATTTATTTCTTTAATCTCTCCAGATGCATTCTGTAAAAGTAAAAAAGATACTTTCACACTTTATGATAAATCTTATAAATTTAAAAAGTTAATTTTACAGAAATTGTATTGATATTCAAGCAGGATGGATGAAAAGGTGATGCATTCCACTCAAAAATTTAATTTGGTAATGGGAGCAATGGTTTAAAGGTCTCTTGACATCAGGGATCTGTTCCCTGAGCCATTTAAATACAGTTCAAATGATCATATAAAATATCCCACTTCTCATTAGGTGATTTATTTTTCAAAGGTGCCCATCTGGCGACAGCTACCAAGGGCATAGGTCACTGGAATACCCCTTTTAGAATTCAGGTCAAAGCAACTAATCCTGCGAGTGCCTTCCAAACTACCTTGATTTGAGTAACAAATTGATTCCAAATAAAGATTTTTTTAAAGGTCTCTCTGGTGAATACACAACCAAGTAGTCTCTGCTGGCAGGGCAAAGTAGTGTCCTCTCAGCCTCGGAGTAATGCACTCAACACAAAGACTCAAAATTGAGTATAAAGGATAGTGGTAACTATGCTACTCTGCCTGGTACTGGTAGCATGCATGATTATCCCCCAGACTTGGACTCAACAAGTATATGTAAAACAGTCATTGCAGTAAGGCACAGGAGAATGCACCATCAAATGGCGGTGGATACTGTGAGTATACCCAATAGCAAGATAACAGACATCAACTTGAAGCTGCTGGGGCAATAGCAGGTGGGTCCATTGGAACAGTCATGGCAAGATGGCATGCAACTTTAAGCTCCCATTGGACATCTATCCTATTCTTTACAGGCAGCCCAGAGGGCTGACCTAATCCTAACGAGGTAGGCAATGTGAGGAAGATAAAAATGCTGGTCTGGTAATGCAGTCCTTGCTGAATCTTTAATACCCTCATTTCCTGCTATCTTCACTTGTCCAGAAACCAAGTAGAAGATAATCCCAACCTCTGCCCAGTTTGGTGTATCATGGATGCCTTAAACCAGGGTGTTCGGAGAGTACAATGCCTAGAGAGTACCAAGGAAATTTGCAAGTCATTATATATCTCAATCTGGTTCCTAAACCTAGCACAATGTGTTCTCCCTTGTACCAGATATGAATTGCAACCAGCTCAGCTGTGAAAGTAGACACAACATCTAGTAGAATACTGCTGACTTCAAACAGCAGGGATAGGGCATGCAAGTTGGCCTCATCTTGTGACTTGTATCCATCCATGTATACTGGCATGGCTCCAGCATGAAATGAAGTGTGCTCCCAAAAGGTATAAAGTAATAATCCCAGAGCTCTTTTAAGCTTAGGGAGATGGTGTGGCAAGAGTCAATGGTGGTGTGATCCAAGGTGATGTCTTGAGCAGAACCAGAGACAACACAGGACTAAGGGGTAAACTAAGCCTTTGGAGTTTTCTAGCTAGCCCTTAACCAAAATGGTTTAGGCTATGACTCGTGTTTTGAAGCTATATGCATTATCAAAATCAGTCACAGATGAGATGAGAGCTGTTAGCAACTGAGGAAGATGTCAGGCCTGTGAATACAACCTCATAATGCACAGTGCAGCACAAGTAACCTCTTCCTGGCATTGACAGGCAAGCTGTCAAAAGTGGACATGCAGATGGAAAGTGGTGTGATGGATTGCATTTACCTTTCACAATTCATGCGAACAAAGGAATGATAAAACAAAGCATTATCCCTAACAGCACTTCAGTGATGAATGTCAAGAATGAAGAATATGAATGGCAAAGATACATGAGGTAGTGTTGGAAACAAGATCAAGGAAAGGTGGAATTCAACACTTCCAGGAAAACCCTGTTTAGAAAGAAGCTACGGCCAAGGTGGAGTCATACACTGTTGCAAAGTTCACTACCTGAAGTTGGAACAAAGAAAATCTATGCGCTTCTGCACAGGGAGAGAGCCAGTTCAATGCTGGTTGGAGTTGATGGTCCTGAGTTGGCCTCTGGGCAGCACCAAAAGAAATTGAAGGATCATCTAATTAGAGAAGAGCCAGAACATCTTTGGATATCTGTGAAATGCCCTCTTCCTGCCCTATTAGGCTGTAGAAGCCTCCCATGTACACGCAATGAATGATTTCATATAAATTTAGATATGAAAATTGAGATGCATACACTTGTCCCCATCATGTGAAGAGTCTCCATGATACCTACCATAGGCCTTCTACAGATAAAAAAACATAGTGGTATATATAGTGCACTGTATGGAGGAATGTCTCTCGTCTAGCATTTTGCACTAGGAGTAGAGCCTCCAAAATTGAGTGGAACTTGCAGAAGCACCACTGTGTATTTTTTTTTTTATATAGAGCCCATCTGGCAACTGGCACCACTGTGTAGAAGACTGGGTTCCACTGTCCATGAAGTAAGCAATTTGTACCACAACTTACAGAAGCAGCAAGTTAGAAAAATTGGGAAGAAACTGGCTGTGGTAGAGTGATGTCTCTCCAATTTGCAAAAGTGATGAGGGTAGGCATTTGAAAGGAGTCTGGGAGGATACCTTTCTTTCCAGATCCTGAGGAATGGCATAGAGAACATTGTTTGTGCAAGAGCCAGTGTCCACACAAACATAAAGCAGGCCGCAAATCACTCAGTGACATCACAGCATTTATTGAATGCTGGTGGAGCAGAATTGATGCTAGCCAATATGTTGAATGCAGGCGCGAAAGACTATCACAGATACAACATCAGACTAAGCAGTCTCTCTCCTGGAGAATAAGAGGGGAAGCCTTGAAAAAATTTAATCCAAATCATTTTGAATTGCTCCTGCATCTTTACAAGGAGTCTACCCATTAGATGAAGGTTCATTAAGGTAGTTCAAAACACAAATTTTTCTTATTTTCATAAATTTTAACCAAGGATATTGAGAAACAGTGGCACATCTTCAGAGTGCATATTTCTAAACATGCATCTCACCTGATGAATGCATCTAAGTTGATTCCAGTCACCACATTCTAAAAGAAATTGGAATATCATTTCAATGTTGTAGTTCTTTCCCTTCTGTCATTTTATGTTGATAGCCGCATCTTTGCATTTTCCTTGGACAAGTTTCTCCAAACCTCCTTCAGATGCTGAATCGAACCAAAGATTATCCACCTTCCCAAGGCAGATACTCTGTGAAATCCACTGTTAGTTGAGGTGGTGTCATAATATAGTAGTTAGGTTGTCCGCCTCCCCTCCCCTCCCCTATGTCTACTCCCTTTCTTCTTTTTCAGAATGTGTGAGGATGGTGTGATCACCATCATTGCTTTGTGTGGGGAACTCGATAGACCTCTATTGTGCTACCCCATTCATCTCTATTTTCTTTTTAGGCGGATTCTTTCAGCTTAACAATAATTTAAATTCATCATATATTAGATAATTGTGACTGAAGGTTGAAGAGCCGCCTGGATAGAAAATAGGTAAGTGAAAATTGTGTGTGAGTAGGTGTGGTTGAGAAAGATGTTTGAATGTGGCATTGAATCAGTGACTGAATGTGCCTTCTCTTTTCCAGTTTTGTGGTACCGATAAGTCGATCAACATCTGACTTTTTGGAGACGGCTGAAGCCAGTCCTGACCATTGCATATGTGCCTACCTTAGAGGAGGACCTTCTTAAAGTGTGGACCTTTGAGGGCACCTCCCAGTCTCCAGGGACTAATTGGAGCTAGTATCTCACAGACTCCAACACAGCAGTTAAGAATAATGAGTGTCCCAGGTCCCTGAAGCCAAGACACTTTGCTGAGTCCAGAACCTCAAGCGTCCCTCCCAAAGCCGGCCCGCTTCCCCTTGCCCTTCCATTCATCCCCCTGTTCGGCCAGTCATAACCAGTTTAAGGGTGCACCCATTATTCCTGATATTTTCAATCTCTGATTTGAATTGGCCCTTAATATTGTAAGGCCCTATTTGAGCTTGCATTGGCCAAGATAATATTGTAAGGCCACTTACATATATTAGTGTACCTATATTTATATATATATATATATATATATATATATACTTAATCATTTTGGGCTTAGGTTATAAGGTTATATTAGTATTTTTTGGTAGCTGTGAGTGATTAAGGTTTTTGATTTATTTTCCATTATTGTTTTAATAGTTAAAATTAGACTCTCCCCTCAATACTTGGTGTGGGAGTCATGACCCTGATCACCACAATAACAAGGGCCGTAACATTATCCGTAAGAACCCAATTTCAATGACAGGTAATTTTAATAACTTTCCTTCAGTGTATGGAGGTGGATCAAGCACGAGCACATCTTAAGTCTCTGAAGTACTTGCAGGTTCACTGCCCCAAAGACCTTTGAGCAACATTCCATGCTGGTTTAAGGAGGCGTAGTTGGAAATTTTCATCCAACTTAGACATGCCAATTAGGTCACTGCAGGTAATGTCATCCACATGAACAATAGCCACTTGTTCTGCTACAGCTAGAAAATAGTAATTGGTTTTAAATAGTTCTTGTTTACGCTGCAGTCGCATTTCTCTAATAGTTTATAGGGATCTTGTCTCAAAAATAGTGTCCTCACCAGACCTTTCCTCTCAGTCCTTTGGTATTCATAGAACCTGATATTCTTGTCTTTCTTCTCAGTGCATCTGTCTGTTATTCTGTATTTCCTGGATAGCATCTGGAGTTCCTATATACAACAGGCTACTTCCAAAACAAATGCTCCTCTTTATCATCCAGGATTACTTGCTCATCCTTTGCTTTTCAATAGAATACAATGATTCTCAAGTATTTTTATGAAGAGCTTCAATGCAATGTACTCGGCCATTGTCTTATTCTGAGCTTATGCAAGAATGGGATGATAGATTTATCAGTTTTATATGCAAGGTTTTTCTTACCACCAATCAAGCTGCTGCCAATAAGGTCATAAGGCACTGGATTAATTGTTAGACTATTACTAATTTATATAATGGTACAAAAAATACAAACCAAAAATAAACAACAAGAAAAATGAAGTGGACTCTGGCATTGGAGAAGGCCTACTTTCCTCCAGTGCAGGGTTGCACCTCCAGTGTGGGGTTGCACAACACCGAAAGTCATATAAAATAGAGGAGGACCACATCATACAGAAATATGTCTCTATGAAAAACTCAGTGGTAGGAACCATGATCATCCTGGCACTCAGATAGGTAACATACAGGAAGAAGAACCAGATTTGATCATTCAAAAAGAGTGTGCCAAACACTCTGGAGGACAATTCAGTCATCACAGTAGGGTGCAGAGGAGTGCTCCACCAAATGGTGGTGCACCAAACAAATGTGCCCAGTTTGAAGACAAAAAGTAACCTGAAGTTGATGCAGCATTGGGGCAACGTCTGCAGGAACCATCACTTATACTGGCCCCCAATTTTAGGGTCCTTTCAGCCATACCCCATCTTCTTTGCAAGACATCCCAGAGGGCTTACCTGATTCGTGCCCTATAGTCACTATAGAGAAACGCTGGTTGGTAATTGAATCCTCACAGACTCTTTGGAGCCCTCATTCCCTGGAATCCCTACATGTCCAAGGACTCTTTGGAGCCTTCATTCCCTACCTGTGCAAGAACCAAAATCTACCGGGCTCACAGTGACTGTGGTGCCATAGATAATGCAAAGTATAGTGTGCAGAGATTCAAATAGCATAAAGTGGTGGATGGCTGATGTGTGAATGGAGAGTATATTTGGGAGCCATTCTCCCCATTTTGTCCACTATGGATTTTTCACTACTTTGCCTTAGTCTGTCCTTTCACCCTGTAGCGACGGGATCGCGAGTCCCCAGCCAAAAGTTCCCGCCGGCCTGACAAGGTCCGCTCGGTGGTTCAAGAAGAGGGTATTGAGGAGAGAGAGTATTTTCTAAATTTAATTTACACACAAAAAAAGAAATTAACCACAACCCCAGAAAACAAAAATGTAAATTTACCCAATTTCCAAAATATTATCTATCTTAAACCACAACCAAAGATATTTATATATATATATATATAGTGGGCCTTACAACTTTACCCTGGCCACACACACGCAAATAAGGAAATGTTTATGGCTTCACAACCAGATTGCCCAGTGCCACCATGTGAGTCTGTTCTACTTTCTTCAGCTCTGGGAGCACTATTACCGGTATGGGAGGGGGGGGGGGAGGGAAAGGGAGGCGGGCCCGCTTTCTTGAGGGAAGAGAGGTTCCCTTTTCTTAAGGGACTGGAAGTTCAACTTCAGCCAAGGCGAATGATTCGCACTCAAGGATGAGGAAGTGGTGGCTCCAGTCAGAGCGGAAAGTGTGAGGGCTCAGGCCCCAATTGATGCGTCCCTTTTCTGCCACACGAGAGTCAAGATTGGCTTCAGCCGTCTCCAAAAGCCAGATGTCGGCGACAATCGGTACCACAGAACTGGAAAAGAGAAGGCACATTCAGTCACCTATTCACTGCCACACTCAAACATCTTTACTTCTAACTCATTCAACCATATCCACTCTCACACAATCTTCACTCACCTATCTTCCGTCCAGGCGGCTCTTCCTTCCTCAGTCACAAACTTTACTCCCAAACTTTTACCTACACTTTCTAAAGAAAAATATATGCTGAAAGAATCCGCCTAAAAAGAAAACAGGAGATGAATGGGGGAGCACGATAGAGATCCATCGAGTCCCCCCACACAAAGTAAAGACGGTGATCACACGATCCACACCCACACACATTCTGCAAAAGAAGAAAGAGATTAGACATAGGGGAGGGGAGGCGGACAACCAAACTACTACATCCCTCCCAGCTAAATTCGCCTCACCTCACCATGTCTCAATCCCCATCTTCATTCATTCACAATGCTTTCAACATCACCCAGTCATACTCTTTCACTCTGCCTCTCCTCCTAGTCACAGGTCCATCAACTGTCTCTGTCATCTGTCGTAATGTCTCCTCATGTCTGTCCATGGCCCCTTCTCTATGTACTTCATCCACACACACATCCGACATTCCCTGACCAATCCCACTCAAATCCTCAACTAACCTCTCTACTACATCCATCAAACCTTCTCATTCTTTCATAGCATTTATCGACTCTTGTTCCAATTTCGCACTTATCCCATTTATACTCTCTAGCATAGACTCAGACTCATTCAACGGAAACTTACAAATACTGTACGTTCTATCATATACTCCATCTCGATCTTGCACAAACCCAGAAAACTCTCTCACATCACTCTCACCAAACTGTTCCATCCATTCATCCTTTCTCAACCGTTTACTCTTACGCTTCCCCCTTCCATGTTCAACTAACACTAACTGCTTCCCCTCTAAAGCACTAGCTATATCATCCACCATTTCACAGTCTTCCATTCTTTCAGACAGATATTCATTCACCGGATGTTGCACCAAATATTGAGGAGGTTCACGCCACTTTCGCAACTGACCTTGATGCGCTCTACGTTCATCCAAACTTCCATCCTCTCTTTCATGAACTATCACATAACTTACCCCATTTGACCAAACCTTTCTTACTACAAACGGACCTTCAAATTTCTCTTTCAACTTATCCACATTCAGTCTACTTTTTGTCTTAATCTCCTTTAGTACTTTATCACCCACAGAAAAACTCTCAAACCTTTCATTCCCTTTTCTCCACAACTCACGATCCTTCTCACTAAGTCCCATATGTGGCCTAATCATTCGTTCAAAGTTCATCAAATACTTACATGGTGACATTCCAATCGCCTTATGCACTGTCATGTTATATGCCCAAAGCACTCTTCCCAAACATTCATCCCATTCTTTCCCATCTTTCACCATCAATCGTAACATCTCACTCAAAGTTCTTATCGTCCTTTCAGCCAAACCATTCGCACTAGGCATATACGGCGTCGTTCGCACATGATCTATTCCCCATTCACTCAACATCTCCTCAAAAGCACATCCTACAAACTCAGGTCCATTGTCACTCAACATTCGCACAGGCTTACACATGCACATGGGCAGCATTCTCACACTCACTTCTCTAGCAACAGTCAATGAAGATTTATTTGTCACAGGTGCAGCATACGCAAATTTGCTCTTATGATCCACCATCACAATCATCCCTACATACCCTCTTGCAGTTCTCGGAAAAGACACGCAATCGATCGCTACCATTTCAAAGGGTTCATTCACACTCAACTTTAATACAGGTGGGGCGGCATACACTCTCTGATACTTTCTCTTCTGGCATACTTCACACGTAGTCGCTACATCCACGCAAATCTTTCTCAAAAAGGGACTAAATATACATCCTTTCATACATTCCCACAATTTATTCTTACCCATATGTTCAAACCTATCATGCACAATCTTCACCATTCCAATCGTGCCACACACGGAAAACACCGGAATATATACATCATCATCTATACATTGCACAAAATACACTAAACCCTTGCACACTACAAACTTTCCAGCAAACCTTCTAAACTCTCTTAATATGCAACTCCATTCATTCACAGGAACACTGGTCATCACGCTATCTTTCAATTCATGCACCATCGGACATGACTCTTGCATGCTCTCTATATCTTCAGCAGTCAACAGCTCTTCACTCAAATCGACACCTGCCACTCCTACAAATCCAGTTGAGCCTACAAGCTCACTCTGCAACTTCCCAACTGTTACACCATCTTTCAATAAACATTCATTACATACATCCACAGAAATCCTATTCTTACAAAGAAAATCAATCCCAAACAGAAAACAATAAGGTAACTCATTCTCGCTTAGCACAACAAATTCATGCAATAGATCATTCAACTTCCCCATGCTTACAGACAAACTCACTTCCTCCCATGCCATAATACGTCCACTTCCGAGTCCACTTATCGAAACTGTCACACCTTTTCTAGAAACATTCAAACTCATATTATCAACATCACACACAACTTTTGCATTCACCAAGGAAATTTGCGCACCTGTGTCAATCATTCCACAATAGCTCTTCCCATTCATAGTCAAGGTAACTTGCACTCTCTCTTCAAGTCCATGTTCACAAATATATTCAACACTTCGGTCTGTTCCACAAACACTTCTGCAGCATCCAAACCTTCATCTTCACTAACAGGAACAGTTCCTTCGCAAACGTAGTCAATCTCTCTTCTTACATAATTCTTCTTCTCAATCAGCCAATTATAATGCACACCACTCAAACATTGCAGATGCAACTCACACCCATTCACTCGGTCTACACCTTTACCACGATACATCACTGGCTTCTCCACACCATAATGCACATATACTCTCACACCAAACAGCTTACTCACTATCGCTAACACTTCCTGAAACATCATCACTCCTGGCATACACATACTTCTTAACTCTTTTCTTAACCTACTTGAATTTTCCATTCCCAATTGCTCTGGTCTCTTACATGCTTCTTCCATAACCACCTTTCGTAATGCATTCACACTTTCTGGCACCTTTTCAAGCAATCCATCTTTCACCAAGTCTCGTAAACCATACAACACACTTTCGAACATAGAATCACCTCCACCCTTACATTTTCTTCCAACAACTACACCTGCTGGCAAATACTCAGGATTTATGCTTACAGTCTCGCTCTCATTCAAACTACAAGGCAAACGTGACATCAAATCAGCAATCACATTCCTTTCACCTGGCAAATACTCAACCACAAAATCAAAATCACTCAAATCCTCTATCGTCCTTGCAAGCCTACTATCAACTAACCTCATACGCTGCAAATACACTAGTGGCTGGTGATCTGTTCTCACTACAAACCGTACTCCATACAGAAATGGTCGTAACAACTTGAGACAGAATCTTAACGCAGCCAGCTCTCTTTCAATCGTTGAATATGCACGCTCTGCCACACTAAATGCCTTAGAAACATACGCAATTACTCGCTTTCTTTCAACCCCATTCACAACTTGATCTTGCATCAAACATCCACCCATCGAATGACCACTTGCATCCGTATACACTTCAAGCATTCCTGCATTTGTTCCATATGCTGGATAAGCAAGTTCCACATCTTTTGCAACTTCCGCTTTTAACTTTTCAAACGCTGCATTCATAGAGTCATTCCACTTAATCACAGCACTCTTCTTTTTCCCAGTCCATACACTCAACGGTTTCATTACACCTGAACAATCTTTCATAAACTTTCTTCCAAACTCAACTAAACCAAGAAATCCACGCAACTCTCTCACTGTGGTAGGCTTAGGGAAATTCCTAACCTTTCCCACGAACTTCTCCGATTTACGCAATCCAACCGCACTCACCTTATGTCCTAAAAACTCAACTTCACTAGCAAACCATACACATTTAGACAACTTCACTTTGACACCAACCTCTTCCAACTTTCTTAAAACATCATTCACCAAGGTCATATGTTCTTCCATGTTCTCACTCATCACCAAAATATCATCCAAAAACACTCGTACATTCTTACACGGAAAACCACTAAACTCTACATTCATAGCACGCTGAAAAGCAGCTGGGGCGTTCGCCAACCCAAAGCTCAGGTTTCTAAACTGATAATGGCGCTTTGAGGTAGAGAACGCCGTAATAGGTCTACTCTCTTCAGCTACAGGCATCTGGTAGTATCCACGTACCAGATCCATCTTAGAAAACACTTTCATTCCATACATACTGTACACACATTCAGACATAACACTCATAGGAAACTTGTCTTTCAACGTTCGTTCATTCACTCTTCTATAGTCAATACACAGTCGCAAACGTCCATCTGGCTTTTGTACAGGTACAATCGGACTATTCCAGGCACTCACACTCGGCTCAATCACGCCAATTCTCTCTAATTCCTCACACTGTTCCTCAATCTCTTGAGCCACAGGGGCAGGGAAATGACGAGGCCTTTGATATATTGGCATATCGTCGCTCAAAATTATTTTGAACTCAGGCAAATGAGCATTGCCAAAGTCCTCATCCCCTTGACTCAAAGCACCTCTCCTATTCCACAACATCCTGCAAACTTTTTGCTTCTCACATTCACTCAACTTTTCTTCCAATTTCACTTGCTCAATCAAATCTTCATACTTCCAAACATTCGACGTTACACTCACGGAAAACACATTTGCGTTCACCACATGCATATCATTCTCCATATTCACCACTGTATTTAACACACCCAATTTATCTCCCACTTGCACTCCTCTAAGACTCTTCCTTCGCAGATCAGGCCAAACTTGTATGCAGACACGTGGATTTTTCATATCAATTATACCATCAAACACATGCACCACCCGCCTCAATCGATGGTTTGCAGCACTACCATCCAAGACATAAATATTCCTATCATTCTCACTTATCTCAACATCCAAATTCCATCCAATCCTTACACTCAATGTTTCATTCTGCTTGACAGGCACACTCTCAATCGCATATACCTCCAGGCCTTTCATGATGTTCACTCTCACACTTCCATCTGGATTCACATACCATTGACACTTGATAATTCCATTCTTCTTACATTCAATCATCTCTAAATCAGGGTGAATCACAATACCATTCGCTTTCAAAAACTTATAACCTAATAGCATGTCATACTTCTTGTTTGCTCCTTCTACAACACAAAATTCATCTTCATTCATCCGGACACCAGCAATCAAAACACTCTCTCTAAACTTTGCAACAATCGGCACATCCTGTTCACCTAATCCAGTCAAATGATATCCACGATCCTTAACTTCACTTACTTTCATTCCTACAAATGCTTCATAGTACACCACATTCACCTTACATCCTGTATCAATCAATGCACTAACTTCTCATTCTCCACACTTAATTTTAACACACATACACCTATTCACTCTCTGACCCCAATTCACTCCACGATTTGACAATCCTTCTCTCACATTCATCACTTGCACTCTAGAGAATTCCCCAGAAGGAACCCTCTCATTCCTTAGTTTCCCTGAGTCGTATCCTCTCGATTACTTGCATCATTCCTATCCATTCTTTCATTCATGCATCTTTCTCCGGTCCTACACAACCTTGTTGCATGACCTACCATTCCGCATTTACCACAGGTAGCTCTTGGACTGGCACACATCCTGGCATAATGCCCTATCTGCCCACAATTACCACACACTCCAGGTCCACTCATATTTACTTGACCACCTTCCCTGCAATCTTGTACCAAGTGGCCCATTCTTCCACATCCATAACACGCTCTTTCCCTCGCACGACTACAATCTTTTATCATGTGCCCCATTTGTCCACAGCCAAAGCAACTTCCTTGTGACCAGCGACAGTCAACCCTCATATAACCAACTTTCTTGCACCTCAGACACCTAGGCTCATTTACTCTAGATCTACTGTCATTCCTACCATTTGTGCGACCACTATTCCGACCATTCTGAACCCTACTCCACCCATTCCAACTCTCACTCCTACTTTTACTCCCTCTCGGTTGGCGGCCAACATACACACTCTGTTGTTCATTCTGCCCGCTGTAATAATTTTCCAAAAATCTAGACAGCACTTCGATCGGGTTCTCTGTCAATGCGTCCCGATATGACCGGAACTGGGGCAACTTACTGATACTTGAGTTGCGCACAGTGTGAATCGAGGCCTCCTCCCTTCCATAATCCTCAAATTCACGGTCCTCTAACATCTCCAGTACATCCTTCCATAGCAATCTTTCACCAGCCCATTTCATCTTCTCTTTCCTCTTATACGTCACATACTCACTCACTTCATTCGGAACCGTATTTAAAAACTTCTTCATCAGCTCCTTATTCCCATTTATTCCGTCATCTCCAAATCTCATTCGTGCCAAGGACTCTAAGCGATGGGCATAAGAATTCACATCCTCATTCTTCCCCATTCTCGCTTCCTCAAACCCATTTGTTTTCTTATATTTCACACTTGTCTTCATCCGCTTACAGTGCTCTATTATTCTCTCTTTCATAACCTCCCACTTAGGCTCACCCACACTCATAATTGTCCGGTAAAAATCCTTTATACGCCCATCCAGAAACTCGCACAACTCTTTCACCCAAAACCTATTATTGTCTCCAAATTTTTCCTTACAATAATTTTCATACTCTTTCAAAAACACTTTCACATCTTTTGCTCCTTCCACTCTAAACTTACTTAACTTTGGCACTTCTCTGATCAGTATACTCCGATGAACCTCAGCATCACTTTCACTATCACTCACTTCTCTCCCACTTTCACTCATGCCTTCATTCGAGCTGAAATATAAGGAGTCAATACTAGCCAGTCGGGTCCTTTCCTGTTGGTCTGGGCATCTAGTCTTTGGGGTCTTCTTTTTTCGATGCCTAGTCATTTGCAGGGGTTCCTTTATGCCTGTCAATCCCTTTTTATCAGTCATGTCAATTCCAAGTGGAGTCGAGGCCACACCCCCAACAATTGCACCTGATTCTCCCATTTTCTCATTCAGCATTCGCATCAATCTTTCCTCCATTCGCACCTCACTGTCCTTAATCCTCTCTTCCATTCTCACTTCCATCTCCCTCATTTTCCTTTTCAAACTATCATTCTCTTGTCTCAAATGTGCATTTTCTCTGTCTTTCTGCCGCACTAACTCATTTAGTCTTCTCATCTCCAACTCCATGGTCCCAATCTGTTCCTCCTCCATTAGGGACAAAAGACACAGGCTCTCACTCCTCTCCTTCCTCAAACCAACGGGCAGTCCCTATTTGGGCGCCAAAAATATGTAGCGGCGGGATCACGAGTCCCCAGCCAAAAGTTCCCGCCGGCCTGACAAGGTCCGCTCGGTGGTTCAAGAAGAGGGTATTGAGGAGAGAGAGTATTTTCTAAATTTAATTTACACACAAAAAAAGAAATTAACCACAACCCCAGAAAACAAAAATGTAAATTTACCCAATTTCCAAAATATTATCTATCTTAAACCACAACCAAAGATATTTATATATATATATATAGTGGGCCTTACAACTTTACCCTGGCCACACACACGCAAATAAGGAAATGTTTATGGCTTCACAACCAGATTGCCCAGTGCCACCATGTGAGTCTGTTCTACTTTCTTCAGCTCTAGGAGCACTATTACCGGTATGGGAGGGGGGGGGGAGTGAAAGGGAGGCGGGCCCGCTTTCTTGAGGGAAGAGAGGTTCCCTTTTCTTAAGGGACTGGAAGTTCAACTTCAGCCAAGGCGAATGATTCGCACTCAAGGATGAGGAAGTGGTGGCTCCAGTCAGAGCGGAAAGTGTGAGGGCTCAGGCCCCAATTGATGCGTCCCTTTTCTGCCACACGAGAGTCAAGATTGGCTTCAGCGGTCTCCAAAAGCCAGATGTCGGCGACAATCGGTACCACGGAACTGGAAAAGAGAAGGCACATTCAGTCACCTATTCACTGCCACACTCAAACATCTTTACTTTTAACTCATTCAACCATATCCACTCTCACACAATCTTCCCTCACCTATCTTCCGTCCAGGCGGCTCTTCCTTCCTCACAAACAGTCACAAACTTTACTCCCAAACTTTTACCTACACTTTCTAAAGAAAAATATATGCTGAAAGAATCCGCCTAAAAAGAAAACAGGAGATGAATGGGGGAGCACGATAGAGATCCATCGAGTCCCCCCACACAAAGTAAAGACGGTGATCACACGATCCACACCCACACACATTCTGCAAAAGAAGAAAGAGATTAGACATAGGGGAGGGGAGGCGGACAACCAAACTACTACAACCCTACTTTTCTTTGTTTATGGTAGAAGAGTATTGCTAGGAATAGGGGTTGGGATAGACTAGGCTGGAAATAGAAATTGGTAGTATAGATTCCTTTTTTATAATTTTTATATGTTGTATAAAATATTTCCTCTTGTTGCAGGATATATATTTTGCCTATAAAATTCTTGCATAAATCCCCCCCCCCTTTGGCTGCTAAAATCTTTTGTCAAGGCTCAAAAGTCTTAATTTATTTTGCCACCAGCTCATTTAGGGTGGCCATCATCAACCCAGCCTTTAGTATCCTGACCCTGTCTTTGGCAGCAGTTTTTCCAAAGGGTCAATTGGGCTGGCCTCCCTCCATCATAATTTGGAGTATTACCACTGCTGACCATTAGGTCAATTTAGCTCCTCCAGCTCAGCCAATTGTGTAAAGAGGATGCTCCAATACACTTGAGTAAAAGCCAGAGCCAGTTTAGCACTTCTTCCCAAAGATGTCTCACCCTCCTATTTTTCTAAGAGGATCTCCTGAGAAAGCACAGTGGGGGGACCTCTATGTTTTTCATGGAGCTGCCCAAGAGTGACTCTGATGCTGGTGGAGGGTGGGGGGGAAGGGAAGAGACTTTTTAAAAATTTCATCCATGGGCATGGTGACCCTAATATTTTCACAGGAAGCAAACACTAATCACCCCAAGCAGTAGCCCGCTCTGTGAGGGGTGAATACAGGGGTGGCAAAGCGAGCTGCAACCATTTGAGGCCATGCCTCCCACCTAGTATCCTGGCTGCCCTTGGCAGTCCACCTTAGGTTTGGCATAAAATTGATAGACTGTGAAAGGAGAGAGAATGGGTATGTGAGGAAGGACACACAGGTTTTTAAAAACCCACCATCCCAAACCAGATGTCAGGGGTGAGGGGGCATTTCCCTCCCCTCTCAGCCACATTCCGGGATGGTAGGGTGAGAGAAAGCTCGTCTGCGTCTCCCCTGTGAAATTAGAGGCTGATCAGAGAGAGTTGTGGGAGAGGTTGTATGGAAAGTGAGGATGCAGGTTAAGAAGAGACTGTGTCAGAAAGAAGGGTAAGGAGCCAGACGGGGCGCTGAGGCCCCTTAGCACTGCGGCCAGGAAGACAAATCACCCTCACTGGGATTGACCCTCCCTGCCTTGACATGGAAACCCAACAATGTATCAAATAGAATAGTGAGAGGTCTCAGAACCTGTAGTGTATTTTTGTGTGCATTCAATGCACACTCTATCCCCTCCAAAGAAAAGCATCTAGTGCCTTTAAGCATATCAAACATGTCAGTCTGATTTTTATATGAATTTCAAGATCTTATCCATAAAGGATGGATAGAACCATTTACTTCTCCCATTTTCTATATAACCACTAAACCATAGATTCAGATTAACCGCCATGACTGGACAAGGTCTGCATGAAGAGTTCCCATTATAAAACCCTTGGCATGGGCAGCAGCATCTCAGGACTTGGTTGCCTTTTATTTGACATTTGGTAGATTTTCTTCCTAAAGCTTTGCAGGTGCTATAAACTTTCACCCTAATTACTAAGTCGAGAATGGAGGCTCCTTGCTGCCATGTGGCCCATTGAAACTATGAGGTCAGTCCATTTTAGCAAGGAACGTGAGAACAGTCAGAATATCAAACTGCTTTCCGTGATAAGCGAGGGATTGGGATCTCAAACACGCACTTCTGTCATCTATCAAGAAACACCCGCAGGAGTACTTCCCATCCCCCAAACGCCATGTCGGTTCGTCGAGAGATTTTTAGAGGCAGTAACGGATCTGGCTGTTCCAAATTGTGCATTGACAGCATAGGCCTGCCTTTTATAATGAAACTCGTAATTCTCGATCGCGCTCCATTTTCTCAATGAGCCGAAGGCTAAAATTATACCAATGGATCTGAGCCCCAGTCAATTAGCCCATCCTTGATTTTGGTACATTTCATTTAGCACGAATACTCCCTAGAGGTAGTGTTACTACTAGAGGTTAAACTCCCTGTGGTTAGAGTCCCTTGAATAACTATCCGATCTCCCGATTCATCTCTTAAAGCCTCGAACTTAAGCCAGGCTGAGACGAATCATCTGTGGCTATCTGGCCAGTCATGCAGGTGTTGGTGTGAACAGAGGCTCGTACCGCCTCTTAAAGTTTATTTTTGTACCTACTTTTTCATAAGCCTCATAGCCGGAGCCTTCATTAGTTAATATCGGTCAACTGCACTCACCTTTTGAATTTAAATCCTTTGCACTCATCTCCTCACCCACATTTATATCCCCCATCTCTATCATCACCAGAGTTGAGTCAAGGTCACCCGTTTGACCTTCAGCATCCACAATATTGGGTAGAAGTGACGTATATGCCGGGAGCGTTCTACAACACTGCATTAAAATTTGCCTAAGAAATTTGTTATTAAATTTTAAAGTTGAGAAAATTACCTTTTCTTGAAGAGAGTTTTGTATGGCTGTTTCAGTAGATGATTTGAGGCTCAAGTTTTCCTCTAGCAAACCAAGTCTCTCTCCATCAAGGAGAGGAATTTCATCTTCCAGGGGTTCTTCTTTAATCTCCTCTTTCATTACAATCTCATAAAATTGCTCCTAAAGTTAAAGACAAAGTCAATTCTATTTAAATACCAAACAACAAATATTTATATTTATATAAAATGGAGAAAAACGCTACCCAGGCTCCTAAGATTCATCTTTGCCTACCAGGCCCTACTGGTGGAAAAAGACTGTGAATGAGCTTTCCCCACAATATTAATGTTTTTGCTGCAATCTTGTTTGACAAGTTTCTGAAGATATTTAACAGAAAAAAGCTACATAGGGCAGGTAAAAGTCTGACAGCCATTATCTCCAATCATTTACCTATTGCACTCATTGGTTTTATCTCTTAATATAACAGGAAACATGGTAGGAGACTCTCAAAAAGTCCTACTGTGTCCCATCACTGTCTCCAAAGCCATAATATGAGAAGATTAAAAGCTTGCTCTGTCTCCCAGGTGATATCTTTCTCATTGGCTAATACCACTTTCTATCCTAGTACCCATATACCAAATCCTCCTCCTCTTGGCTCTTTCCACCTCTTTTTACATTGCAGAAGAGTATGCACATCTCTCTGAACCATGTAGCAACAACCATCTCACACTACTTAGGCAATAAACACAAAGGATAGAATACTTTATTTCCCAATCTACAAGGTTTGAAAAAATTAAGAATTAATATTTTAAATCTTTTGCATGTAAATGTATAACCCAGAGACAACTTAATCATGTAGCATCCACATATTTTTACCAATGCTTTATTTAGGAACCTGTTTTTTAAATACTTTCAGGTATAGAAGCATTCTTTGCTTTTTGTATATAATTTATAGAGAAATGTGAGATTTTTCTTTAGAAATGCTCAGAGAGATCTTATCTCTAGAGTTACTTGAATCATATTTAAGACTCAGTAACTGAATAGTCCAACCTAGTGGGGAATGAGAGATAGCTACCAATGATAGCATGCAAACAAATTAGATATAAAGAACAAAAATAATAAAATTACCTCTTTGTGTGAGGCAAATTGGCTGATTATTTCATAAGAAAAACCAAATACTTCTTCTTGACCTCTTAATCTATGTTGTTTTCCATCAAAAAATTCATCTTTAATCTTTGGGATTGGACTATCTACACAAACATCCTAAGAAAAAATGTAATATCTTATTTAAAATGATTTAATTATAATAATTAGATTTATGCAGCTAATGATGGTTAAAAATAAAATGAATAGAAACAATGAATAATTATAGGCAATTTTAGTGTTGTATCTTCTCTCACCTTTTTATCATCAAAATGACCATAAAGTGGATTTTCACAGAGTTTGTGATTTATTTCTTTAATCTCTCCAGATGCATCCTGTAAAAATTAAAAAGAACCTTGCAGATAATGACTCATCTTATAAATTTCCCAAAGCGCATTATACAGCTGTAGGGTAGTTAAGGGGGAATGGAACCAAAGGGGGCCCCAAACAAGTGTCCCATCCCTTTTTTGAATGACAAAACAGTTAATAAAATGGTTAAATATGGAGGCCCCTAAAAATATAGATAAATATTTGTGATACTTTTGCCTGCAGCTTTGTTTTATAATCAATCAAATCAGGAGTTTCTAATTTTTGTTTCTCTTTATTCTTTGAGCATTTTTAGAGCCCCATGAGCCAAGTGTATCCTTAAAAATAAAGAAAAAAATGATAGAATACTGATTGTAGCCACAATGAGGTAAAGAAACAGTTTATTTGCCAATGGTTACTGCACTGCAGCTTCGATATTCCGTATTTATATAAAATTGTATTGAGTCTACAGGGCCATTTGCAGGTATGGGAGATATAGGTAGTTGCCTAAGGGGCCTACTGATACTAGTGTGGTGGAGCCAATGTGAGTGTGTGTAAAAGGGCCATTCTTCCACCCCTTTTCTCAGTACCCTCTCCCTCCCTCTGTAAGAATGTGTGTGTGTGAATGGGAATGGGTTTGTTTTGTTTTTTGTTTATTTTATGTATAAAAATGATTACCATGATTTTTTTCTTTCTTTCCAGGCGCCATATTCTGGAAAGATAGGACTTAGTTTCATATATCCTTATATTACAAACGAAGCGTTATATTCTGGAAAGCTATATATTATTGTTAATAAATAAAGGCCAATAGTATAGCTGAATGAAGGAGGGCTTATAATAGCCACGCAAGCGTGAAAAGGTCATTATCTTCCATCAAGCGCAGAGGCGCCACACTTGTTGTAAGTCCTAGGCATTTTGCTTGCTCAAGTGGCAGGTGGCTGGACATCCCCCCATCCTCTTTGTACAAAGTGAGGCCTTATTTGTTGTTTATATATTGACTGTTGTATTGAGGATTTTTTTGGTTGTTAGATTTTTTATGTTTATCAGGATCGATTAAATAGTATTCATATATATAGGATTTTCTTTTGTATTTTTTTGGTGAAAAGTAAGGAGATCTCCAATATAATCGCCCCTCTCTATTGTAGATATTTTGTGCATATTTACCCATATTTTTTTGTAAATATTGTATTTTTTTGTTAGTAAAGGACTGTACATACAATCCGTTTCATTCTCCTTCAATTTCTCATGTCCGGATTAGTGTAGGGAGCGGGTTGGATTGATTGGGGTTAATCTAAATTTTTCAGCCCGCTACATTTGGCGCCCGAATAGGGACGTGAGACTTCGAAACCGGGATCATGACGGAATTGGATTGCAGTCCATACCCAATTAGCGTGACAAGTAGTTTGATTGATTTTTCCCTCATCCTATCTTTTTACTAACTTGGGAACAATGGCTGTAGCGGAAACTTTGAGTGAAGAAGTAGTGCGATTGAGACTGGAGTTGAGGAAGAAAAAAGAGGAGTGTGAAATGTTGCGGGGAATGATGAAGGGGAATGGAGAATAAAATAAAAGGGATGAATGAAAAGACATAGGATGAAGAAGGAAATGGGAGACCGACAGGATCAGACGGACCGACGGATGCAGGACCTATATAACATGATGACAGGGGCTGGATCAGCCCCAGGACCTACAACCCTGACCCCTGCTCCGACTGAAGGGGATAAGACTAATGGGATCAATGGGAGTGTGTGTGAGTCTAGAGAGGATAGGGTGATTATGAATGATAGGAAGGATGGAGGACGGAAGAGAGTTGAATGCAAGAGAAGAAGGAAGAGTGGTGCAAAGGGGAAGGATAGGAAGGTAAGAGGCAAGAGTGTGGACTCATTGTACTCGGATGAAGTGATGGTATGATTGATATGAGTGAGAGTGAAGTGAATGTGGGAAAGGGTATTTTGATAAGGGAAGTGCCAAAGATAGATAGATTTAGCTTACATGGTGGGAAAAGTGTGGAAGAATTCTTCGGGAAATTTGAACGATATTGTAAGCTCAAGTACCCGGAGAATAAGGGATACTGGATAAATGTTTTGGGGGAATGTTTGGAGGTAAAAGTATTGGAGTTTTTCCGTGTGATTACAAGAGTGGGGAAACCAAGGTACGATGTAGTGAAGAAGAGATTGATTGGGCAGGTGAAACGAATGAAAGAGAGTGTGAAGTATAAAAGGGTGAATGAATTTGAAAGGCTCGAATGGGGAAGAGTGAAAGTGTGAATATGTATGCACATAGGCTTGAGAGTATGGCAAGAATGAGGTATGGTGATGATGATGTAAATGAATGTAAACCACTTATGAGGAAGTTTTTGGATACGATCCCGCGAAAGGTGAGTGAATGGCTGAGTGGAAAGAGAAAAGAGAGAGTGAGACTGACAGGTGAACGGTTGATGTGGGAGGATGTGTTGGAGCTGTTGAAAGATGGACGATTTGATGGTGAAAGCGATCTACAAGAGGATGGATGGTACAGTGTGAATGTTGGGGGTAAGAAGCCCAGGAGCTTTCATCCACCCCAGCAGTTTTTCAGCAACAGGGATGCCCTGAAGGCTGCACCAGCTGGATTGATGTCGAACTTCCTGGGCTGGAAGAATGGATGGGCAAATGGAGGGTGGTCGAATGGAAGGGGGCAGATGAGTTTCAAGCGTGGGAACGGATATATGAGAGAGAAACCAAGGTATGTCCCAGCAAACGAGAGACCAAATGGTGGGAGAAAGATTGTGGAATGTCGTCGGTGTGGAAGGAAAGGTCATATGTTGGCAGAAAACTGTGAAAGAGTGCTTCGAGTGTAAAGAAATAGGCCATTTGAAGGAAGATTGTCCGAGGTTGAATGGTGGAGCAACTGGTGGGGAAAGTATGAAATATGCATGTGGTAATTGTGGAAAGGCTGGTCATTATGCAAGGATGTGTCGTGACCAGAGGAATGTATGTAGCTATTGTGCAATGTAAGGACATTCAAGTGAAAAGTGTTGGATTAGACTGAGAGCGCAAGGTGTGAATGGAAAGTCTGAAGCGGGAAACTAAATGGTAAGAGGGTACCTGATGAAGTATCGTCTGGGTGCATGAGTGTGAGTAATGTGTTAGTAAGTCTGTCTAGTGTGAAAGTGCTGTCTGGTAGGAAGTATGAGTGTCTGAGTGTTAAGGTGGAATTGAATGGAATTCAGTGTTTGGCTTTAATAGATTCTGGATGCAAGGCGAGCTTGGTGTATAAAGATGTGTATGACAAGGTTAGCGAGAAAGCCCTCCTGTCTGAGTGCAAGGGTAGTTTAGTAGGTATTGGTAATAGGAGAGTGCCTGTGCTTGGAATGATAAGGTCAGCTGTTCGAATGCATGGTATGATGATGAATGAATGTGAATTTTCTGTGATTGATAAGGTGAGTAGTGAGTATGGTGTGATTTTGGGGTATGATTTTATGAAAATGAATCGTATGGTTGTGCATCCTGCGAGTGATCAGATTGAGAGAAAGATTGGTAAAAATGGGGTGTATAAGTTGTATGTAGGGAAAGATGGTAGCGTTTTGAGGAGTGTGTTTACTGGTATTGAGGTGACTGCTATGGAGAATGTAAGGCTTGTGAAGGGTGAAAGAGTGTCAGTTAGAGTGAGTTGGAGTAAGGATGTTAGTTTGAATGTGGGTGAGAACACTGTGATATTGGATGGAAAGGATGCATATTATAAGGTAAGGCATGTTGCTTGTGTGTTTGATGGCTTGATGAGAATGAATGATCCTTTTGTATGTGTGCAGGCGGACCCCAGGGTGAAGGGACAGGTGAGGGGTATCCAAGTCGGAGATGTACTAGGACACCTCTCCACTGTCACTGAGGTAGGTATGGATGATAGCACGGATATCAGGGTGAATGTTGTGAATGAAAAGACATGTGAATGGATGTATAATGAGGTGAAGGACATGGTGAAATTGGATGGATGTTTGACTGAGTATGAAAGGGAGGATGTGTATCGAATGATATTTAAACAAAAGGGAGCCCTCAGTAAGGGTGATCTGGATTTCGGGGTTGCAAAGCTCCTGGAATCTAAGATTGTCCTGAAGGAGGACTCCCCAATCTATCAGCGGCCAAGGCATTCCCCACATCCTGTTGCTGATGAGATTGAGGAGCGTGCTTGGAATTGGAGCAATTGGGGGTGATTGAAGAGAGCGAGAGTGCATGGAATAGTTCAATTGTACCTGTATGTAAGCCGGATGGAAGATTGCGTCTGTGTGTGGATTATCGAAAGGTGAATGAAAGGACTGTCAAAGAAAGGTTTCCAATGTGTGTGGTATCTGAGTGTGTGTATAGTATGCATGGGATGGAGTGGTTTACGAAGCTGGATCTGGTACGGGGGTATTACCAGATGCCCATTGCTGAGGAGAGCCGGCCAGTAACTGCCTTCTCTTCCTCAAAGAGGCATTACCAGTTCCGAAACCTCAGCTTTGGGTTGGCTAATGCTCCCGGAGCCTTCCAACGGGCAATGAATGTTGTGTTGAGTAAGTTTGCGAGTAAGAATGTGATTGCGTTTATAGATGATATTTTGATTATGACTGAGACTTTTGAGGAGCATATGAGATTGGTGAATGATGTGTTGAGAACGCTGGAGAGTGTTGGTGTGAAGGTGAAAGCGGCGAAGTGTGAATGGTTTGCGAAAGAAGTGGAATTCCTTGGGCATATGGTGAGTGAGAATGGGTTGCGAAAATCACCAAAGTATGTTGAGAACGTGCGAATGTTTCCTAAACCGGTGACTGTGAAGCAACTGAAGTCGTTTTGGGGTTTGATTGAGTTCCAGCAAAAGTTTATACGTGATTGTTCTGGTGTGAGTAAGCCTCTGACTGAGTGGATGGGCAAGAAAGCTAGTACGGTTGTCAAGTAGAATGATAAGATGAATGAGGCAAATGAGAGACTGAAAGAGGCAGCGGCTGAAGATGTTGAATTGGCTTACCCAGATTATAGTGTAAAAGCTAAAATGCTTGAATTGTATACAGATGCGAGTGGGTATTGTATGGGAGGTTTTCTGATGCAAGAGCAGCGTTTGAATGGAGAGAATGTCAGGCGAATAATTGGGTATGTATCCAAGGCTATAAATGTTGCAGAACGAAAGTATTCGACTGTGGAGCGAGAGTTGGCTGCGATAAGGTATTGTTTGAAAGTGTTGCATCCGTTTTTGTATGGTGTGAGGTTTGTGATCAAAACAGATCATCAACCTCTTGTGAATCTGCAGCGTATGAAGTGGGCTGATAGTAGGATTGCAAGGACTTTGGAAGATTTGAGTGACTTTGACTATGTGATTGAATATGTGCCTGGTGAACGGAATGGAGTGGCTGATTTGATGTCAAGGTATCCTGGTACGAATGATGAAAATGTGTGTGGAGTGAGTGATCCTGAGTATTTGCTGAAAGAGATTATGAATGGAAAAGAGAGTAAGGGTGGTGGTGATTCCTTGTTTGAGAGTGTATGGAATGGTTTGCAAGATTTGAAGAGTGATGGAGTAGACGTGAGAGTGCCCGATAGTGTGGATGATTTAAGGAAAGAGGTAATGAATGAAGTGTGTAGGAAGCCTGAAAGCATTGGTATGGCAAAGGTGCGGAACTTCATGAAAGAATTGAGATCGATGTGTATGCAAGGGGTCCCACCATTTCAGGAAGTGTTGATTGTAGTGAGTCATTTGTATGGAGTGATTGTTTATGTGCACTTTGGTGGTGAGAGGCCGATTGTGTACAAGGATGAGAAGATGAAGGGTTTGAATCCTAATGTAATACATCTGCAATGTTTGAGTGGTGTGCACTACAATTGGGTGATTGAAAAGTTTTCATATATAAGTGAGACGAATGATTGTCTGGATGAAGATGAGCGTTGTGTGGTGAGTGATGATATGGGAGTTAATGACAGTGTGGATATCACTGCTGATGTTGGTGAGCTTGTTCCTTCTGTGTATTGCGAACATGGTGGACCTGATATGATGGAAGCGAGAGTGAAAGTTGGTGAAAGGTTTTTCTGTGGTTTGATTGATACTGGAGCGCAAGTGTCTTTAGTAAATGAGAGGATTCTGAGTAAGTATGATGAGTTTAAATGTTGCAAGCATAAACCTGTGAAGTTACGGATAAGTGGATTAGGGAATGGCATGATAGTGGCATGGGAACAGGTTGGTCTGAAAGTGAGTTTGGGTAATGGTGTAAATGTGAAGCATGACTTTGTGATTCTGAAGGATGAGCAAATGCCATGTTGTTTCTTGCTTGGTGTAGACTTTATGAGATTGAATGATTTTTCTTTGGATGCTGATAAGGATTGTCTTATGAAAGGTGAATGTGAGGTGATGAAGTTGAATGAGTGTGCGAAGAATGTTGTCAAATTTTGTGGCATGATTGAGTTGGTCATGGATGATGAGAATGAGATTTTAAGTGATGATGATATTCTAGAGATGCAAGAGATGTGTCCTTTTGTTAGTGAGTTGAAGAGGTGTGTAATGACGCGTGTTGATTTGAATGAATAGCCAGAGTGTTTAAGTGATTTTAAAAGGTATGCTAAGGATTTTGTTGTTTGTATGGATGTTGTATATTTTATGAGGCATGTGAAGAGTGGTGATGATATGTATATACCTGTGATGTACTTAGTTGGTATGATTGGTCTGGTGAAGGTTGTGCATGATAATTATAGGCATATGGGTAAGTTTAAGCTGTGGGAGTGTATGAAGGAGCGTGTGTTCCATCTGTTTCTGAGAACTGTTGTGAATGATGTTGCAACTACGTGTGAAAGGTGACAGAAGCGAAAGGTGCAAGGTGTGCAAGTGAAACCACCAATGTTGAAAGTTGATGCGAAAGAACCGTTTGAATTGGTAGTGATTGATTGTGTGTCTTTGCCGCGTACGAGTGCTGGGAATGTTGGTATGGTTGTGATGGTTGATTATAAAAAGTAAGTTTGGGTATGCAGCGCATGTGAGAGATAAAAGGAGTGTGAATGTTGCGCATGTCATTGAGCAGTTGTTTTTTCCTATGTGTGTATGGAAGCCTAGAAGATGTTTGAGTGATAATGGGCCTGAATTTGTAGAAGAGTTTGAGCAAATGTTGAGAGAGAATGGTGTGGAGCATGTGAGAACAACTCCGTATGTACCGTCTTCAAATGGATTGGCTGAACGTACTATAAGAACCTTGTGTGAGATGTTGAGAATGATGAGTATGACAGTGAATGACTGGGATGTGTGTCTGGGGTGAGTGTTGTGGGCGTATAATTTAACTGTGCATAGTGCAACTGGAATGTCCCCATGTCAGTTTGTGATGAATTTTGAAAGGCCAGTGAAAGATAGGTTTCGTTTGAGTGAAAGTGAGCAGAGTGTATGGCGTGAGGCACATGAAAGGTTCCGTTCATTTGAATTAGGTGCAAAAGTATTGAAGGTGAAAGAAGTGAAGGGTAGGTTGAATGTGTCAAAGATGAGTGAGAAGTTTCATGGACCTTATAGAGTTGTGAGAGTTTGGGAAAATGGGTTGACGTATGTTTTGGAGAGTTTGAATGACGGTATGACTGAGAGAGTGCGGGCTCATCAGAGTCAGTTAAGGAGATGGAGAGAACCTCCTGACTACCTGGTGAGCCATCCGGTGTATGGACTGTGTAGAGAGAGAGGTAAAGTGCATGATGATGAGATTGAATGTGATAGTATGGATCTGTCTGGGAAAGAGCTAGTCTTAGTCTCGAGGAGTAGAAAGCGTACAAAGAAGAGTGAAAGGAAGAATGAAAGTAAGTCTGAGCAGAGTGTTTCTGGTATGGGGGATCTTGAAAGGGAGATTGAGTTTTTGCGTAAACAGGTGAGTGATTTGGCTGGTATAAGTAGACGAGTGAGTGAGCTGCCTGTGCCTAATTTCTCTGGTTTTGGGAACAGTATGATAGTGTGTTTGGGCAGAATGAACCTAGTGTGGCTGATTTTTTGGGTTTTATGAATGGTAATAGTAGGGGTGAGTTTGATGTAGTGAATGATGAAGTGGCTGATTTTTCAGGTTTCTGGTGCGAACCAGTCAAAGAGGTTTCTGGTATGCCTGTTACAAATACAGGGGATGTGAGTGACCTGTCTGTTTCACAAGAATGTACTTTGAGTCGGATGAGAGCTGTGAGTGAGGAGCTGATGAATGGGGGTATAATAAGTGAAGGTTCTGAACAGAAGAGTATGAAAGAATTCTGTCGTGAGATGGGAGAACTGGTAATGAGGGCTAAAAGTATGGTGGATGATATGATAAATAGTGACGATGAGACTGACAGGATGACTGACGAACAAACCCGACCAATTGCTACGCATAGCCAGGAACCAGTAGAAGAGTGTGAATGGGTGCAGAAGGGTGCGATTGAGCACAAGTGGTACCGTGAAGAGTGATTGAAGGGGTTTTGTGAGTGGCTAGTCGAATGGCTTAAGGAAGGAGGGGTATGGTGGAGCGAATGTGAGTGTGTGTAAAAGGGCCATTCTCCCACCCCTTTTCTCAGTACCCTCTCCCTCCCTCTATAAAAATGTGTGTGTGTGAGTGGGAATGGGTTTGATTTGTTTTTTGTTTATTTTATGTATAAAAATGATTACCAGGTTTTTTTTCTTTCTTTCCAGGCGCCATATTCTGGAAAGATAGGACTTAGTTTCATATATCCTTATATTACAAACAAAGCGTTATATTCTGGAAAGCTATATATTATTGTTAATAAATAAAGGCCAATAGTATAGCTTAATGAAGGAGGGCTTATAATAGCCACGCAAGCGTGATAAGGTCATTATCTTCCATCAAGCGCAGAGGCGCCACACTTGTTGTAAGTCCTAGGCATTTTGCTCGCTCGAGTGGCAGGTGGCTGGACATCCCCCCATCCTCTTTGTACAAAGTGAGGCCTTGTTTGTTGTTTATATATTGACTGTTGTATTCAGGATTTTTTTGGTTGTTTGATTTTTTATGTTTATTAGGATCGATTAAATAGTATTCATATATATAGGATTTTCTTTTTGTATTTTTTTTGGTGAAAAGTAAGGAGATCTCCAATATAATCGCCCCTCTCTATTGTAGATATTTTGTGCATATTTACCCATATTTTTTTGTTAGCAAAGGACTGTACATACAATCCGTTTCATTCTCCTTCGATTTCTCACGTCCGGATTAGTGTAGGCAACGGGTTGGATCGATTGGGGTTAATCTAAATTTTTCGGCCCGCTACACTAGGAGGTACCTTGTTCCGCTAATTTTTTTATCTTTGATATTTGTTAGCAGGCATTCTCATAGTATACCAAAAATGCTGGTACTGGTTAAAATTATGTTGGTAACACAAAACTATATATTAATATATACAGGGAGTCCGAAGTCTGTAAGCTACCTAGGGCCCCTCAATCTGTAGAAGCAGCCCTTTGTTGGTATTGGATATATTAGTTATAAAAATTGATTTATTAATGTTTTTCTTTTCTTTTACTTTTATTCTTATACTAAACAGGAATTTTATTTACATATTAACAATCCAAACTTTATTTTAAAGACAGTCACCAAGGTGCATTCAATCCTACGTTGTGGGGCAAGCTATAGACACAATAACTCTAGCCTACTCTTTCCTATCATAGTCTAAATTACATATTAGGTTATTCTATTTACTAACCCCTACTAATAACTTATTGTGTCAATTATTACCACATCGGATGCGCCACATCATCATCGGTGAGTGTTTTAAATAGTTGTTATAACCTAACTGATAATAGATATACCAATGTAGTATATCTTTTATCAGTTAGGTTATAGCAACTATTTAGAACACTCACCAAGGATGATGTGGCGCATCTAATGTGGTAGTAATTGACACAATAAGTTATTAGTAGGGGTTAGTAAATAGAATAATCTAATATGTAATTTTCGCTATGATAGGAAAGAGTAGGCTAGAGTTATTGTGTTTATAGCTTTTTCTTAAGTAGGTTGTTATCTTGATAGAGTGGGTGATGGGTGTGGACTCACTGGTTATTTCTACAGGACCTTAAGAGGTCACCTAGTATTTAAGTATTGACAACAAGACTATAGTAAACTGCAATAACAGATCATGTCATTACAGGTACATTTGGATTTTTTCTTGAATACAATGAGTTGTTGAAGTCTATGGATGATGAAACATTGATGTAAAGCTGCATTAATTTTTCAAGTTTGTATGATAAAGTACAGCCAAATGTCTTGTTCAATGATTTCACTTTCAAATAATAAACCATTACTTAATTTACCAGTTGATATCCTGAGGAAATTGGTCTTATATGGTAATGCTGTATGACCAAATCTTGCAGCCCATTACTAACTTAGGCCACCTCTGTTGCATCCTGTGAGAGAGGATTCTCAAAACTGAAATTGATCAAATCCTATTTATGAAACACGACATACGAAAGACTCGGCAGCTTGGATGTAGAATCAAAAGTACTAAACAGTAGTGATATTGATGACATTGTATATCATTTTCCTGCACAGAAAGCACAAAATGAACCCCTCTAAATTTCAAATATAATATCTTAATTTCACAATTGGGAGTTTATTTCTTATCATCATACATATATATTCTGAATTAAGCTGTGTCAACCGGTACTTTTATTGTTGCTGTGTCAAAATGTCCATCCACTTGAATATCGATACAATTCCTGTATAACAGTGGTCTAGCTAGGGATTTGGGGACCCCAACATACAAATGTTTGATATCATGAATGACATAAAAACAACTCTCTTGCAATATTTGTGTGTACCCTGGTATTTCTGATAATGTGTCAAATAAACCAATAAAAATAAGTAAGAAACTTTAAAAAAATAAACTACAAAATGTGAAACTGAGATATTAAATTTATCAAATATACCAGTCAAAGTTTATATTAATACATTTTATCCACTTGACTGTTGTTGATTGAGGAAGATGCCAGGTATGTGCATACAAAAACAATGAATTGTGCAAGAGGCAGGTGGAAGGGCATTCATCTAACACCAATTCTTGCTCAGCTATGGATGTGTTAAAATAGCATCCTTGAACAAGCTCCATACAAATGAAGAAAAGCAAGGGTGGTATCTCTATCGGAGCCCCAAGTACTTGAATGACATGGTGCAATATCCATGATGTGGGTACAAGAGATCCTGAGTCTGCGAATATGGGCCGACCAGGCTAGGCATTGGTAAAAGACAAAACCAGGTAGCGAGTCTAGGTCAGGTAAGGCCACGAGTTGCAACAAAAGTACACTACCTTAGTCTTGGACAAGGAAAACAAACCTATGCACTTGGTCATAGTAAGAGATGCAGTTCAATGCCTATAGGAGTCTGTACTCCAAAGTTGGCATATGGGCTACACCAAAACAGATCAACATCCACATAGAGCCTAGTGACAACATCTTCCAGCACCACTGAGATGATACCGTTGATGCTAAGTGCAAAGAGTGTGAGATTGAAGAATTTTTCTGTTGGATACCTTTTTCCTACCTCATTGGGCAAAAGAGGCCTCCCACCATCTCTAATTGGAAATCAAAGTGCATATCCAGGAGATTAGAGAAATTAGCCAGAAGCAAGTAGGGGTAGTGACCTCTCCCCAGGTTGGGAAAAGTGAGCATACACCAGATATTAAAAAATCTAGCAAAAAAGTCTTGCCTCACTGACGCTGACCTAGGTGTGGATTCATAGCATATGATATCATCTAGAGCAGGAGTCATGTCGTCGCATGCAGCAAGGAGTTAAATTCCAGTCAGTGGCCTTCAGCGTTATCAAAACCTGCATTATATACTAGTGAAGCAGCAGCATTCAGCTAGAGCATGTGGAGAAAGTGTCCACGACAGATACTGACAGGGATGTAGGGTCTGAGATTGTAGACACATTCTCTTGGAGAAGAGTCTTGAGAGAACTTGCCCTGAATCCTTGACTCTCTCTTCTGTACCTCTGCAAGTGGGGTCTTTTTATTAATTGAAGGTAATCATGCGTACAATTGAAGAGCAGAGGGTGTGCTTGGAGACATACCAAAACATATCCCAAACTCACAAAATTCACAGATGATGAAATTGTTGTGGCAGTGCTTAGGTGTATTGCTTCTGCCTGAGGTTGTCTCACATCCAGCTGATTATCAATAAAAAAGACAGAATGCAATAAGGCCAGACATCATAAGAATAATAGTTCAGCCAACAGGAAAGCAATGAAGTTGTTAAGGAACTCATCAACAGACCTAACTGCCTCAAGTGAGAAAGAGAAATCAGTCATTTCTTGAAATGCAGATGGTAGTGTTGCTCCAAGCACCCCTGAGACAGTTTCTCAGGTAGCAATGTCCCAGAAAATAATCCTCAGACTAAAAATCAGAAGGGTATCTGGACAGCAAAAGGACAGATCCACAAAGAAAAATGAAGCGCTTCTCAGGTAATGATATGTAAACTCATCCACATTTAGCACACCTATCTCCAGGTCAGCAAGGACCTGACCCATAGGATAGATCATGCAGTCTACCGTTTCAGATCACCTTGGAAAAGAAAGAGCCTCAACAGCCATGCTATGACATGGCAGAACTCCGCCCCCCCTTTGAAGTAAGCATACACAATTAATAGTATACCTCCTATTGAGAGAGAGGGGCATTGCCAGTGCCTGACCCACATTATATGATGTTGGCATAAGTCAGCGTAATTAGATTTCTAGCCTAATAGGGTGAAGTAGACAGAGACTGTACAAAAAGACCTTCTTCCCAAAATATGGGTTTGATTCAGTTTACCTTTGGCATAGAAAATGGGTCTGATGTGACAGTGTAGTAGTTTGGTTGTCCGCCTCCCCTTCCATATGTCTAATCTCTTTCTTCTTTTGCAGAATGTGTGTGTGGATCATGTGATCACCATCTTTGCTTTGTGTGGGGGGGACTCGATGGATCTCTATCGTGCTCCCCCATTTATTGAAAAATACTCTCTCTCCTCAATACCCTCTCCTTGAACCACTGAGCCGACCTTGTCAGGGTGGCGGGAATTTTTGGCTGGGGACGCGCGATCCCACCGCTACATATTTTTGGCACTCCCAAGGAGCTCCTATACCATTTTTGTTTGCTAGGTAAGTTATTATATTTTACATGTATGATGTAATTTGTACAAATACATTATATTCCACAGTGTTTTTGAATATTGCATTATTCATTGTTTATGGTTTCCATGGTGAATGATATTTTGAGGGAAAATGAGTCTGATTTGATAACGGTTACCAGTGTGTGGATCTCGGTGTTTACATAAAATGGTGCATGGTACACAGTCCTTACAAAATTTGAAAATTTGTGAAAATTATGCTAATGAGGATTTTATTTTAAAACTACTTATGTTGATTATATAACATTGCTTTGTTTTAAATGTGAAAAAGCAACCAAACTCAACTTTTCTCAGGAACTCTTAACTTTCAACCCATTTGCTTTCAAATCTTGTAGTCCATTCCACATACTTTCAAACAAAAAATCACCTCCACCATTACCCTCTCTCTTCCATAATCACTCAACACACACATTTATACTGCACCAGGAAATGAACATTAAATCAGCCACACCGTTCCTTTCCCCTGGCCCATTATAGAATCACATACTCAAAATCACTCGTATCTTCCAAAGTTCTTGCCACTCTACTGTCCACCAGTCTCATTCACTGCAGATAAACTAACGGCTGGTGATCAGTTTTGATCACAAACTTCACCCCATACAAAAATGGTTGCAACACTTTTACACAATACCTTATAGCCACTAACTATCGCTCTGCTAAATTCAAAGCCTTTGACACATACACAATTATTCTTCTTCCATACTCCCCATTCATATACTGCTCTTGCACTAGGCAATATCCAATTGCATTTGATACAACTCGAGTGGTCTGGCATGCTCACTGTAATCTGGGTATGCTAACTTAACATCCTCAATTGCAACCCCTCAGTTCTTCATATGTCTCATTCATACTATCTGTCCACCAAATCACTACACTTTCTTTCTTACCCATCCATTCAGTCAGTAGTTTCAAAATGCCAGAGCAGTTCCTGATGAGTTTCCTCTGAAAGCTTAGGAAAAGACTGCCGTTTCTCAATAAACTTATCTGACTTTCATATCCCATTCTAACTAACCTTATATCCAAGAAACTCAACTTCTTTCAAAAACCATTCACACTAACTTACTTTTATCTTCACTTCAACTACTCATAGAGCACACAACACCTTATTCACCAACTCCTTGTATTCATAAACTTTCATTCATAATCAAAATATCATTGATAAATGCAATCACAATTTTGCTAGCACATCCACTTAAAACCACATTCATGGCATGCTAAAAGGCACCAGGAGCATTTGCCAAGCCAAAGCTGAGGTTTCAGAATTGGTAGTGCTTCCTTGCGGTAGAGAAAGCAGTAACCGGCCTACTATCCTCAGCAATGGGCATCTGGTAATACCCCCTGACAAGGTCCAACTTTGTAAACAAATGCACTCCATGCATACGGTACACACATTCTGAGATCACATACATTGGAAAATGATCTTTTACAGTCTTTTCATTCACCTTGCAAAAATCCATACACAACCTCAATCTTCCATCTGGCTTTTGTATCAGGATAATTGAACTATTCCATGGACTTTCACTCTCTTCAATCACAACAAACTGTTCCAATTCCTCACACTGCTCTTCTATCTCCTCAGCTACCAGGTGAGAGAAGTGTAGAGGCCTCTGATAAATCGGAGTGTTGTCCCTCAAGACAATCCTAAACTATGGTATCTGAGCTCTCACAAAATCATAATCACACTTACTGAGCACACCCTTTCATTCATACAAAATTCTATACACATGCTCCTTCTCAGTCATTCAAATGCTCTTTCAATCATATCACCCCTCTAATTTCATCATTTGTCCACTCACTACCTGTCTCACTTCCCCCATTCACACTCACATCAGTCAAACCGCTATCATCAATAACTGTGTACAGGTGGCCCATAAAATCACTAGACTTCACTGCTCTCAATCTAGAATGCCTCTTCAATCCAGGTCACACAAGCACACATTTTTTTTAAAAAATTTTATAGAGCCCATCTAGCAACTGCCCACTTGGGCAGAAGTCGCCGAAAAACATGACAGCCTAGAACTAGTCTACTTTCAAATGAAAATATGAAAATATAACAATGATATAAATTGGAAAAACTTAACAATCAGGAAGCAATCTCCGGCAGCAAGGGGAGGTCCCCCTCACCCCGGTGCAGGAGAGTGCAACCTACAAACAAAACAATAACAAACAAAAAAACAAAAACGAACCTTAAATAAAAGGAAAAAGCCCGGTATCCCCCCAAAAGTAGACAAGTCCACAAGTCAATGTGCACGAATCCGTCCCGAGTACAAGGGGCAGGCAGTAGCGACCCCGCTCAACCCGGTACCGGGACAGGTATCGTGCGCGAAGATCACCCAGACTGGGAAAATCAACAAGAATGTGCCGAACAGTCTGGGGGACGACGCAGTCGTCACAATAGGGCGCAGGCGAGCGCTAACCAAATAGCACTCAGGGCGCTTTGTGAGTCGCTATAGATCACAATCCGGTCTCCGAACCGGGCACGACGAGTAATCTCCCGTACCGAGTGGTGTATTGCCACCAGCTCAGCCGTGAAGACAGACGCAGCGCCTGGCAGAGCCGCGCTGACTTCATACAGAGGGGATACGGCGTGGAAACCGACCCCCTCTTGGGACTTGGAGCCATCGGTATACACTGGCACGGTTCCAGCGTCACACGAGGTGTGCTCCAAAAAGGTCGAACGCAATACTCCAGGCGGCGTACAGGCTTTGGGAGCAGAGGCGTGGCGACAAATAGCCAAATGTGGTACCCTCCAGGGTGGCATCCTGGGCAGAACCAGAGGCGCCACCAGCCCGAAAGCTATATCTAGCTCTCGGAGTAGGTATGACTGGCGTCTCTCGCCGGCATAGGCACCGTTGAGATCAGCTGCAAATGCAGTGAAAGCTGTTGGCGACTGAGGAAGGCACCGTGCTCGCACGTACAGGCGAGTGATGCACTGCATGCGGCGCAGGGCGAGTGGCATCTCCCCAGCATCGACGAACAGGCTCTCAATGGGCGAAGTGCGGAAGGCACCAGTCGCAAGGCGAAGGCCGGTCTGGTGGATCGAATCCACATTCCGCAATAAACGCTCGGCTGCGGATGCATAAAACTCGCATCCGTAGTCGAGCTTCGAACAAACAAAGGATTGATAAAAAAAGTAGGGCAGTAGCCCTATCAGCGCCCCAGGCGCTGAACGTTACGGAACTGAGAATATCCATGGCGCAGGTGCAACAGACCCTAAGGTTGCGAATATAAACCTCCCAGGTGAGGCGTCGGTCGAATACAAGACCAAGGAAACAGTGCGACTAAACCAAATCCAGGCAAACCCCATTAAGAAACAAATCTGGGTCGGGGTGAAGCCGTGGATGGCGGCAGAAGTGCACCACCTTAGTCTTGGCCAAAGAAAACCAACCCCTGCGCGCTTCGGCATAGCGAGAGACGCCGTTCAATGCCTGTTGGAGTCGACGCTCCAGAGTTGGCATCTGGGCCGCGCCAAAAGAGATCGAAAGGTCGTCCACGTAGAGTATAGCGAGAACATCTTCTGGCAGCACCGAGGTGATGCCGTTGATGCTCAGGGCAAAGAGTGTGACACTAAGGACACTTCCCTGCAGGACACCCTCTTCCTGCTCCTTTGGGCCGGAGAGGGCTCCTGTTTGAGGGCCGTCTCACACTCGGCCGACCACCATGGGAGTGGTCGGCGTGCAAAACGGCCAGACGTCCTAGGAATAGTAGTCAGGCCCACGGCGATGAGGTCGCCGGAGAACTCAACGGCCTCATCTACCGACCTAAACTCCTCGACTGAGATAGAGAATTCAGTCATTTCCTGAAATGCAGGCCACCGCGCCCGCGCCAAGCACCACCGAGGTGGTCTCTCAGGCGGCAGTTGCCCTGAAAATGATATTTGAATGGTAAAGTGATCACTACCATGGAGGTCATCGACCAACCCCCAATCAAAATCAGGTTGTGCATCCGAAGAGCACAAAGATCGGTCAAGGCAAGAAAATGAAGCGGTTCTCGGACAGTGATGAGTAAACTCATCCACGTTTAGGACACCCATCTCAAGCTCTTCGATCAGATCGGCAAGGACTTGTCCCCTGGGATTTATGGAGTAATCTCCCCAGCGAGGATGCCTGCCGTTCAGATCTCCAAGCAAGAGATAGGGCCTCGGCAACCGTGCCACGACGCCGCGGAAGTCCCCCGCGTCGAAGTCAGCTGACGGTGGAATGTAGGCAGAAATGATAGTATACCTCCTATCCAGGTGCAGCTGCACAGCCACTGCCTGAAAGGAGGTATCTAAAGAGAAAGGAAGAACGGAGACATCATGCCGGGTGTAAACCGCGCATCCCCCAGCCCGGCCATCCCGCGGTGGTGGGGTCGCAAGACTCTTATACCCCGGGAGGGCAGGCAGGGGGCACGCGCCTAGCATGTTCTCCTGCAAAAAGATAGCTAACGGGGAACGGGACGAGCCTCCGCAGCTCCTCCCAGTTGGTCCGGAGTCCATGGCAATTCCATTGAAGGAATATGCCCTCCAGGCCTAGCTCGGAGGAGACGGGGGGGCCCTCCTCAAACTGAAGACCCTCACGAGAATGGCCGTACGGTTCCCGGGGGCAGAACCCCGGGCGCTGTTGGCCGGACAAAGCGCTGAAGGCGCTGTCGCCTTCGAGGACTTATTGGGGGAGGTTGGGCTCCCCATGCGAGTCTTTTCTTCCCTCCGCCTCAAAACCTTAGGCAAGCGTTGCGGCTTCGGAGGCGGGGGGCCCTTTTTTCGAGGAACCACCGTCTCCGAGCCACTCGCTCCACCTCGGGGCGTGAGCGAAGGAGCCGAAGCTCCTTTGTTGCTGTCCTCCTTTCGGGGGACAGCGTTAGGAACCCTGGACGATTGCCTAGCGACCATCTTCAAGGGTGTTGCCTCCTGTGAGTCTAACGACTCTGTGGAGGCGCGTGGCCGTTTCACCTTACGGGAAACGGTCATGCTGGGGGAAGAGGGAGGAGCCCTGGTTTTAGCCGGGGCTGGGTGTGAACCCTTTTTGCCGCCAGCTTTACCAGGGGAGCGCCCGGGTGTAGTAGAGCCCGCAGAAGGGCTCCGAATGGGCGCGGAACCAACCATGCTCGTTGACCTGGATGGGCCAGGAGCGGAGGGTGCTTTTCTAACTATTGAGGCATATGACGTCCCAGGCAGAGCCGGGCGCGCCAGGACCAAGTCCTTAGCCTCGCGGAATGAGAGTCGATCCTGGGCCTGAACGGCCAGGATTTCTTTCTCAAGGAAATATGCACCACATTGCTTCGAAGAAGCAGGGTGCGGCTCTCCGCAATTGACACACTTGGCCACACACGATTTGGACTTATCGTGTGCGACCTTGGAGCAATTTACACAGACTTCGGGTGACCCCGATTTTGCACGTCTACATGATCGATTCGTATGGCCGAAGCGGTGACAGTAATAGCACCGCCGCGGCAGTGGCACGAATGCCTTCACGCGTTAGCGGTACCAACCGGCACGCACCGACTCAGGGAGCTTGTCACTGTCGAACATGACGAAGAGTGTAGGGGTGGGTCTCGAAGCCCCTCCCTGTTTTCTCATCACACGTTCGACCTTGACCGCCCCATGGTCGGCCAGCTCTAGGGTGATGTCCTCAATGGAGTAGTCAACGAGTTCCCTCGCATAAACTACTCCTTTCACAAAGTTCATGGTAGAGTGCGGCGTCACACTCACCGGGGTGCCATGAAGTGTCGAAGAGCACTTATCTTGGCCGCCTCGGCGGGATTCGCCGCATTCGCCAGAAGGCTCCCGTCCGAGAAACGGGTTACCTTCGGCTCTCTACCAATTGCACTAGCTAATCCTCTCCTCTGATGGATCATGTTACCCTTGGACAACATGGTGCCATCAGTGGAGCGAATAACGAGGAAGCGTTTGAAGTCAGCGGGCTCGAAAACGCCAGGTAACCTCTGAATCAGGGGCCCCGATGTCATCGAGGCTCCGCCCTGTGCATTCTTGGTGTTAGTCTTAGTCAGGGGCTCGGCACACGAGGGGGTAGAGGGGCCGGATATGCCAATCTTGGCTTGGTCGCCTACCAAAGTGGTAGCAGACCCATCCGTCCCCACAGTCCCCGCGGATGGAGAGGAGCCCCGAGTCTTCTTCGTCTTTTTCTTTTTAGGAGAGGAGGGCGAGGAATGAGCCCGCTTCTCACCTCCGCCGGCAGAAGCCTCCATGCCAGATGGGCCGGCCTCAGCCAGGTCCCTCTCCGAAATGGAGAAGGTCCTGGTAGTCGTAGGGGCACCTGTCGGAGGAGATCCCTCCCCTCCTTTTACTGCCTCGGAGCCATCGGCCGTTTGAGGGGGACCTTGCATAGGGGCGGATTCGGGTTCGGTGCTTGGCGCCGAGCCCGGATTCCACAACATGGAAGGCCCTACCGTCTGAGGCTAGGTCTCCTCAAGGACCATGTCTATCACAGGAGGGGCCTCCAGTTGGCCATCCCCTCCCAGGACATCGCAGGTCCCCTTGGCAATCGCCAGTCTTGTGTGGGGAGGCACAAGCCTTGACCCCAGCAAGGTTTAAAATTCTTGCCAGCAGGTCTTTTGAAGGAAGCGACTGAAGGGGCCTGGCTTCCCTCTCCCCCCTAAGGGGGTTTGCCTTACCGAGCCGTTTGCACGAGGGGCGGTCGGCAATGGGCTGCCTGCTGGCTTTCTTGGCAGTCCCCTTAGAAAGCAAAGGAGGGACTGCCGCTGGAGATAGGGAGGTGCCCGAAAGCACCTCCAGAGAAGGGGGTGAGGGGGAGTCCCCTACACCCATAGGCGTAGGAGAGGAGTAAGCATCCTCTCGGGTTAAAGAATTATGGAGGGTCCCTTGTGCAAGCACAAGGGGGGGGACCTCCATTTTCTCGGTGGAGCTGCCCGAGGCCGGCTCCGTTGATTTTCTTGGGGAAGTTGGGGGTTGGGTTTTTTTTTGTCATACATGGGCATGGTGACCCTCTTTTTAATATGGGACGCAATAGCTCATCAACTCTCGCAGTTGCCCGCACTGCGAGACGTGCTTACAAGCCCGGCAGAGCCAGGCGCCGCCATTCGAGACCACTGGCAGTCCATCGGCATGGCCCCTCCACCTTGGACACGGCGTAAAATTGATAGAATGTGAAGAGGAGAGAAAAGGGGATGTGAGGAAGGTATGGGTGGGGATGAAGCAGGTTGTTAAAAAAAACCCATCCCGAACCGGAGCTCAGGGGTTAGGGAACAATGTCCCCTCTCCCCCCAGCCCCAATCCGGGGTGGTTGGCTTGAGAAGAAGGTCAGCATCTACCCTGTGAAATTAGAGGCTGACCAGAGAAAGTTGTGGGAGAGGTTGTATGAAAAGCGACGAGGTAGGGGAGAAATCGGGCTATCTGAAGTTAGGAAGAGAGGCTAAGCTGGGGCCGGACGGAGCGCTGGATCCCGTCAGCACGGCGGCCAGGATGGCAAATCGCCGCGCCCCTTATGGGGAGCTGGGATGGCAAATCGGCGCGCCCCTTATAGGGGGTAAGGATTGAAAGTGTATCATAAGTGAATGTGGTCAAATGGCCTAAGGATGGAGGGGTGTAGTGGAGCGAATGTGAGTGTCTTTGTCAAGCCATTTTCACACCCTTTTTACAATACCCTCTCTGTCCCTCTGTAAGAATGTGTGTGTGAATGGAGAGGTTTTTTTATATATATTATTTATTATGGATTTCATGTTTTTTTCCAGGACATATTTTTGATATATTGCAAACAAAGAGACACCATTATTCTGTCAGATTGTACTTGTCTTATAATAATCGTTTAATAAAAGTGGCTAAGATTGTAAGATTTACAATATTATAATAGAATATCACTTATACATCAAAAATTTATTGTTAGTCCCACTAGGATGAAAAGTTCTTTTTATAGCCTCTAGACCACGATATATCGCACAATAACTTAGCTAAGCTCGGAGGCCAATGCCTTCATAAGACGTACGTAATAATTGTGCCAACACGAGTGACAGCCTGCAGGACTTTCCCCCATGGGGGAACCACGTAGGCTCAAGGCCTTTTCTTTTTTTTGTATGCTTGATTTTGATTGCATGTTTTTTAAGCATCTTTGAATTTGATTATAGATTGTTGTTTTTGTTGTTTGCTCATTTCTCTCTTGTTTTGTAAATATTTATGACATGTTTGCATAATAAAATTAATTATCCATACTTGTGTAAATAAAGGACTGTACATACAATCCATTTCATTTCTCCCTCAATTTCTCATGTCTGACTTAGTGTAGGAAGCGGGTTAGAGTGTAGGTTCAATTCCCACTACAGTGTGATGATGACAACACTTTCCTATGGGACACCCTCTTCCTGATCCATTGGGCAGGGTTGACAAATCAAAATCCCTGGCTTTTATTACCAGGGTTTTTTTTAGTGCAATTTGACAAAAACAGGTTTAGGGGAAGGGGGTTTCAAGAAATGAACACTACTATTCATTATTTTATTTAAAATAAAATGCCTATTTATGTTTATAGTTTCAACAAATATGTATCAAATTCAAATCATTTCTCTGATACTGGGAGATCCTGCTGTCTGTAGCTGGGTCACCTTTGTGACCATGTCCATCTCAGGGGTTGGTTGGTTGGTTCAGAGGTCCCTTGGTGCATACTGCATGGTGATTGTGCCATCAATCTCAGTGGGGCCTACATTTGGCTCCCACTGCCCCAAGACATCATGGATCCCATTTGAGGTTCCTTTTTCTTGTCTATAGCCAGTGAACCAGCATCCATCAAGGAAGAGGTACACTAACCCCCTGTAAACGGGAGATTCATGACTGCAGGACATTGAGAGGTAGGGACCAATGGGCGCTACCACTGGGATCTGTCAATATGGGGCTCCCATCTTGCTGTCTTGGCAGTTACCTGTGAAAGTAAGGAAGCGACTCCACCTGTAAAGAGATGGAGTCACCCAAGGACACCTGCAGAGAATAGGGTGAGGGGGAGTCCACCTCACCCATAAGCCTAGGAGAGGAGTAAGTCTCCTCTCCAGTAGAAGGAAGTTTGATGGGTTCCTGGAAAAGCACAAGGGAAGACCTGCTTTTCTGACTTGGCAAAGCCCAAGAGCAGCTCTGATGATGATAAAGGTAAGCAAAGGCTTGTTTTTTACTTCTCCATGACTATTCAGGAACATTTTGCTATCCCTGTCTGTGATAGCCAATGGCACTACTGGGCACCTTCGATTGGCCCTGGCCGCTATCACTTAGTGTGGTAGTATACACCTTCTCTGCCGCTCTTTGGGAAAACCTGAACCAAATCCTACATGTGGTGTGGTACGCAGGTTGGGATGATGGATCCAGCTTGGTGACAGGCTTCTGAGCAGTTACGGTCATGAAATCTATTATCTTGTTATAAGAGTTTGGTTCTGTGATCAAATGAGCGCCGAGTCATGATCAGGGAGGTCTATGGGCAGGAGAAAGTTTCAACAAAAGGGTTAGAAAAAAGTGATTGTAAAGGGAGAACAGAAGGGCAGGGACAATAATATGGAGAGTTGGTGCAGGAGAGGGAGATTAGTGTTTAGCAAAGAGAGGAAAAGAGGCTAAGCTGGTGAGGCAGGATAGAGAGCTGACCCACATCAGCACAATGACAGACAAACATTTTGCTGTGCCCCTTACAGAGGTTTCTCCTCTAGGTTTCAATGGTAACAGGGGGTTTTGCCCCAAGTTACACCATCTATCTTTTTGCAGCTTCACCTTGTCTCATCAAAGAGTTCAAGTTAACCCAGTGATGGAGCCTTTCCTATTTTCAGTCAGGCCATGAGGATATGAGGAGCTCAGAACCACAACAACGTAAGTAACAAAGAGTATATTTTGAGAAATGAAGGTTAAAGTTCACAGAAGCACTTAAAAAAGGAAGATGTACACTAGTTTGGAACTTATTTTACATGTTTATACGATAGATTTTCCTTTCCCATGACACTGAGCATAGATAAAGGATAGCTCTAAAGTTTTCATAAAAGAGGGCAAAATTGGCAACTCTGTCACTTACGTTATTGTGGTTCTGAGTTCCTTATATGCAGTTCATTGGATTCCATGTGTAATAGTATAGACAGTAGTCTTCCACTCAAACCAGCAGGGTGGGATGGTCCTCCAGGTTTCAGTTATAGTAGAGAAAGGGTTGAAGGGATAGTAAAAAAAAAGGGCCCTGAGAAAGAGCAATAGGAAGTTTTACCTGGTTCAAGTTAACCTAGTCAATGAATGGACCCTGCACTATTTGCACTTAGGTTGGCACAACAGGCAGCTCCTCTAGCTACTAAGTGCGCTAAGGTACATAGGTTACCTACTTGAGTGGTCCACATCAACCTTTCAAAGTCTCTTTCACACCATCAGAAAATAAAAAAGAGGCACCAATAAAACTAAATTGTATATTAGCCCTGCAAGTTTTCTTTGATCACAAATTATTTGCAACATTTAATGCAATTAATGAAGTCAATTGATGGCAGAACATGCAGCAATACTAAATAGTAAACTCCATTTCGCAATAAAGATAAGTAAACTCATCAAACTAAGGAATGAATAATCAGCATTGCTAAATTACACAAAATACCTTAAAGATCTCAATTAATTCACCTTTTTATTATCTTTCATTTCATCATTAAATAAAATATTTTCATTATTCAAAGTTTCTGGTGGATAAACTTCTTTCATATACTAGACACTTCAGAAGCTTCAATATATATTTTTTAACTTTGCTGTCTTCTAAATTAAAGTTGGTGGGAGAGAGGAAAATGAGTCTGATGCAAGAATCAGAGAGTGCAGTGACCCATCTGAAACACTCAAAATAATGTGTATATAATCTAACCAAGGCCCTTATGGACTAATAATTGGACAGACCACTTCCAATTAGACTAAAGTTAAGCATCATTAGGCATGGTTATTTCCTATCTGGAGTCCCAATACAGGTACATTCAGGAGCTGCAATAAACTACGGTTACCTGAAGATGAGTTAAATGTAAAAATAAAATGGCTTCTGTTAGTCAGTTTAGGTTTAAGAAACAAAATTCTCTCAAAATAAACAAGTAATGTTGTTAGAAGCTATTATATCTAGCCATGTGCCTCAAGATATTTCAGCTTAAATATCAATTTAAGTAGTCTAGGTCAGGGTAGAGTGGTATAGCTGTAATAAAAGAAGTTGAGGGTAGCTTTAAAGGGCAGAAAATCCATCAAATCATTTCCCGCACTAGTAAGTGCCTTTTCATTTACCTCATTGCCAGAGTCACTTAAATAAGTTATTACCTTAGGCTCAGAACTGGCAGATGACTTTTAACCTTAAAAAATACAAAGTTATTAACATGGGAAGGGATAATATGGAATTTAGCTAAGAAATGGATGGGCATTATCTGAATTCGGTTGAGGATGAGAAGGTCTTAGGCGTAGTAGTAGCTAGGTCACTGAAGTTTTCAAAGCAGTGTATTGAGGCAAAAAATAGAGTAAAAAGAGTGCTAGGATACATTAATAGGGATATTAGCTACAAGAGACCACATTTAGAGCACTGTATACAAGCATGGTCACACATTTTAGACATGCTATCAACCCACTAGAGTTAGTACAAAGGAGGGTAACATAAATAATACCTTCCCAGAAGATAGACTGAGGGTATTAAATATGTTCTCATTTAAGAGAAAATGTGTGAGGGAAGATATGATTGAGCTTTTTAAAATCTGTTCTGGGATGGATAAGTTGGATTTTAGCAATATTTTTTTTTTTTAAGGGGCTATCTGGCGAATGCCCACTTAGGTATAGTTTGCCAGAAACAAACAGCCTAGTTCTAGGCTACTTTAAAAAATATGAACAGGAAACAACAATAAAAAGAAATAACAATAACAAAACAATAACAAAAACAACAAAACCTAGTTAAATGAAAGGGAGAAGACCGTCCTCCCCCAAATAGTCAACAAGTCCACGAGTCAATGTGCACGCACTCGTCCCGAGTACAAAGGACAGGCGGTAGCAACCCCGCCCATCCCGGCACCAGGACAGGTAACGTGCGCGAAGATCACCAAGACTGGGACATTCAACAAGAATGTGCCAAACAGTTTGGGGGACGACGCAGTCGTCGCAATAGGGCGCAGGCGAGCGCTCCATCAAATAGCAATATGTCACACGAGTGTGTCCGATTCGGAGACGACAGAAAGCGACATGCAGCCGTCGCGCATTAGGGGATAGGTCCATGGGAACAGTCGCTGCGCAATGGCAAGCAACTTTGAGTTCTCTTCGACCGTCTCCCATCCTCGTTGCCAAGCAGTCCGAAGAGCTGCCCGTATTCCTGCCATGTAGTCGGTGTGAGGAAGAGCTAAACGCTGGTCCAGTCACAGAGTCCTCGCGGACTCTTTGGCGCCCTCATTCCCCGCAATTCCTACATGTCCAGGAACCCAGCAGAAGATAATCTCAACATCTGCCCGGCTCGCCATAACCGTGGCGTCACGGATATCGCGAATCAGGGGATGCGGAGATTCCAATGCCCCTAAGAGCCCTAAGAGCACTCAGGGCGGTTTGTGAGCCGCTATAGATCACAATCCAGTCTCCGAACCGGGCACGTCGCGTAATCTCCCGTACCGAGTGGTGTATTGCCACCAGCTCGGCCGTGAAGACAGACGCAGCGCTTGGCAGAGCCTCGCTGACTTCAAACAGAGATGATACGGCGTGGAAGCCGACCCCCTCTTGGGCCTTGGAGCCATCCGTATACACTGGCACGGTTCCAGCGTCACACGAGGTGTGCTCCAAAAAGGTCGAACGCAATACTCCCGGCGCAGTACAAGCTTTGGGAGCAGAGGCGTGGCGACAAATAGCCAAATGTGGTATCCTCCAGGGTGGCGTTCTGGGCAGATTTATTTATTTTTTTAATTAAGGGGCTATCTGGCGACTGCCGACTAAGGCATAAGTTGCCGTAAACAAACAGCCTAGTTCTAGGCTACTTTTGTTCTGGTTAGAACCAGGGGCGCCACCGACCAGAGAGCTATATCTAGCTCTCGAAGGAGTTTCCTGGCCCTAAAACCAAAGAACTTAGGGTATGATGGCGTCTCTCAGCGGCATAGGCACCATCGATATCAGCTGCGGATGCAGTGAGAGCTTTTGGCGACTAAGGGAGGCGCCGGGCTCGCGGGTACAGGCAAAAGTTGAGAGAGAATGGTGTGGAGCATGTGAGAACAACTCCGTATGTACCGTCTTCAAATGGATTGGCTGAACGTACTATAAGAACCTTGTGTGAGATGTTGAGAATGATGAGTATGACAGTGAATGACTGGGATGTGTGTCTGGGGTGAGTGTTGTGGGCGTATAATTCGAATATGCATAGTGCAACTGGAATGTCCCCATGTCAGTTTGTGATGAATTTTGAAAGGCCAGTGAAAGATAGGTTTCGTTTGAGTGAAAGTGAGCAGAGTGTGTGGTGTGAGGCACATGAAAAGTTCTGTCCATTTGAATTAGGTGCAAAAGTATTGAAGGTGAAAGAAGTGAAGGGTAGGTTGAATGTGTCAAAGATGAGTGAGAAGTTTCATGGACCTTATAGAGTTATAAGAGTTTGGGTAAATGGGGTGACGTATGTTTTGGAGAGTTTGAATGACGGTATGACTGAGAGAGTGCGGGCTCATCAGAGTCAGTTAAGGAGATGGAGAGAACCGCCTGACTACCTGGTGAGCCAATCGGTGTATGAATTGTGCAAAGAGAGAAATAGGGTGCCTGATGATGAGAATGCGTGTGATAGTATGGATCTGTCTGGGAAAGAGTTTGTCTTGGTCTTGAGGAGTAAAAAGCGTACAAAGAGTGAAAGGAAGAATGCAAGTACGAATGAAAGTAAGTCTGAGCAGAGTCTTTCTGGTATGGGGGATCTTGAAAGGGAGATTGAGTTTTTGCGTAAACAGGTGAGTGATTTGGCTGGTATAAGTAGAAGAGTGAGTGAGCTGCCTGTGCCTGATTTTTCTGGTTTGGGGAACAGTATGAATGATAGTGTGTTTGGGCAGAATGAACTTAGTGTGGCTGATTTTTCGGGTTTTATGAATGGTAATAGTAGGGGTGAGTTTGATGTAGTGAATGATGAAGTGGCTGATTTTTCAGGTTTCTGGTGGGAACCAGTTGAAGGGGTTTCTGGTATACCTGTTGAGAATACAGGGGATGTGAGTGACCTGTCTGTTTCGCAAGAGTGTGCTTTGAGTTTGATGAGGGCTGTGAGTGAGGAGCTGATGAATGAGGGTATGAAGAGTCAAGGTTCTGAACGGAAGAGTATGAAAGAGTTCTGTCATGAGATGGGAGAACTGGTAATGAGGTCTAAAAGTATGGTGGACGATATGATCAATAGTGACGATGAGACTGACAAGACGACTGATGAACAAACCCGACTGATTGCTATGCATAGCCAGGAACCAGTAGACGAGTGGGAATGGGTGCAGAAGGGTGCGATTGAGTATAAAAGGTTCTGTGAGTAAGGATTGAGAGTGTATTGTGAGTGACTGTGGTTGAATGGCTTAAGGAAGGAGGGGTGTGGTGGAGCGAATGTGAGTGTGTATGAAGGGCCATTCTCCCACCCCCTTTTCCCAATACCCTCTCCCTCCATCTGTAAGAATGTGTGTGTGTGAATAATTGGAATTTAAATTTTGTTTTGTTTTTAATTTTATTGATGTTTGTATTCTCTTTTCAGAGATTAAATTTTGAAACAGAGTAGTTTAAAAGATAAATATTTAAAGAATTATTAATGCTGAAAATTGTTTGGATATACATTTCGAGAGAGTGGAAGCTTGGACGGCATGCGAAAGGGGTTCTCTAGACGAGTGCTCCGCCCAGCCCTGAGACGGAGGGCTTTCATACCTCGCTAGACACCTGAATAAGTAAGTAATTTTATGGAGCCCATCTGGCAACTACCCACTGGGGCATAAGTCGCCGAAAAACACGACAGCTTAGAACTAGGCTACTTTAAAGTAAAAATATGAAAACTTAACAATGATATAAATTGGAAAACTTAACAATCGAAGCAATCTCCGGCAGCGGGAGGAGGTCCCCCTCACCCCGGTGCAGGAGAGTGCAACCTACAAACAAAACAATAACAAAGAAAAGGAACCTTAAATAAAGGGGAGAAGGCCGGCCTCCCCCCAAAAGTCAATAAGTCCACCAGTCATGGTGCACGCACTCGTCCCGAGTACAAGGGACAGGCGGTAGCGACCCCGCCCATCCCGGTACCGAGACAGGTATCGTGCGGGAAGATCACCCAGATTGGGACATTCGACAAGAATATGCCGAACAGTCTGGGGGACGACGCAGTCGTTGCAATAGGGCGCATGCGAACGCTCCATCAAGTAGCGATGCGTCACACGAGTGTGTCCGATTCGAAGACGACAGAAAGCAACATGAAGCCGCCGCGGCATTGGGGGATAGGTCCATGGGAAGAGTCGCGGCGCAATGGCACGCAACTTTAGGTTCCTTTCGACCGTCTCCCATCTTCTTTGCCAAGCAGTCAGAAGAGCTGCCCGTATTCCTGAAAGTAGTCGGTGTGAGGAAGAGCGAAACGCTGGTCCGGTCACAGAGTCCTCGCGGACTCTTTGGCGCCCTCATACCCCGCAATTCCTACATGTCCAGGAACCCAGCAGAAGATAATCTCGACATCTGCCCGGCTCGCAAAAACCGTGGCGTCACGGATATCGCGAACCAAGGGGATGCGGAGATTCCAATGCCCCGAGAGCACTCAAGGCGTTTTGTGAGTCGCTATAGATCACAATCCGGTCTCCGAACAGGGCACGTCGCGTAATCTCCCCTACCGAGTGGTGTATTGCCACCAGCTCTGCCGTGAAGACAGACGCAGCACCTGGTAGAGCCCCGCTGACTTCAAACAGAGGGGATACGGCAGGAAGCCGACCCCCTCTTGGGACTTGGAGCCATCCGTATACACTGGCACAGTTCCAGCGTGACACGATGTGTGCTCCAAAAAGGTCGAACGCAATACTCCCGGCGCAGTACAAGCTTTGGGAGCAGAGGCGTGGCGACAAATAGCCAAATGTGGTACCCTCCAGGGTGGCGTCCTGGGACAAACCAGGGGCGCCACCGGCCCGAGAGCGATATCTACCTCTCGAAGGAGTTTCCTGGCCCTAAACCCAAAGGGCTTAGGGTATGACTGGCGTCTCTCGACGGCATAGGCACCATCGAGATCAGCTGCGGATGCAGTGAGAGCTGTTGGCGACTGAGGGAGGCGCCGGGCTCGAGCGTACAGTCGAGTGATACACTGCACGCGGCGCAGAGCGAGTGGCATCTCCCCAGCATCGACCAACAGGCTCTCAATGGGAGGAGTGCGGAAGGCACCGGTCGAAAGGCAAAGGCCGGTCTGGTGGATCGAATCCACCTTCCGCAATAAACGCTCGGCTGCGGATGCATAAAACTCGCATCCGTAGTCGAGCTTCGAACGAACAAAGGATCGATAAAAAAGTAAGGCGGTAGCCCTATCAGCGCCCCAAGCGCTGAACGTCACGGAACGGAGAATGTCCATGGCGCGGGTACAAGAGACCCTAAGGCTGCGAATATGAGCCTCCCAGGTGAGGCGTCGGTCGAATACAAGACCAAGGAAACGGTGCGACTCAACCACATCCAGGCGCACCCCATTAAGAAACAAATCTGGGTCGGGGTGAAGCCGTGGATGGCGGCAGAAGTGCACCACCTTAGTCTTGGCCAAAGAAAACCGAAACCTGTGCGCTTCGGCATAGCGAGAGACGCGGTTCAATGCCTGTTGGAGTCGACGCTCCAGAGTTGGCATCTGGGCCGCGCCAAAAGAGATCGAAAGGTCGTCCACGTAGAGCGTAGCGAGAACATCTTCCGGCAGCACCGAGGTGATGCCGTTAATGCTCAGGGCAAAGAGTGTGACACTGAGGACACTTCCCTGCGGGACACCCTATTCCTGCTCCTTTGGGTCGGAGAGGGCTCCCCCCATCCGTACGCGGAATCGACGATCTCGCAAAAATTCAGATATAAACATTGGGAGGCGTCCCCTCTCCCCCATCGTGTAGAGAGTCTCCATGATACCGTATCGCCATGCGGTATCATAGGCCTTCTCTAGATTGAAAAACACAGTGGCGTAGTGCTGTCTACGAAGGAAAGCCTCGCAGACGGCATTTTCCAGTCGGAGCAGAGCATCCGACGTGGAGTGGAACTTGCGGAAGACAGATGGCCTCCGCTGTCCAGGAAAAAGGCTAATCTAACATTTACCAATTTCTCCATCAACTTGCACACGCAAGAGGTTAGAGAGATTGGGCGGAAACCGGTCGGAGTAGAGTGATCTCTCCCCGGTTTGCGAAAGGCAAGCACAGTAGCGATTCGCCAGGAGTCTGGGAGAAGGCCTTCTACCCAGATCCTGTTGAACAAACCTAACAGAAAGGCCATGCCTCGCTCACCCAGGTGTCGAAGCATGGCGTACGGGACATCGTCCGGACCATGGGCGGTGTCCGCGCACGAAGCGAGAGCGGAACGCAACTCGCTTACAGTAAACTTGTCGTTGAAGGGTTCTCCGCCTCTGGAGGTAAAGTCCAGCCGGCGGCCTTCCGCGACATCACGACGTGCATTAAATGCTGGCGGAGCAGCATCACGGCTAGAGAATGCAGAAAAAGCGGTCGCGAAGGATTCCGCCACGGACGCGGGGTCCGAGATTGCGGTCCCATTCTCCTGGAGAACGGGAGGGGGGTCCTGCGAGAACTTGCCACGAATCCTTTTGACTCGCTTCCACACCTCATCTAAAGGGGTCTTCACGTTAAGTGAAGACACGTATGCCCGCCAAGAAGAGCGGCGGGCGTGCTTCGAAATATACCGGAATCTAGCCCGACGAAATTCAGCGACGGTGAAATCGTTCGGGCGGCGCTTATAGCGCATGTAGGCATAACGCTTCTGTTTGAGGGCCGTCTGACACTCGGCCGACCACCATGGGAGGTGTCGGCGTGCAAAACGGCCAGACGTCCAAGGAATAGTAGTTAGGCCCGCGGCGATGAGGTTTCCGGAGAAGAACTCAACGACCTCATCTACCGACCTAAACTCCTCGACTGAGATAGAGAATTCAGTCATTTCTTGAAATGCAGGCCACCGCGCCAAGCACCACCGAGGTAAGCTCTCAGGCGGCAGTTGCCCTGAAAATGATATTTGAATGGTAAAGTGATCACTAACATGGAGGTCATCGACCACCCACCAATCAAAATCAGGCTGAGTATCCGAAGAGCACAAAGATAGATCAAGGCAAAAAAATGAAGCGTTTCTCGGACAGTGATGCGTAAACTCATCCACGTTTAGGACACCTATCTCAAGCTCTTCGATCAGATCGGCAAGGACTTGTGCCCTGGGATTTATTAAGTAATCTCCCCAGAGCGGATGCCTGCCGTTCAGATCTCCAAGCAAGAAAAAGGGCCTCGGCGACCGTGCTAGGACACGGCAGAAGTCCCTCGTGTCGAAGTCAGCTGACAGTGGAATGTACGCAGAAATGATAGTATACCTCCTATCGGGTGCAGCTGCACAGCCACTCCCTGAAAGTACGTATCTAAAGAGAAAGGAAGAACGGAGACATCATGCCGGGTGTAAACCGAGCATCCCCCAGCCCGGCCATCCCATGGTGGTGGGGTCACAAGACCCTTATACCCTGGGAGAGAGGGCAGTGGGCACGCGCCTAGCATGCTCTCCTGCAAAATGATTGCTAACGGGGAACAGGACGAGAAGAGCCTCCGCAGCTCCTCCCAGCTGTCCCGGAGTCCACGGCAATTCCATTGAAGGAATATGCCCTCCAGCCCTAGCTCGGAGGAGACGCAGGGGCCCTCCTCAAACAAAAGACCCTCACAGGAATGGACGTACGCTCCCCGGAGGCAGGACCCCAGGCGCTGTTGGCCGGACAAAGCACTGAAGGCGCTGTCGCCTTCGAGGACTTATTGGGGGAGGTTAGGTTCGCCATGCGAGTCTTTTCCTCCTTCCGCCTTGAAACCTTAGGCGGGCGTTGCGGCTTCGGAGGCGGGGGGCCATCTTTTCGAGGAACCACCGTCTCCGAGCCCCTCGCTCGACCTCTAGGCGTGGGAGAAGAAGCCGAAGCTCCTTTGTTACTGTCCTCCTTTCGGGGGACAGCTTTAGGATCCCCGGAAGATGGTCTGGCGACCAACTTCAGGGGTGTTGCCCCCTGTGAGTCTAAAGACTCGGTGAAGGCGCGTGGCCGTTTCGCCTTACGAGAAACGGTCACGCTGGGGGAAGAGGGGGGAAGCCCTGGTTTTAGCAGGGGCTGGGTATGAACCCTTTTTGCCGCCAGCTTTACCAGGGAAGCGCCCGGGTTGAGTAGAGCCCACAGAAGGGCTTCAAATGGGCGCGGAAACAACCGTGCTCGTTGGCCTGGATGGGCCTGGAGCAGAGGGTGCCTTTCTAACTATTGAGGCATATGATGTCCCAGGCAGAGCTGGGCGTGCCAGGACCAAGTCCTTAGCCTCGTGGAATGAGATTCGATCCTGGGCCTGAAAGGCCAGGATTTCTTTCTTAAGGAGATAAGCACCACATTGCTTCGAAGAAGCGGGGTACGGCTTTCCGCAATTGACACACTTGGCCACACATGATTTAGACTTATCGTGTGTGGCCTTGGAGCAATTTACACAGACTTCGAGTGACCCCGACTTTGCACGTCTACAAGAACGATTCATATGGTCGAAGCGGTTACAGTAATAGCACCGCCGCGGCAGCGGCACGAATGCCTTCACGCGGTAACGGTACCACCCGGCACGCACCGATTCAGGGAGCTTGTCACAGTCGAATGTGACGAAGAGTGTAGGGGTGGGTCTCGAGGCCCCTCTCTGTTTTCTCATCACATGGTCGGCCAGCTCTAAGGTGATGTCCTCTATGGAGTAGTCAACGAGTTCCCTCGCATAAACTACTCCTTTAACAAAGTTCATGGTAGAGTGCGGCGTCACACTCACCGGGGTGCCATCAAGTGTCCGAAGAGCACTTATCTTGGCCGCCTCGGCGGTATTCGCCAGAAGGCTCCCGTCTGAGAAACGGGTCACTTTCGACTCTCTACCAATTACACTAGCTAATGCTCTCCTCTGATGGATCATGTTGCCCTTGGCTCACATGCTGCCATAAGTGGAGCGAATGACGAGGAAGCGTTTGAAGCCAGCGGGCTCGAAAACGCCAGGTAACTTCTGAATCAAGGGCCCCGATGTTATCGAGGCTTCGTCCGGCGCAATTTTGGTCTTTGTCATATTCGGGGGCTCTGCACCCGGGGGGCAGAGGGGCTGGATGTACCGATCTTGGCTTAGTCGCTTGCCAAAGTGGCAACAGACCCATCCATCGCCGTAGCCCCCACGAATAGAGAGGAGCCCCGAGTCTTCTTTGTCTTTTTTGTCCTAGTCTTTTTCTTTTTTGGAGAGGGCGGGGAATGAACCCGCTTCTCACCTCCGCCGGCAGAAGCCCATAGGCCAGATGGACTGGCCTCAGCCAGGTCCTTCTCTGAAATGGAGAAGGTCTTGGTGGTGGCAGGGGCACCGCCTGGAGGAGATCCCTCTCCTCCTTATACTGCCTCAGAAACCATAGCCATTTGAGGAGGACCTTGCATAGGGGCAGATTCGGGTTCGATGTTTGGCACCGAGCCCAGATTCCCCCCCATGGAAGGCCCTACCGTCTGAGGCTGGGTTTCCTCAAGGACCATGTCTATCACAGGAGGGGCCTCCAGTTGGCCATCCCCTCCCAGTGTCACCAGTCTTGTGTAGGGAGGCACAGGCCTTGACCCTGTCAAGGTTTAAAATTCTTGCCAGCAGGTCTTTTGAGGGAATCGACCGAAGAGGCCTGGCTTCCCTCTCCCCCGTAAGGGGGTTTGCCCTACTGAGCCGCTTACACGAGGGGCGGTCAGCAATGGGCTGCCTGCTGGCTTTCTTGGCAGTCCCCTTAGAGTGAAAAGGAGGGACTGCCGCTGGAAATAGGGAGGTGCCCGAAAGCACCTCCAGAGAAGGGGGTGTCCCCTTCACCCGTAGGCATAGGAGAGGAGTAAGCCACCTGTCTGGTTGAAGAAATATGGAGGGTCCCCTGCGCAAGCACAGGTCTGGGGACCTCCATTTTTTCGGTGGAGCTGCCCCAGTGCAGTTCCGTCGGTGTACAAGGGGAAATGGGGAGAGATTTGGGGTTATTTTATTTGCATTCATGGGCATGGTGACCCTCTTTTTTATACGGGACGCAATAGCTCACCACCTCTCTCAGTTGCCCGCACTGCAAGAGGTGCTTAACATACTATAAAATAGATGCAGAAATTATTAAAAGTATTGCAGGTATATATGTAACTACAAATGTTAAAATTACTGATTTAAATATCAAATTTAATGTAAGTAATGGTATAAGACAAGGGTGCACAGGTTCAACAACCTTATTTAAACTAATAACATACCAAACCATTGCTGACCGCTGGCTTTCTTGGCAGTCCCCTTAGAATGAAAAGGAGGGACTGCCACTGGAAATAGGGAGGTGCCCGAAAGCACCTCCAGAGAAGGGGGTGAGGGGGAGTCCCCTTCACCCATAGGCATAGGAGAGGAGTAAGCCACCTCTCTGGTTAAAGAAATATGGAGGGTCCCCTGCGCAAGCACAGGGATGGGGACCTCCATTTTTTCGGTGGAGCTGCCCCAGGGCAGCTCCGTTGGTGTACAAGGGGAAATGGGGAGAGATTTGGGGTTATTTTATTTGCATTCATGGGCATGGTGACCCTCATTTTTATACGGGACGCAATAGCTCACCACCTCTCTTAGTTGCCCGCACTGCAAGAGGTGCTTAACATACTATAATATACTATAAAATAGATGCAGAAATTATTAAAAGTATTGCAGGTATATATGTAACTGATAATACAAATGTTAAAATTACTGATTTAAATATCAAATTTAATGTAAGTAGTGGTATAAGACAAGGGTGCACAGGTTCAACAACCTTATTTAAACTAATAACATACCAAATTACAAAAGAAATAGAAAAAAACAAAGGCTTCACAAATGACCAATTCATAATTGTAATTTATTTCTTTGCTGATGATGAATTGATTCTCGCTCATAGCTTAAATGATACAATTGAGAATATAAAAACAATAGTTGAAGTGAGTAGAAGATTTGGGTTAGATATAAATAAAGATAAAAGTAATATGATAATATTCAACCAAAAAGAGAAACCAGATAAAATATAAATGTGGTTAATAAAATAAAATACTTGGGTGTAACGGTGGATAATACAAGAAATTGCTTTAAAATTCATAAAACAGAAATGTTAAATAAAGGTCATACATTTTGAAATAGGACATATTCAATAATTGCAAAATGCTGTAACAAAGTAATGGTAGGGAAAACTTATTGGAAATCAATAGCTCTCCCATGATTACTCTATGTGATAAACTTAGTTGACATAAATGAAACAGAAATAAATAAGTTGCAGTGAATTTAGAACTCACTTTATCAAAGGATTCGAGGAGTGGCAAAATACTCATCCATTTGTACTTTAAGATCATAAATACGAGCATCAAGTATGAATTATGCATAACATAATGTAACATAATTTCACAGATGACAAAAGCCACAAGGGCCTATCAAAGGTCATCCGCATCCATCCCCCTCCCCACAACATAATATAGCAAGATGACCAAAGCCACAAGTGCCCATCAAAGGTCATTCGAGTCAAATGGCCTCTTTTTTAAGGCACCCAAACTCCAAAGAAAACTACATCCAGAGGATGCGTCCAATAAAAACAAGGGTATCACCAATCAAGGCTTGTCAAGAACTAAATCATGCAGCTATAGATATATACAAACAATATTAATATATACAAAACTTAGGAACCATCACAACCTTCCCTCCCCATAAACTCATCCAACCTACTCTTAAATACATTTAAATTTGGACTACCTACTCCCCTCCGGGCAATTTTTTCCAGAAGTCTACCACTCTATTGGTTAAAAATATTTTCTTAAATCCAACCTACACCCTTGCTTTTTAATTTTCAAGTGGTGACCTCTATTCCGATTTCCATCATCTAACTCAAAAAACTTGCTAACATTCAATTTATTAATCCCAGAAAATTTTTTAAAGAGCTCAATCATATCCCCTCTCGCACACCTCCTTTCGAACGAGAACATATTTAATACCCTCAGTCTATCTATATATTGAAGGTGTAGTGGGCCGAAAATCTATACTAACCCCAATCGATCCAACCCACTTCCTACACTAATCCGGAAGTGTGAAATTGAAGGAGAATGAAACTGTTGTATGTACAGTCCTTTACTAACAAAAAATGTACAATGATATTCACAATGGAGAGGGGTGATTATATTAGAGATCTCATTACTATTTACACACAAAAAAATACAGCTAAATTTCCTATATATACAAATAAAAAACAAAACAAATCCTACTCACAAATACTATTAATTGATCCTAAGAAACATTCTAAAAAAAATCAAACAACCAAAAAAATCCGGACTACAACAGTCAATATATAGTTAACAAACAAAGGCCTTACGTGGTACAAAGAGGCCTAGGGGGGACGTACCGCCACCTGGCACTCGAGCGAGCAAAATGCCTATGACTTCCAAACAATTGGTGCCTCTGCACTTGATGGAAAATAAGTGACCTTATCACTCTTGCATGGCTATTATAAGCCCTCCTTCATTAACAATAATAAATAGAGCGCTTCTTAAATTTACTTAAGACAAAGTAATATTTTGTTTGGTATATAAAGATATATTAAACTAAGTCCTTTCCAGAATATGGCACCTGAAAGAAAAAAAACATGGTAATCATTTTTTTATACATAAAATAAACTTAATCAAAACAAACCCAATCCCATTCACACACACACATTCTTACAGAAGGAGGGAGAGTGTATTGGGAAAAAGGGTGGGAGAATAGCCCCTTTTACACACACTTACATTCGCTCCACCACAAAGGTGCCTCAGGGAAGGATAATCTTTGTTGCCCTCCGTTGCACTGACTCGAGAAGGTTTATATCGTGTCTAAAATGTGGGGACCATGCCTGTATACAGTACTCTAGATGTGGCCTAACATAAGAGTTATAGAGTTTAAGAATAACTTCCTTACTTTTGTAACTGACATTTCTCTTAATGAAACCCAGCACTCTATTTGCCCTATTTCTTGATTCAATACACTGCTTAGAAAACCTTAATGACTTATTCATGGCCAAGTGTAGGCCATGAATGGTCTTTTGCAGTCTCCTTCTTTTCTTATGTTCTTATGTATTACTACTCCTAGATCTTTCTTATCCTCTACTGAGCTCAGCCAATGCCCATCCATTTCATAGTTAAATTCTCTATTATCTTTTCCCATGTTAATAACTTTGCACTTGTCAAGGTTGAAAGTCATTTGCCATTTATGTGCCCAGGATAACAATTTATTTAAATCCCCCTGCACTTTAAAATTATCATCAATATCTTTAACTACAGCTGCTAATTTGTTATCATCCGCAAAAATTGACACTTTATTATTAACTGCCTCCCGAAGATTGTTTATATAGATGAAAAATAATAATGGACCGAGAACTGATCCCTGAGGAACCCCACTGATAACATCCCTCCACTCTGACTTTATACCATTTAGCACTACCCTTTGCTTCCTGTCTTTCAGCCACTCAGCTATCCAGTTTGAAACACCCCCACATATCCCAATCATTTTTAATTTATGAACTAGTCTCCTATGTGGTACCTTATCAAATGCTTTAGAATTCCCAGTTTGTTTAGAATTCCTAAACTACTCTAAGAGCTGATGAGTTTTTTTAAATATATTTTTTAGTTCAGTTCTATGTATTTAATGACTTATTTTCATCTATGCTGATGGTAAATGTTATGTTAATTTATGTTTCATTTTTGCTGTACGTGCTATAGTTTAATTTTGAATGCTATTAGAATGTCACCATACTGGATTATATTTGGGCAAAATTATTTCTATATAGAGAAAAAAATGTAAGAACCAGGAGCTGCCAAGTGTAGGCCATGAATGGTCTTTTGCAGTCTCCTTCTTTTCTTATGTTCTTATATGAAATTTGGTTTATTTCCCTGTTTTATATACTTTATTTGTATTAAAGTATTGAGTGAGTAGATCGTGAACAATCCACAAACTTTCAAACATGGTAAATACCTCCGTAAACTTTTTCCCCGTTTTCAGTCTTTCATGAGTTATCTGGCCTATAAATATTAAATTATGTCATAATTTTTATTCAGCATTTTTAAATAATATTTTATGGTAAGATTTTTTCCTGTTGCGAGGAAGCATTCTTGATATTTGGGCCTGGGGCACAAACTCACAAAATCAAAAATGCCTGAAAGCACCATCATAAACAGTTTAATTTGCTTTATAAATAACAAGAGAGACCTATTGCCTACTGATATAATCATAAAATTATGTCTAGATACATATGACGAGCAAGAAATTGAAGTGCCAAAAAAAATATATTTTCAGCCTCGATGTGGAAGAGGTTTATGGCCTCATCCACAATATTGTACATAAAGGAAACAAAAAATCTGAACACAATATGGTAGATATTATCAAAAGGTTTGTTGAAATTGAACATCATTTAGACGAACATTTCTTTGTTTCAAAAGATCTCTATTTAAGAAAGGGGATAAAACAAATATGTCTAATTACAGACCAGTAAGTTTGACATCAGTGGTAGGGAAAATGATGGAATCTATTATAGCAAGGAATATTAGAGATCACTTGGATAAGCATAAGTTGATAAAAGAATCACAGCATGGCTTTAGTAAGGGTAAATCCTGTCTGACTAATTTGCTGTCTTTTTATAGTAAGGTGTATGAAGCAGCAGATAATGATGAAAACTATGATATTTTATACTTGGACTTTAGTAAGGCTTTTGATCGAGTGCCACACTTACGGCTTCTGAGCAAAGTTAAAGCACACGGGATCGATGGCAGTATATTTAGGTGGATTCAGTCATGGCTTGGTGACAGGAAGCAAAGAGTTAGTATAGATGGAGTTAAATCTGAGTGGGGGTGTGTTAGCAGTGGAGTTCCTCAAGGATCTGTTTTGGGTCCCTTGCTATTCTTAATTTATATTAATGATCTTGACATAGGTATAAGTAGTGACCTGAGTAAATTTGCTGATGATACTAAGCTAGGTAGGGCCATTAGGGCTGATTCTGATGCTGTTGTAATGCAGGAGGAATTGACCATTCTGTCCAATTGGGCCGAGAAATGGCAAATGAAGTTTAACATAGACAAATGTAGTGTACTTAGTATAGGTAGAAATAATCCATTGAATAGTTATAAATTAAACGGCAGAATTTTAGGGAGAACTGATTGTGAGAGAGACTTGGGTATTTTGGTAAGTTCAGACCTTCGTCCTAGAAAGCAATGTCTAAATCCTAAGAATAAAGCTAATAGGATATTGGGATTCATTAGGAGGAGTGTAAGCAATAAGAGTGCTGAAGTCATTCTAAAACTGTATCTGGCGCTAGTTAGGCCTCATCTAGACTATGCAGTACAATTTTGGTCACCATATTATAGGAAGGATATTGATTTGCTTGAGTCTGTGCAGAGAAGGATGACAAAGATGATTGGTGGGCTAAGGAACTTACCCTATGGTGAAAGGCTCAGAAAACTAAATCTACATACATTGGAAAGGAGAAGAGTCAGAGGGGAATTGATTGAAGTCTTCAAATGGGTAAAAGGATATAATAAAGGGGATCTGGGTAAGGTTCTTATACTTAGTCAACATGACAGGACACGTAGCAATGGGTTTAAGCTTGATAAGTATAGGTTTAGGAAGGAGATTGGGAGGAATTGGTTTACAAATCGTGTGGTAGATGAATGGAATAGGCTCACTAGGCATGTGATAGAAGCCTCCTCTCTGGGTAGTTTTAAGAATAGATTAGATAAATATATGGATGAAGCTGCTAGATGGGACTGACTTTTTTTATGTACATATGTATATATTTTTCTAAGGAGTGGGAAGATTATATTTTGCGGTTGCATGAATGGACATAATCCTCTGGATGCATTTTATGTATATTGTAGATTAGATCTGACGAACTCCTGTTAAGGGTGACAATGTTGATGACTTTTCTCTGGTAAGAAATCTTTTGTGTGTTGAATGGAACAGGAGCTGCCAAGTGTAGGCCATGAATGGTCTTTTGCAGTCTCCTTCTTTTCTTATGTTCTTATGTTCTTAAACTCCCTCCATTGACTTTTGATTCAATTGATGTTTCCACATTACTTAACAATACAGGATCCCTTGCTGATGAAGTAAAACTGATTAAAGCAACCTTGATGACTTGTCAAGAAGTAGACAAAGATATATCTGATACCTTAAAAGAAATTAGGAAACAAATAAGTAATCAAAATCAAATTATTAATGAGCACAACAAGATCTTTTATCAGCATAACCACAAGCTTAATTTTCTAAAAGGCTCTCTGACTCAAAATTCGAATAACCCAGTTCCACCTAAAGTCAAACCAAAAATAAAGAATCAAAATCCCACAGAAGATAAAGACTCTCATCCTAACAGTACTACCAAAACTATTCAACCCATTTCTAGTGAAAACCAAGATGGCAATCAAGTCAATCCAACCTCCACCAATACAAATAAAGACTAATGAGAACCGAAAATCAGCCCAAACAGAGGATGAAAGTAATTATGAATGCATATACCCAGATCTACCAGCCGTTGACACTGATACAAACCTGTGGTTCAATGTTGGAGCAAGAGGAAAAATACTAAAATCCGATAGTACAAAATCAATTAACTCTATGAAGAACTTGATAGAAAAATCCAAGAAACCTATCAAAGTCGGTACATCATCAGATGAAGGCATTAGAGTTGCTAAAAGGCTTGCTAGAGTCTATGTGACCAAATTTGCACCTGACTATACAAAAGAAGAACTCAAAAGTTATATTAAAAAGAAGACAAACATAGATGCGAAATGCACCAAAATGCCATCAAAATTTCCTGAAAATTAAAGTAGTTTTAAAGTGGAAGCTCAATGTGAAGACCCTTCAATCTTTATAGACCCCTCAACATGGACAAAAGGAATCTATTTCAATTGCTTCAGACCACAACATACAAGTAATACTACAGCTCATAATGGAGAGTAAATTAAATGTAGTTAGTTACAACTGCAGGGGTCTGCGAACAAATGAAATTGGTTTAAATAAGATAATAAATAATTTTGATATAGTTTTACTACACAAGACATGGATATCATTAACTGAATGTAAAGAGATTAATACACTTTTTTTAAATCATAGGGGTGTAGCAAACTCTCCAAATGATGATAGTAACTGTTTATTAGTAGGTAGGAAAAATAAAAAAGAAGGTGTAGCAATAATATGGAATATGCAGTCTCTGATAACTATAAAAAGGTTTTAGTATCATGCGAAGAGGTGGCAACCATGATAAGAAAACTTCATGTAAGTAAAAGTTGTGGATTGGATGGAATTCAAGCTGAACATATTAAATTTAGCAGTGCATAAATTATTCCATTGTTAGCTATGGGTCTCACTGGATGTCCCGTACATGGAGTCTTACCTGAAAGCATGTTGTCTGTTGTGTTAATACCTATTAAAAAAAACAAAAGTCAAAGTATAACTATAAAATCCAATTATAAGCCAATTGCGTTAGCTAGTATCTGTAGTAAAACTTTAGAAAGAATCATACTTAGTAGAATAGAATCATTTATCTTAACAACGGACAACCAATTTGGATTTAAGAAAAGTCATGGTACACATATGTGTATTTACTCATTAAAAAAAATGATATTGAAATATAATAGTCTTAATAGCAATATATATTCCTGTTTTTTGGATGCGTCAAAGGCTTTTGACAGAGTAAATCACAGAGTTCTAATAGATAAGTTAAGTAAATTTAAGGTTCCATTATATATTATAAGAATAATTAGTTACTGGTATGCTACTCAAAAAATGTGTGTAAGATGGTCAAATACCATATCTGACTTCTTTACCGTAAGTAATGGTGTTCGACAGGGAGGAATTCTTTCTTCTTACCTATTCTGTATGTATATAAATGATTTATCCATAGAATTAGGCAAAATTAAAGTAGGTTGTATAATAGGTAATGCAAAAATGAATCATTTTATGGTAATTTATAGTTTTTTCTAAGTTAGGTAAGGTTTCTTGATGTCTTTTGTGTTTAGTTTTCGTATTTTTTGTTTACTGCAAACGATAACAGCTTCTTACTAGCAACATCGTAGCTTATAAATAGGACCCGTTTTGCAAATGTTTTTCTTTCATCATTGTGTTTTCGTGCTCTCCATGTGCTTCTGTGCTTTAATTTGTATAATCGCGAAAAACTTTATATTATCTAGAGGCGCATAAACTAATCAAGAAACCTATAAAAGTAAAAATTGTTTGTTATTAGGTTAGGTTTTTCTGCCAGTAAAAGCTGTTAAGGAGAAAAAAAACCCCAGTAAATTCAAGGGAACTGCTCGTGGGGGAGATATCACTGCAGGGGGACCACCCTGCGATGAGCCTGAGTTTCAATCAATTGGGGGGGTCTGGGGGGCACAGCCCCCCAGTATATACTTATATACAAAAAAATTACGCCAATATTGTTCACATCTGACGCTACCGTCTGACATCACAAGAGATATGCTGTAGCCCAAAATTGTAGCCAACTAACAGCGCCATCTACCGTGCGCCCTAAATCTGAAGTGCTACACATTTTATTTATGCAGATGACATTGTACTAATTGCACCATCTGCAAGTGGTCTAAATAAATTAATTAACATTTGTAATGATTTGGGGATAAAAAGTGATATCAAATTTAATAGTTCTAAAAGTGCGGTGCTAGTTTTTAAGTCTAAATTTCTTAAATGTTGTAAATATGATAGTTTTAAGCTAGGTAATGATATAATTCCAATAGTGAGCAATATAAAGTATTTAGGGCATATAATTAGTGATGATCTCAAAGACACATTAGATATAGAATGCCAGCGTAACAAGCTGTATAGACAAAGTAACATGATTAAAAGACATTTCAGACATTGTACTGAAAGTGTAAAACTTAAACTGTTTAGGTCTGATTGTGAGTCAGTTTACGCAGCTCATCTATGGTGGAATTATGCAAACGCTACCCATAGTAGATTTATTGTTGCTTAGAACAATTGTCTCAGAATTCTGTGTGGTGAACCTAAGTATTGTAGAGCTAGACCGATGTATGTATGTAGAAATATACCTTTGCCTAAAGAAGTAATCAGAAAACTTGTAATTGGTTTTTTAAATAGGTTAGAAAGCAGCTCAAATAAAATTGTGTCTGGTATTTTTCACTCAGACTGTAGGTATCTTTCTGAAATTACTACTCACATGATAAATATTACCCATTGCATTAATCTGGCAATATTAAATATTAGTAGATTGACAGTTCTTGTAAATAGGTGAATAAGTATTAGCAGTAAGATAGTGGTAATTTTAGTTGTTAAGATAAATATAAACTTTTGGTGCCTTTTGGATAAGTAATATCAAAATTTTATACTTCAAAATTGTAATGTATTTCTATTTTTTTATGGATCAATGAAATCTGCAATAAAGTTGTTTGTTTGTTTGTAAAATCCAAGTAAATTACATCTACATTCTCTCCCTTATCTACTTGATTTGTTATGAACTCCAGAAAGTCTACGAGTTCTTTTATCTTCCTCCAATCCACACTAATGGTAGTAAACACCTCTTTCGCTGACCAATGAGTACTATACATAAGATTATTTAGTTTCTCCTTTGTAAATACTGATGCAAAATGACCATTTAGTACCTCAACTATTTCCTCATCAGTTTCTCTCACAACCTATTCATATTTGATAGGTCCTATTTTAACTGCAAGATTTATTAATTTTATAGTAACTAAAGATCTTTCTAAGATTTTTGTTGCTATCCTGAGCTAATTTAATTTCTGACACCCTTTTGTTCTTCTTTATAATCTTATTTAATTCATTCCTAGCCATTCTATAATCACTTAAATTTTGAATATTATTTTGTACCTGTAATTTTTTATATGCCCGTTTCTTCTATGAAATTTTTCTAGCTATCTCCTGATTCCACCATAATGGTTTCCTACTTTTGTTCCTAATAGCCTTCATTGGGATACATTGCTCTTGGACTACATTTATTATATGCTTGAAAGTATCCCACATCCCATAAGCATTTTTACCTCTGAATTCTACATCCCAGTCTACCAAATTTAGCAAGCTTGAAGTTTTACATAATCTCCCTTATGAAAATTTGGAACTTTTACAGCATTCTCAGTTATTTTACCCTTCTTAATTCCTAAGTTAATTGAACTATCTGATGGTGACTATTTCCCAATGTTTCCCCAACAGTCAATTCTTGAACTAAATGATCACTGTTAGAAAGTACTAAATCTAATATATTGTCCCCCCTCATTGGCTCATTAACAAATTGATTAAAAAAATTATCCTCAAAGCATTCTATGAACCTGCCACTTGTTCTATCCCTTCCTATCATATTTTCCCAGTCCACAGAGTTTAAGTTGAAGTCCCCAATAATAACTGCATCTGTTTCACATCCCTTTCTTATTTTCCTTATCATTAGTTCATCTATATCATCAGTCTGCCCAGGTGGTCTGTAAAAAGCTCTCAAATGCACCATTCTATTTTTACTGAACCTAATATCTATCCAAAGTGACTCAACTCCATCCTGCTTTATTGAAGTATTTAAACTTGAAACAATGTTTTTTTTATATAGATAATTATTCCTCCACCAATCCTACCTGTTCTTTGACTAATGTACATATTATAGCCCTGTAAATCAAATTCACTTATAGTGTCACTAAATTCTATTTCATTAATCCATGATTCAGTAACACATAATATATCTATATCCTCATTGCTAATATAACTAAATAGCTCATCCTTCTTGTTTCTAGGACTACGAGCATTTGTATAGAAACAATTTAACCCCCCTATCCCTGAAGCACCTCTTGAAACCTGAATGACCTCACCTCTATTGCCTTGGAACCTATTTCTGTTATCTGCCAAGTCCATTCTACTTTCAGTACTATAATGTCCTCTCATAATTCCCTGACCACTATTAGTATCTAGTTTTCCGCCCTCAAAGACCTAATAACACCATCATACTCTTCCCACAACACATCTACCCCCCTCCTACTCAAATGCAGTCCATCCATCGCATACATTTCTTTCATTCCAACAAACCTATCCCACACATCCACAAACATGACACCTTCCATCTCACACATCCTCCTCACATAATCATTCAGCCCAGTCGCACGAGACATCCATTCTACCCCATCATCCATTCTTGGAAGCACACCTGTCAACACCTTTCATTCTACTTTCTTTCACCTTTTCATCAACCTCTTGTACCTCTCACGTAACTCACATGCTCTCACTTTCTTCACATCATTCACTCCTACATGTGTAATCATAACCGCATCTCTTGCACAGCCAGACACCAGCTCCTCATACCTATGAGACAGATCTGGCACTCCAGTACTCGGCAAACACACCCTCAAACCATTCAATCTACTTGCATTCAACTTCCTATCTAAATATCTAACTCACGAATCACCCATCACAAGCACCTCAGTCAGACTCCTATTCCTAACCCCCACAGACCCAACTCCATCCCCACTCCTATTCTCATTCAAACTACCAGTCACTCTACCTCCACCCCCACCCCCATCAGTCATATCACTTCCAGTTATTTCCTCTCTTAGGGCACTGAATCTATTAGTCAAGCTAATAGGTTCTGTGTCCCTCTGACTCACACACCTATTCTCTCCCCCAGGCTAACCACCTCAACAGAGGCAACCTTATTCTCACAAAGAACAGGAGAAGCCTCCCTAGCTACACGTTTCCTAACCACTCTCCATTCAGCCTCTACAGTAAACAAACTCACAATAATCCAAGAGCAGCTAGGTCTGAAAACCCATAAACTAATTTAAGATGTCTCTACTAGATGAAGCAGCACTTTTTACATGCCACAAAGAATTTTAGAACAACGCCAAGCCCTGGTCACATATACTGTAGATCACAGCATAGCTTCTTTAAGTGGGTATCGGTGGAGCATGGTGGACAAACTTTGTTACCTTCTCAAGCCCTTTGAGGAGATCGCAAGTGATGCAAGTAAAAGGGAGTCTACCATATCAATAATTTTTCCTAGTCTTAATATCCCTCAAATTGTTCTTATCCAAAGCTCTAAAAAGCTGAAGCTTGAGTGGCATCATTACTACAATTGAAGAACTGGAAACCTCAGTGAAGAGAAGGTTTGATGCATATTTGGAAGAAAAATCTCTGTGTCTATCTACTTTTCTTGATCCAAAATTTAAATTAAAATGCCCCCAAAATGGTCTAGAATCCTCAATTAAGCTGTGGGTTACAGACAGGGTTGGCAAAAAAACATAAAATTTGAAAAAGCCCAATAAATTTATTCTGGGTTTTTTCAAAAAACAAATGATACAAGCATTAAAATAACATAGAAAAAGAATAGCTATCTCTGTTTTTATATAATTTAATAATTACTTTGTTTAATAATTATATTATAGTAAGAACAGATCACTGATTGAGAATTATGGGTACCCATGATAGCCATAACCTGTAGAAGGAGATATGAATTTTTATGAGTAGGTATTAGATAAATAACCTTAATTTGATACATATTTGTTGAAATTATACACATAAATATGAATTTTGAATAAAATAATGATAAGTAGCATTCATTTCTTGAAAAAAAAGTAAGTTTGACCCCCACCCTCCCGGGAGGGTTTCAAATTTCACTTGAAAAAGCCCCGAAAACCCCAGGAATAAAACCTGGGATTTTCAGGGCTGGGTTTTTTTATTTGCCCACCCTGGTTACAAAGGAACTGGGCAAAGTTAGAACTGGTGATATTGGAGAGGATTCTTCTTCAAATCCTACTGAAGACCCAGACAAAGATATGGACAACGATGCTGAAGAAACTCAGACTCCATTAGTCTTTATGCATGTTTTGATGAGATAGCAAATGTCTGTCCCTGTCCCAGTCCCAGTTTGTCCACTCCAGATATTGTCGAGGTGGACCATAAATGAGATAAAACAAGCAATAAAGACTTAGGTCAACTACTGTTAGTGATTCAGAGAAAAACTTCATCCCTGAAATAAAGAAATAGATCATTACTTAAATTTGCCTTTGTTAAGAAGAAAAGAAAATCCGTTTCACTGGTGGAGTAACAGTAGAAAAACTTTACCTCTGTTGAACAAATTGGCACCGAAATATTTATATGCACCATCATCTTCAGCAATTTGTCCCATTCAATGCTTAGATCTTCTCTCATTTTTTCATAGTCTGCCTGCTCATAGTTCCATATTGTCCTCTTCTTTTCCTGAGGTGTTGTGCAGAAGATGAATTTGAAGTCCAATCTGGCATGATCACTTGCTCCTAGTGGCTCATGATGTACTAGTTGTTCAATCATTTCTTGCTCATTACTAAACACGAGATCATCCAATGTTGGAGTCTGCTCATTTCTATATCTGGTTGGCTGGGTGACGTGCTGATGTAAATATATATCTCGTACACATTCAACGAATCTGGATGCAGGATTGTCTGGAGTTTCTATGTTCGGCGTTTGAAGTGATGTTCGGATGATTAAAATCTCCTGTGATGAGTAGATGAGTTTTCTGTTTGTTAGTTGCCCACCTGAGAGTATCATGTAACGCTGTGTCTCGTGTAGTTGCAAGTAGAGGCGAACGGGATCTATAGATGACCCCTAAAAGCAAGTTGTTGTTATGACTTTCCTGTATAGTTACCCATGTGCAGTCTTGGAATGAGTCCATTGGTGGCTTGATCTGTTTAGCATTAAGTGTAGATCTTACATATATACATGTCCCTCTGGTATTTTCTGCATATAAATCACTGGTGAATATATCGTATCCCTGAATTTGCATAACAGATAACTCTGGCACTTCCCCATGTTTGGGTTTAATTTCTGTTATTAGTATTACATCATATTGCTTGTCATTTACTAAAGCACAGAGCTCGTCATATTTGTTCATAAGTGAGTTATCTGTATTGGTATAGGATATTCTTAGTTCTGTTCGCTTGTTTCCACCACTTTTCTCTTTCTTATTATCCACCTTTTGTTTGGTTGTTTTACTCGTTGGTCCTTCAGTTCTTCCCTCAAGTTTTTTGACTCCTCCAATTGTTTCTTGGTTAGGTCAGGACGTATATAAATCTGGTTGTGGATAGGGTGCGAGCTATTATGTAATTCTTTGGCCTTGATCAATATCTGCTTCCTCTCACTTAAGCTGGCCATTGTTATCCTGAGTAGTCGGGCACGTTCACAGTTTGGCTTTCCCATCCTTTGTGCATTATTGATGTTGATCTTAAGTTTAAACTCTTCCTGAATAAGTTTGGTTACCCTGTTTATGTCACCCTCCTTCGAGTTTGTCTCAGGTAGATTATGTATGATAAGGTTGAATTTCCTAGCTTCTTGGTCTTCCTTCTCATTCAATTTCAGATCTACTTTGTCAGTCAATGATTTTGTTACTGTGTCAGTTGTTTTGCTGACTATTTGCTCAATTAGCTGTTCTTCAGTTAATCTCCCAAGCCCTGTCTGTTGCGGGTTTACCTCTAAGCACTGCTGTGTTTCCTCTAGTCGAAGAATTCTGGCTCCTAAAGAGATGTTGTTGTCATTCAGTTCCCCCACTTTCTCTCCTAGGTTCATCTTCACATCGCTTAGTTCTTGGCTCACTTGGTTTATTTTCTCATTTACCTTCTGTATTTCACCTGTCGTTGCTACTATACTCTGGTAGAGCAACAATGGACCACTACTGAGAGCCCTGAGGGAAATCACAACAAACTGGTCTTTCCTATAATTGCTAGAAGAGTGAAAATGCAGCCTAACAAAGAAAAAAAAACCCACTACATCCTCACAAAATCACTAAGAGGTTGAGTTAGAGATTAGGGATTAGCAGCAACTGTGGAACACCTCCTCACTCTACCAAGCCTAATGTGACAATACCAGAAAACAGTTGATGTCTGGCTGCCATTACATTACCTCATGATCTAAAGATCATCAACTTCCCACATTACCCATTACAATGAAAGGAAACAACTAAACTAATTTTTTTCTGAAAACCCTCCAATGGTTGCCCTTAAAATGTGCTTTAAAATCCTTATCAAGGATGGTCTTCTAAATGTGTTGAATGTTTTGATTCTGATTGTATAGTCATATGTGATGCCATTGCCTTTACATTATGTGCAGGGCAACTGCCAGCACAACAGTCACCCTCTACTCATTTTCCTGACTAGTGCAATGAGTTGAAATATATCCAGGTTTCCTGCTACTGAAACAAATTACCTTATTTCTACTTGTACAAGAGTGTGCCATATGCGCTCCCCTGCAAATGAAACATTTACCTTTGAAGTCATTATTCGATTTACCTTCCAATTTACCATTTTCAACTGAATATTCGTGATCTCCAGGCATGTTTAATACACCAGAATTACAAAAGGTCCTTACAAAAGAGGCAATGTTTTTAGTGTTACTTATATTAGAGGTCATAATTCTAGTTCTCACTATTATCTCAATCATAGACATATTGGCAATACCATCAACCTGTTGTAGCTCAATGGCTACGCATTCCAGCAGTCCATTAACAAAAGTCAGTTTAATAATATGCTCCAGTGCAGCTGATTTAAAACCAGCCAGCCCTGCTAGCTTCCTAATATCATTGGTACAAGTATCTCTTTGTTCTCTACAACACTGTTTGTGAACCAATTTACCATATGCCATAAACATTCCATCTGTATTGGCAGAATGAAGCCTTTTTTCAATTTGATTGACATCCTTCTATTCATCTTAAGATAATCTCCAAATACAATGCCAATGCATTACCTTCCAAGTACAATAGAAGAACATAACATAACATAATTACACGGATGACAAAAGCCACAAGGGCCTATCAAAGGTCATCCGCCTCCGTCAAAACCCACCCACAAAAAGCACCATCACCAGGGGAAAACAAAATCAAAGTCCCCCACAATATAATATAACGGATGACAAAAGCCACAAGGGCTCATCATAGGTCATCCGAGTCAAGCGGCCTCTTTTTCAAGGCACCCAAACTCCCAGGAAAACTACATCCAGAGGATTGCATCCAGAAACAAGGGTATCACCAATCAAGGCTTGTCAAGAACTAAATCATGCAGCTATAGATATATACAAACAATATTAATATATACAAAACTTAGGAACCATCACAACCTTCCCTTCCCATAAACTCATCCAACCTACTCTTAAATACATTTAGATTTGGACTACCTACTACCCTCTGCGGCAATTTGTTCCAGAAGTCTACCACTCTATTGGTGAAAAAATACTTTCTTAAATCCAACCTACACCCTTGCTTTTTAATTTTCAAGTGGTGACCTCTAGTCCGATTTCCATCATCTAACTCAAAAAACTTGCTAACATCCAATTTATCTATCCCGGAAAAAATTTTAAAGAGCTCAATCATATCCCCTCTCACACACCTCCTTTCGAACGAGAACATATTTAATACCCTCAGTCTATCTTCATATTCAAGGTGCCTCAGGGAAGGAATAATCTTTGTTGCCCTCCGTTGCACTGACTCAAGAAGGTTAATATCGTGTCTAAAATGTGGGGACCATGCCTGTATACAGTACTCTAGATGTGGCCTAACATAAGAGTTATAGAGTTTAAGAATAACCTCCTTACTTTTGTAACTGACATTTCTCTTAATAAAACCCAGCACTCTATTTGCCCTATTTCTTGCTTCAATACACTGCTTAGAAAACCTTAATGACTTATCTATTACTACTCCTAGATCTTTCTCATCCTCTACTGAGCTCAGCCAATGCCCATCCATTTCATAGTTAAATTCTCTATTATCTTTTCCCATGTTAATAACTTTGCACTTATCAAGGTTGAAAGTCATTTGCCACTTATGTGCCCAGGATAATAATTTATTTAAGTCCCCCTGCACTTTAAAATTATCATTAATATCTTTAACTACAGCTGCTAATTTGGTATCATCCGCAAAAATTGACACTTTATTATTAACTGCCTCCCCAAGATCGTTTATATAGATGACAAATAATAATGGACCGAGAACTGATCCCTGAGGAACCCCACTGATAACATCCCTCCACTCTGACTTTACACCATTTAGCACTACCCTTTGCTTCCTGTCTTTCAGCCACTCAGCTATCCAATTTGAAACCCCCCCACATATCCCAATCATTTTTAATTTATGAACTAGTCTCCTGTGTGGTACCTTATCAAATGCTTTACTAAAATCTAAGTAAATTATATCTACATTCTCTCCTTTATCTACTTGATCTGTTACAAACTCCAGAAAGTCTAGTAAGTTAGTCAAACATGATCTACCTGATCTAAACCCATGCTGAGCATCGCTGATTAACCCCTCCCTCTCTAGATGTTGGCAAATCCCTTTTTTAACTATTTTCTCAAGAATTTTACAGACTACAGGAGTTAGGCTAACCGGTCTAAAGTTATTTGGATCCTCTTTACTACCCTTCTTGAAAATGGGGACTACATTCGCTCTCTTCCAATCATCGGGTATTTCTCCATATTCCAATGACCTAGTATATAACTTGTCCAGAGCTATTGAGATACTTTCTACCCCTTCCTTAAGTATCCTAGAATGAATATTATCAGGGCCGGAGGCCTTGGTAGTATCTAAATCACCTATTAGTCCTTTTATCATCCTCCGATCCACACAAATGTTAGTAAACACCTCTTTTCCTGACCTATGAGTACTATACATAGGACTATTTAGTTTCTCTTTTGTAAATACTGATGCAAAATGACCATTTAGTACCTCAACTATTTCCTCATCAGTTTCTCTCACAAACCCTTCATTTTTGATAGGTCCTATTTTAACTGTGCCAGACTTGTTATTAGTTTTATAGTAAGTAAAGAACTTTCTAGGATCTTTGTTGCTATCCTGAGCTAATTGAATTTCTGACACCCTTTTGTTCTTCTTTATAATCTTATTTAACTCATTCCTAGCCATTCTATAATCACTTAAATTTTGAATATTATTTTGTACCTGTAATTTTTTATATGCCCTTTTCTTCTCTGAAATTTTTCTAGCTATCTCCTGATTCCACCATAATGGTTTCCTACTTTTGTTCCTAATGGCCTTCATTGGGATACATTGTTCTTGGACTACATTTATTATATGCTTGAAAGTATCCCACATCCCATAAGCATTTTTACCTCTGAATTCTATATCCCAGTCTACCAAATTTAGCAAGCTTCGAAGTTTTACATAATCTCCCTTATGAAAATTTGGAACTTTTTCAGCATTCTCAGTTATTTTACCCTTCTCAATTCCCAAGTTAAAACGAACTATCTGATGGTCACTATTTCCCAATGCTTCCCCAACAGTCAATTCTTGAACTAAATGATCACTGTTAGAAAGTACTAAATCTAATATATTGTCCCCCCTCGTTGGCTCATTAACAAATTGAATCAAAAAATTATCCTCAAAGCATTCTATGAACCTGCCACTTGTTCTATCCCTACCTATCATATTTTCCCAGTCCACAGAGTTTAAGTTGAAGTCCCCAATAATAACTGCATCTGTTTCACATCCCTTACTTATTTCCCTTATCATTAGTTCATCTATATCATCAGTCTGCCCAGGTGGCCTGTAAAAAGCTCCCAAATGCACCATTCTATTTTTACTGAACCTAATATCTATCCAAAGTGACTCAACTCCATCCTGCTTTATTGAAGCATTTAAACTTGAAACAATGTTGTTTTTTATATAGATAATTATTCCTCCACCAATCCTACCTGTCCTTTGACTAATGTACATATTATAGCCCTGAAAATCAAATTCACTTATAGTGTCACTAAATTCTATTTCATTAACCCATGATTCAGTAATGCATAATATATCTATATCCTCATTGCTAATATAACTAAATAGCTCATCCTTCTTGTTTCTAAGACTACGAGCATTTGTATAGAAACAATTTAACCCCCCTATCCCTGAAGCACCTCTTGAAACTTGAATGACCTCACCTCTATCGCCTTGGAACCTATTTCTGTTATCTGCCAAGTCCATTCTACTTTCAGTACTATAATGTCCTCTCATAATTCCCTGACCACTATTAGTATCTAGTTTCCCGCCCGCAAAGACCTAATAACACGATCATACTCCTCCCACAACACATCTACCCCCCTCCTACTCAAATGCAGTCCATCCATCGCATACATTTCTTTCATTCCAACAAACCTATCCCACACATCCACAAACATGACACCTTCCATCTCACACATCCTCCTCACATAATCATTCAGACCAATTGCACGAGACATCCATTCTACCCCAACATCCATTCTTGGAAGCACACCTGTCACAACACCTTTCATTCTACTTTCTTTCACCTTTTCAATCAAGCTCTTGTACCTCTCACGTAACTCACATGCACCCACTTTCTTCACATCATTCACTCCTACATGTGTAATCACAACCGCATCCCTTGCACAGCCAGACACCAGTTCCTCATACCTATCAGACAGATCTCTCACTCCAGCACCCGGCAAACACACCCTCAAACCATTCAATCTACTTGCATTCAACTTCCTATCTAAATATCTAACTCGCGAATCACCCATCACAAGCACTTCAGTCAGACTCCTATTCCTAACCCCCATAGACCTAACTCCATCCCCACTCCTATTCTCATTCAAACTACCAGTCACTCGAACTCCACCCCCACCCCCATCAGTCATATCACTTCCAGTTACTTCCTCTCTTAGGGCACTGAATCTATTAGTCAAGCTAATAGGTTCTGTGTCCCTCTGACTCACACACCTATTCTCCCCCTGGCTAACCACCTCAACAGAGGCAACCCTATTCTCACAAAGAACAGGAGAAGCCTCCCTAGCTTCATGTTTCCTAACCACTCTTCACTGTCCCCCATCCTCACTAGGCCTATTTCTAACTAATCTAAGGGGGCTAACTTCACTATCACTAGAACTATCATATCCTACCTCCTCCACCGGCCCTCTACCATCACCTGAAACATCTAACTGGCCTACCTCACCACCTAACCTATTCCCAAATCTAGGCCTAACACTAAGTTCCCTCCTGAGTTCAGCAACTAACCCCTCCAGCCTACATATCCTGTCTAAATCCTGCCTTCTCATCCCCTCTAAATCTACAATGCATTCATGCAGCCCACATACAACACATGTATACCCCTCACCTAATACACCACAACCAATGCATACATTCCGACACTCATGCTCACTTTCAGCCCCAAACTCCATCACTTATTCAAACAAAGAAAGAATTTAAGTAGCAATAAGAAAAAAAAGAAGAGCAACTTAGCTTTCGCTGATTGTGGTGAGAAAAAAAAAACAAAAAAAAACAAACAAACTATAGAAAAATCTGAAAAATAGATCAACAGACTGAGAGCTCTATAAAACACGTGCTACCTGTTCGAAGGTCAGTCGAAGACTAGTCATATCAGATATTTTCTTCAACTTTTCAATTAGTCTTACTTTTTTCACCCACACTACATCACCTTTACCATCAAATGGTTTGATCATATCTGCTGAAATCTTCACTGAAATTTTAAAGCCTAGATAGCTTATAGTTAAATACAAATAAATGATTTTTTTTTAACTTAACCTCTTCTCACAGAATCTTCTCAACAAAATGCACAGAAAATGAAAGATAGCCTAACCAAAATCAATTTAATAACCATCAATCTTTTTACAACCTAAAATAAGCAGCCAGCTGATATCATTGACAGGCAACACAGCAACAATAGACTACTACAAAAAGTCTTGAGGAATTTCACAACAAACTGGTCTCTCTTGCAATTGCTAAAAGAGTAAAAATGCCCCCCTCCCCCCCCCCCCAATTTCGAGATTTGGGGTTAGCAGCAACTGTGGAACACCTCCTCACTTTACCAAGCCTAATGTGACAATACCAGAAGAGTTGATGTCTGGCTGCGATTACAAGTACAATACCAGAAGAGTTGATGTCTGGCTGCCATTACAAGTCCCCGTAAGGGGCGCGGCGATTTGCCATCCTGGCCTCCGTGCTGACGAGATCCAGCGCTCCGTCCGGCCCCAGCTTAGCCTCTCTTCCTTCCTTCAGATAGCCCGATTTATCCCCTACCTCGTCGCTTTTCATACAACCTCTCCCACAACTTTCTCTGTTCAACCTCTAATTTCACAGGGTAGAATGCTGACCTTCTTCTCAAGCCAACTACCCCGGATCGGGGCTGGGGGGGGAGGGGACATTGTTCCCTAACCCCTCAGCTCCGGTTCGGGATGGGTTTTTTTTAACAACCTGCTTCATCCCCACCCATACCTTTCTCACATCCCTTTTCCTCTCCTCTTCACAACCTATATTTTTTATGCCGTGTTCAAGGTGGAGCCGCCATGCCGAAGGACTGCCAGGCCACCAGGCGGGAGGGGTGGTCCCGAATGGCGGCGCCTGGCTCTGCCGGGCTTGTAAGCACCTCTCGCAGTGCGGGCAACTGCGAGAGGTGATGAGCTATTGCGTCCCATATTAAAAGGAGGGTCACCATGCCCATGTATGACAAAAAAAAACAAAAAACCCAACCCCCAACTTCCCCAAGAAAATCCTACCCCTCAGCTCTGGTTCGGGATGGGTTTTTTTTAACAACCTGCTTCATCCCCACCCATACCTTTCTCACATCCCTTTTCCTCTCCTCTTCACAACCTATATTTTTTATGCCGTGTTCAAGGTGGAGCCGCCATGCCGAAGGACTGCCAGGCCACCAGGCGGGAGGGGTGGTCCCGAATGGCGGCGACTGGCTCTGCCGGGCTTGTAAGCACCTCTTGCAGTGCGGGCAACTGCGAGAGGTGATGAGCTATTGCGTCCCGTATTAAAAGGAGGGTCACCATGCCCATGTATGACAAAAAAAAAAAAAAAAACCAACCCCCAACTTCCCCAAGAAAATCAACGGAGCCGCCCTCGGGCAGCTCCACCGAGAAAATGGAGGTCCCCCCCCTTGTGCTTGCGCAAGGGACCCTCCATAATTCTTTAACCGGAGAGGAGGCTTACTCCTCTCCTACGCCTACGGGTGTAGGGGACTCCCCCTCACCCCCTTCTCTGGAGGTGCTTTCGGGCACCTCCCTATCTCCAGCGGCAGTCCCTCCTTTGCTTTCTAAGGGGACTGCCAAGAAAGCCAGCAGGCAGCCCATTGCCGACCGCCCCTCGTGCAAGCGGCTCGGTAGGGCAAACCCCCTTAGGGGGGAGATGGAAGCCAGGCCCCTTCGGTCACTTGCCTCAAAAAACCTGCTGGCAAGAATTTTAAACCTTGCTGGGGTCAAGGCCTGTGCTGCCCCACACAAGACTGGCGACACTGCAATGTCCTGGGAGGGGATGGCCAACTGGAGGCCCCTCCTGTGATAGACATGGTCCTTGAGGAGACCCAGCCTCAGATGATAGGGCCTTCCATGGGGGAGAATCCGGGCTTGGCGCCAAGCACCGAACCCGAATCCGCCCCTATGCAAGGTCCCCCTCAAACGGCCGAGGGCTCCGAGGCAGTAAAAGGAGGGGAGGGATCTCCTCCGACAGGTGCCCCTACGACGACCAGGACCTTCTCCATTTCGGAGAGGGCCTGGCTGAGGCCGGCCCATCTGGCATGGGGGCTTCTGCCGGCGGAGGTGAGAAGCGGGTTCATTCCCCGTCCTCCTCTCCTAAAAAGAAAATTACTAAAAAGACGAAGAAGACTCGGGGCTCCTCTCCATCCGCGGGGGCTGCGGGGACGGATGGGTCTGCTGCCACTTTGGTAGGCGACCAAGCCAAGATCGGCACATCCGGCCCCTCTACTCCCTCGTGTGCGAAGCCCCTGACTAAGACTAACACCAAGAATGGAGAGGCGGAGCCTCGATGACATCGGGGCCCCTGATTCAGAGGTTACCTGGCGTTTTCGAGCCCGCTGGCTTCAAGCGCTTCCTCGTTATTCGCTCCACTGATGGCAACATGATCCATCAGAGGAGAGGATTAGCTAGTGCAATTGGTAGAGAGCCGAAGGTAACCCGTTTCTCGGACGGGAGCCTTCTGGCGAATGCGGCGAATCCCGCCGAGGCGGCCAAGATAAGTGCTCTTCGGACACTTCATGGCACCCCGGTGAGTGTGACGCCGCACTCTACCATGAACTTTGTGAAAGGAGTAGTTTATGCGAGGGAACTCGTTGACTACTCCATAGAGGACATCACCCTAGAGCTGGCCGACCATGGGGCGGTCAAGGTCGAATGTGTGATGAGAAAACAGGGAGGGGCCTCGAGACCCACCCCTACAATCTTCGTCACGTTCGACTGTGACAAGCTCCCTGAGTCGGTGCGTGCCGGTTGGTACCGCTACCGCGTGAAGGCATTCGTGCCACTGCCGCGGCGGTGCTATTACTGTCACCGCTTCGGCCACACGAATCGATCATGTAGACATGCAAAATCGGGGTCACCCGAAGTCTGTGTAAATTGCTCGAAGGTCGCACACGATAAGTCTAAATCGTGTGTGGCCAAGTGTGTCAATTGCGGGGAGCCGCACCCTGCTTTTTCGAAGCAATGTGGTGCATATCTCCTTGAGAAAGAAATCCTGGCCGTTCAGGCCCAGGATCGACTCTCATTCCGCGAGGCTAAGGACTTGGTCCTGGCGCGCCCGGCTCTGCCTGGGACGTCATATGCCTCAATGGTTAGAAAAGCACCCTCTGCTCCTGGCCCATCCAGGCCATCGAGCACGGTTGTTTCCGCGCCCATTCGGAGCCCTTCTGCGGGCTCTACCCAACCCGGGCGCTCCCCTGGTAGAGCTGGCGGCAAAAAGGGTTCACACCCAGCCCCAGCTAAAACCAGGGCTCCCCCCTCTTCCCCCAGCGTGACCGTTTCCCGTAAAGCGAAACGGCCACGCGCCTCCACCGAGTCGTTAGACTCACAGGAGGCAACACCCCTGAAGATGGTCGCTAGGCCATCTTCCGGGGTTCCTAAAGCTGTTCCCCGAAAGGAGGACAGCAACAAAGGAGCTTCGGCCCCTTCGCCCACGCCCCGAGGTGGAGCGAGTGGCTCGGAGACGGTGGTTCCTTGAAAAGAGGGCCCCCCGCCTCCGAAGCCGCAACGCCCGCCTAAGGTTTCGAGGCGGAGGGAGGAAAAGACTCGCATGGCGAGCACAACCTCCCCCAATAAGTCCTCGAAGGCGACAGCGCCTTTAGCGCTTTGTCCGGCCAACAGCGCCCGGGGTTCTGACCCCGGGAAGCGTACGGCCATTCCCGTGAGGGTCTTCAATTCGAGGAGGGCCCCCGCGTCTCCTCCGAGCTAGGCCTGGAGGGCATATTCCTTCAATGGAATTGCCGTGGACTCCGGGCCAACTGGGAGGAGCTGCTGAGGCTCGTCTCGTCCCGTTCCCCGTTAGCTATTTTTTTGCAGGAGACCATGCTAGGCGCGTGCCCGCTGCCTGCCCTCCCGGGGTATAAGGGTCTTGCGACCCCACCACCGCGGGATGGCCGGGCTGGGGGATGCGCGGTTTACACCCGGCATGATGTCTCCGTTCTTCCTTTCTCTTTAGATACCTCCTTTCAGGCAGTGGCTGTGCAGCTGCACCTGGATAGGAGGTATACTATCATTTCTGCCTACATTCCACCGTCAGCTGACTTTGACGCGGGGGACTTCCGCTGCGTCGTGTCACGGTTGCCGAGGCCCTATCTCTTGCTTGGAGATCTGAACGGCAGGCATCCTCTCTGGGGAGATTACTCCATAAATTCCAGGGGACAAGTCTTTGCCGATCTGATCGAAGAGCTTGAGATGGGCGTCCTAAACGTGGATGAGTTTACGCATCACTGTCCGAGAACCGCTTCATTTTCTTGCCTTGACCTATCTTTGTGCTCTTCGGATGCACAGCCTGATTTTGATTGGGGGGTGGTCGATGACCTCCATGGTAGTGATCACTTTCCCATTCAAATATCATTTTCAGGGCAACTGCCGCCTGAGAGACCACCTCGGTGGTGCTTGGCGCGGGCGCGGTGGCCTGCATTTCAGGAAATGACTGAATTCTCTATCTCAGTTGAGGAGTTTAGGTCGGTAGATGAGGCCGTTGAGTTCTTCTCTGGCAACCTCATCGCCGTTGGCCTGACTACTATTCCTAGGACGTCTGGCTGGTGTGAGACGGCCCTCAAACAGAAGCGTTATGCCTACATGCGCTATAAGCGCCGCGCGAACGATTTCACTGTCGCTGAATTTCGTCGGGCTAGGGCTAGGTTCCGGTATATTTCGAAGCACGCCCGCCGCTCTTCTTGGCGGGCATACGTGTCTTCACTTAACGGGAAGACCCCTTTAGCTGGGGTGTGGAAGCGAGTCAAAAGGATTCGGGGCAAGTTCTCGCAGGACCCCCCTCCCGTTCTCCAGGAGAATGGGACCGCAATCTCGGACCCCGCGTCCGTGGCGGAATCCTTAGCGACTGCTTTCTCCGCATTCTCTAGCCGTGATGCTGCTCCGCCAGCATTCAATGCACGTCGTGATGTCGCGGAAGACCACCGGCTGGACTTTACCTCCAGAGGCGGAGAACCCTTCAACGACAAGTTTACTGTGAGTGAGTTGCGTTCCGCTCTCGCTTCGTGCGTGGACACCGCCCATGGTCCGGACGATGTCCCATACGCCATGCTTCGACACCTGGGTGAGCGAGGCATGGCCTTTCTGTTAGATCTGTTCAACAGGATCTGGGTGGAAGGTCTTCTCCCAGACTCCTGGCGAATCGCTACTGTGCTCGCCTTTCGCAAGCCGGGGAGAGATCACTCTACCCTGACCGGTTTCCGCCCAATCTCTCTAACCTCTTGCGTGTGCAAGTTGATGGAGAAATTGGTAAATGTTAGATTAGCCTATTTCCTGGACAGCGGAGGCCATCTGTCTTCTGCACAGTGCGGCTTCCGTAAGTTTCACTCCACGTCGGATGCTCTGCTCCGACTGGAAAGTGCCGTCTGCGAGGCTTTCCTTCGTAGACAGCACTACGCCACGGTGTTTTTTGACCTGGAGAAGGCCTATGATACCGCATGGCGATACGGTATCATGGAGACTCTCCACACGATGGGGGCGAGGGGACGCCTCCCAATGTTTATATCTGAATTTTTGCGAGATCGTCGATTCCGCATACGGGTGGGGGGAGCCCTCTCTGCCCCAAAGGAGCAGGAAGAGGGTGTCCCGCAGGGAAGTGTCCTCAGTGTCACACTCTTTGCCCTGAGCATCAACGGCATCACCTCGGTGCTGCCAGAAGATGTTCTCGCTACGCTCTACGTGGACGACCTTTCGATCTCTTTTGGCGCGGCCCAGATGCCAACTCTGGAGCGTCGACTCCAACAGGCATTGAACCGCGTCTCTCGCTATGCCGAAGCGCACAGGTTTCGGTTTTCTTTGGCTAAGATTAAGGTGGTGCACTTCTGCCGCCATCCACCGCTCCATCCCGACCCAGATTTGTTTCTTAATGGGGTGCGCCTTGATGTGGTTGAGTCGCACAGTTTCCGTGGTCTTGTATTTGACCGACGCCTCACCTGGGAGGCTCATATTCGCAGCCTTAGGGTCTATTGTACCTGCGCCATGGATATTCTCCGTTCCGTGACGTTCAGCGCTTAGGGCGCTGATAGGGCTACTGCCCTACTTTTTTATCGATCCTTTGTTCGTTCGAAGCTCGACTACGGATGCAAGTTTTATACATCCGCAGCCGAGCGTTTATTGCGGAAGGTGGATTCGATCCACCACACCGGCCTTCGCCTTGCGACCGGTGCCTTCCGCACTTCCTCCATTGAGAGCCTGTTGGTCGATGCTGGGGAGATGCCACTCGCTCTGCGCCGCGTGCAGTGCATCACTCGCCTGTACGCGCGAGCCCGGCGCCTCCCTCAGTCGCCAACAGCTCTCACTGCATCCGCAGCTGATCTCGATGGTGCCTATGCCGCCGAGAGACACCAGTCATACCCTAAGCCCTTTGGGTTTAGGGCCAGGAAACTCCTTCGAGAGGTAGATATAGCTCTCGGGCCGGTGGCGCCCCTGGTTCTGCCCAGGACGCCACCCTGGATGGTACCACATTTGGCTATTTGTCGCCACGCCTCTGCTCCCAAAGCTTGTACTGCGCCGGGAGTATTGCGTTCGACCTTTTTGGAGCACACATCGTGTCACGCTGGTACCGTGCCAGTGTATACGGATGGCTCCAAGTCCCAAGAGGGGGTCGGCTTCCACGCCGTATCCCCTCTGTTTGAAGTCAGCGGGGCTCTACCAGGCGCTGCGTCTGTCTTCACGGCCGAGCTGGTGGCAATACACCACTCGGTACGGGAGATTACGTGACGTGCCCGGTTCGGAGACCGGATTGTGATCTATAGCGACTCACAAAGCGCCCTGAGTGCTCTCGGGGCATTGGAATCTCTGCATCCCCTGGTTCGCGATATCCGTGACGCCACGGTTTTGGCGAGCCGGGCAGATGTCGAGATTATCTTCTGCTGGGTTCCTGGACATGTAGGAATTGCGGGGAATGAGCGCGCCAAAGAGTCCGCGAGGACTTTGCAACCGGACCAGCGTTTCGCTCTTCCTCACACCGACTACATGGCAGGAATACGGGCAGCTCTTCGGACTGCTTGGCAAAGAAGATGGGAGACGGTCGAAGGGAACTTAAAGTTGCGTGATATTGCGCCGCGACTGTTCCCCCATGGACCTATCTCCCAATGCCGCGGCGGCTTCAGGTTGCTTTCTGTCGTCTCCGAATCGGAAACACTCTTGTGACGCATCGCTATTTGATGGAGCGCTCGCCTGCGCCCTATTGCAACGACTGCGTCGTCCCCCAGACTGTTCGGCACATTCTTGTCGAATGTCCCAGTCTGGGTGATCTTCGCGCACGATACCTGTCCCAGTACCGGGATGGGCGGGGTCGCTACCGCCTGTCCCTTGTGCTCGGGACCGATTCGTGCACATTGACTTGTGGACTTGTTGACTTCTTGGGGGAGGCCGGCCTTTTCCCTATTATTTAAGCAAGGTTTGTTTGTTTTTTTGTTTTGTTTTGTTGTTTTTTTGCATTTGTTTTTTTTTTTTGTTGTTTTTTGTTTGTTTTTTTCCTTTAGTTGCACGCTCCTGCGCCGGGGGGACCTCTCCCCGACGCACCAGCTTGCTTCCTTTCCCCCTTTTGGGGTGTTTTTTTTTTTTTTTCACTCTTTAATTTTATTTTAAAGTAGCCTAGAACTAGGCCAGTTTTAATACGGCGACTAATACCCAAGTAGGCAGTGGCCAGATGAGCTCTTAAAAAAAAAAAAAAAAAAAAATGCCATTACAAGTACCTGATTAGCCAATGAAAAGAGGAGTGATACTGTATATAAACAGTAACATAACATAATTTCAGATCACTAAAGCCACAAGGGCCTATCAAAGGTCATCTGCATCTTTCGAAACCCACCCATAAAATGCATCCATAGGATTGTACCAGATCATATATCTACAATATACAATTTAAACAATCAATACGATTGCGTGAACACCTTGAATATGAAAATTGCCTGAAGGTACCAAATATGTTCTTATTTGAAAGCTGAGTGAGGGGAGATATGTTAAGCTTTTTAAAGTCTCCTCTGGGATTGATAAGTTTGATTTTGGCAAGTTATTGGAGTTGTAAGCTAGTAATAGGATGAGGGATCACCACTTAAAATTTTTTTTAAAAAAGAGGTACAGGTTGGATGCTAGAAATTTTTTTTATTACCAACAGAGTTGTAGATTACTGAAATAGTTTGGCACCTGAGACAGTACAAATGCAGATTAGATTATTATATATGGAAGGAGTGTTAACTTGTTTTGGGGGGGGGATATTCTTGACTCATTCATGTGGATCCATTTTTTATTGTATAGTATAGGTGATTTAGATTTTTACAATCCTTGATAATGATGCTTTTTGTTTTTGATGCATTCCTCTGGATGATTTAAATTGTATATTGTGGGTTGGTTTTGACTTGTGGATGGCCTTTCATAGGCTCATGTGGCTTTTGCCATCCATGAAATTATGTAATGTTATGTTACCATGAATCTCTTCACATTCTGTACTTATTGCCTATATTATGAGAACATCAATATTGTTAGTCTGTCAAGGTGGTCTGGAAAATAGTATTATACTTTTTACTCATACTAATATCATTTATATTTGAAGCATTGCTATTTCTTATATAAATAATTATCCCACTATTTGTGTTACTCTTCTTTGACTAATCAACATAACTTTTTAGCTCAGCTTCAAAATTTTTAAATTTACCTACCCATGATCTATTTACACATACACTATCTAGATCTTCATCAATAATATAATTAAACAACTCCTCTTTCCTATTTATAAGACTATGAACATTGGTAGAGAGAGAACTCACCCATACTGGGGGAACCTATTGAGCATCTCTGCCACTACTCTGACCCAGACTACATAACCTGACTTTTGACCTTAAATAAACTGGCAGGTCATTGGTATCTTGTAAATTATAAGTGTGGCCAAAAATATCTTGAGGCAAGTGGCTAGGTATAATAGGTACTATCTACATTACTCTTTTATTTTGGGAGAATTGTTTCTTAAATCCAAACAGTCTCAACGAAGCGATTAAGTTTTTATATTGAACTCATCTTCTGGTAAACGTTGTTTATTGCAGCTCCTGAGTTGACCTGAATTGGGACACCATATAGCAAATAACTATGCCTAATGATGCTTAACTTTAGTCTAATTGGAAGTGGTCTGTCCTATTATTGGGCCATATGGGCCTTGGTCAGGTAGCCATTATTTTGAGTGTTTCAGATGGGTCACTGCACTTCCTGATTGTTGCATCAGACCGATTTTCATCTCTCTCCCCAACTTTATTTTAGAAGACAGCAAAGTTAAAATAATATATTGAAGCTTCTGAATGAAGAGTTTGGTATATAAAAGAAGTTTATCCACCAGAAACTTTAAGTCACTATATAAAACATTCAGATAGAACTGTTGAAACAAACAGGAAATAAACATGAATAATGAAAAAAAACTATTTAATGATGAAATGAAGGATAATAAAAAGGTGAGTTACTTGAGATCTTTCAGGTATTTTGTGTAATTAAGTAATGCTGATTATTCATTCCTTCATTTTATGAGTTTAAATATCTTTATTGTGAAATGAAGTTTTCTCTTTAGTATTGCTGCATGTTGTGCCATTAATTGACTCCACCAATTGCATTAAATGATGTAAATAATTTATGAACAAGGAAAACTTGCAGGACTAATATCCAATTTAGTTTTATTAGTGCCTCTTTTTTATTGGATGGTGCAAAAGAGACTGAAATGTTGATGTGACGCACTCATGGAGGTACCCTGTGTAGCTCAGTGTACTTGGTACCTAGAAGAACTCTCTGTTGTTACAGCCCAAGTGCAAATAGTGAAGGGTCCATTCACTGGGTTGGCTTAAAGATGGTGAGCTTCCTCTTGCTCTTTCTCAGTGCCTTTTTTTTACTATCAATTCAACCCTTTCTCTACTACAACTGGTTTAAGTCACCATTGGGGGGCTACTGTCTATACTGTTAGATGTGGTATCCAGACAAACTGTATATCCTCATGGCCTGACTGGAAATAGGGAAGGCTCCATCACTGGGTTGACTTGAACTATTTGATGAGACAAGGTGAAGCTGCAAGAAGATGGATGGTGTAGCTCAGGAAAAAAAACCCTTGTTACCACTGAAGCCTGGAGAAGGCGATTTGCCTTAACATAACAAACATAACATAACATAACATAATTTCACGGATGACAAAAGCCACAAGGGCCTATCAAAGGTCATCCGCCTCCCTCAAAACCCACCCAAAAAAAGCACCATCACCAGGGAAAGACAAAATCCTGGCTGCTGTGCTGACAGGACTCAGTGCCCCGTCTGGCCTCAGCTTAGCCTCTTCTTTCTGACAGCCTGTGTTTTTACCCTATTCCTCACTTTCCCTACAACCTCTCCCACAACTTTGTTTAGTCAGCCTCTAATTTCACATCGTTGAAACCAACCAGCTTCCTCTCACCCAACTATCCCCAATTGGGGCTGAGGGGGGAGGGGACAACGTGCACCCCTGAGCTCCATCCTGGGGTTGTGTGCCTTTAACAACCTGCTTCATCCTACTCACACCTTTCTCACATACCCTTTCTTCCTCCTTTCTCTGTCTATCAATTTTACGCCATGCCCAAGGTGGAGCCACCATGTTGAATGGCTCCCAGGTCACTAGGTAGAAGGAGTAGCCTCAAATGGCCAGAGCTGGTTCTCTGGCCGGTTCTGCTGGCCCTGTGTTTACCCCTCGCAGAGTGGGCTACTGCTTGGGGCTGATGAGTATTTGCATCCTGTGACAATTACAGGGTTACCATGCCCAATGATGATTGAAATAAAAACAAACAAACTAATACTCCCTATCTACCTTTCCCTCAACCATCACTGGAGCTACCTTTGGGCTTATTCATCTCCCAGGCCTACATAATTAGGGGACTTCCCCGCACCCATCTCTCTAGAAGTGCATTTGGGTGCCTCTCTCTTTCCAACAGCAATCCCTTATTTTCTTTAACAAGAAACTGCCAAGAAAGCAACCAGTGGCTGAAAATTGGCCTGTCCATGTTGGAGCATGTCAATAGAGCCAACCCCCTCAGAGGGGCAAGGGATGGCAAGGCCCATCAGTCCTTGCCTCTAACATCCTGCATTTGTATGGTAAGAGCCTACAGGGGGTCACTGTATGTATCCCCCTCTCTTCCTCAATGCATCCCAGGTTGTCTGCATTAGGTGTAAAAGGAACCTTGAATGAGATCGGTGAGATTTTGGGGTGGGGGGGGGCACATGGAGGCTACCCCTGAGATGGACATGGTCCCTGAGGTGACCCCGCTTTTGACAGTATGATCTTCTATGTGGTAAAACTTGGACTCAGTGCCAAGCACAGAACCCATTTCCACCCCTATGCAAGCTCCTCAGACGGCTTTGGTCCCCGAGACCCCACAAGAAGAGGAGAGATCTCCTCCCCCAGCTGTTGCTTATAGGATAGGCAAGACCTTGTCCATTTCAGAGAAGGATCTTGCTAAGGCCGGCCCATCTGACCTAGGGCCTCCTGCCAGCAGAAAAGAGCGGGTTCATTTCCTGTCCTAAAAAGAAAAAGACTCTGGGCTCCTCTCCTTTGGCATAAATGGGTCCACTGCCCTTTCATTAAGCAACCAAGCTAAGATTGCAATGTCCAGCCCCATTGGCCCCCATCTGGGGAGTCACCTACGAACACCAGAAGTGTGCAGAACAGAGCCATGATTATGTTGGGGCGACTCATTCAGAGGCTACCCTGCATTTTCTATTCAGCTGGCTTCAAATGCTCCCTTGTTATTTGCTCCACTGATGGCAGCATGTTGACTAATGGCAACATGATCCTTCAGAGGAGAGCTCTACCTAATGTGATTGTTAGAGAGCCGAAAGTGACCCGTTTCTTGGAGGGGAGCCTTTTGGCGAATGCCTGGAATCCAACCCAGGTGGCCATGACAGTAGATGGCACATCTGTGAATGCAACCCCTCACTCTACCATAAACTTTGTGAAAGGAGTAGTTTATGTGAGGGAACTCGTGGACTACTGCATAGATGACATTACCTTAGAGCTGGCTAACCATGGGGTAGTCAAGTTTGAAGGTGTGATGAGAAAACAGGGACGGGCCTCGAGAGCTACCCCTACCCTCTTTGTCACATTTGACTGTGACAGGCTCCCTGAGTCAGTGCATGCCAGCTGTCGTGAAGGCATTTGTGCCACTGTCACGGAAGTGCTACTACTGTCACAGCTTCGGCCATACTAATCCCTCCTGTAGACGCACAAAGTCATGATTACCTGAAGTCTGTGTGTTACTTCAAGGCTGCACATGATAAATCCAATCCTTGTGTGGCTAAGTGTGTCAATTGCAGAAAGCTGCCCCCGCTACTTTGAAGCCATGTGGTGTGTATCTCCTTGAGAATGAAATCCTGGCCATTCAGGTTCAGGATTGTCTCTCACTTTGTGAGGCTAAGGACTTGGTCATGACATGCCCAGCACTGCCTGGGATGTCCTATGCCACATTGTTAAGAAAGAAAGCCTATGCTCATGTCTCTGCCAGGCCTACTAGCACAGTCATTTCCATACCCATTCGGAACCCTTCTGCCGGGTCTACCCACTCCAGCTGCTTCCCTGCTAAAGTTGGTGGCACAAAGGGTTCACACCCAGCCCCGGCTAAAACCAGGCTCTCCTCTCTTTCCCCAGCGTAACTGTTTCCTGTTAGGCGAAACGGTCCCACATCTCGACCGAGTCGTTATACTCACTAGAGGCAGCTCCCCTGAAGGTGGTTGTGAGGCCATGTTTTTAGCATCTAATTTTTCTGCAATACTAAATTAGCAGAATTACAACTTACCCAAGTAATGAGGATCAGTCAACATTGTTAATTATTTTGCCAATGTTTGCAGGGAGACTCTGATCTTGTTGCCTCCTTATTCCCCACCATCCCAAACAATAAACCCCCCAAAACCCAATAAAACGAAACAAGAACGAACCAGTGGGTTGGGGGCTTTTTTTAAAAGTTTTTTTCAAACCCTGCTGAGAAACACTTCTTTTTCCTTCCTGGCTCTGTCCTTGTGCTGTACAGATGCCCTTTTATTCTGAGGATCATTTTCTGTCCTACTGCTACCTGAGAATGATACTGCTTCTCCACCAGAATATAATGCAGGTTTAAAAGTTGTTGAAGGCCACTGACTGCAATTTAAGTCCTTGATTCCTGCACAAGGTTTTGGGCTGTGTTTGATTAAGGTTTTGATTTATTTTCCATTATTTATTGGATTTTTAATAAAATTAAGATTAGACTATCCCTCATGATCCTCTCCTCAAACAACCGGGTGGCCTTGTTAGGGTGGCAGAAATTATTGGTAAGGGAGTGACAATCCCACCGCCACAATGCCACCCTGGAAGGTACCACCTTTGAGTTTTTGCGATGCATGTTGCTACAGCAACTGGAGTACTTTGTGCAGCCTTTTTGGACCACACTTTGTGTCATGCTGGATTAGTTGCCAGTCTACACAGATGGCTCAAAGTTTGACAAGAGAGTTAGCATCCATGCTCTTTCCCCTTGGGGTTTGAAGTCAGCTGGGCTCTACCATGCCCTGCATCTGTGTTCACGGCTAATCTGGTTGTGCCCAAATCAGAAACTTACAAAGTGCCATGAGTGCTCTTGTGCTATTTAAATCTCTGCACACAATACTTTTCATTATCTATGGCACCATAGTCACTGAGCCCAGTAAATTTTGGTTCTTGGACAGGTAGGGATTGCAGGGAATGAGGGCTCCAAAGAGTGTGAGGATTCAATTAACAACCAGCATTTCTCTATAGTGACTATAGGCCAGGAAGTAGGTAAGCTCTCTGGGCTGCCTGGCAAAGAAGATGGGGTATGGCTGAAAGGACCCTAAGTTGAGTGCTAGTATAAGTGATGGTTCCTGCAGACGTACCCCAGATGCTGCATCAGCTTCAGGTCACTTTTTGTTGTCTTCAATCTGGGCACATTTGCATGGTGAACCACCATTTGATGGAGCACTCCTCTGCACCTTACAGCGATAGCTGCATTGTGTCATCCATAGTCTTTGCCACAATATTGTTGAATGATCCAATCTTGATGATCTTCCCACACGTTACCTATCTGAGTACCAGGGTGAGCATTGTCTCAACCACTGAATTTTTCATAGATTGTGGTATTTCTGTAGGATGTTGTCCTCCTCCATTTTATATAACTCTTTTGGTGTTGGTCACAAGCTTCACACTGAAGGAAGGCAGACTTTTCCCAATGCTGCAGCTCACTTTGTTTTTCTTGCTGTTGCTTCTTTTTTGTTTGGTTTTGTTTGTTGATTTGTATTTTTTGTACCTTTATGTATATTTTTAATAGTCCAACAATTAATACAGAGCTTTATGACCTTGGTCGCAGTAGTTTGATTGCTGCTAAAAAAAAAATTTGCATATAAAACCGATGAATCTATCATCCTATTCTGGCAGAAGCTCAGAATGAGACAATGACAAGTACAATGCTCTGAATCTCTTCATGAAAATACTTGAGAATCATTGTATTCTAGTGAAAAGCAAAGGATGAGCAAGTAATCCTGGACGATAAAGATGAACATTTGTGTTGGAAGTAGCTTGTTGTATATAGGATCTCCATATGCTATTCAGGAAAACAGAATAACAGACAGATGCACTGAGAGAAAAGACAAGAATATCAGGTTCTATGAATACAAAAGGACTGAGAGGAAAGGTCTGGTGAGGACACTATTTTTGAGACAAGATCCCTGTAAGCTATCAGAGAAATGTGACTGCAACGTAAACAAGAACCATCTAAATCAATTACTATTTTCTAGCTGTAGCAGAACAAGTGACCATTGTTCATGTGGATGACATTACCTGGGGTGACCTAACTGACATGTCCAAGTTAAGTGAAAATTTCCAATTGTAAGACTCCTTAAACCAGCATGGAATGTTGCTTAAACGTCTTTGGGGCAGTGAACCTGCAAGTACTTCAGAGACTTTAGCCATGCTAGTGTTTGGTCCACCTTCATACACTAAAGGAAAGTTATTAAAATTACCTATCATTGAAATTAGGATCTTGTAGATAATGATACTGTCCATGGTGACCACATCCACAAAAAGTGGATTTCACATAGTAGCTGCCTTGGGAAGGTGGATAATCCTTGGTTTGATTTAGCATCTGAAGGAGGTTTGGACAAACTTTTCCAAGGAAAATACAAAGATGCTGGCTATCAACATCAAATGACTGTAGGAAAAAAACAACAGCAGGCTTTCACCTAATGGGTAGACTCCTCTTGTAAAGATGCAGGAGCAATTCAAATTGATTTGGAGTAGATTTTTGCAAGGCTTACCCTCTTATTCTCCAGGAGAATGAGACTGCTTACTCTGATGCTGCATCTGTGACAGTCTTTCCCGACTGCATTCAACACATTGGCTAGCATCAATTCTACTCCACCAGCATTCAGTAAATGCTGTGATGTCACTGAGTGATTTGTGGTCTGCTTTATGTTTGTGTGGACACTGGCTCTTGCACAAACAATGTTCTCTATGCCATTCCTCAGGATTTGGATAGAAAGGTATCCTCCCAGACTCCTTTCAAATGCCTACCCTCATCACTTTTGCAAACTGGGGAGACATCACTTTAACCACAGCCAGTTTCGGCCCAATTTTTCTAACTTGCTGCTTCTGCAAGTTAAGGTAGAAATTGCTTACCTAATGGAAATCATTCTATGAAATCATTGATTGAGTGTACAGGGGAGGCTTCTACAGCCCAATAGGGTAAGAAGAGGGCATCTCACAGGGAAGTGTCCTGTGTTACACACTGAGCATCAACAGTATGACCTTAGTGATGCCCACAGATGTTCTGGCTATTTTCTACATAAATGACCTTTCAATTTTGGGGGGTGCTGCCCAGAAGCAAACTCAGGCACATCAACACCAAAAATCATTGAACTGGATTAGGGCTAGGACACTCCAAAGACTTGGTTTACCACTCAGGCCTGTAGTGCCTCTGTTTCTGCCTGCCTAGGACATCACCTTGGATGGTACCACCTTTGACACTCTCAACACCATCTCCCCAAGCTTATTTGAGCACCTGGATTATTACATTAGACCTTTTTAGAGCACACTTCATTTTATGCTGGAGCCATGCTAGTATACACGGATGACTACAAGTCCCAAGATGAGGCCAGCCTCCATGCCATATCCCCACTGTTTAAGTCAACAGGGTTCTACTAGATGCTGTTTCTATCTTTATAGCTGAGCTGGTTGCAATACAAACATGGTACAAGGGAGAACACATTGTGCTAGGTTCAGGGACCAGATTGTGATATATTATGACTCGCAAATTTCCTTGGTGCTCTCTAGGCATTGTATTCTCCAAACACCCTGGTTTGAGGTATTCATGATGCCCTGAACTGGGCAGAGGTAGTGATTTTTTCTTCTTGGTTCCTGGGCAAGTGTAGATTGCAGGCAATGAGGGCACCAATTGTAGCAGGCCGAGGGCAACACTAACCCTGTGTTCCAACCTTATCCTAGAATTTATGAACCTTGAGAACCCTGAGGAAGAATTGATATGATTTGATATACAGTCCTTTACTTTACAAGAAAATTACAAATATAATTACAATTTAAATTTACAAGAAAATAACACAGGTGAGCACCCAGATAGTTAACCTATTCTGAATTCAATTACAAAAAAATTGTGCACACTACAAAATGAGGCCAAAAATTCCACAATCCAAACAAGATACAAAAAAAAACTGACGTGCCAAGAGAAGAACAAATTTATACAACGATTTCCACACAAAAAACAAAATGAAAAGGAAGACTCAACAAAAAGGAGGTACAGGGTTATCACTCGTCCATTGTAGGGGTGCTAGTAGGCCAAAATGGGGAATATGCTCATCAGTCAATGGAGATGGGCAGTGCAGGTGGCAAGCGAGGTAGGAAACGCCCTCCGTTTCAGGGCTGGGCTGGGCGGACACTCGCCTTGAGAACTCCTCTTGCAGTCTGTAAAAGCTTCACTCTTAGAAGACACAGGATGTAATAGTAAGTGTAATATCCAAATGTGCTGGACAAATTTTAGGAAACTCTTTCCTAACTTTTACAAAATTCTTTAAATATTTATATTTATATACTGAAAATGCAACACAATCGGTTAACATTATTTGTATTAATAATAGGAAAAATCGGAAGGCAAAGAACAAAATTGTCTACCCACACACTCACACAGGGGTAGGGAAAGATATATTTAAAGGCGGGTGGGAGAAGGGCCCTACAGACACACACACACACACACACACACACAAACAAACACACACCCCTCCTTCCTTAAACCATTTGACCACAGTCACACGCAATACCATCTCAATCACTCTTCACAGTACCACTTGTGCTCAATCGCACCCTTCTGCACCCATTCACACTCTTCTACTGGTCCCTGGCTATGCATAGCAATCGCTTGAGGTCGTTCATCAGTTGTCTTGTCAGTCTCAGTCTCCTCGTCACTATCAATCATGTCATCCACCATACTCTTTGCTTTCATTACTAACTCACTCATCTCTCGACAGAACTCTTTCATACTTTTTCGGTCAGAACCTTCACTCTTCATATCTCCATTCATCATCTCCTCACTCACAGCCCTCATCAAATTCAAAGCACACCTCTGCGAAACAGACAGGTCACTCACATCCCCTGTATTCTCACAGGCATACCAGAAACCCCTTCGACTGGTTCCCCCTAGAAAACTGAAAAATCAGCAACTTCACCATTTACTACATCAAACTCACCCCTACTATTACCATTCGTAAAACCCGAAAAATCAGCGACACTAGGTTCATTCTGCTCAAACACACTATCATTCATACTGTTCCCAAAACCAGAAAAATCAGGCACAGGCATCTCACTCACTCATCTACTTACACCAGCCAAATCACTCACCTGCTTGTACAAACACTCAATCTCTCTCTCAAGCTCCCCCATACCAGAAAGATTCTGCTCAGACTTACTTTCATCTGTACTTGCATTCTTCCTTTCATTCTTCTTTGTACGCTTTCTACTCCTCGAGACCAAGACAAGCTCTTTCCCAGACAGATCCCAACTATCACATTCCTTCTCACCATCATGCACCCTATTTCTCTCTTTGCACAATTCATACACCAGATGGCTCACCAGGTAGTCAGGAGGTTCTCTCCACCTCCTCAACTGACTCTGATGAGCCGGCACTCTCTCAGTCACACCTTCATTCAAACTCTCCAAAACATACGTCACACCATTCTCCCAGACTCTCACAACTCATCTTCGACACTTTCAACCTACCCTTCTCTTCTTTCACCTTCAATACTTTTGTATCTAATTTGAAGACACTACATATGGAGTCATTCTCACATGCTCCGCACCATTCTCTCTCAACATTTGCTCAAACACTTCTACAAATTCAGGCCCATTATCACTCACACATCTTCTAGGCTTCCCTACACACATAGGAGAAAACAACTGCTCAACCACACGCGCAACAGTCACACTCCTTTTAGCTCTCACAAGCGCTGCATACACAAACTTACTTTTATGATCAACCATAACAACCATACCAACATTCTCAGCACTCGTACGCGGCAAAGACACACAATCAATCACTACCAATTCAAACGGTTCTTTCGCATCAACTTTTAACATTGGTGGTTTCACTTGCACACCTTGCACCTTTCGTTTCTGACACCATTCACATGCAGTCGCAACATCATTCACAACAGTTCTCAGAAACAGATGGAACACACGCTCCTTCATACACTCCCACAGCTTCAACTTGCCCATATGCCCATAATTATCATGCACAACCTTCACCAGACCAATCATACCAACCAAGGACATCACTGCTACATACATATCATCACCACCCTTCACATGCCTCATAAAATATACAACATCCATACAAACAACAAAATCCTTAGCATACCTTTTAAAATCACTTAAACACTCAGGCCATTCATTCAAATCAACACTCGTCATTACACACCTCTTCAACTAACTGACAAAAGGACACATCTCTTGCATCTCTAGAATATCATCATCACTTAAAATCTCATTCTCATCATCCATGACCAACTCAATCATACCGCAAAATTTGACAACATTCTTTGCACACTCATTCAACCTCATCATCTCACATTCGCCTTTCATAAAACAATCCTTATCTGCATCCAAAGAAAAATCATTGAATCTCATAAAGTCCACACCAAGCAGAAAACAACACGGCATTTATTCATCTTTCAGAATCACAAAGTCATGCTTCACATTCACACTATTACCCAAACCTACTTTCAAACTAACCTGTTCCCATGCCACTATCATGCCATTCCCTAATCCACTTATCCGTAACTTCACAGGTTTATACTCCCAACATCTAAACTCATCATAATTAGTCAGAATCGTCTCATTCACTAAAGACAATTGCGCTCCAGTATCAATCAAACCACAGAACAACCATTCACCAACTTTCACTCTCGCTTCCATCATACCAGGTCCACTATGTTCTCAATATACAGAAGGAACAAGCACACCAACATCAGCACTGACATCCACACCATCATCAATTCCCATATTATCACTCACTATACTTTCATCTTCATCCAGATAATCATTCTTCTCTCTCATATATGAACACTTTTCAATCACCCAATTGTAGTGCACACCGCTCAAACACTGCAGATGTACCACATTAGCATTCCAACCCTTCATCTTCTCATCTTTGTACACAATCGGCCTCTCACCACCATAGTGCACATAAACAATCACTCCATACAAACGACTCACTACAATCAACATTTCCTGAAACGACGGGACCCCTTGCATACACATGGCTCTCAATTCTTTCATAAAGTTCCGCACCCTTGTCATGCCAATACTTTCAGGTTTCCTACATACTTCACTCATTACCTCCTTCCTTAAGTCATCCACACTATCGGGCACTCTCACATCTACTCCATTACTCTTCAAATCTTGCAAACCATTCCATACACTCTCAAACAAGGAATCACCACCACCATTAGTCTCCTTTCCATTCATAATTCCTTTCGGCAAATACTCCGGATCACTTACTTTACACACATTTTCATCATTCGTACCAGGATACCTTGACATCAAATCAGCCATTCCATTCCATTCACCAGGCATGTATCCAATCACATAGTCAAAATCACTCAAATCTTCCAAAGTCCTCGCAATCCTACTATCAGCCCATTTCCTACATTGTAAATACACAAAAGGTTGGTGATCTTTTTTGATCATAAACCTCACACCATACAAAAACGGACGCAGCTCTTTCAAACAATACCTTTTCGCAGCTAACTCTTGCTCCACAGTCAAATACTTTCGCTCTGCCGCATTCATAGCCTTGGATACATACCCAATTATTTGCCTGACATTCTCTCCATTCAAACGCTGCTCTTGCATCAGAAAACCTCCCATACAATACCCACTCGCATCTGTATACAATTCAAGCATTTTAGCTTTTACACTATAATCCGGATACGCCAATTCAACATCTTCAGACGCTGCCTGATACAGTTTCTCATATGCCTCATTCATCTTATCATTCCATCTGACAACCGTACTACTTTTCTTGCCCATCCACTCAGTCAGAGGCTTACTCACATCCGAACAATCACGTATAAACTTTCCCTGAAATTCAATCAGACCCCAAAATGACTTCAGTTGCTTCACAGTCACAGGTTTCGGAAACATTCGCACCTTCTCAACATACTCAGCGACTTTCGCAACCCATTCTCACTCACCATATGTCCAAGGAATAACACTTCTTTTGCAAACCATTCACACTTCGCTACTTTCACCTTCACATCAACACTCTCCAACGTTCTCAACACATCATTCACCAGTCTCATATGCTCCTCAAACTCTCAGTTGTAATCAAAATATCATCTATAAACGCAATCACATTCTTACTTGCAAACTTACTTAACACAACATTCATTGCCCTCTGGAAGGCTCCTGGAGCATTAGCCAACCCAAAGCTGAGGTTCCGGAACTGGTAATGCCTCTTTGTGGAAGAGAAGGCAGTTACCGGTCGGCTCTCAAAAATGGGTATCTGGTAATACTCCCATACCAGATCCAGTTTCGTAAACCACTCCATCCCATGCATACTATACACACACTCAGATACCACACACATCGGAAACCTTTCTTTCATAGTCCTTTCATTCACCTTTCGATAATCCACACACAGACGCAATCTTCCATCCGGCTTACATACAGGCACAATTGGACTTCTATGCGCTCTTCCTTTCTTCAATCACTCCCAATTGCTCCAATTCCAAACACTGCTCCTCAATCTCATCAGCAACCAGACGTGGGAAATGCCTCAGCCATTGATAGATTGGGGAGTCCTCCTTCAGAACAATCTTGAATTCCGAGAGTCTTGCAACCCCGAAATCCAGATCACCCTTACTGAGGGCTCCCTTTTGTTCAAATATCATTCGATACACATCCTCCCTTTCATACTCAGTCAAACATCCATCCAATTTCACCATGCTCTTCACTTCACTATACGTCCATTCACAAATCTTTTCATTTGCAACATTCACCCGGACATCTGTGCTATCATTCATACCTACCTCATTGACAGTGGAGAGGTGACCCAGTACATATCTGACTTGGATCCCCCTCACATCTCCTTTCACACTGTGGTCCGCCTGCATACAAAAGGATCATTTATTCTGATCAAGCCATCAAACACACAAGCAACATGCCTTACCTTATAATATGCATCCTTTCCATCCAATATCACAGTGTTCTCACCCACATTCAAACTAACATCCTTACTCCAACTCACTCTAACAGACACCCTTTCACCCTTCACAAGCCTTACATTCTCCATAGCAGTCACCTCAATACCAGTAAACACACTACTCAAAACGCTACCATCTTTCCCTACATACAACTTATACACCCCATTTTTACCAATCTTTCTCTCAATATGATCATTCGCAGGATGCACAACCATACAATTCATTTTCATAAAATCATAGCCAAAAATGACACTATACTCACTACTCACCTCATCAATCACAGAGAATTCACACTCATTCATCAACATACCTTGCATTTGAACAGGTGACCTTATCATTCCAATCACAGGCACTCTCCTACTACCAATATCTACCAAACTACCCTCATACTCAGACAGGAGGGCTTTATCACTCACTTTATCATACACATCCTTATATACCAAGCTTTCCTTGCACCCAGAATCTATCAAAGCCAAACACTCAATCCCTTTCACTTCAATCTTTACACTCAGACACACATACCAGACAGCACTTTCACACTAGACAGACCTGCCAACACATCTTTCACACTCACATCCCCAGAGGATACTTCACCAGGTATCCTCTCACAATTTAGTTTCCCAACTCAGTCTTTCCCTTTACACCTTGTGCTCTTAATCTTATCCAACACTTTTCACTTGAATGTCCTTCCATTGCACAATAGCTACATACATTTCTCCCATCATGGCACATTCACGCATAATGACCAGCCTTTCCATAGTTACCACAAACATAATTCATACCCCCTCTAGCAGTCACTCCACCATTTAACTTCGGACAGTCTCTCTTCAAATGGCCCTTCTCTTTACACTCGAAACATTCCTTCACACTTTCCTGATAATCTTTCACCATATGCCCCTTCTTTCCACACGCAAAACATGCACCAGACGTCCACCTGCATTCAGCCAGCACATGGGCCTTTTGTCCACACCTACGACATTCCACACTCCTTTTCACTCCATTCTGCCTCTCATTCGATGGCATATACCTCGTTGTTTCCTCATATACCCATTTCCACGCTTGACATTCATCTGTCCCCTTCCATTCAACCACCCTCCATTTACCCATCCATTTTGACGGCCCAGGAAACCGACATCACTCCAGCTAGTGCAGCCTTTAGGGCATCCCTGTAGCTGACAAACTGCTGAGGTTGAGGAAAGCTCCTACATTAACCATTGACCTGTCAGTCTCATTCTCTCCTTTCTCTTTCTACTCAGCCATTCACTCACCTTTCGCGGGATCGTGTCCAGTAACTTCCTCATTAGTGGTTTACACTCATTCACTCCATCATTGCCATACTTCGTTCTTGCCATACTCTCAAGCCTATGTGCATATATATTCACCCCTTCATTTTACCCATACGCGCCGTCTCAAATCCATTCACTCTCTTATATTTTACGCTCTCTTTTATTCGCTTCACCTGTCCAATCATCCGCTTCTTCACTACATCTTACTTCGGCTCACCCACACTCGTTATCACTCGAAAGAACTCCGACACTTTCCCATCCAAACAATCTCCCAGAACATTCACCCAGTGACCATTGTTCTGCGGGTACTTGAGCTTGCAGTACCGCTCAAAATCCCCGAAGAACTCATCCATACTCTTTCCCCCATGAAATCTAAACTTATCAATCCTAGGCACTTCCCTAATCAAAATTCCTTTTCCCACATTCACTTCACTCTCCGAAGAGCTACTCTCGGTCTCACTCATTCCAATCATATCATCACTCTCTCCCTCATCTGAGTATAGTGAATCCAGACTCTTTCCTCTCGCCTTCCTATCCTTACCCTTAGAACCATGCTTCCTTCCTCTATTACTTTCCACTCTCTTCCATTCACCCTCTTTCTTACCACTCATATACCTCTTCTTTAGTACAAGAGGATAGGAGGAGGGAAAAATCAACCAAACTACTTTACCAATATACAGATGGACTGCAATCAAATCAAATTCCTCCGGTTTCGAGATCTCAAGGTCCCTATTCGGGCGCTAAATGTAGCAGGCCGAAGCCAACACTAACCTCACGTTCCAACCTTATCCTAGAATTTATGAACCTTGAGAACCCTGAGGAAGAATTGATATGATTTGATATACAGTCCTTTACTTTACAAGAAAATTACAAATATAATTACAATTTAAATTTACAAGAAAATAAGACAGGTGCGCACCCAGATAATTAACTTATTCGGAATTCAATTACAAAAAAATTGTGCACACTACAAAATGAGGCCAAAATTCCCCAATCCAAACAAGATACAAAATAAAACTGACGTGCCAAGAGAAGAACAAATTTATACAACGATTTCCACACAAAAAACAAAATGACAAGGAAGACTCAACAAAAAGGAGGTACAGGGTTATCACTCGCCCGTTGTGGGGGGGTGGTAGTAGGCCAAAAAGGGAGGAGATATGCTCGTCAGTCAATGGAGATGGGCAGTGCAGGTGGCAAGCGAGGTAGGAAACGCCCTCCGTTTCAGGGCTGGGCTGGGCGGAGCACTCGCCTCAAGAACTACTCTCGCAGTCTGTAAAAGCTTCTCTCTTACAAGACACAGGATGTAATACTAAGTGTAATATCCAAATGTGCTGGACAAATTTTAGAAAATGCTCTCCTAACTTTTACAAAATTTATAAATATTTATATTTATATACTGAAAATGGAACATAAATGGTTAACATTATTTGTATTAATAATATGAAAAATCGGAAGGCAAATAACAAAATTGTCTACCCACATACTCACACAGGGGTAGGGAAAGATATATGTAAAGGGGAGTGGGAGAATGGCCCTACACACACACACACACACACACACACACACACACACACACACACACACACACACACACACACACACACACCGCCCCCCACACACACTGAGTCAGCAATAAACTGCACCTCCAGACCAGCATTTTTTTCTTCCTCACGTTGCGTAGATGGTTGGGCTCAAGTCAGCCCTCTGGGCTACCTGTAAAGAATATGAGAGATGGCCATTGGGTGCTTAAAGTTGCATGCCATCTCGCCATGACTGTTCTCATTGCCTCAGCAGCTTCAAGTTGATGTCTGTTATGTTCAGATTGGGCATTACAGTGGTATTCCATTTGATGGAGTATTTCCATGTGCCTTACTGCAATGACTGATTTAACATATTCTTGTTGAGTGTCCAAGTCTGAGGAATAATTACACATGCCGCCAATACCAGGCAGAGTGGCATAGTTACCACTTTCCATTTTATTTGAGTCTTTGTGTTGAGTTTATCACTCTGGGGCCCAGGGAACACTACCTTGCCTGTTCAGTTGCTAGAGAGACCTTTAAGAAAATCTTGATTTGGAATCAATTTGTTTCTCAAATCAATGTAATTTGGAAGACACTTGTAGGATCGGCTGCTCTGACATGAACTCTTAAAGGGCTATTCTGGTGACCTATGTCCTAGATAGGTGTTGCCAGATGGGCACCTTTGAAAAAAGTCAAAACTCACCTAATGAGAAGTGGGATATTATATATGATTGTTTGTGCTTGTCTTCAAATAGCTCAGGGAAAGTATCCCTGATGTCAAGAGACCTTTAAACCATTGCTCACCAAATTAAACTTTGGAGTGAAATGTATCACTTTTTTATCCATCCTGCTTTATTATTAATATAATGAGCCTTTTAAAATTTATAAGATTTATCATAAAGTGTGAAAGTATCTTTTTAACTTTTACAGGATGCATCTGGAGAGATTAAAGAAATAAATCACAAGTTCTGTAAAGATCCACTTGGTGGCAATTTTTATCTTAAAAAGGTGAGAGAAGATTCAACACTATTACCTATATTTATCTATTGTTTCCAATTGTATTATTTTTAACCATTATCAGCATAAATCTAATTATTATAATTTAATCATTTTAAATGAGATAATTAAATTATTTATTAGGATGATTGCATAGATAGCTTAGCCAAAAAGATCAAAGATGAATTTTTTGATGAAAAACAACATGGATTAAGAAGTCAAGAAGAAGTATTTGGTGGTTCTTATGAAATAATCAGCCAATTTGGTTCACACAAGGAGGTAATTTTATTATTGTTTTCTTTATATCCAATTTGTTTGCATATTATCAATGGTAGCTATCTCTCCTTCCTTACTCGGTTGGACTATTCAGTTACTTAGTCTTAAATATAATTTGTTTGCAACTTTAGAGATAGGGATCTCTTTGGACATTTCTAAAGAAAAATCTCACATTTCTCTATAAATTATATACAAAAAGTAAGGAATGCTTCTATACCTGAAAGTATTTAATAAAAGGTTTCTAACTAAAGCGGTGGTTAAAATATTTGGATGTTACATGCCTAAGTTGTTATTAATGGTAGTCTACACTTAGATACAAAAGATTTAAATGATTGCATGTAGAATTGCAAAAGATTTAACTTATTAACTCCTAATTTGTGTAATCTTTTGGATGAAAAGCTAAGATATTTTATCCTTTGTGTTATTGCCTAAGTAGTGTAAGAAATGTTTGTTACAACATGGTTCAAAGAGATGGTTGTCCTCTCTGCAATGTACAAAGAGATGGAAACAGCCAACAGGAGGATGACATCGTCCATGAGTACCAGGATAGCGACTGGTATTGGCTGATGAGAGAGGCATCAGCTGGTAGCCAGAGCAAGCTTTTAATCTCTTCACATTATGATTCTGGAAGCAGTGGCGAGTCACAGTAGGACTCCTTGAGGGCCTCCTAACATTTTTTTTTCTGTTAAATCTCCCTTGAAACCTTTGTCAACAAGATTGCACGGAAAACAGTTAAAATGTGTGGAAATCTCATTCAGTCTTTTTCCACTAGTAGGACCTGGTGGATAAACATGAATCAGGGTGGTCTGGTTAGCCTTTTGGTCCTTCTTTTTCCTCCATTTTATATAAATAAAAATATTTGTTTTGGGGTATTTAAAAATAATTGATTCTGTCTTTAACTTTAGGAGCAATTTTCTGAAATTGTAATGAAAGAGGAGATTAAAGAAGAACCCTTGGAAGATGAAATTCCTCTCCTTGATGAAGAGAGACTCAATTCGGAAGAGGAAAACTCAAGCCCCAAATCCTCTGCTGAAATGGCCCTACAAAACTCCCTTCAAGAAAAGGTAATTTTGCCCACTTTAAAATCTAATACCAAATTTATTCACAAATTTTAATGCAGTGAAAAGACTTAGTAATTTGGGGGAAAGTTTATAGCACCCACAAAGGCTTGTGAGGAAAATCTACCAAGTCCAGATATGGGGCTGCTGACCTGAAACACTGCTGCCCATGCCAAGGGTTTTATATTGCAAACCCCTCATGAAACCTTGTCCAGTCATGGTGGCTAATCTGCATCTATGGTTTAGTGGACTATGGGTTATATAGAAAATGAGGAAAGTAAATTTTTCTATCCACTTATTGAAATTCATATAAAGATCAGACTGACAATTGCTGATATACAAAAAGGCAATAGGTGCTTTTTCTTGGAGGGTAGGAGGAGATAGGATGTGCATTCAGTCCACTCAAGACTGACAAGCTCTGAGGCAGAAGAGAGTGTGGATATTTTTTGCTGTGAAGATGGGGAAAGACAGCGGTGTTGTAATTGGCTATGAGCTTGAAATGTGTATAGGGTAGACACAGGGCAGTCAATTGAACCTGGTAGGGGAAAGAGGAGTGGTAGTTAATGCTTTTAAAGCAGACCTTTCACTATTCTATTTGATACAACATTGGACTTCAATTCTAGTTACTGGTCATAAGCTGGCAGTCCATTGGGAAGAGACACTGATACCCTTGCAGAGATAAGTAGCTCCACACTCATCAACATGTACATAGCCTTTCATTTCATCTGTATCAATTTCCTTCCCACCTTCATAATCCATTATAATGTCTAAATACTAGCCACCGCTGAAATAATAATAAGCCACACAGAAAAAAATATGTTGCACACCCCAAAACTATATACACAGGATCCAATCATGACAGTTTCTCTAATATCTGGTACCAGTAATGCACAAAAAAGTGGGAGGGGGGGATGAGTAAAGGAAAGGGAGGCAAGCCCACTTTCTTGTTTAAATTCGTTGGGGTTCTGAGACTTGATGGGTGTTCTGCACTTAGTGACCGCCCTAACGGGAGCTGCCTTATGTGGTGGGGAAGATTGTGCATCCAGAAGATCTTATGAGCCATGCGAGGGGGCAAGGGGTTCCAAGCTTCCTATTCCACTTATCATTGGGGAAGAAGGCTACCCATACCCCATGGATGGGTCACCAAGAAATTGGTGAGCCATCCTAGGGGTAGCTGGGTCCCCTACTCCGCCAATCTTAGGGGAGGAATGGAGTGGGAGGTGAGTGCCAGTTGGTGTCGATATGCGTGAAGGCATTTGTGCCACTGCTGTTTCAACCCGTAAGTGGCACAGCGATTTGCTTTCCTGGCTGCTGTGCTAAATGCACTCAGCGCCCCATCCGGTCCAGCTTACCTCTTCTGTCTGACACCTTGTCCTCTTACCCTGCTGGCTCACTTTCCCTACAACCTCTCCCACAACTTTCTCTAATTTCACAGGGTAGATGCCAAGCAGCTTCCTCTCACCCAACTATCCCGGATTGGGGCTGAGAAGGGAGGGGGCAACGTTTCCTCACCCCTGAGCTCCAGCCTGGGGTAGTGGGTTTTTTAACAACCTGCTTCATCCCCACCCACACCTTCCTCACATCCCCTTTCTTTCTCCTTTCATTGTGTATAGAGTTTACGTCGAGCCTAAGGTGGAGCCGCCAGGCCACTAGGCAGGAGGAGTGGCCTCAAATGGTGGCAGCTGGTTTCGCCGGCCCCGTATTCACCCCTGGCAGAGCAGGCTGGCTACTGCGTGGGGGTGATGAGCGTTTGCGTCTCGTATAAACTATAGGGTCACTATGTCCGATGATGAGAAATTTAAAAAATCAAAATCAACTCTCCCTTTACCATCCACCGAGACTCCTTCAGGCCGTTCCACTGAAAAGATGGAGGTTCTTGAGAATGAGATCCGTAATGTGTTTGAGGGTGTGGGGTGGCAACATGGAGGCCTGCAAGGTCCCTAAAGTGGCCCAGCCTGAGATAGTAGGATCTTTCATGGGGTCGACCCCGGGCTCGGTGCCAAATACAGAACCCGAGTCTTCCCCTATGCAAGGTCCTCCTCATCTCATAAGGCTCGGGTCCCCGAGGCCTCATAGGGAGAAGAGGGATCTCCTCCGCCGGCTGGTGCCCCTGTGAGAGCTGCGTGAAAGAACGGGGCTGCTGTCGTTTCAGTATGTAACCAAGCCAAGATCGGCACGTCCGGCCCCGTTGCTTCCCCGGGTGGGGAGTCCCAGACGAAGACCGGAACTGCGCAGAGCGGAGCCTCGATTATGTCTGGGCTCCTCATTCAAACTACCTGTCGTTTCCGAACCTGCTGGCTTCAAACGTTTCATTTTTATTCGCTCCACGGATGGCAGCATGTTGGCTAAGGGCAACATTATTCATCAGATGAGAGCCTTAAATTGCGTGATTGGTTGAGGCCGAAGATGACCCGTTTCTCGGACGGGAGACTTCTGGCGAATGCGTCGGATCCCTCCGAGGCGGCCATGATTAGTGCCCTTCGGACACTTGATGGCACGCCTGTGAGTGTGATGCTGCACTCTACCATGAACTTCGTGAAAGGAGTAGTTTATGCGAGGGAATTCGTGGACTACTTCATAGATCACATCATCTTAGAGCTAGCCGACCATGGGGAGGTCAAGGTCGAACGTGTGATGAGAAAACAGGGAGGGGCCTCGAGACCCACCCTTAAAATCTTCTTTGCGGTAGACTGTGACAAGCTCCCTGAGTCGGTGCGTGTCGGATGATATCGCTACCGTATGAAGGCATTCGTACTACTCACGCGAAGGTGCTATTACTCTCACCCCTTCGGCCATACTAATCGCTCCTTTCGACGTTCAAAGTTGGGGTTAGCCGAAGTCTGTGTAAGTTTCTCCAAACCCGCACACGATAAGTCCAAGTATGTTGAGTAGAGCCGCATCCCGCTTCATCGAAGCAATATGGTGCGTATTTCCTTGAAAAAAAAATTCTGCCTGTTCAGGCCGATGCTCGTCTCTCATTTCGCAAGGTTAAGGACTTACCTCAATGCTAAGAAAAAGACATCCTCTGCTCCTGGCCCCACCAGGCCTACGAGCACGGTCACTTCCGCGCCGATACGGAAGCCTTCTGTTGGTTCTGCACACCGCGGGCGCTCCCCGATTAAAGCTAGCGCCACAAAGGGTTCACACCCAGCCCCGTCTAAAACCAGGGCTCCCCTCCCTTCCCCCCAGCGTGACCGTTTACCGTAATTCGAAACGGCCGCGCGTTTCCACTGAGTCGTTAGACTCGCATGAGGAAACGCCCATCTTCCGGCGTTCCAAAAGCTGCCTCCCGAAAGGAGGTCAGCACTAATGGACCTTCTGCTACCTCGCCCACACCTAGTGGCTCGTGGTTTAACGGTTTCTGTCACCCCACTACCACGTAATGCGGGACGGGCAGGGGGATGTGCCATTTACACTTAGCATTATGTCTCCGTTCTTTTCTTTGCTTTGAACACATCCTTTCAGTCAGTAGCTGTGCAACTGCACCTGGATAGGAGGTATACTGCTATTTCTGCGTATATTAGACCGTCAGCCGATTTCAAAGCGGGAGACTTCGGCCGCGCCGTGGCACATTTACCGAGGTCCTTTCTCTTGCTCGGAGATCTGAATGGTAGACACCCCATCTGGGGAGACTACTCGATTAATTCCCGGGGTCAACTCCTTGCCGACCCCATGGACAAGGTGGAGATAGGAGTCCTAAATGTGTATGGGTTTACTCATCACTGCCAGAAAACCGCTTTATTTTCCTGCCTTGATCAATCTTTGTGCTCTCCGGATGCACAGCTTAATTTGGGGTTAAGCGTGGTTGTTGATTTCCATGTTAGTGATCAATTTCCCATTCAAATATCATTTTCTTGGCCGCTGCTGCCCGAGAGCCCGCTCCGGTGGTACTTGGCACGGGCGTGGTAGTCCGCATTTCTGCAAATGACTGATTTCTCTATCTTAGTCGAGAAGTTTAGTTCGGTTGATGAGGCCGTTATGTTCTCTTCCGGCAACCTCATCGCCGTGGGCCTGACCACTATTCCTAGAACGTCTGACCACTTTGCACGCCGACCACCCGCGTGCTGTTTAGCCGAGTGTGAGACGGCCCATCAAACAGAAGCGTTATGCCTCCATGTTCTATGGGCTCCGCCCGAACGATTTCGCTGTCGGGGAATTTCGTCGTGCTAAGCCTAAGTTCCGGTATATTTCGAAGGACGCCCGCCAAGAAGAGTGACGGGCATACGTGTCTTCACTTAACGGGAAGCTCCCTCTAGCAGAGGTCTAGAAACGAGTCAAAAAGATTTGTGGCAAGTTCGAGCTCCGCAATCTCGGACCCCGCGTCCGTGGCAGAAACCTTCGCGACCGCTTTCTCCGTATTCTCTAGTCAGGATGCTGCTCCGCCAGCATTCAATGTGCGTTGTGATTTCGCGGAAAGCCTCCGACTGGAATTTACCTCTAGAGGCGGAGAACCCTTCAATGAGAGGTTTACTTTGAGTGAGTTGCGCTCCGCTCTTGCTTCGTGAGCGGACACCGCCCATGGTCCAGACACCATTCGTCGTCAATTGTGTGACCGAAGCATCGCCTTTCTGTTAGATTTGTTCAACAGGATCTGGGTAGAGGGTATCTTCCCAGATTCCTGGCGAATCGCTACTGTGCTCGCCTTTCACAAACTGGGGTGATAGATCACTCTATCCCGGTGCTTGTGAAAGTTAATGGAGAAATTGGTAAATGTTAAATTAGCCTTTTTTTCTGGACAGCGGAGGCCATCTGTCTTCTGCACAGTGCAGCTTCAGCAAGTTTCACTCCACATCGGATGCTCTACTCCGACTGGAAAGTGCTGTCCCGGAGGCCTTCCTTTGTAAACAGCACTACGCCACGGTCTTTTTTTTATCTGAAGAAGGCCTGTGATACCGCATTGCGATACGGTATCATGGATACTCTCAACACGATGGGGTGAGCGAACGCCTCCCAATCTTTTTAACTGAATTTTGGGGAGATCGTCGATTCCGTGTACGGGGTGGGTGGAGCCCTGAAAGAAGTATCCTCAGTGTCACACTCTTTGCCCTGAGCTTCAACGGCATCACCTCGGTGCTGTCGTAAGATGTTCTCGCTACGCTCTACGTGGTCGACCTTTCGATCTCTTTTGGCGCGAACCAGATGCCAACTCTGGAGCGTCGACTTCAACAGGCATTGAACCGCGTTTCTTGTTACGCCAATGTGCACAGGCTTCGGTTTTCCTTGGCCAAGACTAAGGTGGTGCACTTCTGCCGTCATCCACGGCTCCACCCTGACCAAGACTTGTTTCTAAATGTGGTGCGCCTGGAAGTGGTCGACTCGCACCGTTTCCTTGGTCTTGTACCCCGTAAGGGGCGCGGCGATTTGCCATCCTGGGCGCAGTGCTAACGGGATCCAGCGCTCCATCCGGCCCCAGCTTAGCCTCTCTTCCTTCCTTCAGATAGCCCGATTTCTCCCCTACCTCGTCGCTTTTCATACAACCTCTCCCACAGCTTTCTTTGGTCAGCCTCTAATTTCACAGGGTAGAATGCTGACCTTCTTCTCAAGCCAACCACCCCGGATCGGGGCTGGGGGGGGAGGGGACATTGTTCCCTAACACCTCAGCTCCGGTTCGGGATGGGGGTTTTTTAACAACCTGCTTCATCCCCACCCATACCTTCCTCACATCCCTTTTCCTCTCCTCTTCACAACCTATATTTTTTACGCCGTGTTCAAGGTGGAGCCGCCATGCCGAAGGACTGCCAGGCCACCAGGCGGGAGGGGTGGTCCCGAATGGCGGCGCCTGGCTCTGCCGGGCTTGAAAGCACCTCTCGCAGTGCGGGCAACTGCGAGAGGTGATGAGCGATTGCGTCCCGTATTAAAAAGAGGGTCACCATGCCCATGTATGACAAAAAAAACAAAAAACCCAACCCCCAACTTCCCCAAGAAAATCAACGGAGCCGCCCTCGGGCAGCTCCACCGAGAAAATGGAGGTCCCCCCCCCCTTGTGCTTGCGCAAGGGACCCTCCATAATTCTTTAACCGGAGAGGAGGCTTACTCCTCTCCTATGCCTACGGGTGTAGGGGACTCCCCCTCACCCCCTTCTCTGGAGGTGCTTTCGGGCACCTCCCTATCTCCAGCGGCAGTCCCTCCTTTGCTTTCTAAGGGGACTGCCAAGAAAGCCAGCAGGCAGCCCATTGCCGACCGCCCCTCGTGCAAGCGGCTCGGTAGGGCAAACCCCCTTAGGGGGGAGAGGGAAGCCAGGCCCCTTCGGTCGCTTCCCTCAAAAGACCTGCTGGCAAGAATTTTAAACCTTGGTAGGGTCAAGGCCTGTGCCTCCCCACACAAGACTGGCGACACTGCCAAGGGGACCTGCGATGTCCTGGGAGGGGATGGCCAACTGGAGGCCCCTCCCCTTGTAAGGGGCGCGGCGATTTGCCACTCTGGCCGCCGTGCTGACGGGATCCAGCGCTCCGTCCGGCCCCAGCTTAGCCTCTCTTCCTTCTTTCAAAACACTTGTTTCCTCTCTTTTCACACAACCTCTCCCACAACTTTCTCTGGTCAGCCTCTAATTTCACAGGGTAGATGCTGACCTTCCTTTCAGCCAACCGTCCCGCATCGGGGCTGAAGGGGTGGGGGACAATGTTCCCTAACCCCTGAGCTCCGGTCTGGGGTGGCTGGTTTTTAACTACCTGCTTCATCCCCACCCATACCTTCCTCACATCCCTTTTCCTCTCCTCTTCACAATCTATTAATTTTTACGCCGTGTCCAAGGTGGAGCCGCCATGCCGATGGACTGCCAGGCCACCAGGCGGGAGGGGTGGTACCAAATGGCGGCGCCTGGCTCTGCCGGGCTTGTAAGCACCTCTCGCAGTGCGGGCTACTGCGAGAGGTGTGCGCGATTGCATCCCGTGTTTAAAAAAGGGTCACCATGCCCAATGATGATAAAAAAAAACAAACCCAACCCTCAACTTCCCCTGTTCCATCGACGGAGCCGCCCTCGGGCAGCTCCAGCAAAAAAATGGAGGTTCCCCCCCTGTGCTTGCACAGGGGACCCTCCATATTTCTCTAACCGGAGAGGAGGCTTACTCCTCTCCTTCGCCTACGGGTGCAGGGGACTCCCCCTCACCCCCTTCTCTGGAGGTGCTTTCGGGCACCTCCCTTTTCCCAGCGGCAGTCCCCTCTTTTCTTTCCAAGGGGACTGCCAAGAAAGCCAGCAGGCAGCCCTTAGCCAGCCGCTCCCCATCAAAGCGGCTCGGTAGGGCAAACCCCCTTAGGGGGGAGAGGGAAGCCAGGCCCCTTCGGTCGCTTCCCTCAAAAGACCTGCTGGCAAGAATTTTAAACCTTGCTGGGGTCAAGGCCTGTGCCTCCCCACACAAGACTGGCGACACTGCCAAGGGGACCTGCGATGTCCTGGGAGGGGATGGCCAACTGGAGGCCCCTCCTATGATAAACATGGTCCTTGAGGAGACCCAGCCTCAGACGGTAGGGCCTTCCATGGGGGGGAATTCGGGCTCGGCGCCAAGCACCGAACCCGAATCCGCCCCTATGCAAGGTCCTCCTCAAATGGCTGAGGGCTCCGAGGCAGTAAAAGGAGGGGAGGGATATCCTCCGACAGGTGCCCCCACGACAACCAACAACCAGGACCTTCTCCATTTCGGAGAGGGACCTGGCTGAGGCCGGTCCATCTGGCCTGGGGGCTTCTGCCGGCGGAGGTGAAAAGCGGGTTCATTCCCCGCCCTCCTCTCCAAAAAAGAAAAAGACAAAAAAGACTAAAAAGACGAAAAAGACTCGGGGCTCCTCTCCATCCGCGGGGGCTGCGGGGACGGATGGGTCTGCTGCCACTTTGGTAGGCGACCAAGCCAAGATTGGCACATCCGGCCCCTCTACCCCCTCGTGTGCAGAGCCCCTGACCAAGACTAACACCAAAAGTTCACAGGGCGGAGCCTCGATGACATCGGGGCCCCTCATTCAGAGGTTACCTGGCGTTTTCGAGCCCGCTGGCTTCAAACGCTTCCTCGTTATTCGCTCCACTGATGGCACCATGTTGTCCAAGGGCAACATGATCCATCAGAGGAGAGGATTAGCTAGTGCAATTGGTAGAGAGCCGAAGGTGACCCGTTTCTCGGACGGCAGCCTTCTAGCGAATGCGGCGAATCCCGCCGAGGCGGCCAAGATAAGTGCTCTTCGGACACTTCATGGCACCCCGGTGAGTGTGACGCCGCACTCTACCATGAACTTTGTGAAAGGAGTAGTTTATGCGAGGGAACTCGTTGACTACTCCATAGAAGACATCACCCTAGAGCTGGCCGACCATGGGGCGGTCAAGGTCGAACGTGTAATGAGAAAACAGGGAGGGGCCTCGAGACCCACCCCTACACTCTTCGTCACGTTCGACTGTGACAAGCTCCCTGAGTTGGTGCGTGCCGGTTGGTACCGTTACCGCGTGAAGGCATTCGTGCCACTGCCGCGGCGGTGCTATTACTGTCACCGCTTCGGCCACACGAATCGATCATGTAGACGTGCAAAATCGGGGCACCCGAAGTCTGTGTAAATTGCTCCAAGGTCGCACACGATAAGTCCAAATCGTGTGTGGCCAAGTGTGTCAATTGCGGAGAGCCGCACCCTGCTTCTTCGAAGCAATGTGGTGCATATCTCTTTGAGAAAGAAATCCTGGCCGTTCAGGCCCAGGATCGAATCTCATTCCGCGAGGCTAAGGACTTGGTCCTGGCGCGCCCAGCTCTGCCTGGGACGTCATATGCCTCAATAGTTAGAAAAGCACCCTCTGCTCCTGGCCCATCCAGGCCAACGAGCACGGTTGTTTCTGCGCCCATTCGGAGCCCTTCTGATGGCTCTACTACACCCGGGCGCTCCCCTGGTAGAGCTGGCGGCAAAAAGGGTTCAGACCCAGCCCCGGCTAAAACCAGGGCTCCCCCCTCTTCCCCCAGCGTGACCGTTTCCCGTAAGGCGAAACGGCCACGCGCCTCCACAGAGTCGTTAGACTCACAGGAGGCAACACCCCTGAAGATGGTCGCTAGGCCATCTTCCGGGGTTCCTAAAGCTGTTCCCCGAAAGGAGGACAGCAACAAAGGAGCTTCGGCCCCTTCGCCCACGCCCCGAGGTGGAGCGAGTGGCTCGGAGACGGTGGTTCCTCGAAAAGAGGGCCCCCCGCCTCCCAAGCCGCAACGCCCGCGTAAGGTTTCGAGGCGGAGGGAGGAAAAGACTCGCATGGTGAGCCCAACTTCCCCCAATAAGTCTTCGAAGGCGACAGCGCCTTCAGCGCTTTGTCCGGCCAACAGCGCCCGGGGTTCTGCCCCCGGGAAGCGTACGGCCATTCCCGTGAGGGTCTTCAATTCGAGGAGGGCCCCCGCGTCTCCTCCGAGCTAGGCCTGGAGGGCATATTCCTTCAATGGAATTGCCGTGGACTCGGGGCCAACTGGGAGGAGCTGCGGAGGCTCTTCTCGTCCCGTTCCCCGTTAGCTATTTTTTTGCAATAGACCATGCTAGGCGCGTGCCCGCTGCCTGCCCTCCCGGGGTATAAGGGTCTTGCGACCCCACCACCGCGGGATGGCCGGGCTGGGGGATGCGCGGTTTACACCCGGCATGATGTCTCCGTTCTTCCTTTCTCTTTAGATACCTCCTTTCAGGCAGTGGCTGTGCAGCTGCACCTGGATAGGAGGTATACTATCATTTCTGCGTACATTCCACCGTCAGCTGACTTCGACGCGGGGGACTTCCGCCGCGTCGTGGCACGGTTGCCGAGGCCCTATGTCTTGCTTGGAGATCTGAACGGCAGGCATCCTCTCTGGGGAGATTACTCCATAAATCCCAGGGGACAAGTCCTTGCCGATCTGATCGAAGAGCTTGAGATGGGTGTCCTAAACGTGGATGAGTTTACGCATCACTGTCCGAGAACCGCTTCATTTTCTTGCCTTCACCTATCTTTGTGCTCTTAGGATGCACAGATTGATTTTGATTGGGGGGTGGTTGATGACCTCCATGGTAGTGATCACTTTCCCATTCAAATATCATTTTCAGGGCAACTGCCGCCTGAGAGACCACCTCGGTGGTGCTTGGCGCGGGCGTGGTGGCCTGCATTTCAGGAAATGACTGAATTCTCTATCTCAGTCGAGGAGTTTAGGTCGGTAGATGAGGCCGTTGAGTTCTTCTCCGGCAACCTCATCGCCGTGGGCCTGACTACTATTCCTAGGACGTCTGGCCGTTTTGCACACCGACCACTCCCATGGTGGTCGGCCGAGTGTGAGACGGCCCTCAAACAGAAGCGTTATGCCTACATGCGCTATAAGCGCCGCCCGAACGATTTCACTGTCGCTGAATTTCGTCGGGCTAGGGCTAGGTTCCGGTATGTTTCGAAGCACGCCCGCCGCTCTTCTTGGCGGGCATAAGTGTCTTCACTTAACGGGAAGACCCTTTTAGCTGAGGTGTGGAAGCGAGTCAAAAGGATTCGGGGCAAGTTCTCGCAGGACCCCCTTCCTGTTCTCCAGGAGAATGGGACCGCAATCTCGGACCCCGCGTCCGTGGCGGAATCCTTAGCGACCGCTTTCTCCGCATTCTCTAGCCGTGATGCTGCTCCGCCAGCATTCAATGCACGTCGTGATGTCGCGGAAGGCCACAGGCTGGACTTTACCTCCAGAGGCGGAGAACCCTTCAACGACAAGTTTACTGTGAGTGAGTTGCGTTCCGCTCTCGCTTCGTGCGCGGACACCGCCCATGGTCCGGACGATGTCCCGTACGCCATGCTTCGACACCTGGGTGAGCGAGGCATGGCCTTTCTGTTAGATATGTTCAACAGGATCTGGGTGGAAGGTCTTCTCCCAGACTCCTGGCGAATCGCTACTGTGCTCGCCTTTCGCAAGCCGGGAAGAGATCACTCTACTCCGACCGGTTTCCGCCCAATCTCTCTAACCTCTTGCGTGTGCAAGTTGATGGAGAAATTGGTAAATGGTAGATTAGCCTATTTCCTTGACAGCGGAGGCCATCTGTCTTCAGCACAGTGCGGCTTCCGTAAGTTCCACTCCACGTCGGATGCTCTGCTCCGACTGGAAAATGCCGTCTGCGAGGCTTTCCTTCGTAGACAGCACTACGCTACGGTGTTTTTTGATCTGGAGAAGGCCTATGATACCGCATGGCGATACGGTATCATGGAGACTCTCCACACGATGGGGGCGAGGGGACGCCTCCCAATGTTTATATCTGAATTTTTGCGAGATCGTCGATTCCGCGTACGGGTGGGGGAAGCCCTCTCCGGCCCAAAGGAGCAGGAAGAGGGTGTCCCGCAGGGAAGTGTCCTCAGTGTCACACTCTTTGCCCTGAGCATCAACGGCATCACCTCGGTGCTGCCGGAAGATGTTCTCGCTACGCTCTACGTGGACGACCTTTCGATCTCTTTTGGCGCGGCCCAGATGCCAACTCTGGAGCGTCGACTCCAACAGGCATTGAACCGCGTCTCTCGCTATGCCGAAGCGCACAGGTTTCGGTTTTCTTTGGCCAAGACTAAGGTGGTGCACTTCTGCCGCCATCCACGGCTTCACCCCGACCCAGATTTGTTTCTTAATGGGGTGCGCCTGGATGTGGTTGAGTCGCACCGTTTCCTTGGTCTTGTATTCGACCGACGCCTCACCTGGGAGGCTCATATTCGCAGCCTTAGGGTCTCTTGTACCCACGCCATGGACATTCTCCGTTCCGTGACGTTCAGCGCTTGGGGCGCTGATAGGGCTACTGCCTTACTTTTTTTTCGATCCTTTGTTCGCTCGAAGCTCGACTACGGATGCGAGTTTTATGCATCCGCAGCCGAGCGTTTATTGCGGAAGGTGGATTCGATCCACCACACTGGCCTCGCCTTGCGACCGGTGCCTTCCGCACTTCCCCCATTGAGAGCCTGTTGGTCGATGCTGGGGAGATGCCACTCGCTCTGCGCCGCGTGCAGTGCATCACTCGCCTGTACACGCGAGCCCGGCGCCTCCCTCAGTCGCCAACAGCTCTCACTGCATCCGCAGCTGATCTCGATGGTGCCTATGCCGCCGAGAGACGCCAGTCATACCCTAAGCCCTTTGGGTTTAGGGCCAGGAAACTCCTTCGAGAGGTAGATATAGCTCTCGTGCCGGTGGCGCCCCTGGTTCTGCCCAGGACGCCACCCTGGATGCTACCACATTTGGCTATTTGTCGCCACGCCTCTGCTCCCAAAGCTTGTACTGCGCCGGGAGTATTGCGTTCGACCTTTTTGGAGCACACATCGTGTCACGCTGGTACGGTGCCAGTGTATACGGATGGGTCCAAGTCCCAAGAGGGGGTCGGCTTCCACGCCGTATCCCCTCTTTTTGAAGTCAGCGGGGCTCTACCGGGCGCTGCGTCTGTCTTCACGGCCGAGCTGGTGGCAATACATCACTCGGTACGGGAGATTACGCGACGTGCCCGGTTCGGAGACCGGATTGTGATCTATAGCGACTCACAAAGCGCCCTGAGTGCTCTCGGGGCATTGGAATCTCCGCATCCCCTGGTTCGCGAAATCCGTGACGCCACGGTTTTGGCGAGCCGGGCAGATGTCGAGATTATCTTCTGCTGGGTTCCTGGACATGTAGGAATTGCGGGGAATGAGCGCGCCGATGAGGGCGCCAAAGAGTCCGCGAGGACTCTGCGACCGGACCAGTGTTTTGCTCTTCCTCACACTGACTACATGGCAGGAATACGGACAGCTCTTCGGACTGCTTGGCAAAGAAGATGGGAGACGGTCGAGGGAAACTTAAAGTTGCGAGCCATTGCGCCGCGACTGTTCCCATGGACCTATCCCCCAATGCCGCGGCGGCTTCAGGTTGCTTTCTGTCGTCTCCGAATCGGGCACACTCGTGTGACGCATCGCTATCTGATGGAGCGCTCGCCTGCGCCCTATTGCAACGACTGCGTCGTCCCCCAGACTTTTCGGCACATTCTTGTCGAATGTCCCAGTCTGGGTGATCTTCGCGCACGACACCTGTCCTGGTACCGGGATGGGCGGGGTCGCTACCGCCTGTCCCTTGTGCTCGGGACGAGTGCGTGTACTTTGACTGATGGACTTATTGACTTTTTGGGGGAGGCCGGCCTTCTCCCTTTTATTTAACCCGATTTAATTGTTGTTGTTGTTTTTGTAATTGTTTTTGTTATTGCTTTGTTATTGTTATTGTTATTTCTTTTTATTGTTTTCTGTTTATTTTTTTAAAGTAGCCTAGAACTAGGCTGTTTTTTACGGCGACTTATGCCTAAGTCGGCAGTCGCCAGATATCCCCTTAAATAAAAAAAAAAAAAAAACCTTGGTCTTGTATTTCACCGACGCTTTACCTGGGAGGCTTATATTCGCAGCCTTAGGGTCTCTTGCATTGGCGCCATGGATATTCTTAGTTCCGTGACGTTGAGCGCCTGGGGCGCTGATATAGCTACTGCCTTACATTTTTATCGATCCTTGCCTCGTTCGAAGCTCGACTACGGATTCGAGGGTTATGCATCCTCACCCGAGCGTGTGCTTCGGAAGGTGGACTTGATCCAACACACCGGCCCTCGACTGGCTACTAGTGCCTTCCGCACTTCCCCCATTAAGAGCTAAGTTGTCGATGCTGGGGAGATGCCACTCGTTTCTCGCCGTGCACAGTGCATTTCTTGCCTGTACGCGCGAGTCGGTAACGGCTCTCACTGCATTAGTAGCTGATCTCGACGGTGCTTATGCCACCGAGAGACGCCAGTTATACCCTAAGCCCTTCGGCTTTAGGGCCAGGAAACTCCTTCGAGAACTAGGTATAGCTCTTCCGCCTCCTCCACCTTATTTAACTGTTTTGTTGTTGCTCTTGTTGTTGTTGTTGCTTTGTAGATCGTACGTTCCAACGCCGGGGCTTCCCCTCGACACCCGAGCTTGCTTCCTACTTGCTGTACTTTTCGTTTTTCCTTTTTAGTGTTATTGTTTTCGGGGTGGTTGTTGTTTTTTGTATATTGTTATTTTAATTTAGCCTAGTACTAGGCTCTTGTAAGTACGGCGACTTATGCCCAAGAATGCAGTCACCAGATGGGCTCCTAAAATAAAAAAATATTATCTATACATTATTTGTTTTTTAATCTAGCCTCTTAGTAGGCACTGTTGTGAGTACGGTCTGACTTTTGCCCCAGTATGCAGTCGTCCGATGCCCCCCCTCCCCATATAAATTGGCTTTCCCTTCAGCCCTTAAAATGCTGAACCCCATTTGCAACCTCGGGATTTGTATTTCCAGTGGAGCCTTCTGCACTTCTACAGTTAACATCCTTTACTGTGAGAGTGGGGTGCTTCCTCTCTTGCCCTATCATCGACTTCAGATCTACATGGGATAGATACCTCTGCGGTGTGCCGCAGGCACCTGTATCAAAGGTTTACAAATGCATGTATGCTGCTGAGTCAAAGGTGGCATTCTATAGTTCGCCATCTTTACCCCGACTCTTGAACCTCCAGATAAATTATCTTTCCAACCTGTGTACTCTAAGGGTCCTTGTCTTTCCGTCGTCGCTGACCCCTAGTTGCTGTGCCCCACTTCCCACAGTTTGTAGTAGCTTGTTGAGCCTAGATAAGTCGTCCGTGGACTCTTGCTTCCTTACGCCCCTGTTCCTAGAGCATGCGACCTCACATATCAACACTGCCCATATACACGGATGGTTCCAAGCAGGTTAGGTGCTGCAGCCGCCTACTCAGCAGTTTTTAACTTTGTCATTGTCGCTGGCAGCTTCTACTTTTACCGCTGAACTTTCAGCCATTCTTTTAGCTTTTAGACTGATCCAAATTTTACTATTTGAAGATTTCGTTATTTTCTCCGAATCTAGGAGTGTTTTACAAGCAATTCGCTCTCTCAGGGCCTCCCATCCCTTATTCACAGAAATCTACAACTTGCTGGTCCGTTATCTAGTTCTATTTCGTTTGGTCACCGGACATGTATGATGTAGGGGTCCTAGGCAACTAGAGGGCTGCTCAGCTGACCCGTTCAGCCAATTCAGTGTCCCCGTCTAACGCTGCATTGCAATTTCGAAATTTCTTTCCTATATCAGAATATATTTTTCAGTTGTGGCAGGTGTTCATCATTTAAATTATATCTGCTCTCACTCATTCTTATTTATGACCTTACGACCTTCAAAACTTTAAATAATTTCCGGACTGACCTTGATGGGACCTTGCCAATTATATAATTCAAAAGAGAATATAAAACAACATAAGGTTTCAAATCTCGCTAGAATCGGCCGAATAGTTGCAATAGTACACAAAATAAGCAAAATGGGGACCGACCGACATAGTGAGATAGAGTCGCATGCGACTAAAAAGATCCCGTGTTCCTAATGCTCAATTCATACAGTATGATCAAAGTCGAGCTGCAATTTGGTCGCAGCAGTAGTGTATCAGTCATCTCTGCAGTTGCCCTTGCCTAGAATTTCCTCTACTTAACTGTTGAATTATCTTTTAAATTTCCGCCTTATTTTTACTTTCCACAATTTTATTATTTATACTTATTCTAAAACTTTAGGAATCCATTCGTTCTTTTGGCCCTTCTTATCCTATTTCCCAAGAAATTCTTGGGTGTCTGATGCAGAATGGATGCAGAATATAAGATCACTTTTTTGTTAAGATCATAATCAGGTGAGAGTCCAAAAGTATAAATTTGGGATGGGTGGGGTCCTTACCCTTTCTTCCTTTTATAGAAATGCTATCTTGTACACCAGAAAGATCGTGAGTGAAAGATTATAAAATTACTGTTTCTTTTTCAGGAGATCAAATTGCCTCTGTCCAGTAACCCTAAGCTTATTACACAAGTTACTGGTATGATATCATCGCCTACTCGAGACCTCGAGTATGACCCAAATTGGACTACTGCTGTATATTCAAGATCTGAAAACCCAGGAAAATGCGCCGAAAATACATCCATAAATCCTAGGTCTATACACACAAATTCGCATGCGCGTCATCATGCAAGCATTAATAAGAAAATCTATAAATGCTGCGTCTGTCCTTATCAGACTGCACAGAGGAGAGCTTTAAGCATACACTTAAGAACCCACACTGGAGAGAAGCCTTTCAAATGTGACCTTTGCCCTTATCAGGCTGCTAGAAAAGCAGATATTAAAAAACATTCATATACTCACACTGGCGAGAAGCCTTTCAAATGCAGTTTCTGCCCTTATCAGGCTGTTAAAAAGAGTGATCTTAAAAGCCATTCATATACTCACACTGGCGAGAAGCCTTTCAAATGCGACCTTTGCCCTTATCAGGCTGCCAGAAAAGAAGATATTAAGAAACATTCATATATTCACACTGGCGAGATGCCTTTCAAATGTGGTCTTTGCCCTTATCAAGCCGCAACGAAATGTCGGCTTAAAAGGCATTTATATACTCACACAGGTGATAAGCCTTTCAAATGCAACCTTTGCCCTTATCAAGCTGTAACGAAAGGTCAGCTGAAAATCCATTCCTATAATCACACTGGCGAGAAGCCTTTCAAATGCAGCCTTTGTCCTTATCAGACTGCCATAAAAGAAGATATTAAGAACCATTCATATACTCACACAGGTGAGAAGAGTTTCAATTGCAACGTATGTCCTTATCAAGCTGCAAGGAAAAGTCAGCTTAAAAGGCATTCATATACTCACACAGACGAGAAGCCTCTGCCCTTATCAGGCTGAAAGAAAAGAAGATATTAAGATACATTCATTAACTCACACTGTCGAGATTCCTTTCAAATGTAGCCCCTATCAAGCCGCATTTTTTTGTTTTTTTTTCTCCATATTGCTATTTTAATGTAGCCTAGTACTAGGCTTTCGTCAGTACGGTGCCTTATACCCAAGTAGGCAGTCGCCAGATGGGTTCCTAAAAAAAAACTATCAGGATTAGAGAAAGGCCAATCTTGTGGCACATTCAAGAATCTATCCTGGCGAAAAATAAAACTTAAAAGAGAAGGAAAATGTCTTAATGCGCTACAAGCGCCGGCTGAACTTTTGCACCGTGGGTGAATATATCAAGCGCTTTCGTATTCGTCAGCCGAGTGTGAGGTGGCCCGCAAACAGAAGGAAGCTGCTCAACTCCATTTTATTTGACTTTGGTGTTGGTCGCATTCTCCGGGGATTAAAGGCGGGCCAAAAATAAGGTAATGCCTTTGCTAAAGAGGTTTTGAAAAGAAGCCGCTGACTTGACGAAAGAGAACATTATGAGGAACTCTAAAAATTCCAAAATACAAAGAATGACAAGACCTACACAAGCATGTCACTGAAAAAACTTTCCCAAAAGATTGAGCTGGTGCACATCATCGCCACGGCTACCGGACTAAATGGTGCTGTCGCCGGACTTCCTGCCCATTACCGCCTTTTCGTATATAGCTCGCAGGAGCTAAAATTATGGTGTGCGGCTTCCCAAGCAAGCGGTTCTTATCTGATTTTAGCCTCCTTGTACGACACTCGTCGGTAGACGATATGATAGTCTTCATGTCCCACACACAAAAAAAAATATACATTACTAAATTCCTTTCTCAAACAAACAACCTAATGATATAGATAAACTCTACGGGATCTACTTTAAAAACTGGCTTAGTTTTTTTTCCTGACGTCTTGATCTCAAAATGGCAATTCAAACCCACGCCATATCCTTTGAAGAAACTCATTCATGTTAGGGTTTTGACCCCGTATGGGGCATGTTGATTTTGTTTTTCTGGCTGACGTGCTGACGGGACTCAGCGCCCCCTCCAGCTCCAGCTTGGCATTCTTTTTCTACTTCCGCTAACCCCTACCTCGTCTTCTGTATCAATTCTTTTTCACCTTGCATCGTTTTTCCATCTTTCGTTTGTTTGGCGATCTCGGTGTATCAGAGCTGTCCGTCAGGGGGCGCTACCCCATGGCTGCGTCTTACCTGTGTTGATTGGTGGGCACCTGAGCGGCACTCTGTGGTTTTTGCCTCCTCAACCGGTAAATTTCCGAGGCTGGCCGGCCATTTTTAAACCGATGGTGGATCAGGGGTCGACGCGCTTACCCTCCTGTTTCGTCCGACGGTTCCGAGTAGGTGGCGCGACGGTAGACAGTGACTGCGCTGCGCGAGTTCGCTCCAGCTTTTATACTTTACTTCTTAAGGGTAATAATCTCGTATTACGCCTGTCAGTAAGTCGTCTTTTCCGCGTTTGTTAGAAACCTTGGCAGAAAAAATAGATCCTGATCTGGATTATCTTCGTTTTCTGGTGTTGAATTCTAGTTCCGGGTCTCCTCTTTCTAAATTGGACATGTTTGATTTGAATGAGGAGTTTGAGTCCCGCTGTCATGTGGGTCCTTGGTAGTGGTGATTTGTCTTCCCTTTCGGAGGTCCCAGTTTCGGTTGTTCCCCATACTCGCCTTAATTTTGTTAAGGGAGTGATTCGCTTCCAACAAATTACTTCAGTATGATGTCTCTAGACTAAAGGATTGTTTCGTCCCAGAGGGCTACGGACGTTTATAATTTCTAAGTCTATTGGTCAGCTTAGGTTCCTACGAGTACGCTCATCGTTACCTTTGAGCGTCAGGATCTTCCCCAGTTTGTTCATGCTGGTTATCTTCGTGTCCCTATGTCCCGTTATGTCGAGCTCCTCAGAAGTTGTTTTAATTGCCACCAGTTTGGCCATATGAACAGCAATATTAGGCAGGCTCGTCGCTGTGCGTTGGCGTACCATGGCTTTTTGGGGAATCATGAATGTTGGGCCAATTATGGAGGTTCCCATGGCGGAGCTTCGCCTTCTTGTCCCGTATTTCTTTTTGAGAAGGGTGTCCTGGCTCTTCGGGATTCCCTCTGGCTGGACTGCCGTGAGGCCCGTCGTAGGGTGCAGGAGCAGCTCGCCCTCTCTGACCATCTCTTCTCTGAAGTTCTCCGGGAGGCAGGTTCCCGCCACATTCCTCTGTCTTCTCCCAGCGCTCCCTCTGTTGCTCCCTCTCCTCTGCCTTCGGTCTCTTCCTGTGGTTTCTCCGTTGCGCCCTCTCTTTTGCCTTTGGTATCATATGTTCTTCCTTATCTCGGACTGTGAAACCGAACGGGCTGAGACGCTGGAGGATATCCAGCATTTTCTCCAGGCGTGTGCCACCTGCTGTTTCTTCCCTTCCTTTGCCTCAACGCAAACGGAAGGGTTCCTCCTCACCCTGTTCTGAGTCTAAGCGCCCTGCGTCTGATGAGGCTTGTTTAGTCCCTGAGTCGGTTGTTGGGGCGCCCTCCGTTTTAATGTCTTCTCTCCTGTCTTCGCTGGCCTCCCCTGTTTACATCACCGATGTCATTGTGAGGGCGGCGTTTCACCCAGTTAGATCTTTCTTGTCCCTTACCCCGGTCCCTTCTTCCTTTCCCCCTACCTCTGTTCAGTCTTTGATGCCTCTTACCCCAGTTCCGCCTTCCTTGCCATCTACCCCTGTTCCCTCACCCTCTGACCCTGTTTCCTCCTCACCCTCTGATCCTGTTTCTTCCTCTCCATTAGACCCAATTCCCTCCTTATCTTCCGACCCCGTTTCTTCCTCACCCTCTCTCTATGTTCCGTCTTCTGTTCCATCTTCTCATCATAGTTCTCGTCCGTCTCTGCTCGATCTTCCTTTCTCTCCGGACTATGAACCGTCCAAGTTGGGGATTCGGAATGGCTCTCAGCTCTCACCTCTTGACGTTCACTCTGCCAAGTCTATGTCGGGTTCTTTCCCGGCTCACCGCGATCTGCCCCTTGTTCCCTCTAGGTATCATAGTCGTCGGTTTCTGTCGCTAGAATCATGCCCTTGGTGTCAAGACGACAGTAATGTCTCATCCTACAGTGGAATTGTCAAGAGAGGTTTTCCCCCAGCGCTTGCTTTCTAGCGTTCGGCCCTTGGTGGGCTGTTTGCAAGAAAGTAAGCTTGGGACTCGTCCCTTCTCGCTGCTTTCGCACTTTCGGGTGTTTAATTCCAGCCCCAGCACCGGAGGCGTGTCCCATGGTGGTTCTTCTCTTTTAATTACCTCTTCGCTATTCTCTGCGTCACTTTCCCTTCGTACTACCTAGCAGGTTGTTGCTGCGAGAGGTTTTATCTCCAATCTTTTAACTGTTTGTTCTGTGTAAATCCCCCGGAATTTAATTTGAATCGCTTCGACTTTTTAGAGCTCACAATTCAGTTACCTACTCCGTTTTTATTACTTGGTGATTTTAATGCTCACCATCCATCTTGGGTTGATGCCACCGTTAATCCTTGGGCTATGTGGTTGAGTTCCTTTTATTATCCGATTCCCTTTGTCTTTTAAATTCGGGCGATTTTACTTCTTACCATGTTCAAACGGATTCTTTTATTTCTGTAGACTTATCCTTATGTTCGTCCGACTGTTTCCTTTACTTCCGGTGGTCTATTCGGGACGACCTTTACGGGAGTGATCACTTCCCGATCGTCATGTAGGCCTCCTTTCCTGGCCCGTGCCTTTCCCTCCCTCCGCGGTGGGATCTGCGGCGAGCAAATTGCGTTGGGTTCCGGGAGGCTTCCTTTATTGATGCGTCCTGGGTTTCCTTTGATACCGTAGATTCAGCGGTCTCATATTTTTGAGGCTGCTGAGCGCTTCGTTCTGCGGAGGTGCCCTGTTGTGGGTGCTCCACCGTCTCCTAGTGGTCGAAGGATTGCGCGTTGGCTATTTCTGCCTATCAGTTGTCCCATTCTCGTTATAGGTGGAACCCGAACGTCTGGAATAGGATGGATCGGGATGGGGCACGTGCCACCCGCTAGAGTAACCGCCGTTAGTCTTGGCAGCGGTACGTATCTTCTATTTTCTTCGTCCACGTCGTTGACTCGGGTTTGGGAGCGGGTCAATAAGATCCGTAGTCGCTACACTGGTCATGCTATCCCCATTCTGGATATCGGAAACTCGTTTGTTTCGGATAGCCGGTTGGTTAGCAATGCTCTGGCTGACAATTTTGCTTCGGTGAGTAGTGCTGGTAGCTATCGTCGACGGTTTCTCTATCATAAGGCCGCCAAATTCTCGCTTTTTAGATTTTACCACCCGCGCCACCTACTCTTACAATGTTCTCTTTTATCGTCTATGAGCTGCGAGATGCTTCGTCTGACTATAGTTCTACCTCTCCTGGTGACGATTGTATCCCCTACGGCTTTCTTGGTCATCTTCATCCCCACTCCGAGTTATTTTTGGTTGACTTTTTCAACCTGCTTTGGGTCAAAGAGATTTATCCGCCCTCCTGGCGGACCCAATCCCCTATCGCCTGATTGCTCTTATGAGCTGCCTCAGTAAGTTATTCTAGAGGATGGTTCAAGTTCGCCTTACATGGTTTGTGGAGTACAACTCGCTCCTCTTTCTTCTACTCACCCTCCTACTCATGATCCAATAGAAGCAGATGATACTCCAACGTCACCAGTCGTTGTTGTTGGATGAACCCCCTATTGTTTTGTTGGCCGTTCATCCTAGCCCCCCCCTGTAAGGGTCGCGGAGATTTGCCTTCCCGGCCGCCGTGCTGACCTGACTCATCGCCCCGTCCGGCCCCAGCTTAGCCTCTTCTCCTTCTTCCAGACAGCCTGTATTTCTCCCTTACTTCCTTACTTCTCTTGCAACCTCTCCCACAACTTTCTATGGCCGGCCTCTAATTTCACAGGGTAGATGCTGACCTTCTTCTCAGCCAACTATCCCGGATCAGGGTTGAGGGAGGGGGAAGGGGGCAATATTCCATAACCCCTGAGATCAGGTTTGAGATGGTGGGTTTTTAACAACCTGTTTCATCCCACCCATATCTTCCTCACATCCCCTTTCCTTCACACATCACTCTCTACGTTTTTCCTTACTCCGTGCCCAAGTTGGAGCCTCTATGCTAAAGAGCTGCCAGGTCACTAGGCAGGAGGGGTGGCCTAAAATTAGCTAACTTTTGTGCTAATTTCCATTATTATTCTTGTCTCCATATTTAATCATTTATCTTGTATTAAAGCTTATTTTTGTAAGGTGTTTCCTTAAATAATTCCTTAGTTGAATCTGGCAAACGAGTTCCCTTTGCGAATAGCCAACCTGTAATTAAGTCGCACTCTTACTCTGGGAGGCCATTGCCTTCCCTTCGCTGCATACCTGCCTGAGTATATGGCCAAGATTTGCCGGTCTGACTCAATTGTGTATGTACCCATATTAGACAGGACAATATTAATGTGTCGTTCCTCGACACATTAATATTGTCAAGTCCCCACTAACTTTTTATCTGTTTTCTGCAAAGTGCGACTTCCTCAAGTTACACCACGTCGGATGCTCTACTCCGATTGGAATATGCCGCCTGTGAGGCCTTCCTTCGTAGACAGCATTACACCACGGTGTTTTTCGATCTGGAGAAGGCCTATGATACCGCATGTCGATACGGTATCATGGAGAATCTCTACACAAAAGGGCGGGGGCACGCCTCCCAATCTTTATATCTGAATTGTTGCCAGATCTTCCATTCCGCGTACGGGTGGGGGAGTCATTTCCGACCCAATGGAGCAGCAAGAGGGTGTCCCGCAGGGAAGTGTCCTTAGTGTCACACTCTTTGTATTGAGCATCAACGGCATCACCTCGGTGCTGACAGAAGATGTTCTCGCTTTACTCTACGTGGACGACCTTTCCATCTCTTTTGGCGTAGCACAGATGCCAACTCTGGCGTGTCAAGTCCAACGGGCATTGAACCGCGTCTCTTATTACGCCGAATTGCACAGTCTTCGTTTTTTCTTGGCCAAGACTAAGATGGTGTACTTCTGCCACCATCCATGGCTCGCCCCCGACCCAGACTTGTTTCTAAATAGGGTGCGTGTGGAAGTGGTAGACTCGCTCTGTATTTGACCGACGCCTCACCTGCCAGGCTCATATTCGCAGGTTTAAGGTCTCTTGCACATGCGCCATGGATATTCTTCGTTCCTTGACGTTCAGCACCTGGGGCGCAGATAGAGTTACTGCCTTATTTTTTATCGATCCTTTGTTCGCTCGAAACTCTACAACGGATGCGAGTTTTATGCATCCGCAGGCGAACGTGTGCTGCGGAAGGTGGACTTGATCCACCACACCGGACTTTGCCTGGTGACTGGTGACTTCTGCACTTCACCCAATGAGAGCATACTAGTCGATGCTAGGGAGATGCCACTCGATATGCTCCGTTCACAGTCCATTTCTCGCCTGTATGCGTGACAGCTCTCACTGCATTCGCAGCTGATTTTGACGGTGCCTATGCCGCCGAGAGACGCCAGACATACCCTAAGCCCTTTGGGTTTAGGGCCAGGAAACTCCTTCGAGAGCCAGGTATAGCTCTCGGGCCGGTGGCACCCCTAGGTTCTGCTAAAGAGGCCAGCCTGGAGCGTACCACCTTTGACCATTTGTCGCCACGCCTCTGCTTCGAAAGCTTGTACAGTGCCGTGAGTATTGCAATCGGCTTTTTTGGAGCACACTTACTGTCATACTGGGAACCGTTCCAGTGTATACGGATGGCTACAAGTCCCTAAAGGGCTTCGGGTTCCACGCCGTATCCGTTCTGCTTGCGGTCAGCTGTGCTCTGCCAGGCGCTGAGTATGTCTAACAGCCGAGATGGTGGCAATACACCGCTCGGTACGAGAGATTACGCGACGTTCTCCGCTCGGAGACCAGATTATGATTTATAGCGACTCACCAAGCGCCCTGTGTACTTTCGGAGCATTGGAATCTCTGCATCTCCTGGTTCGCGATATACGTGACGCCACGGTTTTTGGCAAGCCAGGCGGACGTCGAGATTATCTTCTGCTGGATTCCTTGACATGTAAAAATTGCGGTGAATAATCGCGCTAAAGAGCCAGCGAGTAGTGGGCGACCAGACCAGCGTTTCGCTCTTCCTTCCACCGATTACATAGCAGGAATACAGGCAGCTCTCCGGATTACTTGGAAAAGAAGATGGGAGACGGTCGAAGGGAACCTAAAGTTGAATGCCATTTCACCGCGAGTGTTCTCTTGGACCTACCCCTCAATGACGCACGGCTTTAGGTTGCTTTCTTTCGTCTCCGAATTGGACAAACACGTGGGACGCACTGACATTTAATGGAGCACTCGCCTACGCCTGAGAGTGACGACTGCGTTTTACACCAGACCGTTCGTATATTCTCGTTCAATGCCGCAGTCTGGGTGATCTTCGAGCACGTTACCTTCGCCGGTACCGGGATGAGCGGGGTCGATACCGCTTGTCCCTTGTACTGGGAACGGGCTCGTGCACTCTGACTTGTAGACTTTTTGAATTATGTTCGCCTTCTCCATCTTATCTAACTGTTTTGTTTTTGCCCGAGCGTGCTTCCTGCTTGCTGCCAGTTTCGATTTTCTTTTTTTTATTGTTATTCTTCTTGTTGTTATTGTTTGCTTGTTTTTTTGGTTTTCTGCATATTATTATTTTAATTTAGTCTAATACTAGGCTTTCGTGAATAAGCCGATTTATGCCCAAGTAGGCAGTCGCCAGATATGCTCCTAAAAAATAACAAAAAAACACACTTCTGAGCTCCATGTACCCATTCCTCCAAAAGGAGTGCAGCAGTTTTTATAAAGAAAAAGCAGTTCAGAAGAGGATGTAGTCTGATTCAGATTACAGAGGTACAATTGAGCAGAGAAACCCATACTACCCCAACCAAAAAGATCTCAACGACTTGTCAGAGATATTGGTCTCACAAAGTCCAATCCCTAGCTTTTAACTTCGAGATTCAAGCAGTGGGATTTGTTAGATGACAGTGTGCAAATATCAGGTCGGAGAAAGCGTCACCAATGTTGTTCAAGCTTTTTTACACGTCAAGATGAGCTTTACTTTTGTCACAATGTGACCGGTTTATTTGAGGCAATCGAAATCGCCTGTAAGACTCAATGAGTGACGCCTCTTCATTGACAGCTCGTCCAGGACCCTCAAAGCAGTGCTGCTTCATAACGGGAACATATATCTATCTCTTCTCCTTGCTCACTCGGTCCAGCTCAAGGAGGAAAACAGCAGTGTCAAGATCTTGCTAGACGACTTGAAATGTGAAGAGTACGGTTGGGTGGTTATCGGAGACTTCAAAATGATGGCCTTCTGATGGGTCTCCAAAGCGCCTTACCAAGTTTCCTTGTTATCTTTGCCTTTGGGACAGCAGGGATACCGTGGCCGAGTAACATCCCCATATTTGGCCACAACGGATCGAGTTTAGTGTGGGTAGAAACAACGTCAAATGGGAGCCTTTGTTGGACCCCCGAAAAGTACTGTTTCCTCCTCTGTACATAAAATTGGGTCTTATGAAACAATTCGTCAGAGCTCTAGATAAAGAGTCTGCAGCTTTCAAGTATCTCCAAAATTTCTTTCCTAAGCTATCTGCAGCAAAATTGGAAGCCGGTGTCTTCGTCGGTCCACAAAAAAAAAAGATCATGAAGTGCAAGGAGTTTATCGAGAAGCTCACTAAGACGGAAGAAGCAGCGTGGGACAGCTTTATCGCAGTGGTTCTTGGCTTCCTAGGTAATCACAAAGCCGAAAACTATGTAGAGCTTGTTGAGAACCTAGTGAGAAACTATGGCAAGATGGATTGCAGGATGTCCCTGAAAGTCCATATTCTTGACGCTCAACTTGATCAATTTTAGGAAAAATGGGAGCGTACTCCGAGGAGAAGTACGCTTTCACAAGGATCTATTGGACTTTGAACGCCTCTATCAAGGATTGTTTTGTAGAAATCTGATGGGAGACTATATTTGGGCTCTGATTCGTGAAAGTAATTTACAGTAAAAGCGTAAATCAAGGAAAACTACTCATTTCTAATATTTTAATTGTTTCATTTTATGCAAGTGAAAGTTCAAATTCGCCACTTCCTTCCATTATCCTGGACACAAAGCAAAGTTTGAAATAAATTGCAGTTTTATCATGCATTCTAGACACAAGCAAATAGAAAAAACAGTTGCTACCCACAGACCAAAATCGCGTTACACAGTGTTATCAATGCTGTCTAATATATCCATTAATAATTATTAATCTTCAATGTCCTTTCTCCGATTACTCAGAGGGAATAATTCAAGTGCCCCCACCCCATTTTTTAGCCTGGATCCGCCACTGATGTTTTCTGGGAATTGCAGGTACGTTATATCTTACCGTAGTGGCGTGGGGTAATCTAGTGAGCACACTAGTCTCTCAACAAACAAGGTTTGCTGGCCAAAGTCGCGTGATCTCACTCGTTCTGATTTATGACCTTGCGACCTTCCAAACTTTCAATAATTCCCGGACTAACCTCGAGAGGACCTAAGCAATTATATCATTCGAAAGAGAATGTTAAACAAGATAGGGGTTTGAAATTTCATTAGAATTGGCCGAATATTTGTTATTACCCAAACAAACAAAAGCTAAACGCATTTTAGGCAAATAAACCCTGTAATATTTCTTCATATGCCTTGTTATTGGTTTTTATTTTTTTTTTTTTTGGGGGGGGCGCTGGTTGATTTATATGGGGTTGGGGCTTGATTAGTTTGTTTCAGGCTAGGTTAGGTTTTGTGATTATGCTATTTCTTTTATTATAATAGGGTTGAGGTTGCCAAATGTAAATTCCTCCGTGACGGGGTAGATATTTACAAGGTACGATTCCAAAGTAGAAAAGGGTCTCTTCTGGTAGTTTGGTAGGCTGGGTAATAAGGCGATCGTAGCTTCCTCTAAAGGCAAAGGAAATTTAGAGATGGATTCATCGTCTTTATTCGGCGGGAGCGTGGAGGACTTGACTTCAAGTAATGGACAGAAAATAAATGGCTTGTCGATCTTAATTCCCCTTTTATTGTTTTACAAAATGCAACTCTATTATATATAATTTTCCTGCCTAAATATAAGTTATACAAAAATTAACCAACCAGCGTTATGGAGACTTTTAAGGATAAGTTTATGTTTGATCTATTCTCGAGCACATTGGCGTTAGTATTTTTTAGTTTTAGTTAATAAAAGTGATGAAATATGTGGTATATTTCATAGATGTGAAGTGGTTTTCTAGATTGCCCTGGTGTTGAGGGCATTTCTAGCATTTATTTCTTTTTTAACTTTGTATTTTATTTCTTCCGTCGAGATTTGTTTTAATTCTCCAGGACGGTCGAGTTATTCCTTTGGTATATTTATATAAATTATCTCTTATGTCGGTTCCTCCATTGTGGCTTTCAAGCCTTTCAAGTAATTTAATATGCTAACCTCTTGCCTTTTTTTATTATTTATACTGTCGTTGGACATTTTGCCTCCTTTTATTTAAGGTTTAATTTCCGTTGTTTGTATTTCTTTATTTTATTTTTTTTCAGTTTTAATTTGATTATAGTTTTAATTTGGGTTCTTTGCCTCTTTTATTTTTTAGATTTTATTTTAAATTTTAATTTGGGTGTATGTCTCTTTTTATTTATGTTTATAATCTTCTATTTCTTGTTCTTTTTTTATTAATTTCATTTTAGTTTGAATTTAGTTTAGGCACTACGCCTCATTTTTTTTTTCTTTAACTTTTGGTTTTCAGTTTAATTATTTTCGCTCTAGTTTCTTTTTTATTTGGACACTTTGCCTCTTTTAGTTTGTTGTTGGTTTCCTTGTTTGGTTTAAATGTCTTGGTTTTGAGGTTTGTTTCCTGTTTAATTATATATATAACTTGACCTAATTTCTTTTCCTGCGCAGATCCTTCCGCTGGGGAGCAGTGATATCTTTTGGACTGCGTGTTGTCTTTGTCGAAGGCTGTCAATGTTGTTATTTATTGTGAGGATTATCTCCTTTTCCACTTTATTCCAGGTCTTTCTCCCTAGAATATGGATATCCATATTAATTGGCTTGAGCCCCACTCTTTCATGTAGGACTGTCTGCCTAATACGGTCGATCCTTCTGCGCCAGCAATAATCAGTGTAGCTTTATTTTGTACTTTATGCATCGTCCTGCGAGAGGTACTGCTGGCCATCAGCGTGATCACCGCTGGGTACAACACAAGGACGGAGCGTACCAAGGCAGTGTAGAGTATCTTTTCGTTCGGCACGTTGAGGTTTCGGAATCTGTATAGTTTCTTGAGCTCTCTTTTGGCTAGGGAGACTGCTGTTAATGTGGGTCTTATATCCAGATTTGATGAGTCGTAAGCCGAGGATCTTTTCCTCGTTAGAATACGAGTAGTGTTCGTCTTCTACTAGTATGTCGTCTACATTCCGGCGGTTCACTGGAATTACTTGGAATTTCTGGTGGTTCGTCTTAATTTTCCAACTTTTTTTCAAATATGTTGATGTTCTCGATCTCAACAGCTGTCACCCTTGCTTGAACTCAAGCGTTACTGATGAGACTTGGGACGATTTGTGTGATGTCATCTTCAAATTTCAGATACATCGTATCGTTACGCACTGGAGCAGGTATGTCTATTGTGTACAAGAGGTACAACAACGGACTCAGAGAGCTTCCTTGTGCAACACTCACCCTGGACTCTTGTGTAGTCCTTGATCGAAATTTGTCCTCTCCTTTCCATGATATAGTCACAGAGGACCCTTGCCAGGATTATGTTTAGCCGAAGTTTCAATATCTTGAATTGTAGACATATCAACCAAACATTATCCAAGCCTTTTATACATGTAGCAGTATCACGTGTACGTATTTCCGCTCAGTTTTTTCTGCTCAGTTTTTTCTGCTCGTGAGTTTTTCCGTTAGGCGGGCGAGGGTGGATTCCCTTCCCCATCTCCTGCGAAACTCGTGCTGCTGAGGGTTGTGAGCTCCTTGCTCGGCTAAGTGGTATTGAAGCCAGTAAGCCAGGAGCTTATCATAGTTCTTCGCAACAATTTCAAGCAGTGAGATTGGCCTGTAATTGACCAGTTGATTAGTGGGTTTATTTCCATTAGGGATAAAGATTACTTTAGCAATATTTAAGCTGTCTAGGAAGTAACCCGTATTCAGGGAAGCATTGGAGATGTTTGTGATTCCCTGAATGATCTGCTGTGGGGCATTTATTAAGCTGCATAGAGCAATGCCCATCCAGCCTGGCGCCTTTTGTTCAAAGGACTTTACAGTGACCATGACCTTCTCAGGTGTCACGGGGCTGCCTGGGTCCGACATCTCCCTGCCTTCGCGTACTTGGTGATGTGGTTGAGTTTGCCTTCGAATTCCTAGTCGAACTCTTGATTATCTCCTGGAGTGATGCTGGAGACGTTTTTCCAGTACGTTCGAAATCTTTCTTCCAGAACCGCTGGTTCCTCTATATACTCCCCGTTTTCTTTAATTCGCGCCTTGGTTTTTCCTGTTTGTCCTTTTAACTTTCAGATTTACTGCCGGAATTTAGCCGGGTTTAACTCGCTATCGACTCTGTCTATTAAGTTGTTCCCTATTTGCTCCTGTTGGAAGTTGATTGCGTCTTTAAGCTTGGCGCTCAGGCGCCGTAGTAGCGAGCTTCTCTCCTAGTTTGGACCTGCCCATCTTATCTCTTTACACACTTTCCTGTGAACACGAGCGATCACCCTCATCTCCTCGTCTATCTGAGTTGAGAAGGGGTTTTGTATCCTCTTTGGGGTACACACTGGCGGACTGCTTTTAGAATAGAGGCCCTTATGCTATTCAGCTCTTCGTCTATCTCCTCCGAGGTTCCATCGCTCAGGTAAGCAGGGGCGTATTGACTGAGTTGTCTCTTGTAACGTTCCCAGTTGGCGGAGGCGGAGCTTTTTCGGAGAATGACTGGTAGCTGTATCTGCGTTAGCGAGATTGTGGTGAGGATCTTCATGTGATCACTAGGGACTGTTGGCTCGGATCGCTATGGTAGTTGAAGAGGAAGCCTTATGTCAAGTTTAGTGGCTGATATGGAAGTGAGAGAGGTCGGAAAATCCTGCCCTATTATATGAATGTTTTTTCTTCCCATAATCAATTCTAAGTTTCGGGCTATTTCATTGGTTCTACCATAGTCCGCCGCACGGCATCTGGCATTGAGGTCGCCCCCGAGGAATGCCATCCTGCGATGCCCAAGCAGCGTGTAGAAGTTCTTTATTGGCAGGTAGGCTTGACGAGGGGGGTCGATAAGCTGCGGCTATCATTTAGTTTCATACCAATATGTGGAGTTCAACCGCCACAAAGGATTCGTTCAGCACTGGAAGTAGCTTGGACGAGATATTCCACTTTACAGCTATCGCAGCACCATCAAACCTCTTATGTAAATGATTCATTATGTCTATTCTGTAGCACGTTATTTTAATTTGACCAGATGTAGTGTCAATACCGTGCTCTGTTATTAATATGATGTTGGGGTCAAGCACACGAATTATGTTTCCATATGCCGTTGCTTTCCCCTCCCATCCATCAACGTTGAGTGTCATGATCCTGATTCTGTTACTTACTCTCCATATTGTCCTTTTAGTGTTTCTGGGGTTTGACTGTTTTTTTCTTCTTCCCGTTCCTTTTATTCCTGAATTTGGCATTAGAACCCTACTCATGTAGAACGACGCTTTGGCGAAGCAATGTTTCTTCTACTTCTTCCATGTTCACGTCATCATCGAATTCTCACTTAAAGATTTTGGACTTAATGCCTTGGAAGATTTTTCTGGGATCCATATCCTTGGGAAAGGGAAACTGTTCGCACGCGTAGATGGGGAGGTTGATTCTATCTGCATCCAGGTTTTTGTTTTTACCTTTCTTTCCCTTTGGTTTCTTGGTTGTTTGAGAGGCTGCTCCTGAGCCGATGAGTCTGAAGACTCCCCTTAATCTGATGTAACCGTCTCTGCTCTTTGATTTTCTTCGTTGTTTCTTTTTGTGTTTTTGTCCAGAAGTTTTCACTATTACTGCTTCTTTTGTCTTCACTTTCTTAGTTTTGTTTCCTGTTTGGGATTTGTATGGATCCTCTGACTGTTGGTTTGTTACCATCTGCAATTGCAGAACATCCCCGAAAGGGGGGGAGTCTGGAAACTACATTTGCACGATTCCGTTTAGCGCGAGCATTTTGTATCGCTCTTTTGCGAATATAGCTGGTGGTGTTGTATTCATGACATGAGCGTGTGGTATGTAGGTCATAATGTTATCTTGAGGTTGGTTCTCTTTGTGTCTACTCGTGTGAGTGCTGCCCTCGCTGCTTGGGCATAGGTAGTATTGGACCTCCGCGTCTCCTATTGTCTCTTTTATTGTTGTTTTTTAATCATCTCTTTCTTGACTGGACAAGCCATGGCTATCGATCTCTGTCCCTGCTCACAGCTAATGCATTCTTCGTATGCGTTTCTACATTATTTCCAGTGATGGCACTTCTCACTACATTTAGAGGTCATCTCGAAGGGCTCTTTACAGTCCTTGGTCGCGTGCTGCTCCATCAGATATCACCGGAATCAGAACTGGACTGGAGTAAACTCCTATATGTCGATTTGTTCTCCGCTAGCTTTAGAATTGAACATGAGGAGTCCATGTTTTTTGGCCTTCTGGGCCATTGTTGCCTGGTGAAGACTACTTTGAAAACTGCGAGTAGACACTGTTCTCTCTTCTATTTTTATACTTTATGACTTCAGCTACCTTGGCCCAGGTTGGTCGAAGTTGAATTTCTTCCTTGACGGCTTCTTTAGTGTACTGCCTGATCCATGAGTCGAGATGCTGGCATACCAGACTCCCGTAGCGAGGAATTGTGGTGGTATGGCGGGCTGCAGTCCGATCCCACGGAGGATCTCGACTGTCTCTTTTTTAGTAATGGCCTCGATCTCTCTCTCTCCTTTTCGCAGATACTGACATTTCCTGAGGTCGCATCCAGCAGTCTAACCATGGCTATGCTCATTTTTCCGTACACAACCTTGAAAAGGTTTTCTTTGATGGGCTTGAGTTGTCCATCTATGGTGCCTCGGGACATTGGTTTTCTTATTCTCTCTATTCGCTGGTCTAAGTCGTCTTGCTTCTGAGTTAAAGTTCCTTTTGTACTAGGGTTTAGAGCGACTCCCTCTTCGTCGCAACTGTGCTTCCATGAACGTGAACTCGGGGCGGGGAGGCCCTCTCGAGGTGTGATTGTATGGCGGACTTTTGGGGGGCTAGTGCGGAATCAACAATCGCTAACCGGGGGTGCCGCCCTTCGAGGGTTTGGGTATCAGAACTGCATTGGCGTTAACAAAATGACCAATTAGCTTTAAGACAAATTTGACCTTTTAAATATAGACACTATAATAATTTTCTAATCAGCGTTAAGGAAGATTTTAAGGGACTGTTTACGTTCAAACATTTACAAACATAAGCATAACTGAAATTCATTTTTCATTGTACAATAAAAACCACTGTTTTGGAAAATAAAAAAAAAACAAAATAAAACAAACTTATATGTAAAAATAATTGCTCATCTCTACTATATTCTCCCTTGCTTAAAGGACTAAACTCCATTGTATATCCCAACTTAACCACTTTCAGATATCCCTTAACTATCAAGAAAGTTTTCCTTCCACTACATCAAAATCGCAAAAATAAGGATGCAGGTGCCTATTTAATCCTGTCTAACGCCCCAAATTGGCCTTCCTTCTATGTGGGAGAGACCGGAAGGTGATTAAATAAACGTATATATGAACATAGGGGGGGTAATCGTGGAGCAAGCAATGCTTCTAGTATTTTTAACCATGTGAAAAACGCCAATCATACAATAGATTTCCATAGTGCCCAAATAATTTACCTTTGTAACGATTTTAATTAAAGAAAAATGATTGAATCCGCATTAATCAAAGAAATTTCAAATTTCAATCTGTCAGTAGTCCCTATGTAGCAAACCTCATTTTAAAGGATATTGTAAATCACCTAAAGCTAACGACTCCAAATTAATGTCAGTTGCCTGTTATTATATGTTCTAGTATTTCCGTTTTGTTTGTCGATTTTTCTTAGTTAACGGCTGAAGATGATATGAGAAACTACATATCGAAACTAGGACCGGTTTAATAATCATTATGCTCCAAAAATAGTTGCTTTTATTGTACATTTAATTACTCGTTATTGAGTGAATCAGTGATTTCAATTTTTTATTATTTATTATTTGACTGCTCGGAATTCTTGGACGAAATACATTTGTTATTCACATCCTGTTACCTAAGTAAAGGAGGTAACGGTTTCAGTTAGTCCGAAAAACGCCTTCGCTTAGTAAAGGACTGTGAACACCGCCTAACGGTGAATTTTCATTCACACTCAAGAAAGATACTACATTTTTATATGCTGAAAATTAATAATTAACTGAGTGCTTAAACGTTGCAAAAATGATTAATCTGATTCAAGAATTATACAATTTCATAGGACTGTAAATGCTCATCTATGAGGTACCTTTGAGTCAAATGAGATTCCATAACGTGGTTCCAACACCACAAGGAGCCTCCAAAAGCTCATTCTAACTAAATTTATCGATCTACCATTGCTGCAAGGTAAGGTTCTGCTCATTCTTCAGTTTAAAATGGCTGATATTTGTGATGGTTGTGATATAACGGTGCTTGCGTTTTAGTGGGACTATTATGACTGCTTCGATGCTAAAATGATTTTATGCCCCAACACGAACTAATCCGAAAATAATCGGTCCTTAAACGGCGTGGTAGCGATGTTGTTTTGACGCAAACGATATGGAGACGTCAGTAATATTTGTCGATCCGAAAGCAAATCGCGGGATTGGTTGGAACTAGGTTCCAATGATGCGTTTCTAACTCGCTAAAGAGTGCTTTCTGCGCCCAGTAATAGACATTCGACAAAATATAGTATTATTTCTCTGAGTCTTTATTTTTACTTATATTTTATGAATTTTATTGTTTATTTTATTTTATAATTTAAATAACCTCCTGCCAGGAAAAATGATACGCTTATATTTTGTCGAATGTTTTCATCGTCCTTCTTAAATTCCAGATCAAGCTATGAACTCGTCGTTTTGAGTGCTACCCTCGTCATGCCCTGACCTACTCCTAACACTTATAACATGCCCTGATCTCGTATTTTCTATTAAACTATAAATTTATAGTTGCCACATTTAGTCAAGTCACAGTTTTTACTGAATTTCATTCAAAGAGAGACAATTAAATATATAATTAGTTGAGCAGAGATGAATCTTTTAGGGTATAATTAATCATAACTGATAGCAATTAATTAAATTTGCTGAAATATTTCCGATATTGGTGAATTTCAACCTTTAATGTTGAAACAATTTAAATCGGTTTCATTTTTAAAAAGGAGGACCAAATTTGTGGCCTTTTCCGTGCCCTTTTAGCTTAGCGGTTAGGATAAGCAATGCAAGGAAGGCCTGGCTGGGGGACGCTCCTCATCCCGTGTACTGCAACGGGAAAAGTGAAGGTTTAGAATACCAAATTGATACAGGGTTCTTTTAAGGGCTGTGGGATTGATCCATTGGATACAGTCACTTGATTGGCGGGTGGAAAGAGCGTCCCACAGCTGGTACCCGATTCAATATGAATGAGGCTACTCGTTGCTAGGTAACTACATACCACCACTGCGACATTGCAGTTTTCTTTAATATTATTTAGCTTTATATATTTATTCACTTTTTTCATTTATTCCTATAAAAAATATTCGCTTTAAAAATTAAAAAAAATATTTGAAGCCTATAATTATCATTACTTGGAAACTCAGCAGGGCAAAGCCTAGCGGCACCACGCAAGCCTATTCGGTGATCCATAAATCACAAAGAATTATATCGTAATTAATTTACTTTTGTCCGAAACATTTTGAAAAATGCGACTAATTCGGAACACTGGACATTAAATCTAAATGTGGCTAAAAATATTCATTGAAAGCATTTACTTTATATGAACGCAAAAATACTGCTAAAAAAAACCCTCGATGCACACTTGATATAAAGAATGAAAAAATAACAAAAACAGAGACAAAACTGTGGTGTTTCAATGAAATGGAGACTTCTTCAATCCTTAAGTTTATTTGGAAATGCCAAGCAAAAGAGTCTTTGCTTTTGTCGAAGTCTCTACGATCTCTCTTCAAAATGAGATTCTATAATTAAACTAGACGAATCCTGTTTCTCACCCAGATACACATAGGAGAGAGGCTGTGGATCTTTGGCAACAGATTTGATTGTTTCGATTAACATAACAAAACACGAATGACAAAAGCCACAAGGGCCTATCAAAGGTCATCCGCATCTGTCAGCGAGCTCTCTTCTATTCAGTGACGTATTTTGCTTTGTTTTTCGGTGTAATATATTCAAGTTTAGAAGATAGGTAAAGTTGAGTGTTGCACAAAATATTCAGGGAGTTTTTAATTATATTTTCATTTAAATGGTGAAGTGGCTCCGGTTCGTTTTCATTTCCGAGTGGCCTAATTTTCTCTCCCGTTTCATTTACACTTTTCTGATTGCTTAATTGAAGGGTTTTAAAAGGTTTTCTCAGTATAGCTGTTGCTTTGGATGAAGTGAGTATGCCCTTTGATGTAAGTAGTGTGTATATAGATTGTGATTTTTGTGGTCTTGAAAGAAAAGCAAATGTACCTGAATGCCTCTTGTGTAGTGTGGCAGGTGCAAATGTGTCTTTTGTAGAGGAGGTGAGTCGGTTGCATGATGAGTGCAAGAGTTGAAGTGAGTTGGGGTATGAAGTGAGAAGGAATGCGAGTGTACGCATGAAGAATGTGGCTGGGACAAGGAGGGTGGAAAGTAGACCTAGACTAGGGACTGGAAAGAAAGAAGTGACTGATGTAAGTGAAGATGAATGGGGGGTGAATATGGATAGAACGGATAAGTTAGGAAAGGTTAAGTGTGTTGGTAAGAGGGACATAGAACCTGTTAGGTTAAATAACAAAATTCGATTCCCTAGAAGAGGAAGAGGTTGAAAGTGATTTGTCTGATGCCGTTGTGGCAGAAAGTGGACTAAGTGGTAGTTTGAATAAGAACAGGAGGAAGGCTGAAGCTAAGGCTAGGGGGACTAGGAGGATGCCTGGGATGCTTGTGATGGGTGACTCTCAGATGAAATATTTAGATTGGAAGTTGAGTGCGAGCAAATGAAAGGAAGTGAGAGTTTGTTTGCCGGGTGCTGGTGTAAATGATGTGTCTGAGAGGTATGATAGTCTGGTCTCTTGGTATGAGAGGGATGCAGTTGTGATTACGCATGTGGGAGTAAATGATGTAAGGAAGGTGGGTTCGTGTGAGTTACGAGAGAGGTACAAAATGTTAGTTGAAAGGATGGGTCAAAGGAGAGTGAAAGGCGTTGTTTCAGGTGTGCTTCCCTTCCGCCATTGGATGTATGGATGGAATGGCTGTCTCGTTATGGTGAGCGAATGTGAGAGTGATTGTAGGGACATTCTTCCACCCTTTTTCCAATACCCTCTCCCTCCTTCTGTGAGAATGCGCGTGAGTGGGAGATTATATATATATATATATATATATATATATATATATATATATATATATATATATATATATATATATATATTTATATAAATATATATATTTATATAAATATATATATATATATATATATTTATATATATATATATATTTATATATATATATATTTATATATATATATATATATATATATATATTTATATATATATTTATATAAATATATATATATATATATATATAAATATATATATATATATATATATATTTATATATATATTTATATATATATTTATATAAATATATATATATATAAATATATATATATATTTATATAAATATATATATATATATATATATATATATATATTTATATAAATATATATATATATATATATATATATTTATATAAATATATATATATATATATATATATATTTATATAAATATATATATATATATATATATAATATATATATATATATATATATATATATATATATATATATATTTATATAAATATATATATATATATTTATATAATATATATATATATATATATATATATATATATTTATATAAATATATATATATATATTTATATAAATATATATATATATATTTATATAAATATATATATATATATTTATATAAATATATATATATATATTTATATAAATATATATATATATTATATAAATATATATATATATTTATATAAATATATATATATATTTATATAAATATATATATATATATATATATATATATATATATATATATATATATATATATATAGCAGGAATATGAAGAACCAGGTGATTATACTAATCATTTATTGGCCGGACGTTTCGGACCTTTACTAGGACCATCTTCAGCAACTATATCGTCTAATGAGAAGGGGAAGGTACATTAATTGACAACACTTAAAAGAATGCATTAAAAAAAAAGCGCAAGAAGGCAAGTTAAAATAATACAATTGACAATAATTAAAATTAAAGTAAAAACACTAATAATATATAAAATTAAATAATATTACCCAGTGGTATTTAAAAAAAAATAGAAAGTGAAATTATAACAGACTGACTTGATTATCACGTATTAAAAGTTACTGAAGTAAACAAAAAATAACATCATATTAAATTGTAAAAACACACACCATAAAAAGACAAAAAACCGGAAAATAAATCAGAATGAACAAGGAGACTGACCTTTAACGTGGGAGTTGAGAAATCAACTAACTAAACATTTAAAATTACTGACGAAATTTATTCGGTTGGTCAGTTGGATAGTTAATCTATTGAAGTGTTGGTTGGTTATATTGTGAATAATTTAATTGAGGAGGCGTAATTATTTAACTTTGGATTTATTTTAATGATATATAGTGACTCTAATATTTTCAAATCGAGAGAAGTTAAGGCTGAAGATAATATAGTAAATGAATTAGAATTAAGAGGATGAGGGTGATTCTCTGAATATTGCCTGATGGAAGACGCTTCAGGTTTATTTTGCAGAGAATATACTATCCTCGTCCCTTACTTACTACTGTTTCTAAACAGAAGGTTTTCATTAAGCTACCCTATCTCGAGCATTTGACATCAGAGTTTAACAAACTCATTCTCTCTACCCTCAACAACCATTTCCCTCAATGCCAATTCATTTGTATTAACTCCAACCTTGTATCGTTAAATTCCTTTTTTCTCCATAAGGAGCCAATCCCTTTGGGCTTGCGATCCTGTATAATTTACAATTATACATGTACGACTTGCCACAGTCGTTATGTAGGCCAAACTGGCTTACAATTCAACTGCAGGATCGCGAAGCACTTGGGTTTGTCTCATAGGACTGGTATTCCTATTTCTAAACCTGAAGCCTCTTCTATCAGGCAACATTCAGAGAATCACCCTCATCCTCTTAATTCTAATTCATTTACTATATTATCTTCAGCCTTAACTTCTCTCGATTTGAAAATCTTAGAGTCACTATATATCATTAAAATAAATCCAAAGTTAAATAATTACGCCTCCTCAATTAAATTATTCACAATATAACCAACCAACACTTCAATAGATTAACTATCCAACCGACCAACCGAATAAATTTCATCAGTAATTTTAAATGTTTAGTTAGTTGATTTCTCAACTCCCACGTTTAAGGTCAGTCTCCTTGTTCATTCTGATTTATTTTCGAGTTTTTTGTCTTTTTATGGTGTGTGTTTTTACAATTTAATATAATGTTATTTTTTGTTTACTTCAGTAACTTTTAATACGTGATAATCAAGTCAGTTTGTTATAATTCACTTTCTATTTTTTTTTAAATACCACTGGGTAATATTATTTAATTTTATATATTATTAGTGTTTTTACTTTAATTTTAATTATTGTCAATTTTATTATTTTAACTTGCCTTCTTGCGCTTTTTTTTTTAATGCATTCTTTTAAGTGTTATCAATTAATGTACCTTTCCCTTCTCATTAGACGATATAGTCGCTGAAGATGGTCCTAGTAAAGGTCGGAAAAACGTCCAGCCAAAAAATGATTAGTATAATCACCTGGGTCCTCATATTCCTGCAACATATCAGATTCCCAATGAACAAATCAATTACCAGTATATATATATATATATATATATATATATATATATATATATATATATATATATATATATATATATATATATATTTGATTTGTGAATTGTTTAAAATGGTTTTTTTTCTTTCCAGGCGCCATATTCTGAAAAGATTGACCTAGTTGCGTATTATATATGTATTAGAAACGAATTATTTACCATTTGTTAACTTACAAAGGCCACTCTAGTATTTGGCAAAGTTTCAAGACCATGTTCCTCTTGTAAAGAGTCGCTGACTTTGCGAAGTTTAAAAGAGTTTGCATTTAATGAAGGAGGGCTTTTAGTAGCCACAAAAGCACGACAAGGTCGCTTATCTAATACCGAGCTCGGAGGCGCCAGTGTAGCGAAATGCGTGTACGTCCAAAATAGGACACACACGAGAGTCGTTACACACATAAGGTACAGAGAGAGAGAAGGAGTAACAAGGAGTAACAAGGAAAGTAAGTACCCTAGGAGACCTTACGGTCCATTCAAAGAGGGTACCTTTGAACTAGCAATGCTCACCCATTTAGAAGGGATAAACGCTTTCAATAATGAACAGCATGGCTTTAGACGTGGGCGTTCTTGCCTCTCACAACTGCTGTGTCACTATGAAACAATTCTAGATGATGTTCAATATGGTACTAATTCTGATATAATATACCTCGATTTTTCCAAAGCCTTGGACAAGGTCGATCACGGCATTGTCTTCCACAAACTACGGGCTCTCGGAATTGGTGGGAAGTTGGGGGAGTGGTTGCACAGCTTTCTCTCTGATCAGGTGCAACGAGTAATCGTCCACAGAAGCCTGTCTGAGCAGAGCCCATTGATCAGTGGGGTCCGTCAAGGCTCAGTGCTGGGCCCCTTATTGTTCCTAATCATGATCGGGAATATTGACAAGGACATACAGCACTCATATGACACATCCTTTGCCAATGATACTAGAATCACCAGGAGAGTACAATCAGAGGAGGATGTAGCCGTACTACAAGAAGACTTAAACAGGGTCATTACTTGGGCAGAAGATAACATGATGCTCAACAGCGACAAGTTTGAGCTGCTCAGGTATGGCCCCCTACAACACATAAAAGAGACAACATAGTACAAATGTCATAACCAATCTATAATGGCAACAGACGATGTAAGGGACCTAGGAGTCCATATGAGTTCCGACTTGACATTTTCCAATAATATCAATGAAATAACCAAGACTGCACGGAGATTAACTGTATGGATCCTGAGAACCTTCGGAACAAGGGAGAAAGACTGCATGTGTTGTCAAACTGGAAGTCACTAGTTCTTCCAAGGCTTGAATATTGCTGCCAGCTTTGATCTCCTTACTTGTGAAGAGAACCTTCACAAGTAAAGTCGAAGGAATGCAGCGAATGAATTACTGGAAGAAGTTGCAATATATGAGACTTTACTCTCTCCAGAGACGCCGGGAGAGGTATTCCAAAATCTACATTTGGAGAATTCTAGAGAATCTGCTGACAAACTTAGGTCTACAGGTCATCAATCATCCCAAAAGAGATCGTCTTTGCTTTGTGAGGAGGATAGGTGGTATTCCCAAAGGTTGAAGACAATAATTCACCACAGCTTCACATTCGAGGGGACACGCCTCTTCAACTCTGTCCCTCGGGAAATAAGGAATCTGACAGGCATTACACAAAAAAATTTCAAGAAAAAATTAGACAAGTAACCGGTTGGCAACAGTTCCTGCCCAACCCCCAACACCAGGATACACCAGCTCCAGTACAAATTCCCTACAGTCAATGGCCAACAACAATGGAGGGGAGTCACCTGGTATCAGCGGACGTCCACGATAGCTGTGTCCATCGAGACGTGATTCAACTAAAGTTCACTAAGGTAAGGACCCTGCTACTAGGACTATGCAATGAGACAACATATGAGATGATTAGGGCTGTTAAAGAATTCCTGGAAAAGGTGTGGCATGAAAGAAGCAAAGTGGATTAACTTTGTTCAGTTTTCTTTGTCCAATTTTTTTTTCTTTTCCCCATCTACGGGAGCTGCCGATACGAAGGGCCACCTTGGGACGACCAACCGAGGGTAGCTGTAAAAGCAAGAGCATCCGTCATGTCTGTTTTTTGGTGGTGTTTTTTTTCATTATTTATATCAACAGTTGTCATCGAAGGATTTTTTTTAGCAGTTTTTTTTGCGTTTATATGATGTAAATGCTTTCAATCAATATCTTTAGCCACATTTAAATTTAATGTCCAGTTCTCCAAATTAGTCACATTTTTCAAAATGTTTCGGACAAAAGTAAGTTAATTACGATTTAATTCTTTCTGTTTTATGAATCACAGAATAGACAGGCACCACTAAATTGGAAAAGTAATTATAGGATTCAAATGTTTTTTTAATTGTTAAAGGGAATATTTTTTGTTATATTAATAAATGAATAAATATATAGAGCTAAATAATAGTAAAGAAAACTGCAATGTCACAGTGATGGTATGCGGTTACCATAGCAATGAATAGCCACATTCATACTGCATCGGGTACTGGCGGTGGGTCACTCCCCAACCCCTGCCAATCAAGTGACTGTATCCAATAGATCAATCCCACAGCCATAAAAAGAACCCTGTACCAATTGGGTATTCTAAACCTTCACTTTTACCATTGCAGTACACGGGATGAGGAGTGTCCCCTAGCCAGGCCCTCCTTGATGATAATGCGGAGGATTGCCTTTGGAACGGCCCTCCTTAAAGTATGTTTATTCCAGATCGCCAAACTATCCATCTTCCTCTCTCACTCTTCTTTCTCTCTGCTTCCACATTTTTAGAAGCATCTTTTTGTTTGCTCTATCTTCTCCCTATCCTTGCTAAATAGGAATTTAGCTATTACTTCTTTTATGTTTTCAATATAAGGCTGCTGTAGTCTGATGTCCTCTATTCTGATTCTTTGCAGTCCCTCACAGTAAAGGATAAAGTGTTTTAAATCTTCTGTTTCCACACCGCAAAGTACACACTTCAGATTTCCTTCTCTAAACCTTTGTCTGTTCCTTAGGTTCAGGGTGTTTGATCTTGCTCTAAATAGTATTATGGATTCCTATTTGTTATCATATATATCTTCCTCAGTTCTTATTTCCTTTTTATATTTCCTGTATATGCTTATACTTGACTTTTTCTCCATTCCACTTTTCTACTCTCTCGTGTCCCATTCATCTATCTTCCTCTTTATATGTTCTATCTTCATTATCTTGATCTGTTCCAAACCTTATTCCCATCATCTCCTCATATGTTTCCACCTCTCTTATCCACTCATGTTTTCTGTCCTCTCTCATTTCTGTTATTATCTGTCTTAGAAGTTCATTCCTACATGCTGCTTCAGTACCTTCTTTCAAAACACTTCTTAAATACAGAAGCTTTCCCTTCATTATTCTTGGTGCCATAGATGATGCCCCCACTTCTCTTCTCAGAGTTTCTGTTGTAGCATATTTTGGCGCTCCCAGCATTTTTCTATATACTTTATTTTCTATCCTCTGTAATTTCTTTATATCTGTGGTATTAAGGCTGATGACATTTGTTCCATACAGCACTGAAGGTAAGGCCAAGCTCTTCCAGTATGAACGCTCTATCATTAACTTATTACAACTCTACTCAATAACTAGGTATGTTAAATTTGCCATTTTTTCTGCTTTCCAAATAATTTTTTCTTGTTTGTTATTGTTAGTCCCAGGTATTTTGCTTCTGATGTTACCTTTATTCCATCTAACTCATCTGGTTGTTTCTTCATATTAAATATAATGATGCTGCTCTTTTCCTTGTTTATTTCTAGACCACATTCCTTTCTGATTCTAACTAGCTCCTTTATACTTTTTCTTGCCTCCTCCAGTGTCATTGCTATTAATAACCCATCATCCACATATAAGAGAGAGCTAATATTAAACTTTTCATTCTTAAAACCACAGTTTATTTCTGCCAGTTTTCCAATTATTATATATGTAATCAATTTAAAAAATGTGGTTGACCCAGTGCATCCTTGTCTTATACAACTCTGAAAACACATCAAACTCTCTACATTTTCTTTCAATTTTACCTCTGTTTTGTCTCCAGTATATATCTCTGTTACTACGTCTATTATCTTTGGATCCACCTTGTATCTCATTAGTGCTCTCAGTAGTTTATCTCTGCGTATTGAGTCATATGCTTTGGAGAAATCGATTGTTATTACTATGAGTGGCTTTTTCATTTCGTAGCACTTTCTCACGCAATACTGCAGTATCAGCAAGTTATCCTCTATTCTTCCTTCACTCGTGAAACCTGCCTGTTCTTCCTTTGCCTCTCCAATTTTCCTCATATGTCCCTCCACCTTCATTTTTATCAGGCTCATAAATATTTTATAGGAGTAATTTGTTAAAGCAATTGGTCTTAACTTGTCTACCGTTGGCTTCTTTAACTTTGGAATCATTTTTGCCCTTGATACTTTCCAGTCTTCTGGGACAGTACCTTCCTCTAGTATCTTATTGTACAACTCTTTTAGAGCATCCAAACAGATATCACTCTTTATCATTGCTCTGTACATCTCTGGTTTTATTTTATCTGGTCCTGCTGCTTTTCTGTTCATCAGGGCTTTCAGCACATTTAGGATATCCTCTTTTTCTAATCTGGTTTTCTGCATAGCTTGAACACCACGTCTCTTTCTTTATATTACCATATCCATATGTTCCTCTATCTGTCTTGGGAATCTCACCCTGTCACACGCCATATCCATATACTCCTGCATTTGTCTTGGCTACCTTTACTATTTCTTCCTCCTCTACCTCTTCCTGTCATATTCTTGTATATATCTCTTTTTTTCTCCCTTTTTCCATACCTCTTCCATAATATTTTAATTTCTTTTTTGTAAATGTTCCCCAGAACTCTTCAAGAGCCTTCCCGGCTTCTAAGTCACTCATGATGTTCTCTTGATTATCATATAGATGAATGTTATCATCTTGTTTCTGCTCCTTTCTCCTAAGTTTATCTATATATTTCCACATTTTTTTACTTTTATCCTTGCACATTCTGATTTCATCTGTGGTTTTCCTCTCATCATTATAAATTTCTTGCTTTATCACCCTCTGCACTTTTTCCTTTTGTTCCTGGGATTTCATTTTTAATCTTCCTCTTTCCTCATCTGATTTTGCATTTCGTCTTTGTCTGTTTAGCGGTTTCCTTTTCTTTATTTCATTAGGTATTTCTTGTGTCATCCAGACAGGCTTTATGCTCCTCTTCTTCTTCATGTCCAGATTCACTCTGTATATTCTCTTCAGCTTCACCTCTGCCAGCCATTTCAATCTTCTCATTTAACTTGCCTAAACAGTCAATATTACTCCTCTGAATCTCTTGCTCTAGTGTCTTCACAAACCCCTCAAGAGCTCCATTATCAGTTGAGTAGTATTCATTAATTATCCATTCTCCCTTTTCATAATTTGGTTTTCTTCTCCTTGGTCCCACTAGTGTGACCTCTATGAGGTTATGGTCAGACACATCAATAATGCTATGTTCCTCATCTATTCTTATTTTTCTAAACAGAATATATGCATTTTCATTTGTCAGGACATAGTCTATTGTACTCTTCTGTTCATCCCTACTCCATGTGTATACACCTTCACAATCTGGTGTACCATTGTTAAGTTATATCTCTCCATCATTCCAATTATCAATCTGCCATTTTCATTTATCTTCTGATGTCCTATGAATCCCACATGCCCGTTCATATCCCCCATGATTATTACAGCTTCATCATTTACAATATTATCCATTATTTCATTTATTTTTTCTATTATCAATCTATTCCTCATCCTATATGTAACTGACAAATACACAAGAAGCACAACCAGGTTCACGCCTTCTTCCTTCACATTCATATACAGTACATCCTCATTTCTTGTCTTGTGCTTCACAGCTTCCACTCCTGTATATCCATTGTACATAAACAACAATCCACCTCCTCTTCTATCCTGGGGTTTCCTCATACTATCTATCTTGCTTATTACTTCTGTTAATTGCATTTTATCCACTTTCAACTGCGTCTCAGTCAGAAACACCATGTCAGTATCTTTTATTAGTAGTTTTTCCACTTCTACTATTTTAGTTTTTGTTAGGCCCTGTATATTAAGTAGTTTCAACTTTAGCTCTTCCTGTTCACTCTGCTCATTTTTCTCTTAGTTGTTGGTTCTTCTCTCTCTCCTTTTGTGTCATATTGGGGGCGATTTCAATTGTTCGCATCTTTTCACTCTCCTTTTCACTTCTCATCTTTACCAGGACTGGCCTCTTCTTTCCCTCCTGTCTCCTTCCCAATCTTATCGCCTTTACTATTTCAAAGTCTTCCACCTACAGCTTTTCATCAAATATTTCTGTGCAATATTCAATATCTTTTTTCTCTCTTTCATTGGGATTTTCATCTTCAGGTTCCGGAAGAGAATAAATTATCATGTTATTCTTCCTTTTTTCCTTCTCTTCCTTTTCTTCAAGACTAACCATTAACTTTTTCAGGACTTCCTCCACTATTTCCCTTCTATTGGTTCCTCCTCTTTGTGCATTATGGCATTCTCCTGGTTCTCTCTCTGCCAGTGTCCTCCTTATATCTCTCACCTCCTCTTCCAGTGCTACCTGTCTAGCCTGCAGCCTCTCATTTTCTTCCTTTACTTCCTTAATTCCTACTCTGAGCTTTCTATTTTCCTCCTTTAGCATTTTTATCTTTTCTTTACATATCTTACAGTACCACATTATATGATTCTGCACATGCACCATCATTTTATAGTCTTTTAGGGATATCCTCATACATCCTGCATGGGACCATCCCTCGCACCCATCACACTGTACCCCATTATCTGCCTCTCACCTCCCTCTTGCAGACACCACAGTCGGTGTCTCCTCCCCCCTGCGGCTGTACCTGCACCAGTTTCCTCATCCTCTACTTCAGATAGACGCTATGTACCTCTGAGTCTACTCACATTTTTGGTGTTTCTCCCTTTTCCTCCATATCCTAACCACGAAGCTAAAAGGGCAAGGAAAAGGCCATAATTAGGAAATTTGGTCCGCTTTTTTTAAAATGAAACCGTTTTAAAATGTTTCAACATTAAAGGTTGAAATACGCCAATATCGTAAATATTTCACCAAATTTAATTTATTACTATGTTATAATTAGTTATACCCCAAAAGATACATCTCTCCTCAACTTATTATATATTTGATCATCATTCTATGAACGAAATTCAGCAAAGACTAAATATGGTAACTATACATTTATAGCTTAATATAGAATACGAGATCAGGGCATTTCATAAGTGTGAGAGGTAGGCCAGGGCATGACGAGGGTAACACTCAAAACGACGAGTTCATAGCTTGATCTGGAATTTAAGAAGGACAATAAAACATTCGACAAAATATAAGTGGATCATTTTTGCTGGCTATAGGTTATTTAAATTTTAAAATAAAATAAACAATAAAATTCTTAAAATAGAAGTTAAAATAAAGTCTCGGGTGGGACGGGGGGATATTTTTAGGGGAATCATAATTCACAATAATTTCTTGAAGTCTAAATAAAACGTTATTTTCACAGATCAAAGACTACACCCTCTTAGCAGACAAATTAATTTGAATCGATTATTTAGGCATTTCTGTATTGTCTTTTGTCTATTAATGGGTGCGGAAAGCACTCTTTAGCGAGTTAGAAACGCGCCATTGGAACATAGTTACAACCAATCTCACAATTTGCTTTCGGATCGACGAAAATTACTGGTCTCCATCTCGTTTGCGTCAAATCTAAACGTCATCACTACCACACTCTTTACGCACCTATACTACAGGATATGTCGCTATCTGGGAAAAGGAGAGAGAGAGAGAGAGAGAGAGAGAGAGAGAGAGAGAGAGAGAGAGAGAGAGAGAGAGAGAGAGGCCATCACTAAAGAATAGGCAGTTGAGGTCCTCCGTGGGTTCGGAGTGCAGCCCGCCATACCACCACAAATCCTCGCCCACAGGAGCCTGGTATGCCAGCGTCTCGACCAATGGATCAGGCAGCACACTAAAGAAGCCATCAAGGAAGAAATTCAACTTTGACAAACCTGAGCCTAGGTAGTCGAAGTCTAAAAATAGAAGAGAGAACAGTGACTACTCGCAGTTTTCAAAGTTGTCTTCGCTATGAAAACAATGGCCCACGAGGCCAAAGATCATGGACTCCTCATGTTCAAAGCTAAAGTTAGCGGAGAACAAATTGAGAGAAAGGGGTTTACTCCAGTCCAGTTCTGTTTCCGGTGATATCGGATGGAGCAGCACGCGGCCAAGGACTGTAAAGAGCCCTTGGAGACGTGCTATAAATGTAGTGAGAAGGGCCATTAGTGGTAACAATGTAGAAATGCATAGGTAAAATGCACCAACTGTGGACAGGGATATAGATCGATGTCCATGGCTTGTCCAGTCAAGAAAGGTGTTTAAAAAGAAACAACAAGAAAAGAAACAATAGAGGAGGTGGATGTTCAATACTACCTAGTCCCAAGTAGCGAAGGCGGCACTCACAAGAGTAGACGCAAAGAAAACCTACCTCTAGATCCAAAATGCGAACTTAAAAAGATTCTGACCTGCATACTACACGCGCATGTCATGAATCTAATGCGACCAGGTAAAGTCGCAAAAAAAAGCTAAACCAAATGCTCGCGAAAAACGGAATGTACCAGATGTGGTTTTCAGACTTCCATCTTCCGGGGATGTCCTGCAATTGCAGATGGTATCAAACTTATAGTCAGATGATCTAGACAACCCCCAAACAGGAAACAAAACTAAGAAGGGAAGACGAAAGAAGCAGTAGAAGTGAAAACATATGTACCAAAAACAAGCAATGATAATTCTACCTCCTTCATTAGTTGTCCTTTTAAAACTTGGTCTGGCATCAAATATTCAACATCTCTCCATCGATTCTTGGCCCCAATAAATGTCGCAAGAATAAATGGAAGTCAAAACAAAAGAGTCGAGCGAAGCGAAAGTTCAAATTAATCAATCAAACGAGGGTTCTGCGTCATCACGAGGATTGGCTGCACAGGTTTTTATTATCATTTCTTCCTTATTCATAATCATTTATCAATCATCATATTTGGAGTTCCTTTTCTCCTTTGACGAATAGACCATATTTCAAAGCCCTTGCCGTAAACAAGGGAGCCCAGACAGAAATACAAGTGCGAAATAGACCCTCATTCCCCCCAAATTAAGTTAAAATCATAGATCCAAGCCACTTTTAAAAGTGTGAATCACGAGGAAAATGAAATATCCTCCGTGGCTTCTAAAGTTAGGAGGTTCAGGAAGTTGTGGGCCTATCAGTTATTCACCATCCATGTATTCTCTTATATTTGGCAAACCAGGCTATCTACCTTCCGCTCTTATTTACTTCCTTTAACGTCACATTTTTATTATTTTTATACATTTTCGTTGCTATTTCCTTTGTGTTTTTCTTATTAAATAAATACTTTTTCCAAGCAAAGGCACCACACCTACCACGATGGCATAGGCTACCAGAAATTTTGGAAACCTTATCCCCCCCCCCTCCTTGTTCGGGAGGTCCTATTTGCATTCCATCGACCCGCGGCCCACATTCGCTCAAGAAAACTTTCAGAAGGGACAGAAATTTCCTTCTCGGTGACTTTCCGCCCCTCAATAAGAGGATGACGACAATCGAGTAAGAGAACCTCAGAGGCCTACATGGCCATCTGCATGGCAGTTACAATGGGTGGAATGAAATCGCAGTGATCAACTTTAGCACCCGAAAATAACTTGTCAGATTCACCCTCACCACTTAAAATGTTGAACCCGATTCGCAACCTCGTAGTCTGCCTTTCTAGTGGACCCTTTCCCACCTACCATGCGAACAGTCTTTACTGTGATAGTGGGATACTCCCTTTGCCCTATCATCGAATCCAAGTTTGTACGGATACCTCTGTCGTGCCAGTTAGTCCCCTTCGTCAGAGTTCACAGATGCCTTCATGCTGCTGAATCAACCCCGTCCCTTGGAGATCCGTGTATGAAATCATTGCTCCAACCTAGGTGTTATAATGGTACTTGCTTTTTCTTCGTCGCCAGTACCTAGTTGGCGTCCTCCAACTCCACCAGCATGTGGAGCTTGAACAAGTCCTCCGTCGACAATTGCTCTCTTAAGTGCCTGTTCCTCAACCATGCGACCTCACATACACAACATTGCTTCATATACACAGACGGTTCCAAGTCATACCGAGGCATGGGTGCTGCAGACGTTTGTTCATGAGAGTTTTTAACCTTGTCTTTTCCGATGTGGCTTCTCTTTCCTCTGCTGAACTTTCAGCCATTCTTTGATATTTTGGACAGATCAAAATTTGCCCTTTAAAAATTTTGTTATTTTCTCCGACTGTCTTACAAGCGATTCGCTCTTTTAGCTCTTCCCATCCCAGAGTTGCAGAAATTTGCATCTGGAGGGTCCAGGATCCTTCCCGTCATCGGGTTCTATTTTATGGGTTCCCAGACACGTAAAAGTCCTGAAAATCGAGAGGCAGGATCAGATGGCCCGTTCAGCCTATTATGAGGCCCAGGATAACTCTACATTGGGGTTTCGAGCTTTCTTTTCCTCTATAAGGGGATCTGTTTTCATTTGTGGCAGGGCGAATGACATAAGTGGTAATCGTTTAAATTAAACAATATCAAATTGTTTTTTCATTTTGGTTTTATCCCTATATTACAATTAATTTGCCGCGATTTGTTTGGGCTACCAAATTTAATCAACCTGGATTCAGCAGTTGTTCAGCTTGTTTCTTCCTTAAATCTATCAAAGAGTAACCAACCCCTTCAAATTTGGTATTAAGACCCCGTTTTCTGGCCTCACTTCGAAATAGAGCATATAGTATAGGTTTTAAATGAATATTGCGTAAAATATTCCAGATAGCTCTTAGATCACAATAAAAATAACAACTTATATTTCGTTATTCAAAGGAATGAATTGTTGAATGCTAACGCGACTCTAAATTTTGCAGACGAATTTCTTAGGCATAATCTGGGCGACGTTAGGAAAACGTGAATTAAAAAGAAAGAGTTTAAGTGCAGATGAATTCCTTAGGTCTAACTTGGCGAAGTTCGGAAACCTGAATTAAAAACAAAGAGTTAAGAAAAATATATATTATTTAAGGGTGAATTTTTCAAGTAACAATTTATGATTGAATTAAGAATTACACGTGAATTAAATTTGAATGAGCTAACGGGAATGGATTTACAATTGATAAATATGGTTTGGTAATTAGTTTTTAACAAATGATGATTGATAATTAGAAATTGGATAAATAGTAATAAATTTATATGTAAATTGGTAAATAGATTGGATAAATAGATTATAGGTAAATTGGATGATAAGTAATTGGATGATAAGCAATTTTGGTAAATAGTAATTGGTAAATTGGTAGTTGGTAAATAGATTGGATTATAAGTAAATTGGATTGGTGAGTAATTGGATGATAAGTAATTGTATTATAGTTTAATGGATTATAACGGAGTTGAATGGGTCTGTAAATGAGACAAAAGAATCAAGCAATAATTCGGGATTCTTTTCGGAAATATTTAGCTAAACAATTACAATTCAAATATTTACAGACCTGTTCACCGATACAGCACAGCTAAGCGAATGAAGCCCCATGGATTATTTTTAAGACACTTTGGAGAGCCGGTGTACCAATCTCCTGATTTAAGTAAGGTTTACCAACCCTTCTTGAAATATATATATATATATATATATATATATATATATATATATATATATATATATATATATATATATATATATATATATATATATATAGTAAGAAATAAATATTTACATTTGTAGGGGTTTAGTCCGCTACAATAGTATACTCTCGCCCAACTTTATGAACTCCAACACCCACAACTTCCGGTTATTTGGGCAGTATACATTTCCTTATTTTTCATTTTCACTAGCACCACCACTTTTACATTCTATTACAATATAAAAATAGCCTCGATTAACGTTTGAGTGGGAACTGATGGTGTCGGGGGTGAGGGCACTTCGGCCAATGTCAGGCGCTAGAGTAAATCCCCAAATCAGGAGCAACGTAATGCTGCACTTCAAGGTCTGAGTTCGTTCCTTTGAGTCCAAAGTACTTTTCCACCTACCTTTACTTCGCTGAGATTGAGAAATCACGGTGGTTGTCATTGGCAGCTCCATTTTAATTTGCGTTTAATCTTTTGTTTTTCCTTGTCGTTTACTCAGCGCCTATGACATTACAAGTGAGACCTAACTCGATATTATCATAAATTCTTGTGATTTTCTCATTTATTTATGATCTTACTTCCTCTCCGATCATATATGCTGCACTTGGGGCTTTGTTGAAATTAGGGGTGTGGAGCTGGAAGAAAAATTTAATGTTCCGGCCCTGGCTCCACCTTTTTAATATGTTTAGCTCCACCTCAGGCTCTGACTCTGACCCAATTAAATTTCCAAAATCCAAATGTAATCGAAGTGATAATTGATAATACTCAATAATAAATAAATCAATGCAGGGGTCAATTTTGATTGGCAATGAAGGGGAAAATTACTCTTTTTAATCACACCTATTTAATATACAAATGAAAGGAAATTAATACTATGTATACAGTTTTTAGTTTTGGCAACTAAAAATTGAACAAAATTTAAAACAAATTCAGATTCATTTTTTTTTAAGAATCTGAACCTTTAAAGGTGTGCAAAAGTTTGACAAAAATGAAAATTATAAATAGCAATTTTTCCTTAAAAATAATAGCTTCTACTAAGTCTTTTTTCATTATAGATCTCAAATCTGATTTTATCATTTTTAATCCTGAAAATAGACGCTCCACACCAACTTGACTAGTTGGTGCTGCAATAATCACTTGCGCAGCATCTCTTAGAAATTTAGGGTACCTTAGTACTGCTTCATGTACTGATAACGTTGACTGGCGGTTAAATTTGTCACACTCAATAAAAAAACTCCCATACTTCAATCTTGAAATTACTATATGCAGAGTTAAGAGGAGAAACATATGGTACCTCTTGTTTACTTTCCATTCAAGTTCGTTTTGCTTGTATACCATGTTGTTTATCAATCATTTTTCTCAAATCCAACTCATTATCTGAAGTGCTACTAGTGTAGTGGTTTCACCCCTACAAGTTGTATATAAATTTCCCCAAAAACAATAAGTATATATATATAGTTATATCGGGAATGTATAAACTGGCAACATTTCCTTTCACCATGCCCACGAAAATACAGGCAGCGTCCCATTTCAATTGTGCTCCCGCTATTAACAGGTTGGTCAAAATTTAAGAATAATTCTTATTTGGTTTTCCCAATTTTTGTCAAAATTAAATTAATTCTGTGTATTTTGCCAATTAAAGACCTCCAAATTCACTTTAACTATTATTTACCTTAAGTAATTTACCTTAAGTATGGTCATTTATTACCCGATTAGGGTATTTAGACTCACACCAAGGTGGGGTGATCCTCTTCAGAGTATCAGCGTTACCTTTTAATAGTGCCTCATATAGGCACTAATAGGAGAATCTGTAGCTGAATTTGTCAGGATGGTTGCTCCATTCCTTCTCGAGCTTCGTCTTGAATGTGTTGACTGTGGGCGCATTGATAGATTCCTGGCTGAGGACGTTCCAAGCCTGGGTCACCCGCGCTGCAAAGAAGTGATTCCTTGGACTTGGCTGATGTTAGACCGGCAGTTTCCTGTCGTGTCCTCTGGTGGCCCTGCTGAGTGATGGCCTGAACATTGTGTTGCTGCAGACAGGGCATTCTCTATTAAACCGCATCGAGTCGAACCCCCTGAGTATTTTGAAGGCCCGAAGGATGTCTGTCCGCTGCCGCCTGTACTTCAGCGTTGGAAGGTCAAGAGTTTTTAAGCGTTCTGGATAGGAGAGTGAAGCAAACCCATAGACCAATCGAGTTGCTCTTCTCTGCACGTTTTCGAGTGCATCTCGGTCATGGTTAAGTTTGGGTGACCACACTACTGACGCATACTCAAGGTGTGGGCAAATAAGGCTTTTGTAAAGAAGCGTAAAGGAGTGCTTGTCCAGTGCTGTAAAGGTGTGCTTTATGCCCCTAGAATCGTATTTTCCTTGTTTGTCTGCATCTGTATATGTCTACTGAACTTTAGCCCTTGGTCAATGGTTACTCCCAGATCTTTTTCTTGTTTGATTCCATCCAGAATGTGGGTTATGCCATCTTTCTTCTTCATTGTGTAGACATGTTCAGCATTATTGTGGCCTAGGTGCATTACTTTACACTTTTCTGGATGAAATTTCATCTGCATGGTATGAGTCCAGGCCTGTAGCTGGTCAAGATCTTTCTGCAGGATGGTCTGGTGTGCTTCTTGTGAGTCTATTATTGCTTGATATATCTCGGTGTCATCAGCAAACATTAAGATGAAACTCTTCAGTAATTCTGGGATGTCATTTACAAAGAGTGAGAATAGGAGGGGGGCCCAATACTGTACCCTGAGGTACTTCTTAACCACTGCCCATTCTGAGAGAGCGCCGTTGACTGAGACCTGTTGCTTCCTTGTTGTTAGGAAGTTCCTCATCCACCCCAGCAGGGTGCCCTTAATTCCAAATGTCTCTATTTGTTTCAACAACTGTTCATGAGGAGTGCTTGTCCCGTGCTGTAAAGGTGTATTTTATGCCCCTAGAATCTTGTTTTCCTTGTTTGTCTGCATCTGTATATGTCTACTTAACTTTAGCCCTTGGTCAATGGTTACTCCCAGATCTTTTTCTTGTTTGATTCCATCCAGAATGTGGGTTATGCCATCTTTCTTCTTCATTGCGTAGACATGTTCAGCATTATTGTTGCCTAGGTGCATTACTTTACACTTTTCTGGATGAAATTTCATCTGCATGGTATAAGTCCAGGCCTGTAGCTGGTCAAGATCTTTCTGCAGGATGGTCTGGTGTGCTTCTTGTGAGTCTATTATTGCTTGATATATCTTGGTGTCATCAGCAAACATTGAGATGAAACCCTTCAGTAATTCTGGGATGTCATTTACAAAGAATAAGAATAAGAGGGGGCCCAATACTGTACCCTGAGGTACTTCACTCTTAACCACTGCCCACTCTGAGAGAGCGCCTTTGACTAAGACCTGTTGCTTCCTTGTTGTTAGGAAGTTCCTCATCCACCCCAGCAGGGTGCCCTTAATTCCAAATGTCTCTATTTGTTTCAACAACTGTTCATGAGGAACCTTGTCAAAGGCTTTTTCATAATCAAGGCAGATCACATCAACTGGTAGGCCGTGACTCAAAGCTTCCGTCCAAATGTCCAGTGCTTCAATCAGGTTTGTTACTGTAGACTTCCTAGATACAAAACCAAGCTGATTTGGGCTCGATAAGGTATTTTGCTTCAAGTGTTCGGTAATGTCTTCAGTGATGATTCTTTCAAGTATTTTCGATGCCACATATGTTAGTTATACTGCCCTATAGTTAGCTGGTTCTGTTTTCTTTCCCTTTTTTGTAAATGAGGACTACTGTGGCTATCTCCCATTGTGTTGGAACTTCCCCTTTCTACAGGCTCTGGCTGAACAAAATGCTTATGGGTGTCGCCAGTAGGTTGGCTAGCTCTTCTAGTACTCGAGGGTGGATTGCATCTAGCCACGTGACTTATCTGTCCTTAGGGCTTCAACCTTCTTGAGGACCCGGTCTCTTGTGACAGTAATCTGCAACTCCGATGTGAGTGGTTTTTCTGTAAAAGATGGTAATGAGGTTAGGTTCTCATATGTGAACATGCTCGCATATTACTCGTTCAAAATGTCTGCCTTGCTTTTGTCATCCGTCACATATCCACCCTTTTTGTTTTGAAGATTGGCCAGTGTTGCCCTAGTTGCTCGCCGGCTGTTGGCATATCTCCAAAAAGCTTTGGCATTTGTCTTTATTTCATTTGCCAACTTAGCCTCGAAGCTCTTGCGTGTTTTTCTAGTTTCATGTGATGCCTCATTTCTTGCTGTGATATACCGGAGATGGTCTTGACTATCCTTAGTATTTAGTTATCTAATCCAGTGATGATGTTTCTCCTTCATACTACGTAGTGCTATCCAATTCATCCAAAGGGGCTTTGCCTTTGTTCTTGAGTTAATATGGGTTTTAGAGGGTATGTATCTTTTTACCACATCTGTGATTGACATGTCTATGGTGTCTGCTATTTCTTGGGTGAATTTGGCTTCTAGTTTGTCTTCCAGTCTATATTCAATTTCTGGTGTATAGCAGTGAAATCTGCCTTGTTGTAATCCAAGTATAATTTGGATGGGGATGTAGATTCCTTGCTGAAAATCAGTTTGAAGGTAATGCCTACATGGTCACTAGCTCCCAGTGGGTCAAGGTGGGTTAGCTGTTCAATCATATCTCTTTCGTTGGTAAAAATCAAATCATCCAGGGTGGGATTCTGTTCCTGTCTAAACCATGAGGGCTCTGTGGTGTGTTGCAAGAGGAATGTGTCTCTGATGCACTCAATAAATCTTGAAAGGTGGTTCTCGGTTCTCATGCTATTAGGTAGTACTGGGTCTACAGTCCATGTTATAGTTGGGTGATTGAAGTCACCCATCAGAACTATATGCGTATAGTTATTAGAAGTGGCCCAGTGGAAGGTGTTGTAAAGGTTGGCATCATAGGTTTCTGCAACTGCGAGGCTGTCACTGCGGTATATGCATCTCATGAGAAGTTTGGAGCCACTTGAATATATTATTGTTGCCCAGGTGCTGTCCTTATATGGGTCTGAGCACTTGGGGAAAATTTTGCCTCGCCTTATGGGTTAATTTAACATATATGCATGTTCTCACTTTATATATATATATATATATATATATATATATATATATATATATATATATATATATATATATATATATATATATATATATATATATATTGTAATCGGCATATCATCCCTAATTTATTTACATATCGTATAGTTTCAATTATCAATCGCCCATTGTTCTATTTAATAATTGTCCACAATTTTCAAGTCTCCCCCCATTAAGTGCATTTCCTACTCATTGATTAATGACGTTGCCTGTTTTCAAAACACCATAATTGTCGTACTGCAAAGATTCTTAATTTTGTAATTCAAAGGACCTCAATAACTTAAGCTCTTTCCATGTTATATTATCTCAATTAAGATATTAAAATATTAGATTTCTCTAATAAATATATTTTGTTAAAACGTAGAATTAATATCCCTTCTTAAGAACTACCTTTATTTAATCCATTCAATTTTTAATCTCAATTTATTGCCAGAGTAATTTCTTACTTTGGCTGGTGCCCCAAATTCCCTAGGCTAATTACCATTAAAACCGTTCCACTTATTCTTAACCACTTTATAAGACACACACAAGAACTGCTTTACTACTAGTACTAGATGCTGAAGATGGCGTATTTGCAGTTTCTGCTTTTAGACATTCTTGAAAATTGCTCATTCTGAATACTATGGAATATACAGACAGACTCTTTGTCTTTGCTTTGTTGTTCATTAGTTAATAAGCATCTGTACTTTGGATCCAGATACACATCAGCTAAAAGAACATCCTTTCGCAGTAAATGATTTTCTCTTGTTTCCATGGAAGTCTTGATACCTTCAGCTGTAGTACTCTTAGTTTGAGAGAAGAAGTAAATAAAAGACCTCTATTCCTTAAAAAAAAACTGACCAGAAGTCGAATTTGCAGCTTGTAATAATATATGTTGACGGAGCACATTTTCAAGGTTTTTTCACTGAAACCCACATTGCTGCTGGCATTGTAATTTCCGTGTTCACCATCTCAATAAGAACAGGTTTCTATCCTAGTAGGGGCTCTATCATCATATTATTGGCTATCCAACCATTTAGCCTGATATAAAATGGCTACCTTTCCACTACGTCGTTGAATTATTTTTAAATTTTGATTTTCTTAAAGCTAGTACAACTTGCCTTATCTTGATAAAAAGAGTGACTGTATGTTTTGGTGCTAAGCGATCACCTAAGGTAAACTGTAGAGTGTGTACAGCACAACGCATGTGCTGGATTCTTGAGAGGATTGCAATTTCTTCTGCAGTACTATTTAACTGATCAGGTTTACTGTATCATCAGGCTCCATTCTGGGTTTTTTTCATCAGAATAAACTACTTATATTTCACATTCTACTTCTTCCTCCTTCTTTTTATTTAACTTTTCAATTGTACTGATCACATTTGATCAGTATTATCAATTACAATCCACAATACATTATCTTTTTCTATTTCACACTCTTGCCAAACATCACTCACAAGCTTATAAAGGTACTCACTTGTATATTTGACTTGGGTGTCTCTTACTCTCAATATACGTGTCACTGTCATTGGTTTCATCAATTAATCTAACATTTATTGCAAATTAGTTTGTTATTAAACGTGGGCAACCATACAGTTTTAAAAATTTTTAAAAACTTCCTCTTAGTTGATTTTTAAGAGCACATTTTTGTTCCTTTGCTTTTTTGACTACCAAAGATGTAATATTACATACTTCTATCGAGACTAATTTTGAATTTTTGTGTCATATCGCCTATTAAACCTAACATAGCTGGCTTATAAAAGAGGGAAAGAGGTGGGAATTCTTTAAGACTAATTCAATTATGTTATTTTTCAACTGATCTGGTGTTATGGCCACATTCATATTTGGAATGGTAAAATATTTAGTAAGCTCTGGTTGGCAGTGTTGACTTATAGTTGCTGATACACCAGAAGTACTGACTGATGACTTTTACATTTGCCTCTTTTCATTCTCTTTTGGAATCTTAGAAGCTTCAGGATGATTACTCTTTATGTGGCGCTTCAAATTATATGCTCTTTTTGGAATATTTCCTTTTTTGCTTAAAGGTCTGCAATTTTTGCTTCACAAGTTATAAGATCTCAGAGCTGGCAAAGACTGTGTGGTCCACTTCTGGGCCAGCTCTCCTTCAAACCACGCCGATGCACTTAAAGTGTGCATCTAAGCGGTTCTTAACCATGTTTATGGTTGTTGATTTAACAACGATCTCCGGAAACTCGTTCCACGAGGAAACCATCTTGTTTGAGAAAATACTCTTTGCTATATTTGTTTCAAATCTTCGTTTCTTAAGTTTGTATCCATGGCCACAGGTTCTTGAGGAGGCGTCCAACTCTAATAGGGTTTCAATTTTTACCCTATCAAAATTGCTTAGGATCTTAAACGCATTAAAAAAGACTCTCTGAATGGTTGTGTTAACATGACTTCACTAATGAGTTATTATCATCATCATTATCATCACCACTAACTCTATATTTTAAGAAGGGGATTTTTTTGAGTATTTTAATAATAATTTCATCTTAGTTTGGTTGTGACTTATGTTTTTTATCAAAGTTATTTCTAATAATTCCTTTATAATATCCAAAAACAAAATGGTGAAGTTCAGAAATAAATATAAGTATCGAAATTTTATGAATTTTTTAAAACCCAAAGAATTACAAATGGTGAAGTTCAGAAAATTTATTTCTATATCTCTTCTATAACTCTATATTGTACCAACGTGATAATTTGAAAAGGGGAGAATTTAGTTTAGAGTTCCTTTTTAAAATTATTATAATTGGGGAAATTCACAAAATTTATATAAATTTAACCATGGCTGCTTTTTTTAATTTTAAATTTTATTCTTAGTAGCTAAGCGCAAGCCTCCCCCCGTACGTGGGAGTGGCGAAGCCATTGCCTGCTTATTTCTATTATTTCGTAAACAAACTCAGAAAGTTTCAGAAAGTCAAACCAACCCAAATTTTTGCGAGTTATTTCAATATTGTAAAATTTATTTTGGACGTAACGTCACATTAAGCATGTCATTAAGGGGCGAGGCTATGGCAACGAAATTATGCACAAAACGACGATAGAATGACACGGATCCCGAAAAGGAACGAAGCTGTTTCTTCGTTCGGAGGAGCGGCATTTCAGAAATAACCTTTACCTTGTCGGCCTGGGGAAGCATTTGATTCCTACCGACTTGGAAATCAAGGTAGTTAATAGTGTCATAGGCGAAGTGACACTTTGTCGGGGCTACCGTGAACCCGTTTACGCGTAACCGGGATAGAAGCGCGCACAGAGACCGCACCTGTTGGTCACATGCACGAGTAGCGACGTACACGTTATCGAAATAAAACGTCACATTCGATAGGCCATTTAAACACCGGTGCATGATCCGGTTATAACTTTCGCAAGCAGTTACCAATGCAAAAGGAAGTCGGATAACTGAAATAACCCCTTTTCAGTAGCGTAAGCAGTAAATCGTTTGAATTGCTCTGAAAGCGGCACTTGGTGGTAGGCTTTACAGAGGTCGATCTCGGAGATGAACTTCGCGTCTTCGAAGGCATGAAGACTTTCGTCGATTAGGGGTATCGGTTCCGAGTCGAACTGTGTAATCGCGTTTAATTTGCGAAAATCGACGCACATCTTAAACCACTTGTCAGGCTTCCTAACTATGACAAAGGGGGGAGCAGAAATCGGACGACGAAGGTTCTATTATTCCTAATTTTAATAAGTTCTCGATCTCTGCAGTGAAAGTCGGCCATAAATGTACGGGTATGGGATAAGGCTTGGTCCTTATCGCATCTTGAGCAGTGAAGACACTCTCATGTGTAAATTGGGTTGAGCAACCCGGGAATTTTGAAATGACGACGGGAGAGAGGGGCGAGATTGGGGTTTACGTCTAAGTAGGAGTTAGGCTCCGCTTGGGAGGAAGGGGGGAGGAACAGACGGCAGGGGAGACGCATCGTCTGCTTCTACGCACACCGTTTGGACCAGACACAAGGCTTCAACGGTATAGGAGTGTCTTGCGCTTGACGGGGGACGAATGTGGCCTATTAGGACGATTGCGACCTGGGCGAAGGGCTCGGCCACTCTCTGGATCATATGGAGGGGGGGGGGGATACACGCCCCTTTGGAGGTGACCTTCTGGCAAAGGTCACATGACTTGCAAAAGTCGATAATTTCTTTGTCCGCACCTGGTCCAAAGAAATATTTAAAAACTCGGTGTGCCATTTTGTTATGGCTGAAATGTCTGGCCATTAGGCCATCATAAGCCATCTTTAGAATCGGTTCGATATACGTTCTAGGCACACACAACGCGTTGGTCGGGGGACTCTCCGGTTCAACAGAAGAACGGTATAATAACGCGGCCTCCACGGTGTATTCGATCTTCGAATTGCCTCGCACCATTTGTCTCCTTCTTCCTTGATTTTTCCCACAGGGGTTGTAATGTGGAGCAATTCTTCTGCGCCTCAGCAAATTGAACTTTGGTGTTGAGGTCGACGTCTGGGGACGATAGGGGGCACTGGAAGCGATACTTCTTTCTCGGCCTGGACCCTAGTAACGACCGGCTGAGAAATTGGGTTTTGGGAGAACTGTGCGCTATGTCCGATAAGGACGGAGCAGAATTTTATCGGGGCCGCGACTACGTCGGCCCATCCGGTGAAGTACTGGCACTAAATATGGCACTGTACCACTGGGAACCTGGTGACACGATCTAAGAAATCATGCACCAACGCGAACCTGTTATGCTGGCGGCTTACGGGGGAGTAGTAGTTTGTCGGATACTACTATGCAGGTGCAACTTGTATCTCTAGCCAAGGTTGACATTCGGTGACCATTTACTGCGCCATTTTCAAACTGGAGACCACCGGGGAAACTCTTGTTGAACAGGAAATTTACCTGTTGATCCGGGGGAGAGGGAGCAGGAGCCGCTGGCGATGCGGTTGGCGGATTAGGCGAGGGGGCAGCAGAGATTTGGTGGACCTGGTGACTCGATGAGGTCCTCAGTTGAGAATTTGGGGGGCAATTGTAACTTAAGTGCCCAGAGGTACCATACGTAAAGCATACAATTGGTCTACGTTGGTAGTTGCTAGGCGTAGAGGGGAGTATTGAAGGCTTCACGTCCTTTTGCTCTCGCGGCGGGTGGGGCCTGTACTTGCTCAGCGCTTGCACTTTCACGAAGCCGTTGTTGCCCTTGGGTTAGCTTCGCTTAAACCCAAACTTGTGTTTGGGGCAGGCGGGATGGTTTTTCTTGACCTCCTTGGGGTAGAGGTCGTGAGTGGAAGCGTGAAGGTCGGCTTTTTCCACGCACTCCTTGAAATTGGACGCACTTCTGCTCGCTATGAAGGCCCTTAGTTCGCGAGGGAGGGTCGACATCAGTTGATCCCTTAGAATGAAGTCAAATAGAGACTCATAATCATTTGATGCTTGTGCGGAATCCAGCAAGAATTGGAAGTTACGCCCAAGCTTGAATCAAAAATGTCTGTAGGTTCGGCCTGCTGTATTCGCGCGGAGCGGAATCTAACCCTATACAATTCTGGATTCATGTTATTAGCAGAAAGAAGTTCTGTCTCTAGAGTTGAATAATTAAGGGTAGCCTCTAAAGGAAGCGAAATGAATATGTCGCAAAGATGAGAGTTCGAGAGTGGAGGTAGACGGGCGACGCCATCTAATTCTAAGTCCCAATTATTTACTTCGAAGAGAAAAAATCTTCTCCATCCTTGTATGCGGGGAGTTTTAGTGAGGGGACTTGAGCCTGTTTATTTCTAGATCCTACGGAGTTTATCTCGACTTGGTCACGGCTTATCTCTCTCTCATGCTGCCTAATTCTTTCTCTCTCTCCTCTGCTTTTCTCTGCGCTTGCCTCTCTTTTACTTCTTTCTGTGTTTTCCTGTCTTCGGAATCTCTGTGCTTTTCTTTCGGCACGTTCGTTACGTTTATCTTCCTGGACGTAAGCGACTTTCGACCTTTGCACACGAAAAAGCTACCAGAGCTATTGAAGGTTTACCCCAAAACAAATATAAATTCTACTAGCGACAAAATTATTAAAAATTTCTAGTAAAAATCGAATGAACTCCCACAGAAAAATAAATAAATAGCTAACGAGGGAATCTGACTCACGACACTAAAAATGTTGGTTATTGTTAACACTTAGCTGGTATCCTTTTTTAAGGAACTTGGAAAACTGTGGACAAACCACACCAGAATGGGTTTAAAAATTGGTTGTTACCCGTTAATCAAAAAGAAAATTGTCCTAATATATTGGTGTTCAGGTGTTCAGATATTCTTGGTAATGCATCTGCTATTAATTGAACTTAGTGCTTTAAAATAAGGTGGGCAGGATTCTTAGGAATACCCCACACCCTGGTGCCAAATTATATATATATATATATATATATATATATATATATATATATATATATATATATATATATATATATATATATATATATATATATATATATATATATATATATATATATATATATTCATATATATACTTGTATATATATTTTATAAAGATGCCATGTTGGATATAGTAATTGTTATATTCGACAGCAGAAGAGGCATTTTTTAGTTTCTGGATAACTTTCATAAATGATTATCCCTTAAAAGAGGGAGGACCATAAATATTTTAAATCATTATTTATTATTCGCCCGAGGCTTCTTTCAACCACATTAGTCATCTTCAGGGGCTACACTGATAAATTTAAAGAATTATTGTTCTATAAATACAAAATATATGTAGATATTTTACAAGATTGCGAGGAGTAACATAGAAAAAATAAACTTGAGATCAAAATGTCTATGTCTATGTACCAATATTCATTTCAAAACGGTGACTGTGAGCATTGTAACTTTTAGTACATAGGCGTAACATCAAGTCTTATTTCTTAAAGAGGAGTATTAATTTTGATGTATTTTCCTGTCGTTTTTTAATCATATATGCAGTCAAAATATTTCAATAGAAAATTACATATGAAGCTCAAAATATCTATGAACAAAATAAGTACTGGAAATCTACGTATTTTACCAACAATTATTTCAGACCGATGACTGTGAGCATCGAAACGTCTTTGTTGAATGCAAATTTTGTTCAAGACCATTCTGTATTTTGCCTTAATTAATTTCCTTTCTAAACTTTCTCTTCTTTTAACTATCTTTTTTATTCCATCTTGTAGATGATGGATTACTTGTCCAGTATTCCTCTCTTTTTAAATGAATGTGTTTGGTAAAAAACAAACTAAATTGCTAAGCTTTTGATCTTATTCGATCACCTTCGGAGCGTTTTTAAATATTCTTGCCTCCTTTAACAATGTAATGAGTGGAGTGAGGATCTGGCAGAAAGTGAAAGAAAACGATTTTTAAGGGCTATTTATTCCGCCTTGGTTAAATGTAACGTTAGAGGAAATGAGCCACTCCTTTGAGTTGATTTTTTAAAATAGTTTTAATGTGTGATTCCAGCTTGTCGCTTGACTGCTGATGTCCCGCTTATCTTCATTTATTAATATGGCTTCTAAGATGTTAAGCCTCGTTCTATTCACCTCTTTTCTTTTAATAATGGTGTTATTAACGAGCATCTCTCGTTAGGTTAATATTTTGGACACTCTCCATATGGTGCTTAGGCCCTCCACTTTGTAGGTGCATAGTAACCGTCTCGAAAGTGTGGTAGTTGTCATGCCAATATATTTAGAGTTTTTATAAAGCTTACAGTCCTCATCGTGGCAGATGAACTCGTAAACTATGTTGGTTGACTTGAGATTCGAAGGGTTTAGGCAGATGTTATATATATATATATATATATATATATATATATATATATATATATATATATATATATATATATATATATATATATATATACATTATATATATGGAAAGGTGGGATAAGACGGACCCATGAGGTGAAATGAAACTCCCCAATCTAATCCCAGCCAGAAAGGACAAGGTTCCGATTGGGGCTGCTAGATATCCTTCCCGTCATTCCTAAGTGATGTATTTGCAGGCAGAAGTCACGCTCATTAGTCCATTTGTGCTCAGGTGGGAAGTTACGTTTTTTCATGGTGCTGATGTTATTTGCACAAGGTAAGATACTGGATTATTTGCATTGACATATTAGCTATAATGACTTACTATTTATGCTGCATATACCCATTTGTGTTTACATTATAGGTATGTGCCATAAATTGCTATACAAAATATTGATGTTCTGTTAAAAACTTCTGAGATTGAATATTTACTTTTGGGGTAAGATGGAACCCATGGGGTTCCGTCTTACCCTTCACTATAAATATTTCACAAACCCTTAGGATTTTCTTTCCCTTTTCTTTATAAATGCCCCGGAAATACGTGAGAGTCAGTGGTAGTGAGGAATGGAATGAGGCAGCTATGAACAGTGCAATAGATGCAGTTCGAGAAAAAAGATGGGCTTGAAAAAAGCCTCAAAAGAATTTAATGTACCCAAGACTACTCTCAGTCGCCATTTCGGAGATAAAAATAAGTTAGCAACTGGTTCAACAAAGGTAAGAAACTGTCTAGCACATGCTAAAGTTAACTATCTTCTCTAGCACTTCCTGAAAGTTTAACCCCTTTTGAATGACTTATGCATTGATTTCTGTCAACCTTTGTCTTTAATACTTGCTGTGTGTTGCCCTGCAAAATTTTATGTTTTGTCATATTTTTTTTATTCAAACTTCTAACAAATTACATCTGTCTCATTTTTCAGATGCTTGGCCCTATCAGGATGGTATTCAGTGCTGCACAAGAAGCAGAGTTGGTTACTCACATTTCATTGATGGGGGAACGATTTTTTAGACTGACTACAAGGGATGTTTGCTACATTACATTCCATGCAGTGAAAAAAATAACATGGACCACAAATTTAACAAAATGGTGAAATCTTGCTACGAAACAGGTTTCTTCATTTCATGCTTAGTTTACATCCTTGTATGATACGCATAAGAGTTTGCCTTTATTCCAATTACAGCACCTGTTTCTGTCTTTTAATCAGATGGGCTTGCTGGTAAAGACTGGTTACTAGGCTTCCAACGGTGCCACCCAGAAATTGCAATTCGAACTCCAGAACCAACTTCTGCTGCTCGAGCAACATGCTTCAATCAAACAAATATTGAAAAGTTTTTTTGACATCTTATCTTCAGTTCAAGCAGATTATTCCTTTCCTTCACACAGGATTTTTAATGTCGATGAGACAGGTGTTACAACGGTGCAGATAAAGCCTACAAGAATGCTCGTTCTGCGGGGTTAACAACAGGTTGGCACACTGACTTCTGCTGCAGTTTCCTGCATGTCTGCTGGTGGCCAATTTGTTCCACCTTTCTTCATCTTCCCACAGGTTCGAATGGTGCAAGAATTGAAGGATGGTGCTCCTCCAGCAACTGGATTTGAATACCATCCATCTGAGTGGATGCAGCTCTCCATTTTTACTGAATGGTTTTGTAGATAGAGGGGAGTAAGAAAAGGGGCAAAGAAAAAATAATAGCGTAGGCGAGTTGGGAACAGCTTTTTGCGTCCCTGGGACCACGGTTAGCCAGCGACGAATCTACTCCGCCATCCTGAGTATCAAAAAAGACTCATTCAAACGAAGCTTTTAAGCCACTCGCCTGCACTTCTCGTACGCTATACAACCCCCCGTCCCTCCTAGAAGCGGAGCGTATTTTGAAAAAATGAAGAGAGCCCGTTTGAAAATGTTATCCAAGGGCTAACGCTCCCCCCTCCCGGGTCTGGGCACCATTGTAGACAGATGAGAGTAGGAAAAGGGCCAAAGAAAAAATAATAGCGTAGGTGGGTTGCGAACAGATTTCCGCGTCGCTGGACCACTGTTAGCCAGCAGCGAATCCACTCCGCCATCCTGAGTCTCAAAAAGACTCATTCAAACGAAGCTTTTAAGCCGCTCGCCTGCACTTCTCGTACGCTATAGTTTCTCCACTTTCTAACTCACACCAAGCCATCAGTGGATGATCCAGTATTAATGATTATGGATGGCCATATGACTCACATAAAGAATCTTGATATCATAAGTCTTGCCAGGGACAATTATGTCATGATTGTCATTTTGCCACCATATTGTAGTCACAGAATGTAGCCACTGGATGTTTCCTTCATGAAACCACCGAATGCCTAGTATGTGAGGGCTATTGAAACATTCATCAGAAATAATCTTGGCAGGCAGTTGACCATCTACAAACTAAGTGCATTGTTTGGAGAGGCCTATCTACAGGCTGCTCTTCCAAACACAACCATCAATGGGTTTAGGAAAACAAGAATTTGCCCATTGAATAAGCATGTTTTCGGCAAAGCTGACTTTTTACCTGCCCACCCCACAGATATTCCATTAAATGGTGAACAAGAAGCGGAGAATCTGGATGACCCAGTTGCCCCTCCAATCATGACTACTGAGAATGAAATTTAATCGGGGGTAACTGATGAACCAGAACACTCAAGTGCTGTGCCTGAACCTGTAGCACCAAACGTGACTCGAAACCTGATCAGGCCAGGTAGTTAACCCCAGGAAATAATTCCTTTGCCAAAGGTGGCCGCAACTACACGAAAGAAAAGACCCAGGTCTCAAGGTTGAGCTCTTATTATGACAGCATCTCCATATAAGAAAGAGCTAGAGTCAGAAATTCAGAAGAAAAATGATAAAGAACTCACTCTAGCAAAGAAGCGCAAAGAGAGAGAAGCAAAGAAGAACCAGAAACTCTAGCATCCAAAAAGCGACCTAACAAAAGCATGATAAAACAAAAAACAACACAGCAAGCGCTGGACCATTCTGGGTTCATGAAAGTGACAGTGAGAGTGAGGAAAATTCAACTGTCTGTTTGTATTGCAATGACACATTTAGTAATTCTTTGAGAGGTGAAGGATGGGTTTGTTGTGCCATTTGCAAGAAATGGGAACATGAGCAATGTGCAGGAATGCAAGATGATGAAGGGTTTTTTGTGTGTAAACTATGCTGGTAATGATCAGTTTCTTTATGTTATGGTATAGCCATTTTACAGGAGTAAAATGGGAAATGCACAGGGGTACAGGATGATGAGGAAAATAGTTTTCTACGTCATTTGTGCCAGTAAAGATGTTTCTTTGTTTTAAGATTGAAGATTATGACAAACATTTAAAGGGGTAAGATGGACCCTGGTGGGCATCTTAGCTAGTCATATTTTATTTTGGTAGCATAAAATAGTTTTTTTGAACATTCAATGTTTCAATCTTTTCCTCCAAAAACCTAACAAAATTATATAAATATGGTTTCTAAACTAGTTCTTTTGTTAAGTAGTCCATCTTATGTCGAAGTATGGCCCAGTGTACGGGAATAGACGCACACGGGCTCTAAGGTAGGCTAAGCAAGGTAACAGATGTTATTGTTCTAAAATGCGATTTGAATAGTTAGCTGCAGCTGTGTGACTAAGGAATATTCCAAACACAACGACAAAAATAGATTTTAATACACACTAAATAAAAGGCACAAAATAAATATGGATATATATAGGGACATGAATAAGACGGAATTAGGTTCCGAATACTAATTAGATAACCAGGGTTATTGAATGGTTATAATGGGAAATTTAGGGTAGTGAGTGATTTAGTTCCTTTGAACCTCGAGAGTAAATCAAGGGGAACTTGGGGGAAAGTATTCGTGACCTTGATTACTCACGGCTGTAGCCGAGAAGCCGAAAAGGGTGATGCTACTTTCTTCAAACTCTGATTTGGCGAGATGCGTGCTTCTTGTACTCAAGAGGTCACCGGATGAACTTCGAAATGGGGAGAGGTGACTTCTCCAAACTCGGATCGACCGAGTTATCGGGCTTCTTGTCCTCAAGACGTCACCGGTCAAACTTCGAAGGTGGGGAGGGATGACTTCTCCAAACTCGGATTGAGCGAGCTATCGGGCCTCTTGCCCTCAAGAGGTCACAAGAAGAAGTTCGGAGGACGGCTTCTCCAATCCTTGATCCGAAGGTGGTTGAGAAAAGCTAAAGTTGCCTCACGAGACCCTTCTTCCTGCCTAGAAGATACGAGTGTGATGTCTAGCTCTTCCCTGGCTTGCGACCGTCACTAAACATTCTCGGGAGAGAGCGTCGTTGAATCGAACTCCTTTCGGGACAGCGTCGTCTAACCGAATCTGTGAGTAATCCTTGAGAGGGTGCATATATACCTGGATTTCTCCAAAACAAGGGGAGAAAGAGGGGCCTTCTCGAACCCTCGTTATCGGCCGGGACAACCGAGCGTGTACTTAGGGGAAAGTGTAAGAGGCCGGGTTCAGTGGGTCAGACGGAACGACCAGCGGCTGGTGCCATAAAAGTTGTTCGAGGCAAACCTAAAAAATAGATGAGTCCTCTCACGACCCGCGGGGTTATTGAATGGTTATAATGGGAAATTTAGGGTAGTGAGTGATTTAGTTCCTTTGAACCTCGAGAGTAAATCAAGGGGAACTTGGGGGAAAGTATTCGTGACCTTGATTACTCACGGCTGTAGCCGAGAAGCCGAAAAGGGTGATGCTACTTTCTTCAAACTCTGATTTGGCGAGATGCGTGCTTCTTGTACTCAAGAGGTCACCGGATGAACTTCGAAATGGGGAGAGGTGACTTCTCCAAACTCGGATCGACCGAGTTATCGGGCTTCTTGTCCTCAAGACGTCACCGGTCAAACTTCGAAGGTGGGGAGGGATGACTTCTCCAAACTCGGATTGAGCGAGCTATCGGGCCTCTTGCCCTCAAGAGGTCACAAGAAGAAGTTCGGAGGACGGCTTCTCCAATCCTTGATCCGAAGGTGGTTGAGAAAAGCTAAAGTTGCCTCACGAGACCCTTCTTCCTGCCTAGAAGATACGAGTGTGATGTCTAGCTCTTCCCTGGCTTGCGACCGTCACTAAACATTCTCGGGAGAGAGCGTCGTTGAATCGAACTCCTTTCGGGACAGCGTCGTCTAACCGAATCTGTGAGTAATCCTTGAGAGGGTGCATATATACCTGGATTTCTCCAAAACAAGGGGAGAAAGAGGGGCCTTCTCGAACCCTCGTTATCGGCCGGGACAACCGAGCGTGTACTTAGGGGAAAGTGTAAGAGGCCGGGTTCAGTGGGTCAGACGGAACGACCAGCGGCTGGTGCCATAAAAGTTGTTCGAGGCAAACCTAAAAAATAGATGAGTCCTCTCACGACCCGCGGGGTTATTGAATGGTTATAATGGGAAATTTAGGGTAGTGAGTGATTTAGTTCCTTTGAACCTCGAGAGTAAATCAAGGGGAACTTGGGGGAAAGTATTCGTGACCTTGATTACTCACGGCTGTAGCCGAGAAGCCGAAAAGGGTGATGCTACTTTCTTCAAACTCTGATTTGGCGAGATGCGTGCTTCTTGTACTCAAGAGGTCACCGGATGAACTTCGAAATGGGGAGAGGTGACTTCTCCAAACTCGGATCGACCGAGTTATCGGGCTTCTTGTCCTCAAGACGTCACCGGTCAAACTTCGAAGGTGGGGAGGGATGACTTCTCCAAACTCGGATTGAGCGAGCTATCGGGCCTCTTGCCCTCAAGAGGTCACAAGAAGAAGTTCGGAGGACGGCTTCTCCAATCCTTGATCCGAAGGTGGTTGAGAAAAGCTAAAGTTGCCTCACGAGACCCTTCTTCCTGCCTAGAAGATACGAGTGTGATGTCTAGCTCTTCCCTGGCTTGCGACCGTCACTAAACATTCTCGGGAGAGAGCGTCGTTGAATCGAACTCCTTTCGGGACAGCGTCGTCTAACCGAATCTGTGAGTAATCCTTGAGAGGGTGCATATATACCTGGATTTCTCCAAAACAAGGGGAGAAAGAGGGGCCTTCTCGAACCCTCGTTATCGGCCGGGACAACCGAGCGTGTACTTAGGGGAAAGTGTAAGAGGCCGGGTTCAGTGGGTCAGACGGAACGACCAGCGGCTGGTGCCATAAAAGTTGTTCGAGGCAAACCTAAAAAATAGATGAGTCCTCTCACGACCCGCGGGGTTATTGAATGGTTATAATGGGAAATTTAGGGTAGTGAGTGATTTAGTTCCTTTGAACCTCGAGAGTAAATCAAGGGGAACTTGGGGGAAAGTATTCGTGACCTTGATTACTCACGGCTGTAGCCGAGAAGCCGAAAAGGGTGATGCTACTTTCTTCAAACTCTGATTTGGCGAGATGCGTGCTTCTTGTACTCAAGAGGTCACCGGATGAACTTCGAAATGGGGAGAGGTGACTTCTCCAAACTCGGATCGACCGAGTTATCGGGCTTCTTGTCCTCAAGACGTCACCGGTCAAACTTCGAAGGTGGGGAGGGATGACTTCTCCAAACTCGGATTGAGCGAGCTATCGGGCCTCTTGCCCTCAAGAGGTCACAAGAAGAAGTTCGGAGGACGGCTTCTCCAATCCTTGATCCGAAGGTGGTTGAGAAAAGCTAAAGTTGCCTCACGAGACCCTTCTTCCTGCCTAGAAGATACGAGTGTGATGTCTAGCTCTTCCCTGGCTTGCGACCGTCACTAAACATTCTCGGGAGAGAGCGTCGTTGAATCGAACTCCTTTCGGGACAGCGTCGTCTAACCGAATCTGTGAGTAATCCTTGAGAGGGTGCATATATACCTGGATTTCTCCAAAACAAGGGGAGAAAGAGGGGCCTTCTCGAACCCTCGTTATCGGCCGGGACAACCGAGCGTGTACTTAGGGGAAAGTGTAAGAGGCCGGGTTCAGTGGGTCAGACGGAACGACCAGCGGCTGGTGCCATAAAAGTTGTTCGAGGCAAACCTAAAAAATAGATGAGTCCTCTCACGACCCGCGGGGTTATTGAATGGTTATAATGGGAAATTTAGGGTAGTGAGTGATTTAGTTCCTTTGAACCTCGAGAGTAAATCAAGGGGAACTTGGGGGAAAGTATTCGTGACCTTGATTACTCACGGCTGTAGCCGAGAAGCCGAAAAGGGTGATGCTACTTTCTTCAAACTCTGATTTGGCGAGATGCGTGCTTCTTGTACTCAAGAGGTCACCGGATGAACTTCGAAATGGGGAGAGGTGACTTCTCCAAACTCGGATCGACCGAGTTATCGGGCTTCTTGTCCTCAAGACGTCACCGGTCAAACTTCGAAGGTGGGGAGGGATGACTTCTCCAAACTCGGATTGAGCGAGCTATCGGGCCTCTTGCCCTCAAGAGGTCACAAGAAGAAGTTCGGAGGACGGCTTCTCCAATCCTTGATCCGAAGGTGGTTGAGAAAAGCTAAAGTTGCCTCACGAGACCCTTCTTCCTGCCTAGAAGATACGAGTGTGATGTCTAGCTCTTCCCTGGCTTGCGACCGTCACTAAACATTCTCGGGAGAGAGCGTCGTTGAATCGAACTCCTTTCGGGACAGCGTCGTCTAACCGAATCTGTGAGTAATCCTTGAGAGGGTGCATATATACCTGGATTTCTCCAAAACAAGGGGAGAAAGAGGGGCCTTCTCGAACCCTCGTTATCGGCCGGGACAACCGAGCGTGTACTTAGGGGAAAGTGTAAGAGGCCGGGTTCAGTGGGTCAGACGGAACGACCAGCGGCTGGTGCCATAAAAGTTGTTCGAGGCAAACCTAAAAAATAGATGAGTCCTCTCACGTCCCGCGGGGACGGGGATGGGAATAAGCCGGCGGGGAGGTAGCCTTCAATTTCAGCGTCATGCTTCGGTGTGAATTTCTCACTGACCTGTTGGCCAGTCCAAAAATGGTGAATGAAGTGTGTGTGGGGGGGGGGGGGGGGGGAGTGACGGCTCCCTTTCTCTCCCGAAGTAATATCTTAGGAGGTGGGAAAATACTCCTATTTTAGTGGATCCCTCTACATACACACATACCAAACCTTAACAAACAAAGGGATTATTCGATTCAATATTTTAGAGCATTGCTCACTTATATAATTTCAGACTTATAGAAAGCAGTTTGTAGGGGCTTTACTTTATTTAATAGGGTACAGAAGTACTACAGTTAATGGGTTGACAGCACAGTATCATAGATGTGTGAAGAGAATTACTACTGGGTTGAATTATAATAATAACACTGGTCAACCTTTTTCTTCGAAATCTCAGTTGCATAAGATTTTTTTACTTATTGTTACTCTTTTCGACTTGTTAAATTTAAATCTGAAAACGGTTCAGCTCTACATTCTCTAGTTTTCATACAATTTTATTTTTTTTATTCTAGCCGTTTTTGGTCAAATTAATTACTTACATATTTATGTTATCAACAAAGATATTAAAATTGTTTTGTTTTTCTTTCAGATCTGATCATGGCCACAATGAGACGTCAATGTGTGAACGAGCCAGACGCTTCTCCTTTAATTGTGGATGCTTCATGCATATTCATCAAAGGCGTAATATAACATCATATGTGAGGCTTGTGTATAAAAGGTACTTTGGACTTACTCCTGGCGGCTAATACAAGAAATGGGCCCCGCATACTCTGTATCATAACTGCGAGGAAATGCTGCGTGACTGAACAAAAGGGAAACGTAAGGGTTTGATTTTTGGAATTCACATGACCTGGCGAGAACCAACGGACCACACTAATGACTGCTATTTTGTCTGGTCAATACAAAAGGCATTGGCAAGCAAAACAGGCACATAATTTCATATCATAGTATCCCCTCCCAATCCCAGTTTTTTAAAGATTTTTCCATCTAAAGATGTGAGTAGTGACCAAGAGCAAGTGCCTACTGATGAAAGTCAAGAAATACTTTCAGAATTCGGCGATCCTTCTTATGTGACCCCGGAGTCATTAGCTCCTTAACAGTTTAGCCAGCCAGAGCTGAATGACCTTGTACGTTATTTGGTTCGCTCTAAAAATGCCACTAAAGTGTTAGCCTCCAAGTTTCAAGTAATGAATCGTCTGAGCCATGTAACTAAAGTTTCATACTTCCGACATCTGGATCAGGTTTTTGTACCATTGTTTTTTTTTTTACAGAGGTGACTAACTTTGTTTATTGTCATAATATCTCAGGTCTTCTCCCGGAATTAGGGATGCCATTATACAATCTAAATAAACTGGCGATTATTTCTAGATAGTTCTAAGCGCAGTTTGGCGTGTTTTTACTTCATAATGGCAATATCTATGCATCTGTTCCAATTGGACATTCTGTGTATTTACGAGAGGAACATAATGACATTAAAAGTGTGATTGACCTACTAAAATACTACCAGACAACTGCACAATTTGTGTGAACCTCAAAATGGTTAATTTCCTCCTAGGTCAACAAAGAGGATTTACAAAGTATCCCTGCTATCTTTACATGTGGAACAGCCGAGCTCGAGAAAAGCATTGGAACTAGAATGAATAGCCAACACGTGAGACTCTGGAATCAGGTATGCCAAATATTGTCAACAATCCAATTGTCAGCTGAGAAAAGATCATTTTTCTTCCTCTCCATATCAAGCTGGGTTTGATGAAACAGTTTGTCAAAGGCGTTGAATACTGACGGTGACTACTTCCAACACATATATTCTGTCCTTCCTGGTTTGTCTTTCGAGAAGATCAAGGCAAGTTTTTTTGATGGACCACATATTCCTGTACTTATATCTAATCAAAAGTTGCCAGAAAGATGAACGACAAGGAAAGGAATGCATGGCTTTCATTTGTGGCGATGATGGCAAACTTTTTCTGTAATAAAAAGGCTGACGAATATGAAACTCCCGTAGCTAATATGTTGTCAGTTTTTCGCGATCTTGGATGTAACATGAGTGTCAAAACCCATTACATGTACAGTCATCTTGATAGATTCCTTGAGAACCTAGGGGCAGTAAGTAACGAGCAGGGCGAGTGGTTCTATCACATCAAGACCATGGAAGCGGAAATTCATGCCTAAGTAGACTGCAATTGAACTTTGCCTCCTCATAGTAACAAATGTGTTATCGACCAATCAGTTTTTTGTACTATAGCCATTGTTTATTTGAGAAAGTGTTTCAAATCGTGATCTTGAATAGATTTATACATACTATCTTGCATTTTCGTTTTTATTACCCAGCTATATTAATGAGTTTTATAACATATTTCATCACATATTTCACCGAATAGACTACGACGTGAATGTGATCATGGCGAAATTTTAAGATCTTCAAATGCCGTGATTGCCCAAAAAAAAGTAGAGCACTGAGGAGAAAAAAACAGCGCAATAAATTAGGTTATATCATTGTAGCTTATGAGAAATGCAGACCAGCGGCTTAAAAGCTTTATTTGAAAGAGTCTTTTTTTGAGACTCAGGATAGCCAAGTGGATTCGCCGCTGGCTAACAGTGGTCCAACGACGTGGGAAGCTGTTCGCAACTCGCATACCCTATTATTTTTTCTTTGCCCCTTTTCCTACTCCTCTATCTACACCATATCTCGGTACGAAGGATGGTTCAACAACTTGAACAACCAAGTGTTTGATATCAATGCAACAGAAACTTTGTTGACCAGTGTAATCTATTATGCTCTTCTTGAAACAAACTAAATGATTTAATATACAGTTTCCTTACTTTCGGTGGATATTTGCGGCCCTTCGAAGAGTCCGGTTGTGCCTTTTCTGGACTTCCTTAGCTGCGAACTTAATCATTTATGTTAACTTTAATCTCGAATACCGATAAGTAACCTACATTTTTAAATAACAAACGTGAAGCGCCCCCATACTAAGATCCACGACGGTTAGCTAAGCTGCCTCAGTTCACCCATGGCTTCGGCCTCGGGAGTCCCGGAAGATAGCTCCCATGGCGAGTGGCAAACTCCATCACCTCACCGAAAAAATAAAAAAAAGAAGTGTCTCAAGAAAGCTTGGAAATAGACGATGGTAAACATGTAGATTAGCGGCCCGGCCGAAAAAAAAAATTGTGTAAATATTATCGTTCACTCGTGTCGGAATATTCATGCGCTAGACGATAACGCTGACATATTTTTGTCACAACCTATTTCAAACTGCTTTTCCATCCTAACTCAACCATCCTAACTCAACTTGACCAAACTATTCCATCACTAGAATCAGACCAATTTGATCTGAACCCTATGTTACCCCCTCTCACTAAAGCCTCTTGCGCACTTGTAAATAAAAAGTCTAAATCAAATATCCCAAATATCCGAGTCGAACGGCCTCTGTTTTAAGGCTTCAAACTCCCAGGAAAACTACATCCAGAGGATTGCATCCAGAAACAAGGGTATCACCAATCAAGGCTTGTCAAGAACTAAATCATGCAGCTATAGATATATACAAACAATATTAATATATACAAAACTTAGGAACCATCACAACCTTCCTTCCCCATAAACTCATCCAACCTACTCTTAAATACATTTAGATTTGGACTACCTACTACCCTCTGCGGCAATTTGTTCCAGAAGTCTACCACTCTATTGGTGAAAAAATATTTTCTTAAATCCAACCTACACCCTTGCTTTTTAATTTTCAAGTGGTGACCTCTAGTCCGATTTCCATCATCTAACTCCCAAAACTTGCTAACATCCAATTTATCTATCCCAGAAAAAATTTTAAACAGCTCAATCATATTCCCTCTCACACACCTCCTTTCAAACGAGAACATATTTAATACCCTCAGTCTATCTATATATTCAAGGTGCCTCAGGGAAGGAATAATCTTTGTTGCCCTCCGTTGCACTGACTCGAGAAGGTTAATATCGTGTCTAAAATGTGGGGACCATGCCTGTATACAGTACTCTAGATGTGGCCTAACATAAGAGTTATAGAGTTTAAGAATAACCTCCTTACTTTTGTAACTGACATTTCTCTTAATAAAACCCAGCACTCTATTTGCCCTATTTTTTGCTTCAATACACTGCTTAGAAAACCTTAATGACTTACCTATTACTACTCCTAGATCTTTCTCTCTCATCCTCTAATGAGCTCAGCCAATGCCCATCCATTTCATAGTTAAATTCTCTATTATCTTTTTCCATGTTAATAACTTTGCACCTATCAAGGTTGAAAGTCATTTGCCACTTATGTGCCCAGGATAATAATTTATTTAAATCCCCCTGCACTTTAAAATTATCATCAATATCTTTAACTACAGCTGCTAATTTGGTATCATCCGCAAAAATTGACACTTTATTATTAACTGCCTCCCCAAGATCGTTTATATAGATGACAAATAATAATGAACTGATCCCTGAGGAACCCCACTGATAACATGCCTCCACTCTGACTTTACACCATTTAGCACTACCCTTTGCTTCCTGTCTTTCAGCCACTCAGCTATCCAATTTGAAACACCCCCACATATCCCAATCATTTTTTATTTATGAACTAGTCTCCTATGTGGTACCTTATCAAATGCTTTACTAAAATCTAAGTAAATTATATCTACATTCTCTCCCCTATCTACTTGATCTGTTACAAACTCCAGAAAGTCTAGTAAGTTAGTCAAACATGATCTACCTGATCTAAACCCATGCTGAGCATCGCTGATTAACCCCTCCCTCTCTAGATGTTGGCAAATCCCTTTTTTAACTATTTTCTCAAGAATTTTACAGACTACAGGAGTTAGGCTAACCGGTCTAAAGTTATTTGGATCCTCTTTACTACCCTTCTTGAAAATGGGGACTACATTCGCTCTCTTCCAATCATTGGGTATTTGTCCATATTCCAGTGACCTAGTATATAACTTCTCCAGAGCTATTGAGATACTTTCTACCCCTTCTTGAATTGTGGAGGTCAACATATATCAAATAACTTCACTGCTACAACATATAATTGCCCTAACTGCAATATGAATCATAGAGCTAATAACTTAAAATGTCCCATCTATATCCAAGAAAAAGAGATCACATATCTAAAAAATTTGCAAGGAATGTAATATGCAAAGCAAGGGAAATCTATAGACAAAACCACCAGTCTCCACATTTAAAAAATACTTATGCCAACATTACTGCCCCATCTCCAAATGTCTCTCTTCCTACATTTGAATCATCAGTTTTAACATTAACATAATTTCACGGATGACAAAAGCCACAAGGGCCTATCATAGGTCATCCGCATCCGTCAAAACCCACACGCAAAATGCATCAATAGGATCATGCATCTACAATATACAATTAGAACCATACACAGGAATGCCTCAAAAACAAAAAGCATCATCATCAAGACTCGTCAAAATCCAAATCAACCACAATATATATTAATAAAAATCTGCATCCACAGGAAAGAGTCCAGAATACACCCCAAAGTCAACCCTCCCTCCCTATCTAAACTCATTGAAGCTATTCAAGGTATCCAAGAACAAAATAAATTCTTAATGAATGAAATTCAAAGAATAAATAAGAGATTAGATAACTCCAACCCATCCAATGACCCTATAGAAAAACACTCCACCATCTCATCTCATCTCCTTACCACATCTCATACTAGCCTTACAACCAAGAATAAACAATCATCAAAGGGTTTAGACAACAATGTTTTCTGGGAATTTGTCTCAGAAATGCAAAAAATCATGGGCTCTATCCCAACACCACAACAATTAGATACCGAAATCACTCAATATGCCAATACAACCCAATTAGTAAATAAAAGAACCACTGGTAAGGAAGAACTTTCAATCTTTCTTAATAAACCCTAATTGCGATCTTACAGTTCAATATATATTTTTTCAAAAATTAATCCTCCTAGCTGCTTTCCAAGAAACATTTCTCAATAAAAACTTTGGTAACACTTCAGTTTCAGGGCGCTGTTTATAGGCTACAATATATATCTTATGACATCAGACTGTAGCGTCAGATGTGAACAATTACGGCGTTATATTTTTTTGTATATGAGTATATACTGGGGAGCTGTGCCCACCAGACCCCCCCCAAATTGATTGAAACTCAGGATCATCGCAGGGTGGTCTCCTCGCAGTGTTTTCACCCCCATAAGAAGTCCCCTTGAATTTACTGGGTTTTTTTCACCAACATCTTTTTACTGGCAGAAAAACCTAACCTAATAACAAACAATACTTACTTTTATATATTTCTTGATTAGTTTATGCGGCTCTAAATAATCTAAAAGTTTTTTGCGCTCATGCAAAATAACCCCGTAAGGGGCACGACGATTTGCCATCCTGGCCGCCATGCTGACGGGACTCAGCACCCTGTCTGGCCCCAGCTTAGCCTCCCTTCCTTCCTTCAAAACACTTGTTTCCTCTCTTTTCACACAACCTCTCCCACAACTTTCTCTGGTCAGCCTCTAATTTCACAGGGTAGATGCTGACCTTCTTCTCAAGCCAACTGTCCCGGATCGGGGCTGAGGGGGGAGGGGACAATGTTCCCTAACCCCTGAGCTCCGGGTCGGGATGTGTTTTTTTTAACAACCTGCTTCATCCCCACCCATACCTTCCTCATGTCCCTTTTCCTCTCCTCTTCACATTCTATCCATTTTTACGCCGTGTCTAATGTGGAGCTGCCATGCTGATGGACTGCCAGGCCACCAGGCGGGAGAGGTGGTCCGAAATGGCGGCGCCTGGCTCTGCCAGGCCTGTAAGCACCTCTTGCAGGGCAGGTAACTGCAAGAGGTGATGAGCTATTGCTTCCCGTATAAAAAAGAGGGTCACCATGCCCATGTATGAAAAAAAAACCCCAACCCCCAACTTTCCCTGAAACAGCGACGGAGCCGCCCTCGGGCAGCTCCAGCAAAAAAAATGGAGGTCACCCTCCCCTGTGCTTGCGCAGGGGACCCTCCATATCTCTTCAACCTGAGAGGAGGCTTACTCCTCTCCTACGCCTATGGGTGAAGGGGACTCCCCCCTCACCCCCTTCTCTGGAGGTGCTTTCAGGCACCTCCCTCTTACTAGCGGCAGTTCCCTCTGTTCTTTCCAAGGGGACTGCCAAGAAAGCCAGCAGGCAGCCCTTAGCCAGCCGCTCCACATCAAACCGGCTTGGTAGGGCAAACCCCCTTAGGGGGGAGAGGGAAGCCAGGCCCCTTCGGTCGCTTCCCTCAAAAAACCTGCTGGCAAGAATATTGAACCTTGCCGGGGTCAAGGCCCATGCCTCCCTACACAAGACTAGTGACGATACTGCCAACGGGACCTGCGATGTCTTGGGGGGGGGGGATGGCTAGCTGGAGGCCCCCCATGAGATAGACATGGTCCTTAAGGAAACCCAGCCTCAGACGGTAGGGCCTTCCATGGGGGTGAATCCAGGCTCAGCGCCAAGCACCGAACCCGAATCCGCCCCTATGCAGGGTCCTCCTCAAACGGCTGTGGTTTCCGAAGCAGTACAAGGAGGGGAGGAATCTCCTCCGACCGGTGCCCCCACGACTACCAGGACCTTCTCCATTTCGGAGAAGGACCTGGCTGAGGCCGGTGCATCTCGCCTGGGAGCTCCTTCCAGCGGAGGTGAGAAGCGGGTTCATTCCCTGCCCTCCTCTCCAAAAAAAGACTAAAAAGACAAAAAAGATTTGGGGCTCCTCTCCATCCGTGGGGGCTACGGGGACGGATGGGTCTGCTGCCACTTTGGCAAGCGACCAAGCCAAGATCTGCACATCCGGCCCCTCTGCCCCCCAGGGTACGGAGCTCCTGACCATGACAAAGACCAAAAGTGCACATGATCCATTAGAGGAGAGGATTAGCTAGTGCAATTGGTAGAGAGCCGAAGGTGACCCGTTTCTCGGACGGGAGCCTTCTGGCGAATGCGGCGAATCCCGCCGAGGCGGCCAAGATAAGTGCTCTTCGGACACTTCATGGCACCCCGGTGAGTGTGACGCCGCACTCTACCATGAACTTTGTGAAAGGAGTAGTTTATGAGATGGAACTCGTTGACTACTCCATTGAGGACATCACCCTAGAGCTGGCCGACCATGGGGCGGTCAAGGTTGATCTTGTGAGGAGAAAACAGGGAGGGGCCTCGAGACTCACCCCTACACTCTTCATCACGTTCCACTGTGACAAGCTCCCTGAGTCGGTGCGGGCCGGTTGGTACCGCTACCGCGTGGAGGCATTCGTGCCACTGCCGCGGCGGGCTATTACTGTCACCGCTTCGGCCATACGAATCGCTCATGTAGACGTGCAAAGTCGGGGTCACCCGAAGTCTGTAAATTGCTCCAAGGTCGCACACGATAAGTCCAAATCGTGTGTGGCCAAGTGTGTCAATTGCGGAGAGCCGCACCCTTCTTCTTCGAAGGAATGTGGTGCATATCTCCTTGAAAAAGAAATCCTCGCCGTTTAGGCCCAGGATCGACTCTCATTCCGCCAGGCTAAGGACTTTGTCCTGGCGCGCCCGGCTCTGCCTGGGACACCCTCTGCTCCTGGCCCATCCAGGCCAACGAGCACGGTTGTTTCCGCGCCCATTTGGAGCCCTTCTGCGGGCTTTACCCAACCCAGGCGCTCCCCTGGTGAAGCTGGCGCCAAAAAGGGTTCATACCCAGCCCCGGCTAAAACCAGGGCTCCCCCCCTGTTCCCCTAGTGTGACCGTTTCCCGTAAGGCCAAACGGCCACGCGCCTCCACCGAGTCGTTAGAATCACAGGAGGCAACACCCCTGAAGATGGTCGCTAGGCCTTCTTCCGGGGTTCTTAAAGCTGTACCCCGAAAGGAGGACAGCAACAAAGGAGCTTCGGCTTCTTCGCCCACGCCCCAAGGTGTGGCGGGTGGCTCGGAGACGGTGGTTCCTCGAAAAGAGGGCCCCCCGCCTCCGAAGCCACAACTCCCGCATAAGGTTTCGAGGCGGAGGGAGGAAAAGACTCGCATGGCGAGCCCAACCTCCCCCAATAAATCCTCGAAGGCAACAGCGCCCGGGGTTCTGCCCCCGGGAAGCGTACGGCCATTCCCGTGAGGGTCTTCAGTTCGAGGAGGGCCCCCGCGTCTCATCTGAGCTAGGCCTGGAGGGCATATTCCTTCAATGGAATTGCGGTGGACTCCGGGCCAACTGGAAGGAGCTGCGGAGGCTCGTCTCGTCCCGTTCCCCGTTAGCTATCTTTTTGCAGGAGACCATGCCAGGCGCGTGCCCCCTGCCCGCCCTCCCGGGGTATAAGGGTCTTGCGACCCCACCACCGCGGGATGGCCGGGCTAGGTGATGCGCGGTTTACACCCGGCATGATGTCTCCGTTCTTCCTTTCTCTATAGATACCCCCTTCCAGGCAGTGGCTGTGCAGCTGCACCTGGATAGGAGGTATACTATCATTCCTGCGTACATTCCACCGTCAGCTGACTTCGACGCGGGGGACTTCCGCGGCGTCGTGGCATGGTTGCCGAGGCCCTATCTCTTGCTTGGAGATCTGAACGGCAGGCATCCTCTCTGGGGAGATTACTCCATAAATCCCAGGGGACAAGTCCTTGCCGATCTGATCGAAGAGCTTGAGATGGGTGTCCTAAACGTGGATGAGTTTACGCATCACTGTCCGAGAACCGCTTCATTTTCTTGCCTTGACCTATCTTTGTGCTCTTCGGATGCACAGCCTGATTTTGATTGGGGGGTGGTCGATGACCTCCATGGTAGTGATCACTTTTCCATTCAAATATCATTTTCAGGGCAACTGCCACCTGAGAGACCACCTCGGTGGTGCTTGGCGCGGGCGCGGTGGCCTGTATTTCAGGAAATGACTGAATTCTCTATCTCAGTCGAGGAGTTTAGGTCGGTAGATGAGGCCGTTGAGTTCTTCTCCGGTAACCTCATCGCCGTGGGCCTGACTACTATTGACAGGAAGTCTGGCCGTTTTGCACGCTGACCAGTCCCATGGTGGTCAGCCGAGCGTTATCCCTACATGCGCTATAAGCGCCGCCCGAACGATTTCACTGTTGCAGAATTTCGTCGGGCTAGGGCTAGGTTCCGGTATATTTCGAAGCACGCCCGCCTCCTTCTTGGCGGGCATACGTGTCATCACTTAACGGGTAGACCCCTTTAGCTGAGGTGTGGAAGCGAGTCAAAAGGATTCGGGGCAAGTTCTCGCAGGACCCCCCTCCTGTTCTCCAGGAGAATGGGACCACTATCTCGGACCCCGCGTCCGTGGCGGAATCCTTAGCGACCGCTTTTTCCGCATTCTCTAGCCGGGATGCTGCTCCGCCAGCATTTAATGCACGTTCTTTATGTCGCGGAAGGCCGCCGGCTGGACTTTACCTCCAGAGGCGGAGAACCCTTCAACGACAAGTTTACGTTGAGGGAGTTGCGTTCCGCTCTCGCTTCGTGTGCGGACACCGCCCATGGTCCGGACGATGTCCCGTACGCCATGCTTCGACACCTGGGTGAGCGAGGCATGGCCTTTCTCTTAGATTTGTTCAACAGGATCTGGGTGGAAGGTCTTCTCCCAGACTCCTGACGAATCGCTACTGTGCTCGCCTTTCGCAAGCCGGGGAGAGATCACTCTACTCCGACTGATTTCCGCCCAATCTCTCTAACCTCTTGCATGTGCAAGTTGATGGAGAAATTGGTAAATGTTAGATTAGCCTTTTTCCTGGACAGCGGAGGCCATTTGTCTTCCGCAAGTTCCACTCCACGTCGCATGCTCTGCTCCGACTGGAAAATGCCATCTGCGAGGCTTTCCTTCGTACACAGCACTACGCCATGGTCTTTTTCGATCTGGAGAAGGCCTATGATACCGCATGGCCATACGGTATCATGGAGACTCTCCACACGATGGGGTCGAGGGGACGCCTCCCAATGTTTATATCCGAATTTTTGCGAGATCGTCGATTCCGCGTAGGTTGGGGGGGGGGAGCCCTCTCCGGCCCAAAGGAGCAGGAAGAGGGTGTCCCGCAGGGAAGTGTCCTCAGTGTCACACTCTTTGCCCTGAGCATCAACGGCATCACCTCGGTGCTGCCGGAAGATGTTCTCGCTACGCTCTACGTGGACGACCTTTCGATCTCTTTTGGCACGGCCCAGATGCCAACTCTGGAGCGTCGACTCCAACAGGCATTGAACCGCGTCTCTCGCTATCCTGAAGCGCACGGGTTTCGGTGATCTTTGGCCAAGACTAAGGTGGTGTACTTCTGCCGCCATCCACGGCTTCACCCCGACCCAGTTTTGTTTCTTAATGGGGTGCGCCTGGATGTGGTTGATTCACACCGTTTCCTTGGTCTTGTATTCGACCGACGCCTCACCTGGGAGGCTCATATTCGCAGCCTTAGGGTCTCATGTACCCGCGCGATGGACATTTTCCGTGACCTTCAGCGCTTGGGGCGCTGATAGGGCTACTGCCTTACTTTTTTATCGATCCTTTGTTCGCTCGAAGCTCGACTACGGATGCGAGTTTTATGCATCCGCAGCCGAGCGTTCATTGTGGAAGGTGGATTGGATCCTCCACACCGGCCTTCGCCTTGCGACCGGTGCCTTCTGCACTTTCCCCATTGAGAGCCTGTTGGTCGATGCTGGGGAGATGCCACTCGCTCTGCGCCGCGTGCAGTGCATCACTCGCCTGTATGCGCGAGCCCGGCTCCTCCCTCAGTCGCCAACAGCTCTCACTGCATCCGCAGCTGATCTCAATGGTGCCTATGCCACCGAGAGACGCCAGTCATACCCTAAGCCCTTTGGGTTTAGGGCCAGGAAACTCCTTCGAGAGCTAGATATAGCTCTCGGGCCGGTGGCGCCCCTGGTTCTGCCCAGGACGCCACCCTGGAAGGTACCACATTTGGCTATTTGTCACCACGCCTCTGCTCCCAAAGCTTATACTGCGCCCGGAGTATTGCGTTCGACCTTTTTGGAGCACATATCCTGTCACGTTGGAACCGTGCCAGTGTATACGGATGGCTCCAAGTCCCAAGAGGGGGTCGGCTTCCACGCCGTATCCCCTGTGTTTGAAGTCAGCGGGGCTTAACCAGGCGCTGCGTCTGTCTTCACGGCCGAGCTGGTGGCAATACACCACTCAGTACGGGAGATTACGTGACGTGCCCGGTTCGGAGACCGGATTGTGATCTATAGCGACTCACAAAGCGCCCTGAGTGCTCTCGGGGCATTGGAATCTCTGCATCCCCTGGTTCGCGATATCCGTGACGCCACGGTTTTGGCGAGCCGGGTGGATTTCGAGATTATCTTCTGCTGGGTTCCTGGACATGTAGGAATTGTGTGGAATGAGCGCGCCGATTAGGGCGCCAAAGAGTCCGCGAGGACTCTGCGACCGGACCAGCGTTTCGCTCTTCCTCACACCGACTACATGGCAGGAATACGGGCAGCTCTTCGGACTGCTTGGCAAAGAAGATGGGAGACAGTCGAAGGGAACTTAAAGTTGCGTTCCATTGCGCCGCGACTCTTCCCATGGACCTATCCCCCAATGCCGCGACGGCTTCAGGTTGCTTTCTTTCATCTCCGAATCGGACACACTCATGTGACGCATCGCTATTTGATGGCGCGCTCGCCTTTGCCCTTTTGCACTGACTGCGTCGTCCCCCAGACTGTTCGGCACATTCTTGTCCAATGTTCCAGTCTGGGTGATCTTCGCGCACGATACCTCTCCCGGGGTTGCTACCGCCTGTTCCTTGTACTCGGGACAGATTGGTGCACATTGACTTGTGGATTTGTTGACTTTTTGGGGGAGGCCGGGCTTCTCCCCTTTATTTAAGGTTCCTTTTTTTTTGTTATTGTTTTGTTTGTAGGTTGCACTTTCCTGCACCGGGGTGAGGGGGACCTCCCCCTGCTGCCGGAGATTTCCTCCTGATTGTTAAGTTTTTCCAATTTATATCATTGTTAAGTTTTCATATTTTTATTTTAAAGTATCCTAGTTCTAGGCTGTTGTGTTTTTCGGGGACTTATGCCCAAGTGGGTAGTTGCCAGATGGGCTCTATAAAAAAAAAAAAATCATGCAAAATAAACCCGAATTCGAATAATGAAGAAGCACAACTAGAGCATGAAAAAGCCATAACAAAACAGAAACAAATGCTAAGCGGGTTCTATTTATAGCTATGACCTTGCCAGGAAGAAGCTGTTATCGTTCACTGCGAAAAAAACAACAATAAAAGACATCAAGAAACCTTACCTAACTTAGAAAAAACTATAAACGAGCAGAGGCACAGATATTTAGTAAATAATACAGACTAAAAGTTACAAATCCTCAAAACAACAAAAGAATATAATGCCGTGATTGGTCACATCTAAAGCTACTTACTGTCTGACGTCATAAGAGATATATTGTAGCCTACTAACAGCCCCACCTACCATGTGCCCCAAATCTCAAGTATTACCAAAACTTCAATTATAATCTTTGTAATTATGTGATCTACCATAAAGACAGAGACAACCATGGTGGAGGGGTGGCTATCCTAGTCCATAGGAGTGTCCCTTCCACTCCTTAGCAATTCAAACCAACCTAAAAGTTGTGGGTGCCCAAATATTCTATCAAGGAATATACATTAATGTTTGCTCTGTCTATATCTTCAACTCTACAAACATATTGTATAGAGATCTAAAAAAATATAATTTCATGACTCCAAAGACCCTTCCGCTTTCTGGGTGACTTTAATGCCCATCACCACCTCTGGGGCTTCCAAGAATGTGACCCCCTTTGACTTTCTTATAATAGATTTCCTAAACGAAGAAAACTTAACCATTTTAAATGATGGTTCCCCAACATATACCTCAGAATCTTATCATAAATTTTCCCATATTGATTTATCTATATGTTCAAATAATATCTACCCTAAGTTTTCAAGGGAAGCTTTTGCAACCCCAATCGATAATAATCACTTTCCCCCATCTCTATCACATTCATAGAACCAACCAAAATTCAAGTCTATCCTCTCTCAGCTAGATGGATCCTAAAGAAAGCAGATTGGAGTGTTTTCAAAGCTAATATTAATCTCCCCAATTTACAGTCTGATCTCTCTACCATATACCTGAATATGGTCACAAGTTTTCACAATGTTGCCAAAACCTGTATACTCAAAAGAAAGCCTACGCCTCACCCAAAGTATTGTAACTCTTGGTGGACCTGAGAATGTGAGGAAGTAGTCAAAGATCGCAAAGCAGCATGGAGGACCTTTTCTTCCCATAGAAGTCTCGATAACTTCATTACTGACAAAAAAGTCTGAGCCAAGGCTTGGTATCTCCTTAAGAAAAACAAAAATGCTTCATGGATGGAATTTATATCTACTTTCTCCCCCTATAGACTCTTAAGCTTTGTATGGAACAAGGTGAGACTTTCTAAAATAAAGAACACATAGCCCCATCTCCCTAAACTCCATTGGACGGCTAATTTCAGAACAGCGTGAGGTTGCAGAAATACTAGCAATCCATTTTTCAGCCAACAGCAGTAAAAGAAACTTTACACAACTTTTTTCCTCCCACATTGCAGAAGAGGAATTACACTCACTGGATTTTGCAACCCAAGAAAGCCATCTGTACAATCGTCCTTTCAACTTAAATGAACTTCAGAATGCATTGAATATTGCCAGCTCTTCAACTCAAGGAACAGACAATATCCCCTATGAATTCCTCCAACATCTTCCGCATAGAGAACTCTGTAAACTTCTTGAATACTACAACTTTCTTTGGAAAACTGGTACTTTTCCCCACCAATGGAAAATCTCCCTCTTAAGTCCCATCCTTAAACGAGGTAAAATTACCACACAAAAAGAATCATATCGCCCAATAGCTCTAACCAACACCTTATATAAAACAATGGAAAAAATGATTAATAGAAGGTTACTAAACTTCCTCATTGAGAATGATATAATCAGAAATTCCCAAAGTGGCTTTATCAAAGTCACTCTACTTATGACCCTTTAACATCACTAGAATTCTCAGTCCGAGAAAATTTTCTCCAGTATACATATACAGTTACCCTCTTATGGACATACCAAGGCTTATGAATCCATTTGACATTTTGGTCTTCTACAAAAAATACATGATCTTAACCTAGGAGAAAATCTTGCCATTTTCATACAAAATTTTATAAAAAAAACAGGCTAGTACAAGTGAAACTCCCTACAGCTTTATCAGAGTTGTACCATACAAATCTGGTTTACCCCAAGGAAGTATCCCCACCCTTTTCCTAATTTATATCGACAATATATTTGACTCATTGCCTGGTGGTGTCAAAAAATCAATTTATGCAGATGATTGTGCGCTTTGGGTTTCTGGCCAACATATAGAAGAAGTATGAACTTGCTCCAGCACTCCCTACAAACCCTTCAATACTGGTCTGAGCACTGGGGATTGAACTTTTCAAAAGAAAAATCCAAATACTTATTCTTTACTAAAAGACTTATCCACATACATCCTCCCCAAACTCTATATGGAGAAAAAAATTGAGATAGCCTTAACTCATAGATTTCTTGGCCTTATTTGGGTCTGTAGCCTCACCTTTCAAATATATAAAAAAATCTGTTTTTAAGTGACATGAATATCATGAAACTTTTTTCAGTTAAAACTCAAGGGGCCAACAGGAAAAGCCTTTTCCACCTGTACACATCTCTTGTAAGATCTATAATGGACTATGGTTCATTTCTCTTCATGGCCAAATGTAGGCCATGAATGGTCTTTTGCAGTCTCCTTCTTTTCTTATGTTATTATGTTTATATATTTGATAGAATCCAGTATGCTTGCTTACGTGTTGCCTTGAGTGTATTAAAGTGCACACCAAGCAAAAGTCTAGAATCTGAAGCCAATGTAATGCCTCTTGCAATAAGAAGGTAACAACTTGGCTGTAGATATCTTCTCTGTTGTCTTTCAATTGAAAATCACACAATAAGATCCCTTTTCTCAAAATCATATAGTTATAATTTCTATTCCACAAGACCCTTACCTTTCATTGAGAGATACAAGGAACTATTGAACTTATCAAGCCTTCCTTATGGAGATATCCCCCCATAGGAGGATGACTGAGGTGCTTGTGATGGGCGACTCTCAAATTAGATATTTATATAGGAAGTTGAGTACAAGCAAATGGAAGGGAGTGAGAGTTTTTTTGCCAGGTGCTAGTGTAAATGATGTGTCTGAGAGGTATGATAGTCTGGTGTCTGGGTGTGAGGGGGATGCAGTTGTGATTACGCATGTGGGAGTAAATAATGTAAAGAAGGTGGGTTCATGTGAGTTACGAGAGAGGTACAAAAGGTTAGTTGAAAGGATGAGTAAAAATAGAGTGAAAGGCGTTGTTTCAGGTTTGCTTCTGAGATTGGATTTGTGGATGGAATAGTTGTCCTTGCAATTGGACTGAATGAGTATGTGAAAGGCCTGTGTGAGGAGTCAAGATTAATATTTGTAGATGTTTGGAATGGGTTTTATGGGAATAAGGCATTGTATGCATTGGATTGACTCCATCTAAGCCGGGCTGGGGTTGACGTGTTGTGGCAAGAATTAGATAGTGTCATTGGGTCTTTGCAGGCAGGAAACTAGTTACTGATACTGGTCAGGGAAAAATAAGAGTACAGGGGGGAGCAGGGAAAGGAATGCGATGCAGAGGAGATGGAGTGGATGGTATACATTCAAATAGAGGTGCTTCAGGGATAGGAGGGCTGAGTTGTCTTTATACCAATGCTTGTAGTCTTAGAAATAAGAAAGATGAGTTATTTACTTATATTATTGATGAAGATATAGATATAATATGTGAATGGAATCATGGGTTAATGAAAATAAATTTAATGACAACATGCGTGAATTTGAACTACAGGGGTTGATTATTTATATCATAAATAGCATTTCTTCAAATCTAAATAATTTTATAAAGCAAGAAGAAGCTGAGTCACTGTTAATAGATATTAGGGTCAGTAAAAATAGGCTAATACACTCGGGAGCCTTTTACAGACCACCTGGACAGACTATGTGTATTGATGAGCTAATGATCAGGGAAATAAGGAAAGGATGTGAAGTAGATACAGTTATTCTTGATGACTTTAATTTAAATTCTGTGGACTGGAAAAATATGATAGGAAGGGATAGAGCAAGTTATAAGTTTATAGAATGCTTTGAGGATAATTTTTTTACTCAATTTGTTAATAAACCAACGAGGAGTGCCAATATCTTAGATCTGGTTCTTTCAAATGATGATCACTTGATTCAGGAATTGACTGTTGTGGAAGCATTGGGAAAAAGTGATCATCAGATGGTTCATTTTAACTTGGGAATAGTGAAATATAGAACATCAACAAATTCAACAAAAACTCAAAATTTTTTATAGGCGATATTACGGTAAATTACAAAACTTGCTAAATCAGATTAGGTGGTATATAGAATTCAGGGGGAATCACGAGATAGCTAGGAAAATTTCTGAGAAGAAAAGAGCATACCAGAGATTACAGAGAGAAAGTTCTTTTGAGAATCTCAATCATTAAGAAAAGCAAAAGGGTGGCAGAAATTAATTTAGCTCAAAATAATAATTAAGATCTAAGAAAATTCTTTAGCTATTATAAAATTAATAACAAATCTAAAACTGATAAAATAGGGCCTATTAGATATGAAAGGGTTTTGAAAGAATCTGATGAGGAAATAGTAGAGGTTCTTAATGATCATTTTTCTTCAGTATTTACAGAAGAAAATCGAGATAGATTAATTGATGATAATTCGAGGTCAAGGGAAGTAGTGTTGAATACCATTAATGTGAACAGGGAAATAATTAAAGGGCTTATATTGGAGTTAAATACTAGTAAGTCATCTGGCCCAGACATTCATTCATTCTAGGATACTTAAAGAAGGTGTAGATAGTATTGCAGTAGTTCTTGAGAAGTTATATACTAGATCACTAAAGTTTGGAGAAATACCTAATGATTGGAAATTAATGAATGTAGTGCCAATTTTTAAAAAGGGAAGTAAAGAGGACCAAAATAACTAGGTCAGTAAGCTAAACTTCTATCGTTTGTAAAATCTTTGAAAAGATAGTTAAAAAGGGCATTTGTGACCATCTAGAGTATGGTAGGTTAATAAATGATCCTCAAAATTGTACTTTGTTTAAAATGATCTTTTATCAAAAACTCAAGTAAAGAAGTTATAAATACTATTACACCAGAAGTTGTGCGTCCTGTTGGAACAGAAGAGCTGTTTGTAGCCCCAAAGGTACGACAGATCCATATATATATATATATATATTGTATCAAGCTCAGAGCCACCAGCTTTCTTTTATAGCCTAAAGATGCCAGGATCGTGAAGAAAATTGAGCTTGAAGGCGCCAGGCCCCATAAGACGCCACACACCCAATTTTTGTCACAAGAGTGACTGCCAGCAAGATTTTCCCCTGGGGAGGCCAGCAAATCGTAAACCGGGGTACTACCTAAGATACGAAGCAACGAATTTTCGTCCTATTAGTCTAACTTCGGTAGTTGGAAAGCTTTTAGAATCGGTAATTAGAGATAGAATAGTGTGCCACCTCGAGGTAAATAATCTGATTAAAGATTCCCAACATGGGTTTAGGCGGGCGAGATCGTGCTTGACAAATTTGCTCGAATTCTTCCATAAAATGATTTGCGTTTACGACGAAAGCAAAGCTGTAGATGTAATCTATCTAGACTTTAAAAAGGCGTTTGACACCGTTCCGCACGAGAGATTATTAATGAAAGTTAAAGCAGTCGGTGTGAAGGGTAAGATATTAAATTGGATTAGAAATTGGCTGAAGGATCGTTCGCAGCGAGTAGTTATAAATGGTGAATGTTCAGATTGGGTCAACGTCAGTAGTGGAGTGCCACAAGGCTCCGTTCTTGGCCCATTATTGTTTCTAATATATATAAACGATTTGGATAATGGCGTATTTAGTACGATTTCTAAATTTGCTGACGACACGAAGCTGGGCAACCGTGCCTATGTAAGATCGGATGTAGAAAAATTACAAAAGGACCTAAACTTGATTGTCAGATGGGCGGATAAGTGGCAAATGCAGTTTAATTTAAGTAAATGTAAGGTGATGCATTTGGGTTGCCATAATTTGAGGGTAGAGTATACCATGAAAGGCCAGGTCCTCGACGTAGTTAAATTGGAAAAAGACCTGGGAGTTTTAGTCTCGGATCACTTCAAAGTCACGAAACAATGCGCGGATGCATGTAAAAAAGCAAATCGTGTGCTGGGTTATATCGCGCGTAATTTCACGTTCAAATCCAAAGAGATAATTTTACCATTGTATAAATCACTTGTGCGTCCACTGCTCGAATATGCGGTTCAATTTTGGGCTCCATACTTAAACAAAGATATCGCGCAATTAGAAAGAGTGCAGCGTAGGGCTACAAAATTAATTCCCGAGCTGAGAAACAGGCCCTATGAGGAAAGACTCAGGGCATTAGATTTGCCATCTCTCGAAGGCAGAAGATTACGTGGCCAGCTAATTGAAGTATTTAAAATATTGAAAGGATTTTCAAACGTTGATTATAGGAATTTGTTCGAATTGGATCATAGGGGAAATACTCGGCAACACGGATTAAAATTAGTGAACAAGCGATTTAACACTAGTATAGCCCAAAACTATTTTACGTTTAAAATTACTCAAATTTGGAATAGGCTACCCACCCACGTAGTGGATAGTAGGTCGGTAAATATGTTTAAAAACCGTCTCGACGCGCACTTAAATAGTATAAATATAACGTAGTCTGAGCACAGTAAATAATAACGTCTTTGCAAAAGGAGTTTGGAGCGGAGGAACAACGAGAGTAAAAATGATGACTAAAAATGATGCCAGCGATTTCTCTTGCATGTGTAGTTTAGATATCCATTTTCTTTTCCGCCTATCCTATAACTAGATTTTCACCACTAGCAGTCGAGGGCTGCGGAAGTTGAGAAGAAAAACTTTCTATCACCCCCCCTTAGGTTGAAGTAGTTAATATGCCTGACATTGTACACATGTAGATAAGTGTGTACAGTAGATTATATATTAAAAAAAAAAAAAAAAAAAAATATAGCATGTTAGAGATACACTCGTAGATAAGTGTGTATCGTAGTTTCGGATGTAGTGTAGCGGACTAGCCTCGAGCGGACCTTAGGGTCTTTGTTGGTCCTAGATTCTGTAGTTCTGTAGTTCTTTTTGTATTTGTTGTTTGTTCTTTAGTAATTGTGTATATATTTTCGATTGGTAGGATTTCAAGATAGGACTGTTTTATTTATATATAAATAGGCTTGTGTGCATATATATTTATGCCATATTTTTGTAATTATTATTGTATTTTTTTAGTAAGTAAAGGGACTGTATATACAATCCGTTTCAGTCTCCTTTGATTACTCATGTCCGGATTAGTGTAGGAAGTGGATTGGATCGATTGGGGGTTAGTCTAGATTTTCGGCCCCAAACAGGTAAAATTAAAAGATCGAGTTATTATTTTAAAATAGTAAGGAAACTATATAAAAGATACAGAAATTGCAAAAGAAAAATTAAAAATAATTAAACAAAAAAATATAAAGAAAAACTTCACCACCTGAAACAAACAATAAATAAAACAATCTTCCTCAATCTTTTCTCTTTCTCTCATTTTTTCTTTTCATCTCTTGCTTCTACATATTTCCTTATTAATTCTTCTGATATACCCCTTTTGGTAAATATATCAGACACTTTTGCATTACCTGATAGCCATTCTACATCATTAATCTCTCCCATTTCTATTGCTCTTTTGATACAGGCTATATCAATTTTTAGCCTTATACTAATAATATCAGTAGATGATTTTATGGCTATTTTTACCTTCACTTGTTTCTCTTTCCCATTACTTCTTTCTACAGACTGTTGAAATATATTGCCCCTTCTACCACTTCTCCAACACTCGATGCCTCTGCTTCTATTGTACATTTAGCCACTCCACTAGTTCTCTGTGATTTCCACCAAATTGGACATCTCTTTTCACCATCTGTATATGCTATTATGTATCCAATTTAATATTTATCCATTAATGCTTTTTACTTTTCTAGCCTTTATCAAATTCCTCATGTCCACACTAGTACCTTCTTTAAAAACTCTATTCAAGTCACTCTCAGCCTAAGACATTTCTGGCATTGTATGTCCTGCTATCGAATTCAGTTTGCCCCACTACTGATCTAAATTCTGTCATTTCTTTAGGCTTCAGTATTCTAAATCCTGTCAATTTCTTAGCTTCAGGTTCTTTTAAAGACTCAATATATTTTCTCTGATCAAAAGACACTATCTTTGTCCTGTTTACTGTTACTCTTATATACTTAAAACTACTATCTACTTGCTCTCACATTTTAAGCATACTCTTCATTTTTTTCATTTCTTTCTGCAAGAATTCTTCAGTCCCTCCATAGCAAAAGTAATAAACATGTGAACAAAGTAATCCTCTTAAATCTTTTCATCTCTCAGAAAAAATACATTAGCTTAAAGTCTACTTTTTTCCTCTTCAATTTCATTTATTACATCCACTACTTTGCAATACCATGCTTTGGCTGCATCCTTGGCCACATTTAGATCACTGTATACAAGCATGTTCACTCCATTTAGATATGATATCAACTGCTATCAAGTCTGCTCAAATGAGACCGCCTTTGATTTAGATTAAACCCAATCTCGATAATCTTACAGCATATAGGAGATTATTATGGCCATAACTTTTTTATTCTACTTTCTCTTAACTGATTCAAGAAGATGCATATCACCAATGGTTATATATGGTATTCCACACAACCATTTGAAGTCAATAATTGGAAAAATATGTGTAACAAACCCCTGAGACATAAATTGACTTGATCTACAAATGGTACCTCAGAGGATATTATTGACAACACCATTTGCTTTAACGAAGACCTCTCTAACATGAAGGTGGAACTTGAGAGTTGTATCTACCAAAAATGCCAAGATCCTTAAATGAAGATTTTGATAGGATAGGATTATTGCCTACACCAATATCTTGTCATTAATTCTATTCAAGAGCATATTATGTGTTAAAGTGTATGCACCCCAAGTAGGCTTAGAAACTGCAGTCAAGGATGAGTTTTGGGAGAGTTAATCAATGATGTTGGTGGCATGGCAGAGAGTGAGATGGTGATCCTGGGGGAGATCTGAATAGCCATGTGGGGACAGAGGCACTGGGGTATGAAGGAATGCATGGAGGTTGTGGATTTGTTATTAAGAATCTGGAAGGTGTGTGAATTCTGGAAATTAGGCAAGCAATAGACATGGTTGTTTGCAAACTGGTCACATATACATCTGGGGACAGCAGTAGTCAGATAGACTATTTTATTGTAAGAAGAAGAGGGAGTAAATTTCTGCAAGATGTTAAAGTGATACACAGTGAAGATTGTGTACAGCAACATAAGTTACTGGTGTGTAACCTTTGTTTAGAGAGATTGAAGGCCAGGAAGAGGGTGTTTGTGCCTGGGAGGAAGGTGTGGAAGCTTACAAATCAGGAAGTGAGGGAGGCTTTTACTGAACAATTCAGTACACTAGCGGTGGAGAAAAGAGCGACTGATGGAAGTGTGAGTGAGCAGTATGGTAGACTGAAAGATAACCTTCTAAAGGCCACTGAACAGGTTTGTGGATGGTCAAGAGGTCCACCTAGACATAAGGTGTCTTGGTGGTGGAATGAGGAAGTTGAAGCTGCAGTGAAGGAGAAACGAAGGTAATAATAAGTATATATAATGCGCTCTTCTGGGCTGTTAGCCCTCATGGATCATTTATGGCATGGAAGCAGGGTGAGAATAAAGAAGTATACTTGGCAGCGAAAAGTAGGGCAACTCAGGAAGTGTATAGGGCTAAGTCAGAGGCCCAAAAACCTCTTCTTGAGAGCCTCAATGGTGCTGATGGCAGGAAAAAGGAAAATAGTGATATAGCGGGTGAACAGTGAATTAAAAATGATGATGATAGAGTTGTGGTTGGGCAGGACAATATAAAAAAAGGCTTAGAGGGAGCACTATAATCATTTATTAAATGTAGAACTTGATGGGGACAGGAGACCTGTGGATTCCGAGGAGCTTGTGGCCATCAATTGAGGACAAAATGATGAGCAGAGTCATCAATCACATGCTAGAAGGTAAAGCAGAGGGTGTTTCTGAGATAAATGGCGAGATATTGAAAGCCTCTGTAGATATTGGTGTGCGGTTGGTCATGGACTTTATAAATGCTGTCATATATGAATGTACTGAATCAGAAGACTTGCTGAAGGGTGTGATTGTGAATGTGTATCAGGATTATTAAGGTGATGCGCTAGAAAAGGGTAGGCATAAAGCTCCTTGATCAAGTTATGAAAGTTATGGAGCATGTTCTAGAAGAAATATTAGGGAAAAGATAAACTTTGATGACATGCAGTTTGGGTTCATGCCTATAAAAGGAACCACAGATGCTATATTTATAGTTAGACAGCTGCAGGAGAAGTATATTGCTTGGAAAAGAGCGTTGTATATTATACTTTTGTTGACCTGGAAAAGACTTTTGATAGGGTACCAAGAGATGTGGTGAGGTTGTAGCGGGCCAAAAAATTTAGACTGACTCCAATCGATCCAACCCGCTTCTTACACATCCGGACATGAGAAATCGAAGGAGAATGAAACGGATTGTATGTACAGTCCTTTACTAACAAAAAAATACAATAATATTTACAATGGAGAGGGGTGATATATTAGAGATCTCTTTACTATTTACACACAAAAATATAGCTAAAGTTTCCTATATATATGAAATAAAAAAAAATAAATAAGTCCCACTTATAAATATTATTAATCGATCCTAAGAACAATTAAAAAAATCAAACAAGTAACCCAAATAAAATTAGGACTCTACAGTTAATGAATAACAGAAAAAAATGGCCTCACGTGGTACAACAGAAATCTTTGTATTGAAAACTAGCACCTCTGAGCTTGGACTGAGATAACTGACCTGTTACAGTTGTGTGTCTATTTTAAGCCCTCCTTCCTCAAAGCTAAACTATTTTACATTCTCAAATAATAATAATATTTATATAGCGCGTTTATCACTATTCGCCAATCTGGCCAAGTTTCAAAGGCGCTGGATGGTACATTAGGGTCTGAGTGACTGCACAAAGAGTCTGATTCAACCCAGAAATTGTGGGCAAACCACAATTTCAGTTTAGAAATACCATACATCTATGGTTAAGCGATTAAATAAATTATGGTATACATACCACCGTCAGTAATTAGGAGCATTCATTAGAAGCTAGTGTGTTTAAAATATACATATACAGTTTGGCTAATAAATAATTTATGGTATACATACCACCATCAACAATTTGGCTATTAATAGAGTTCATTGGAACCTACTGTGTCCAAAAATACACATATGCATACATATATGTATATATACATGCATACACACACATATTATAACTTATAATCCAATGACATAGTCTTTGAATCAGGGTTATAAGCTGAGAGAAATAGGTGTGTTTTCAACCTTTTCTTGAATATATCAACTGATGAAACACACTTTATATCCATTGGCAATTCGTTGTAATATTTAGGGGCAATATATGAAAAAGCTCTGCAAGAGTACGAGTTCCCTCTCTCTACAAGTGGTACAGTCAGATGAGTAGGGTCGTCCAACGTCCAAAGAGCAACATTACAGTTCGAGGAATAGTGAGTAATCATCTCACGAATATAGTATGGCTCTCCAAATTTAAGTGCCTTAACTTCTACTACAAGGGTAAATTTACAAGTGCTGGTCCTTTTTATCTTTCCAAATTATGGCGCCTGGAAAGAAAAACCATCTTATAATAACATGCTAATGAATTTTTAAAAAAACAAACAAACAAACCCATTCCCATTCACACACACATTCTTACAGAGGGAGGGAGAGGGTATTTGAGAAAAGGGGTGGGAGAATGGCCCCTTTTACACACACTCACATTCGCTCCACCACAAGGTGGGCAATGATAAAATTAGGGATCAAGGAGGGGTTGGTTAGGGTGGTCATTGCTATGTATGAAGGTTCGACAACCCAGGTGAGGGTAAATGGAGAATTGAGTGATGACTTCTCTGTGAAGGTCGGTGTGCATCAGAGATCCATTTTGAGTCCCTTGATCTTTGTCATGGTCCTAGAAGTGCTGACACAGAATTTTAGAACAGGATTGCCATTCAAGTTTTACACTGATGACTTATTGCTGATTGCCAAGGATGAGAAGATGGCATTTGACAAGTTCAGGTTGCGGAGGAAAAGGATGAATTCCATGCAACTGAGAGTGAATTTGGATAAAACAAAGATGTTGATTTCAAGAGTGGGTGGTGGTAATGGCATCATTGGGGGTTGGCAATGTGCATTCTGTCACAGACGGGTAGTAAATAACTCTATCCTGTGTAATGGATGTGCTTTGTAGGGGCATAAAAGATGTAATGGTATCAAGGGTAGGCTACAGAATGAATAAAATACTGGTGAGAAAATGGATTTAAGGGCGCTTCCCTCACAAAAACTGATGAAAAATAGTCAGCCATATGGTTAGCCTCTAAACCGCTGTTATACACCCAAGAACCATCAATGATCAAAGGCACCATAGCAGGCTTGTCAGTCTCTTTGTTCCTCAAGTAACTATGAAGTCCTTTAGAATCATTATGCCCAGCTAGAGATTGTTCATAGTTAGAAACCATGTTTGTAGCCTGTCATGGCTACGAGCTCCACCTACCCACCCCCACCTTTTAAGCGCCCTAATTTCTGGTTGACCTATAATGATTTAAATTATCAAAAGTACTTTCTCTGTGTAATCTCTGGAATGCCCTTTTTTTTCTCATAAATTTTCCTTAGGTCAACTTCAAAATTTTTAAATTTAATTACCCATGATTCTCTTAGGTATAATGGGTACTATCTACATTACTCTTTTAATTTGGGAGAAATGTTTCTTAAACTTAAGCAGACTATGGATAAGTTTGATTTTAGCAAGTTAAAATTTGACTTGGAAGGGAGTAATAGGACTAGGGCTCACCACTTAAAAATTAAAAACAGAGGGGCAGGTTGGATGTTAAAAAATATATTTTCCCCAATAGAGTTGTAAATTACTGGAATAGTTTGCCACCTGAGACAGTAGATAGTCCAAATATGAATGTTTTAAAATGCAAATTATATGGGAAGGGATGGTTAACTTTCTTGGGGTTGGGTGGGTTACTCTGGACTCATTCTGCAGTTTGTTGTTATTGTATATTATGATTGATTTGGATTTTGACAAATCTTGATGATGATGCTTTTTGCTTCTGACACATTCCTGTGGATTGTTTAAATTATATATTGTAGATGCATGATCTGACACAATTCTATAGATGCACTTTATTGGTGGGTTTCGACAGATGCGGATGACCTTTGATACGCCCTTGTGGCTTTTTCATCTATTAAATTATATATATGTTATTTCACAGAAGCCATTTAGTTCTTATATTGAACTCATCTTCAGGTCACCCTAGTTTATTGCAGCTATTGAATTAATCTGAATTGGGACTCCATATAGCAAATAACTATGCCTAATGATGCTTAACTTTAGTCTAATTGAAAGTGGTCTGTCCTATCATTAGGCCATATGGGCCTTGGTTAGTCGCACATTATTTCAAGTGTCTTCAATGGGTCATTGCACTCCCTGATAGTTGTATCAACTCATTTTCCTCTCTCTCCCCAACTTTATTTTAGAAAACAGCAAAGTTAAAAAAATATATTAAAGCTTCTGAAGAGTCTGGTATATGAAATAAGTTCATCCACCAGAAACTTTAATCATTATATGAAACATTCAGATAAAACTCTTGAAACAAACAAGAAATAAACATGAATAATGAAAAGAATTTATTTAATAATGAAATAAAAGATACTAAAAAGGTGAGTTAATTGCAAAGTAATGCTGATTATTCATTCCTTAGTTTTATGAGTTTAATTATCTCTATTGTGAAATGGGGTTTTCTCTTTAGTATTTCTGCATGTTCTGCCATCAATTGACTCCACCAATTGCATTAAATGATGCTAATAATTTATGAACAAGGACAACTTGCAGGGCTAATTTCCAATTTAGTTTTATTTGGTGCCTTTTTTTATTTTCTGATGGTGCAAAAGAGACTTTGAAATATTGATGTGGACCACTCAAGGAGGTACCCTGTTTAGCTTGGTGCACTTGGTAGCTAAAGTAGCTGTCTGTTGTGCTAGTCTAATTCCAAATAGTGCAGGGTCCATTCACTAAGTTGACTTGAAGCTGGTGAACTTTCTCTTGCTTTTGCTCAGTGCCTCTTTTTTTTTACTATCCCTTCAACCCTTTCTCTACTACAACTGAAACCTGGAGGACCAGCACACCCTACTGGTTTGAGTCCCTGCAGGGGGGATGGCTACTATCTATACTGTTAAATATGGTATCCAGACAAACTGCATATCCTATTGGCCTAACTGAAAATATGGAAGACTCCATCACTGAGTTGACTTGAACTCTTTGATGAGACAAGATAAAGCTGCAAGAAGATGGATGGTTTAGCTTGAGGCAAAACACCCTCTTACCAATGAAACCTGGAGGAGAAACCCCTGTAAGGGCCATGGCAATACGTTACTCTGGCTGCCTTGCTGATGGGACTCAGCTTCCCATCCTCCCCTAGATCAGCCTCTCTTCCATCCTTTACTAACCCCTAATCACCCTCTCCTCTACCTCATCTTGCTCCTGCCCTTTCATTGTCCTTTTACAATCACCTTTTGTTGACCCCTTCTGCCCATGGACCTCCCTAATCATGACCTGGCACTCATCTCGATCACAGAGCCGAACTCTTACAACAAGATGTTAGGCTTGGTGACTCTAACCTCTTAGAAGCCTATCACCAAGCTGGAGCCTCATGTCAACGTACCTACCATGCCATCTGTAGGATTTGGTCTGGGTTTTCCCAAGGGGTGGCGCAGAAGGTGTATATTATCCCACCCAGTGATAGACAGGGCCAATCAAAGGTGCCCAGTAGTGCTGTTTTCTTATTTGGGTCAGTGTTGGCTATCACAGACAAGGTTGGTAGAATGTTTCCGAATGGTCATGGACAAGTAAAAAAAAGCCTTTACTCCCCTTAACATCATCAGAGCTTCTGATGGGCTGTGCCAAATTAAAAAAAAGAGGTGCAAGTGCTTTCCCAGGGGCCCATCCACCAACCTCCTTGAATAGGTGTGGTTGACTCCCCCTCACCCATTTCTTTGGAGGCATCCTTGGTTGACTCCATCTTTCCTAGAGTGGCAGTCCCTTCCTTGCTTTCACAGAGCACTCCCAAGATAGCAAGATGTCAGCCCAAAATTGACCACTCCCGATGGTAGCAGCCAAATTGGGCCAACCCTCTGAGAGAGGTAAGGGATAGCAGGGCCTGTCAGTCCCTGCCCTTTAATGTCCTGTAGTTGTGCAGGGGTTTACTGTAGCTGCCTCCCATCCCCCTCTCTTCCCCGATGGATTTTAGTTTGCTGGCTATAGACAAGACAAAAGGAACCTTGAATGTGATCCATGTTATGGGGGGGAGGGGGGCACAGAGGCCCCTGAGATAGACAGGGTCCTAAAGGTGACCAGGTCACAAGCAGAAGGATCTTACAGGGGGTTGAGCACCGAACCTGAGCCCACTCTCTTGCAAGCTTCTCCTCAGACAACTTGGGCCCCCTGAGGACTCACAATGAGAGGAGTGATTTCCTTCCTCGGGTGAGGCCACTTTGCCAGCCAAGACCTTCTCCATTTCATAAAGGATCTTACTGAGGCTGGTCCATGTGGTCTAAGGACTCCTTTTAGCAGTGGAGATAAGTGAGTTCATTCCCCACCCTCCTCTCTTAAAAAGAAAAGAAAAAGACTAACTCGGTATGCTGAGTGGAGCCTCAATTATGTTGGGCCTCTCATTGAGAGACTACTTGTCATTTTCGAGCCTGCTGCCCTCAAATGTTTTCTGGTTATTTACTCCTGTGATAGCAGAATGTTTGCCAAGGGCAACTAGCTAGCCTATTGGTAGAATGGCGAAGGTGACCAGTTTCTTAGATGGGAGAGTCTGGTAAATGAGTTGGATCCTTCTGAGGCAGCCATGATTAGTGCCCTTCAGACACTTGATGGCACCACACTCTACTATGAACTTTGTGAAAGGTGTGGTTTACACAAGGGAACTCTTGGACTACAAGCTAGCCAAATAAAGAGCAGTCAAAGTTGAATGTGTGTTAAGAAAACAGGGAGGCACCTCGAGATTCACTGCTACAGCTTTCATCACATCTGACTGATACTCGCCCTTAGTCAGTCAGTGCATACTGGTTGGTATCACTACCGGGTGACTGCATTCATGACACTGTTGCAGATGTGCTACTACTGCCAGTGCTTTGGTTATACAAATTGCTCCTCTAGACATTCAATGTCAAGGTTACCTTAAGTCTGTGTAAGTTGCTCCATGGTCATATATGATAAATCCAATTTGAGTATGTCAAAGTATGTCAACTACAGAGGGCCATGCCACACTTTTTCAAAGCAATATGGTGCATATCTCCTGGAGAAAAAAATTCTGGCCATTGAGTTAAGAATTGTGTATCATTTCATGAGGCTAAGGTCTTGGCCCTGTAAGGTTTCTAGGTGGAGGGAAGAAAAGACTTGCATGGCGAGCCCAACCTTCCCCATAAAAGACAACAACGTATTGTTCAGCAAACAGTGTTCTGCCACTGGGAAGCGTACAGCCATTCCCGGGAGAGCTTTTTCTTCAAGGCTTGGAGGGCATATTCCTCCAATGGAATTGCCACACACTCGTAGGAGCTGCGGAGGTTCATCTTCTCCCATTTTTCCTTGGCTATCTTTAGGCAGGGACCATGCTGGACATGTACCCCTTGCCCATCCTCCTGGCATATAAGGTTTTTGCGACCCCACCATTTACACTCAGCTTGATGTCTCAGTTATTCTCTTTGCTTTAAATTCCTCCTTTGAGGCAGTAGCAGTGTAGTTGCATGCGGGCATGTCTTCAGGTTGCTTTCTGTCATCTCCAAATTGGAGACACTCTCAAGATGTACCGCCATTACCTGTCCTGGTACTGGGATGAGTTGGGCTGCTATTGCCAAGGTGTCTGTGAGGACTGGGAAACCAGACCAGTGTTTCACTCTTTTTCACACTCATTACATAGGAGGAGTCTGGGCTGCTTGGCAAAGAAGATGGAAGACAGGTGAAGGGAACTTAAAGTTGTGTGGGTGATCTTCATACATCTAACCTATCCAGGTACTAGGAAGATAGGTGTCACTATCATTTGTTCTTTGTAATCAGGATGGATTCATGCACATAGACTGGAAAACTATTTGACTTCTTGGAGGAGACTGTCCTCCATTTTTATTTAACTCTCTTTGGTGTTTTTGCATGCTCCCTCACTAGGGGGGAGGAGGCAACTTCCCCAATGCTAGAGCATGCTTCCTTGTGCTTGTTGTTTGATTTGATTTTAATGCAGCCTAGTATTAGGCTAGAAATCTAATTATGCTGACTTATGCCAACATCATAGAATGTGGGTGAGGCAGGAGGAGAAAGTGCAATTTACACCTGGTATGAGATCTTTATTCTTCAATTCACTATAAATAGCTCATTTCAGGCAGTAGCAATGTTCCTTTATCTCAATAGGACGTATACTGTTAATTCTGCATCCATTACTCCACAGATTACTTCTTCAAAGAGGGAGTGGGGGTAGTTCTGCCATTTTATAGCATGGCTTCTGAGGCTCTTTCTCTTCCGAGGTGATCTGAAATGGTAGACTGCATGATATATCCCATGCGCCAGGTCCATGATGACTTGATTAATGCCCTTGAGATAAGTTTGTGGATGAGTTTACTCATCATTGCCTGAGAGGTGCTTCTTTTTACTTCCCGGATCTGTCCTTGTTCTGTCCAGATACCCAGTCTGATTTTTATTCTGAGGATCATTTTCTGGGCTACTGCCACCTAAAAAACTGCCTCAGTGGTGCTTGGAGTGACAGTGCTGCCTGCATTTCAAAAAATAACTGATTTCTCTTTACCAGTTGAGGCATTTAGGACTGTTGATGAGTTCCCTAGTAACCTCATCGCCGTAGACTGAACTAATATTCCTATAATTTCTGCTTCATTGATAATCAGCTGGGTGTGAGACATCCTCAGGTAAAAGCCAGAACAATTTCATCATCTGTTAAATTTGTGAGCTTGGGCTATGTTCTTGTATGTCTCAAATCACACCCTCTGCTCTTCAATTGCAGGCATATGTGTCTTCACTTAATAGGAAGACCCCTTTGCCACTAGCCTTATATGTGAGTGTGAGGGAGGCATGACTTTTATCCAAGATTTTTTTAATATAACCTGGATAGAGGGAGTATCCTCCCAGATCACTGGTGATTGGCTACTCTGCTCACTTTTCACAACCATAATTAATATTTTAATTATGGCATCCCACAAATGTACTTTTTCTGAGCAATGGACTGACCAGCAACTGCATCCAGAATTGTTTTACTGGGTAGAAAGGGGATCAAATGATCGAGTTGCCAGCTGCAAGATTTATAAACAAGAGTTTACTTTGTCTAATATGGGCATTCAAGCTTTAAAAAGTAATATGCAAAGCAAAAAACATATTGAATTAATGAAAGCTAAATGTAATTCTGTTGCTGATTTTAAAAAAAAAATACAACTAAAGCTGCAGAAACAGAAAAAATAGTCTAATAAACCAGATGCAATCACAGAAGTTATTTCCATTAATAAATATTTGGAGCCTGCTGCTCTTAAAATCAGAAATCAGATGGATTTTAATTTCAACTAGTGCACATTTATCGAATAGAGCTGCTGAGACTTGTCAAAAATCTTTCCCAGCCATGTTTCATGATTCGAAGATTGCCCAGAATTTCTCTGTTGGCAAAGATAAACATGGATATATGTCTGTGTTTGGACTTTCTTCATATTTTGAAAAAAAACTAATGATTGTTTTCATTAATTGTAAACATTTTTCTTTGTCATTTGACAAAGCTTTTAATAAGGTTTGTCAAAAATCACAAATAGATATTCACATAAGGTTTCAGCATCCAACAACACAGAAAGTAGTAACAAGATATTTGACATCTAGATTCTTGTTGTCAACAAAGGCTGAAAACATCTTAAGAAATTTAAAGGAAGGATTGGGCACAACAGTCAACCTTAACAGACTGTCCCATTGTGGCGGCGGGTTCGCGAGACCCCAGCCAAAACTCCCGCCTTCCTGACAAGGTCCGCTCAGTGGTTCAGGGAGAGGGTATTGAGGAGAGAGAGTATTTTCTAAATTTAATTTAGAAACCGTAATTCTAGCAAAATAATACAATCCAAAATAATCAACCCAAAATATAAACAACCCTCAACCTAAACTAAAATACATTACCTATATATATATATATATATATATATATATACAGTTGGCCTCACAATACTCTGGCCAACCACCACACGTATATATTTACAAAATGGCCTTACGCAAGATCTTGGCCACACAAACGTATAGTACAATCAAAATATTGCGACAGACGGGTGCACCCTTAACTATCTAATAAAGTGAGACGAGTTGGAGGAAGTGGGAGATGGCTCACTTTCTGCGGGATTTTGGGTAGCTGGGACGCTTGTTGCTCCCAACTGTTGTGTCACAGTCGGTTGAACGCTACTTCAACCACTCCCTGGAGACTGGAAGGTGCTGGCCAAGGTCTACACCTTAGAAAATAGCCTCAAAAGGTAGGCGCACTTGCGAGGGTCAGGATTGGCTTCAGCCGTCTCTGGAAAAGAGAAGGCACATTCAGTCACCTATTCACTGCCACACTCAAACATCTTTACTCCTAACTCATTCAACCATATCTACTCTCACACAATCTTCACTCACCTATCCTCCTTCTAGACGGCTCTTCCTTCTTCAGTCACAAACTTGACTTCCGAACTTTTACCTAATACGTTCTAAAATATATGCTGAAAGAATCTGACAAAAAAGAAAATAGGAGATGAATGGGGGAGCACAATAGAGATCCATCGAGTCCCCCCACACAAAGTAAAGACGGTGATCACACGATCCACACACACACACATTCTGCAAAAGAAGAAAGAGATTAGATATAGGGGAGGGGAGGCGGACAACCAAACTACTTTACCATCTTAGCATGGATGGACCAAATGTTAACTGGAAGCTGTTTAGATTATTTAAAGAAGAGATGGAATTGTCACCAGAATCTCCTAAGTTGCTAGAAATTGGCAGTTGTGTTCTTCACATTTTACATGGCGCCCTAAAAACAGGACATAATAAGAATGGTTGGAACATTTTAACATATTTAAGATCTACATTTTACTTTTTCAATGACTTTCCAACTAGAAAAGGGAATTTTACTGAAATCACTGGCTGTGAGGAGTTTCCAGTAAAATTTTGTGTTACACAGTGGACACAAAATTCTAAGTCAGCCACAACAGCCATTAAGTTATTGACTTGTCTAAAAAAAGTTCTGAATATTGTTAAAGAAGAATATGATTCAAAACTTTTCTGTAAAATTAAAAGTTTTCTTAATGACAACTTATTAGGTGCTAAGCTGGGATTTTTTGTAGGCATTTGATATCAGCTTGAAAGCTTTCTAACAAAGTTTCATAAAAATGCCCCAGTAGTTCCATTTATTTGTGATGAACTAATCATAATTGTAGTCATTTATGAAAAAAATTGTTAAGCGACATATTTACAATGAAAAGTCTGGGTCATTAAAATCATTAATGAAAATAAACTTTAATGATACTGAGAATTTTATTCATGCTTCCGAACTAGATCTCTACCATTCCACTAAAGATGGCATTTGTAATGCACCTAATACTCGTAAATGCTCAAATGATAATATTTTAAAAACAACTGTTTGTTGAAGATGTCCTTTAAAATATCCTCTTACTGCAGTTCTTAGCTGTATTTCCCCAAAGTAATGATCAGACCAAATAATATGATCAGATTAAATATTTACCTTGAGCACTTTGTTAAGTTAAATAGATTAATTGGCATTCAAGCAGACGAAATAAAAGAATTACATTCACGTGTTGTTGAACACAGTACAGTTAAAGAACTATGCAGTAACTTCAACTGGGAAAATTATAAAGTAGATGATTATTTTTTATCAGTATTCAAATATATAAATGTTTCAAATGTATATAAGGATTTCATATTTACAATATTAACCATGTTCCATGGAAATGCCAATGTGGAAAGGGGCTTTTCAATCAATAAGGACTGCATAGATTTTAATCTGAAAGATAAAGCTCTAGTTGCAAGAAGAAGAATTTGCGAAGCAGTTGCAGATGCTGGTGATCCACTTTCCATTGAAATTGATAAAATGATGCTACTTTATTGCAGAAATGCTAATTCCATCTACAAAGATTATCTAGCAGAAGAACAAAAAAAGCAATTAACTAAAAAAGCACAAAATAAAAGAAAAGCTGAAGACAAAATAAAAGTAGTGCAAGAAAAACAGAAAAATTGAGGAAGCTGCTGCCATAGAAATAAAAAAATTAGATGAAGAAATACACTTTTTGCAAAAAACAATTGAATTTTTGCTTGTAGAGCTATTGACCTTTTCCTTATATGTTTATAGGGCTATGTACTTTTTTCTATTGTAATGTTACTTTTATATATATTTTTATGTAAATTAATAAATATAAAAAAGTAAGAAAGTAATAAAAATATGCAAATGCAGGAGCCTAGTAATTTACTAAATCTACTAGGTTGGAAAGGGGTGGGTCCTGATTGGGCATAATTTTATTTCTTTTAACTTTTATTAAATTTAGTAAGTACATATTTATTAACCTTGTATACATTCATTTGATGTAATCGTATTTGCTGCCAACTATATTTTTATTTTATTCTTATTTGTTTACAATGTAAATCTCTATTCATGTATGGAAAAAAGGAGCATAAAGACAACAATTCTAATGATTAATATTTTCTATAGGTACAAAATACCTACTTATAAATATAAAGATGCTGAAAAAGGTCAGGGAAAGTCAAGGATTTGAAAATTGAAATTTGTTATACACTATGTAACAGTACTATGCCCCTGTGTTTTTTTATCTGTAGAAGGCCTATGCTAGGTATGGAGACCCCTCACATGATGGGGGCAAGTGGATGCATCTCAATTTTCTCTTCTGAATTCTATGAGATCTTGATTGAGTGTACAGGGGAGGCTTCTACAGCCTAATAGGGCAGGAAGAGGACATCTCATAGGGAAGTGTCCTGTGTTACACTCTTTGCCCTGAGCATCAATGGTATCACCTTAGTGATGCCCCCAAATCTTCTGACTATTCTCTAAGTAGATGACCTTTTAATTTCTTTTGGTGCTGCCCAGTGGCCAACTCAGGAACATCAACTCCAATAAGCATTGAGCTTGATCTCTCCCCGTGCAGAACTGCATCAGTTTTCTTTGTCCCAGCTTCATGTAGTGCACTTCTGCTACAATCCATGGCTCTACCTTCACCCTGGCTTCTTACTAAACAATTTTCCTGGAAGTGTTGGATTCCCATCTTTCCTTGATCTTGTTTTCGACCACTGCCTCACCTTTGAGGTCTATATTGACAACTTTAGGGCCTTATGTATCTGTGACATTGAGCACTGGGGTGCTGTTAAGTCTAATGCTTTGTTGTATTATTCCTTTGTTCGCATGAATTGTGAAAGGTAAATTGCGATCCACCTCACCACTTTCCATCTAGTGACTGGTGCCTCTGCAAGTTTCTTCTTGACAGATTGCTTGTCACCGGGCAGAGTGGCATAGTTACCACTTTCCTTTATACTCAATATTGAATCTTTATGTTGAGTTCATATTCTGAGGCTGAGGGGACACTACCTTGCCCTGCTAGCAGAGAATATTGTTCTGGAGTTGCCAGAGAGACCTTTAAAAAATCTTGATTTGGAATCAATTTGTTATTCAAATCAAGGTAATTTGGAAGGCACTCGTAGTATTAACTGCTTTTACCTGAATTATAAAATGGTTATTCTGGTGACCTATGATCTTGGTAGGTGTCGCCAGATGAGCACCTTTAAAAAAAATAATGATAAATGGGATATTTTATATGATGCCACTTAGATACCACTTACTATGTATTATGAGGTTGAATGCACAGGCCTGACATCTTCCTCAACGACTAACAGCTCTCATTCCCTCTGTGACTGATCTCGATACTGCCTATAGCTTCAAGACACCCAAGTCACCCATAACCCTTTTGGATTTAGGGCTAGGAAACTCCAAAGGCTTAGTTTACCCCTTAGGCCTGTGTTGTCTCTGGTTCTGCCCAGGGCATCATCTTGGATGATATCACCTTCGACTCTTGCCATACCATCTTCCCCAGCTTAAAAGAGTTCCCAGATTATTGCATTAGACTTTTTGGGAGCAGACTTCATTTCATGCTGGAGCCATGCCATATACATGGATGGCTACAAGTCCCAAGATGAGGCCAACTTCCATGCCCTATCCCTGCTGTTTGAAGTCTGCAGTGTTCTACTAGATGTTGTGTCTACTTTCACAGCTGCGCTGGTAGCAATACATACCTGGTACAAGGGAAAACACATTGTGCTAGGTTCAGGGACCAGATTAAGATATATAATGACTCGCAAATTTCCTTGGTGTGCTTTGGGCATTGTACTCTTCCAAACACCCTGGTTTCAGGTATCCTTGATACAATGAACTGGGCAGAGGTTGCAATTATCTTCTACTTGGTTCCTGGACAAGTGGAGATAGCATGGAATGAGGGCACCAAAGATTCAGCGAGGACTGCATGACCAGACCAGCATTTTTCTCTTCCTCACATTGCCTACATGATTGGGATCAGGTCAGTTCTCTGGGATGCCTGTAAAGAATATGGGAGATGGCCAATGGGAGCTTAAAGTTGTGTGCCATCTTGCCATGATTGTTCCCATGGACCTCCCATTACCACAGAAACTTCAAGTCACTGTCATTATCTTCTGATTGGACATACTTGCAGTATGCACCGCCATAAGATGGAACATTCCCCTCTGCCTTACCATGCTGACTGTTTTAACATATTCTCGTTGAGTGTCCAAATCTGGGGGATAATCACACATGCTACCAGTACCGGGCAGAGTGGCATAGTTACCACTTTCCTTTATACTCAATATTGAATCTTCATGTTGAGTTCATATTCTGAGGCTGAGGGGACACTACCTTGCCCTGCTAGCAGAGAATATTGTTCTGGAGTTGCCAGAGAGACCTTTAAAAAATCTTGATTTGGAATCAATTTGTTATTCAAATCAAGGTAATTTGGAAGGCACTCGCAGTATTAACTGCTTTTAACTCAATTATAAAATGGTTATTCCGGTGACCTATGATCTTGGTAGGTGTCGCCAGATGAGCACCTTTAAAAAAAATAATGATAAATGGGATATTTTATATGATTATTTGTACTTGTATTCAAATGGCTCAGGAAACATATCCCTGATGTCAAGACACCTTTAAACCATTATTCCCATCGCCAAAATAAACTTTTTTCTTGTATGAATCACCTTTTTTATCCATCCTGCTTGATTATCAATACAATTCCTGTATAATTAGCTTTTGAAATTTATAAGATTTATCATAAAGTGTGAAAGTATCTTTCTAACTTTTACAGGATACATTTGGAGAGATTAAAGGAATAAATCACAAATTCTGTGAAGATCTACTTGGTAGCAATTTTGTTGATAAAAAGGTGAGAAAAAATACAACACTAAAATTGCCTATAGTTATTCATTGTTTCCATTTGTTTTTTTACCATTATTATTAACATAAATCTAATTATTATACATGAATCATTTTAAATGAGATAAGTAAATTTTTCATTAGGATGATTGTGTAGATAGCCAAGCCCAAAAGATCAAAGAGGAGTTTTTTGATGGAAAGCGACATGGATTAAGAAGTCAAGAAGAAGTGTTTGGTGGTTCTTATGAAATAATTAGCCAATTTGGCTCACACAAAGAGGTAAGTTTATTATTTATTTCTTTGCCTTCCATTTGCTTACATGGTATCAATGGTACCTATCTTGCATTCCCACTAGGTCAGACTCTTCAGAGTCTTAAATATGATTTAAGTTTGTAACTTTAGAGATAAGGATCTCTTTGTGCATTTTTTAAAGAAAAATCTCACATTTCTCTATAAATTCTATACAAAAGCAAAGAATGTCACTATACCTGAAAGTATTTAAAAAGGGTTTCTAAATAAAGTGGTGATGAAAATATGTGGATGCTACATGATTAAGTTGTCTCTGGGTTATACATTTACATGCAAAAGATTTAAAATATTAATTCCTAATTTTTTCAATCAGTGTGGATTGGAAAGTAAAGTATTCGTTCCTTTGTGTTATTGCTTAAGTAGTGTGAGATGGCTGTTGCAACAGGGTTTAGAGAGATGGGTATGAAGAGGTGGAAATACCCAAGAGCAGGATGACATGCTCCATGGGCACTAGGATAGAGAGTGGTATTTTCCAATGAGAAAGGCATCAGCTGGGAACCAGAGCAAGCCTTTAATCTCCTCTTATGGCTTTGGAGGCAGTGATGGGCCACAGTAGGACTCTTTGAGAGCCTCCTAACATGTTTCTTGTTATATTAAGAGATAAAACCAATGAGTGCAATAGGCAACCAATTGGATGCAATGGCTGTCAGACTTTTGCCTGCCCTATGTAGTTTTTTCCTGTTAAATCTCTTAAGAAACTTTTGTCAAGTAAGATTGCAGCCAAAACATTAATAATGTGTGGAAAGCTCATTCAGTCTTTTTTCCACTAGTAGGGCCTGGTGGGCAAACATAAATCTGAGGGTAGCCTTTTGGTCCTTCTTTTTCCTCCATTTTATATAAATAAAAGTATTTGTTGTTTATTTTTTAAATAGAATTGACTTTGTCTTTAACTTTAGGAGCGATTTTATGAGATTGTAATGAAAGAGGAGATTAAAGAAGAACCCCTGGAAGATGAAATTCCTCTCCTTGATGGAGAGAGACTCAATTCGGAAGAGCAAAACTTGAGCTCCAAATCCTTTACTGAAATGGCCCTACAAACCTCCCTTCCAGAAAAGGTAATTTTGCCCACTTTAGAAATTGAATTAATACCAAATTTATTCCCAAATGCACCAAATGTCGAATAAAAGACAACCAAGTGAAGATATGGGGTTGCTGGCCTGAGACTCTGCTGCCCATGCCAACAGTTTTGAAGACCTTGTCATGGTGGTTAATCTGCATCCTATGGTCTAATAGATTATGGGTTATATAGAAAATAGGAAAAGTAAATGGTTCTATCGATTCCTCATGGATAAGATCTTATTGAAATTCATATAAAGATCATAGGGGAAAGACAGTGGTGCTGTAATTGGCTATGAGCTTGATGATGTGTGTAGGTGCTACCTACTCCTGCAAGGGTAGGAGCAGCCATTTGAACCTGGTATAGAAAAGAGAAGTGGTAGTTAATGCTTTAAAATCAAACCTTTCCCTATTCTAGTTGATCCAGCATTGGAATTCTGATGTCAATCCCAGTGAGGGTGGACACAATGCCCTTACTGGTCATAAGCTGACTGCCCATTGGGAAGAGGCACTAATAAATAAAAAAAATGTGTACTACACCCCTGAGCTAAATATATATAGGGCCAATGTGAAATATAAATACGTCACACACCCCAAAACTATATACACAGGATCCAGTCATGACAATCTATCTAATATTTGGTACCAGTAATGTGGAAAGAAGTGTAGGCGGGATGTATAAGTGAAGGAAAAGTAGGTAGGCCCACATTCTTCTTGGTAGTCCTTAGGGTTTCGAGACTTGGTGGGTGTTCTGCACTTAGGGATCCCTTAACATGGGCTGCATTTATGTATTGGTTGGGGGGATTGTGTCCCGATGATGTGACGAGTCATGCTAGGGGGAGATCCAAGCTTGCTACTCCGTTCATTATTTGGGGAGTGGGCTACCCATACACTGGATGGGTCGCCAAGAAACTGGCCAGCCATGCTTGGGAGAGCTGGGTCCCCGAATCCGCCCATCCTGGGGGAGAGAGTTAGCCTACTAGACGGGTCAGCAGCTATGGACCAGATTAAACGACTCCAACGTAGGCTTCTTGTATGGGCCAACAGTGCCACCTGCCGGAGGGATCACTCTTTAGAATCATCCTGGGCTGGGGATACGTGTGTGAAGGGGATCAGCTCTGGCGTGGACAAAAATGACGCATCACAGGGCCCGCTTTTTAAAAGGAGCAGTCTCCCTGATGATGAGGTAGCCCTTACGCATTGGCTAGGGCCCAGACCCGGCGCATACACAGTAGACACATGAAATTAACACGTATATGGGTGTAAAAAATAAAATTAGCCTCGAGAGGTGGTCTACTAGGCCCCCTGAGACATCATCTACTGATTGTTGGGCTCCTGAAGAGACGCAGATGGGAGCACCTTGTACTGCTTCAGAAATCCAGAATGAGAAAGTTGGTAGCAGGACACCTTCTGGGTCCTCTACATCATCATAAAACGGAGACACACTTATGATGACTGATATCCTACAAAGCCTCACATTCAATACAATACACACTATCATGAAGTAGTAGTATGGTGCCATAACGAGAATTAGAATCATCTATGAGAATAATAATACCACCAACAGATGTTATGTGATCTTCCTGATAAAGGAGGCCGCTCTGGCATCCTTTCAACATGCAACCTCCTTATCCATATGTGAAAAGAACTCTGCTAGCCTTAAGATAGAGTAATCCAAACATCTGAAGAGCATCTGGCAGAGAAGGCAGCAAGGCCAAACTAAGTACACACTCCATACTGGTTCATTGCCTACTACAAACAAAGAGGCCAAGGGCAATTTCATCTGAGCCGCTGTGTATGTAGATAGATAGATAGGACTCATCCCTGAAGGCCATCTAAAAAAAGTATGGGAAGAGTGTCCTCATACATGGCAAAGATGTCACCCAGGCAAAAAATGCTCTCCAACTTCCCATGCCCATCCGATAGTATGTTTGACCATTAAGCCTCACAAGACCTCGCAAGTCTACTAGGTACTGACCTCATACTTTGAAAATAGACTAATGGCTGGTGATCCGTTGTCACAACAAATTATACTCCATACAAAAATGGCTGTAATGACTTGAGACAGAAACGTATCACAGCCAACTATCTTTCAATCTTCGAATAGGCACGCTCTGCCCTGCCATGCTAAACACCTTTGAAATATACGCAATTACGCGTTTCCTTTTAACCCCATCCGCAACCTGATCTTGCATCAAACATCCACCCATCCAAATACCATTCGATCCTTGCTCCCTAAATTCATGCATTCGTGCGTTAAGAGCCTACAGGGAGTCACTCTACGTGCCCTATGTCTTCTCTACGGATGCCGGTTCACCGACATTAGGTGAAAAAGGAACCTCGAATGGGATCTGTGATCTCTGGAGGCGGGGGCACATGGAGGCCCCCTTGAGATGGACATAGTCCCTGAGGTGACCCAAACTCAGACGATGGGATATTGCATGGGGTCGAACCCTGGCTCGGTGCCAATCACAGCACCCGAGTCCGCCCCTATACAAGCTCCTCCTAAGACGGCTCTGGTCCCCGATGCCTCCCTAGGAGAGGAGGGATTTCCTTCTCGTCTAGTGCTCCTGTATCAAGCAAGACCATCCTCATTTCAGAGAAGGAGCTTGCTGATTTGGCTCATCTGGCCTCGGGGCTCCTACCGGCGGAGGAGGGAAGTGGGTTCATTACCCGCCCTGCTCTCCTAAAAAGAAAATGACGGCTGTGGGGGGGGGGGCCGTTTCGGTAAGCCACTGAGCCAAGATCGGCGGCACGTCCAGCCCCGTTTCTCCCCTTGGTGCGGAGACCTAGACGAAGACCAGAACGGAGCCTCGATTACGTCGGGACTCCTCATTCAGAGGCTACCCTGCGTTTTCGAGTCCTCTGGATTCAAACGCTTCTTTGTTATTCGCTCCACTGATGGCAGCATGTTGGCTAAGTGCAACATGATCCTTCAAGGAGAGCTCTAGCTAATGGTATTGATCTAGAACCGAAGATGACCCGTTTCTCGGACGGGAGCCTTTTGGCGAATGCCAAAGGCTCTGGACCTGACAGACTCATGGTGCTCTTCCCCATTTGATGGATTGCTGCTCCCATGCACCTTAAAGCAATGACTGAATGGTTTCCCAAATTGTCTACCACATTCTTTCTGAATGTCACAAGACGAGCTTGGTGGCTGCTGCTTGGCCCTTGTACTTACACACCCATCTGCAGCATTTTTTAATTCCTGGAGGAGTTAGCCCTCCCCCATTGTTTATATATAGTGTGGCGATGTTAGTTGCATGCTAATATGCTAGAGGAAAGTGAGCCATGGACGTTTGAGGTTTTGTCTCCCTTTTTTTTTACATAGGCTAGTATAATTATGGTAACTACTCTTGTTTGCTGTTATCAAGTATACTCATCATGTATCACTACTGTCATTTATGAGTGGCATCTTGCCACTTTCATACCATAGACTGGAGGTGTGCATACATTCTCTCTTCAGCCGCCAACAAGTGCCTATTTGCAAATACCGCAGCAGCGCCCTCTAATAGACTACCCTCACTTTTTTTGTGATTATAATCAGGTGGGAGTACTAAAGAATGACTATAGGTTGGGTGGGGTCCCTACCCTTTCTTCCTCTTGCTGGAATGCTCTCTGGTACACCAGAAATATTGGGAACGAGAGATTGTAAAATCACCTTTTCTTTTTCAGGAGATGAAAATGCCTTCTTCCACTGACCTTAAACTAATTCCACAATTTAGTGGTATAGTACCATCGCCACCTCGAGCCCTTGATTACGACCCAAATTGGACTACTGGTGTATATTCAAGATCTGAAAGCCTAGGAAAATGCGCTAAAAACAACTCCATCCCATCCAAGTCGACACAAACAGATTTACATACGGTGCCTCATTCGAGAATGAATAAGAAAATCTATAAATGCTGCTCCTGTCCTTATCAAACTGCAAAGAGGGGAGTTTTTAGCATACATTTAAGAACCCACAATGGCGAGAAGCCATTCAAATGCAACCTTTGTCCTTATCAGGCTGCAAGGAAAGGTCAACTTAAAATCCATTCATATAATCACACAGGCGAGAAACCTTTTAAATGCGACCTTTGCCCTTATAGGGCTGTCAGAAAAGAAGATATTAAAAGACATTCAACGACTCACACTGGTGAAAAGCCTTTCAAGTGCGACCTTTGCCCTTATCAGGCTACAAAGAAAGGTCAACTTAAAATCCATTCATATACTCACACTGGCGAGAAGAAGCCTTTCAAATGCAACCTTTGCCCTTATCAGGCTGCCAGAAAAGAAGATATTAATGTACATTCATATACTCACACTGGCGAGAAGCCTTTCAAATGCAGGCTTTGCCCTTATCAGGCTACAATGAAAGGACATGTTATAAGACATTCAATGACACACACTGGCGAAAAGCCTTTCAAATGCGACATATGCCCTTATCAGGCTGCAGAGAAAGGTCAGCTTAAAAGCCATTCATATACTCACACTGGCGAAAAGCCTTTTAAGTGCGATATTTGCCCTTATCAGGCTGCCAGAAAAGGAGATATTAAGATACATTCAATGACACACACTGGCGAAAAGCCTTTCAAATGCGACATATGCCCTTATCAGGCTGCCAGAAAAAGAGATATTAAGACACATTCAACGACTCACACTGGTGAAAAACCTTTCAAGTGCGACCTTTGCCCTTATCAGGCTGCCAGAAAAGGTGATATTAAGACACATTCAACGACTCACACTGGTGAGAAGCCTTTCAAATGCGACCTTTGCACCTATCAGGCCGCAACGAAATGTCAGCTTAAAAGGCATTCATATGCTCATACTGGCGAGAAATCTTTTAAATGTAGCCTTTGCCCCTATCAGGCTGCCACGAAAGGAGACGCTAAAAGACATTCAACGACTCACACTGCCGAAAACCCTTTCAGATGCGGCCTTTGCCCTTATCAGGCTGCAAAGAAATGTCAGCTTAAAAGGCATTCATATACTCATACTAGCGAGAAACCTTTCAAATGTAGTCTTTGCCCCTATCAGGCTGCAACGAAAGGAGATGTTAAAAGACATTCAACCAGACACACTCATAAGGAGCCTTTACCCTTAGCAGGCCGCAAGAAAAGATCAGCTAAAAGCTATTCATGTATTCACCCCGGCGAGCAGCCTTTCAAATGCAGTCTTTGCCCTTATCAGGATCAAAGAAAGGACAATCTTGTAACACATTTAAGAACCCACGCTGGTGATAAATAAACCTTAAGAAAAGCAAAATGTCTCAATGCGCTCCCAGCGCCTCCTGAACTGTTAAACCGCGTGCGAATTCATCGAGCTCTTCCGTATTGTTCAACCGAGTGTGAAATGGCCTGCAAGCATAAGGATGCTGCCCATCTCTATTCTATTTGACTTTTCGGTCGCATTCTCCGGGGAGGGGAGGTGGACTTAAAACAAGGGAATGTCTTTGCTAAAGAGGTTTTGAATGGAAGCAGCAGAGTTGACGAAAGAGGACTATATGAGGGTTATAAGAAATATGAATAAAAATATTAGCCCTAAAACACAAAGGATGTTAAGACCCAATTATGTCATTGAAACCACTTTAGCCCCGCCCGTCAACAGCTTAGCCTCTTTTTTTGTGACATACCGCATTTTTACCTTCTTCCTCACTCTCCCTACAACCTCTCGCACAACTTTCTCTGGCTGATCTCTAATTTCACAGTGAAGATGCCGACCAGCTTCCTCTCACCCAACTATCCCGAATTGGGGAGAGGGGACAGCTTTTCCTCACTCCTGAGCAGTGGTTTTGGGTGGTGGATTTTTAACAACCTGCTTCATCCCCAGCCACACCTTCCTCACATCCCCTTTCTTTCTTCTTTCAATCTCTATCGATTTTACCCCCAACCCAAGGTGGAGCCGCCATGCCGAAGGGCTGCCTGGCCACTGGGCGGGAATGTAGGGTCATAAATGGCGGCAGCTGGTTTGCCGGCCCAATGTTCACCCCTTGACGAACGGGCTACTGCGTGGGGTCATTATCGTTTGCATCCCGTGTAAACTATGGAAATCCAAATAAACCCTTTCCATTTCCCAATCACGACCGACGGAGACGCCCTCGGGTAGCTCCACAGTAGGAAAGGAGGTCCCCTTCCCCCTGCATTATCTCAGATGACCCTCCTAGCTTCGCGGACCGGAGAGGAGGCTTACTTCTCTCCCATGCCTAAGGGTGCAGGGGATTTCCCGCTCATCTCCTTTGGAGTCGCCCTTGGGGTGACTCAGTCTTAGTAGCGGCAGTCCACCCTTTGCTCTCCAAGGGGACTGCCAAGAAAGCACTCTCGCGGCCGACTATTGAGCGCTCCCGCTGGGTCCGGTTAGATAGGGCTAAGCCTCCCCGGGCGGGAGGAATGACATGGCATATCGTCCCGTCCTCTCGCTAGTCCTGCGGGAGTGCTTATGGAACTTAGAAGATTTAGTGTACGTGCACCACTATCTTCCCCGATGGATGCCAGTTCGCCAGCACCAGAAGATTAGACGAAAGGCTCCTCGAAGGGGATCTGTGATGTCTCGGGGGGGGGGGGAAGTTGACCAAGCCCCAGACGGTAGGATCTTCCATAGGGCGAACTCGGGCTTGGTGCCAAGCACAGAACCCGTGTCTGCCCTTACTGCAAGGTCCTCCTCAGATTGCTCTCGTCCCCCATGCCTCACAAGGAAAAGTGGGTTCTCCTCCCACGGCTGGTGCTCAGATAACACGCATGACCGTCTTACTTTGAGAGAAGGAACTTACCGAGGTCGTCGCATCTGGCATAGGGGCTCCTACCGGTCTAGGAGAGAAGCGGGTTCATTCCTCGCCCTCGTCTCCAAAAAAGAAAAAAAATAGAAAAAAAGACTGGGCTCCTCTCCTTTAGCGGAGGCTGGGGGACGGACGGGTCTGCTGTCATTTCCGTATCCGACCAAGCCAATATCGGCACGTCCAGTACCATTGCTTCCCGGGATGGGGAGCCCCAGAGGAAGACTAGAATGGAGCCTCGATTACGTCAGGGCTCCTCATTCATAGGCTACATTGTGTGTAAGAGCCCGCTGGCTTCAAACGCTTTCTTGTTATTCGCTCTATTAATGGCAACATGATCCATCAAGGGATAGCTCTAGCTAGTGTGATTGGTAGAGAGCCGAAGGTGACCCGTTTCTCGGATGGGGGCCTTTTGGAGAATGCGCCGAATCCATCCGAGGCGGCTATCATTAGTGCCCTTCGGACACTTAATGGCATGCCTGTGAGTTTGACGCCGCACTCTACCATGAACTTTGTGAAAGGAGTTATTTATGCGAGGGAACTCTATTAACTAATCCATAGATGACATCACTTTAGAGCTGGCCGACCATGGGGCGGTCAAGGTCGAACGTATGATGAGAAAACAAGGAGGGGCCTCGAGACCCACCCCTACATTCTTCGTCTTGTTCGACTGTGACAAGCTCCCCGAGTCGGTGCGTTCCTGCTGGTATCGCTATCGCTTAAAGCATTCGTGCCAGTTCCACGAAGGTTCTATTACTGTCACCACATCGGCTATACTAATCCCTTCTGTAGATGCGCAAAGTCGGAGTTACCCAAAGTCTGTGTAAGTTGCCGCACACGATAAGTCCAAATCGTGTAGGCCAAGTGAGTCATTTGCGGAGATCCTCATCCTTCTTCTTCGAACAATGTGGTGCGTATCACCTTGAGATGGAATTCCTATCCGTTCAGGCCCAGGATTTTCTCTCACTTTGCGAGGCTAAGGACTTGGTCCTGTCGTGCCCGGCGTTATGTGGGACGTCCTATGTCCTAATGTTAAGAAAGACACCCTCTCTTCCAGGCCTACGAGCACGGTCGTCCGCGCCCATTTGGAACCTTTCTGCTGGTTCGACCCAACCCGGGTAAAGCTGGCGGCACAAAGAGTTCACACCCAGCTCCGGTTTAAACCAGGGCTACCCTCCCTTTTTCCATCGTTACCATTTCCCGCAAGGCGAAACGGCCGCGCGCCTCCACCGAGTAGTTAGACTCATAGGCGGCAACACCCCTGAAGTTGGTCGTGAGGCCATCTTCCGGGGTTCCTAAAGATGCCCCCTCAAAGGAAAACAGCACTAAAGGAGCTTCGGGTACTTCACCCACACCCAGTGGTAGGTTAGGTTGCTTGGAGACGGTGGATCCTCCGAAAGAGGGGCTCCCGCATCCGAACCCCCTCCCCGCTCGCCTAAGGTTTCGAGGCGGAGGGAGGAAAAGACTCACATAGCGAACCGAACCTCCCCCGATAAATCCTCATAGGCGTCAGCGCATTGTCCGGCCAAAAGCACCCATCATCTTCGAAGATGGACCCCGCATCTCGTCCGAGCTAGGCCTGGATGGCATATTCCTTAAATAGAATTGCTGCGTACTCTAGGCCAACCCGGAGGAGCTGTGGAGGCTAGTCTCCGTGATTTACACCTGACATGATGTCTCCGTTCTTGTCTTCGCTTTAGATAACTCCTTTCATGCAATGGCTGTGCATCTGCAAGTGGATAGGATGTATACTGTTATTTCCGCGTACATTCCACCGTCAGCCGACCTCGACGCGGGGACTTCCGCCGTGTCATGGCACGGTGGCCGAGTCCCTTTCTCTTACTCAGATATCTGAACGGTAGACACCCCCTCTGGGGAGACGATTCAAGTAATACCTAATCAACAAGTTGGAGATAGGTGTCCTAAATGTTCTTGGGCATCATTGCCCCAAAACCGGTTTATTTTCCTGTCTTGATCTATTTTTGTGTTCTCCGGATGCACAGCCTCTTTTTGGCTTAAGGTGGTCGATGACATCCATGGTAATGATCACTTTCCCATTCAAATATGATTTTCTGGGCCACCGCCGCCCGAAAGCCCTCCACGGCGGGACTTAGCGCGGGTACGGTGGTCCGCATTTCAGGAAATGACTGATTTCTCTGTCTCGCTCGAGGAGTCTAGGTCAGTAGATGAAGCCGTTGAGTTCCTCTCCGGCAACCTCATCGCTGTGGGCATAACTACTATTCCTAGAACGTCTGGCCATTTTACACGCCGACCTCTCCCGTGGTGGTCGACATAGTTTGAGACGGCCCTCAAACACAATCGTTATATCTACATGCGCAATAAGCGCTGCCCGAACGATTTCACTGTTGGTGAGTTTCGTCGAGGTTCGTCGAGTTAGGGCTAGGTTTCGGTATATTTCGAAGCACACCCGCCGATCTTCTTGGCGGGCATACGTGCCTTCACTTAGCGTGGAAGACCCCTCTAGCGTAGGTGTGGAGGCGAGTCAAAAGGATTCGGCGCAAGTTCTCGCAGGACCTTCTTCCCGTTCCCCAAGAGAATGGGACCCAATCTCGGACCCCGCATCCGTGGCGGAATCCTTCACAACCGCTTTCTCCGCATTCTCTAGCCGAGATGCTACTCCGCCAGCATTCAATGCGCGTCGTTATGTCGCGGAAACCTGCAGACTGGACTTTACCTTTAGAGGTGGAGAACCCCTCTACGACAGGTTTATCTGAGTGAGTTGCGCTCTGCTCTCGTTTAGTGCGCGGACACTGCCCCTGGTCCGGACGATGTCCCATACGTCATGCTTCGCTTGAGCGATCTGGGGATATCCTCCCAGATTCCTTCGAATCGCTACTGTGCTCGCTTTTCGCAAACCGGGGAGATATCACTGTACCCCAGCTGGTCTCCGCCCACACACTCTAACTTCCTGCGTGTGCAAGTTGATGGAGAAATTGGTAAATATTAGATTAGTCTTTTTTCTGGACAGCGGAGGACATCTGTCTTCTGCACGTCAAATGCTCGGCTCCGACAGGAAAATGCCGTCTGCGAGACCTTGCTTCGTATACAGCACTACTCTACGGTGTTTGTCGATCTGTAGAAGGCCCATGATACCGCCTGGTGATACGAGATTATAGAGACTATCCACACGATAGGGGCTAGGGGACGTCTCCCATTCTTTATATCTGAATTTTTGCGAGATCATTGATTTCGTGTACGGGTGGGAGGAGTCAACCTGGAGGGTACCACCTTTGGCTATTTGTCTCTTCACCTAGTCCCAAAGCTTCTACAGCGCCGGGAGTATTGCGTTCGACCTTTTCGGAGCACACTTCGAGTGACGATGGAACCGTGCAAGTTTATACGGATGGCTCCAAGTTCCAAGAGGGCGTCGGTTTCCACGCCGTATCCCATCTGTTTGAAGTCAGCCTAGCTCTGCCAGGTGCTGCGTCTGTCTTCACAGCCGAGCTGGTGGCAATACACCACTCGGTACGTGAGATTATGCGACGTGCCCGGTTCGGAGACCGGATTGTGATTTATAGCGACTCACAAAGTGGTCTGCGTGCTCTCGGAGCATTGTAATCTAGGCAACTCTTGGTTCGCGATATTTGTGACGCCACGGGTTTGCGAATACGGCGGATGTCGAGATTATCCTCTGCTGGGTTCCTGGACATGTAGGAATTGCGGGAAATGCGCGCACCAAAGAATCCGCGAGGAGTGGGCGACTAGACTAGCGTTTCGCTCTTCCTCACTCCGATTACATGGCGGGAATACGGGCAGCTCTCCGGGCTGCCCTGCAAAGAAGATGGGAGATGGTCCAGGGGAACTTAAAGTTTCCTGCCATTGCACCGCGAGTGTTCCCATGGACTTACCCCAAATGCCGCGACGCTTCAGGTTGCTTTCTGTCCTCTTCGAATTCAGCACACCCGCGGTTGCATGTTCCTGCGCCTGAGGTAGGCCGGCCTACCTCCGACGCCGGAGCGTGCCTCCTTCTTACTTTGTTTTTTGTTATTTTTCATCCCTTCTCCTTTTTAGCGTTATTTTTTATTTCCATACTGTTATTTGTTTTCCTTTTGGTTGTTAGTTGTTACTTAATATAGACTACTAGTAGGCTGTCGTGTACGGCGACCTATGCCCAAGTAGGTAGGCACCAGATGGGATAAAAAATACTGCTAACCATCCCTGTTACTACTACTGGCACTGAGCGTTTTTTTCTGTTCTTAAAAGAATAAAAAACTACTTGAGAACAATAACTGGAGATGACCGCCTATGTAGCTTTATGTTTATGGCCACTGAAAATAAGAGCATGTAGAGGATTTTGCTCACCTGAAGCCCCGTCGCTACCCTTTGCTCTAGATGGGCCTATAAAGGCTAAATCAGTTACTGTATTATCATATTTATGATATTTTTAATGTATATGCGAGATTCTATTACCTCAATTACACTTTAATATGTTTCAATTATAGATTTTTTTTAGGAATCCTTTGGTATTTGTAAATAGTTTACTTTCTTCTGTTTAAATTTGTTTCTCTCCTTAGTCTTCCCCATTTAAATGATGTTTTGTCTATTTGTTTTGAATTTAACTTTATACGAATAATTAATATGCTAGAATTTAATATTTCTTCATTTGTCTTTGTCATACCTGATGATAGGCTTGGAGCAACTATATATATATATATATATATATATATATATATATATATATATATATATATATATATATATATATATATATATATATATATATTATTCAGACGAGTTATTCTTATTTATGAAAGCCGTTATACAAAATTTTTATATTATTTGTATTTGTGGAGGAATAGTCAAATATGATCTGGAGGTCTACCTTGAACCCTTGGAAGGGCCATGTGGCCTTAACCCTTTGACAGAAAGCGTGAGAAGCAACGAAGGAATCGGGTGAACATGGCTTTATCAGACCAGTTGTGTTTATCTTGCGAGGCCCATTTCTTGCGCCCGAGGAGATTTAAGCTCGCTTTCCCTACTAGGGGCACGAGAGAGCCCGAAGCCAGGGGTATTCGACCGGGTCCTTATCTCGCATCTCCCCCCTTCCCCCAGCCGAATCTGGCGACTTCAGATCTCAGGAGACAACGCCGACGAGCTATATAACCAGAGGTATCCTGCTGGATAAGCAGTACAGAACGCCTACGCGCGAAGACTCATTACGTTCTCAAGTCGGATCCTTCGTAGATTCTTTCGGTAACGACGGCTAGGATCTTTCCACCGTGGACATCGCCCAAGTCAATTGGCACTCTTCACAACGGACGTTCTTCCGTGAATTAGCGCCAGTACTCCCTCATCGAGAACCCTGAGGTAAAACCAGTCGTCCTTTATCAGCATCTGGAGGTAGAACCCGTAACTCGCCCCCATCGAGAACCTTGAGGTAAAACATTTCCTTGTTGCCACCTCGCCTCCCTGAGTTCCCTTCCCTTCGACGCCTACCTCGTGCAAGACGTCAACGCTGCGAACCTCGTTATAATCTAGTATCGCCCTAACCAATTGTATTATTTACATTGCGGCTTATTAGTATAGCCCCTTTTAAGACTCTGAGCAGAGTGAGGTAATTAACAGCTTTAATCCTTTGGATTTGCCCCTCTGCTGAGACCCAATGTGACGTTATTTATTTGATCACATATCTCACTTAACCCTCTTTTATATATATTTAATTTCTTTTTTTTTTGCTATTAAACTTTATTTTTGTAGCATCCATATTAACCTTTAAGCCAACATGCACTCACTTATTTTTGGTATTACCCACACACTCGGGGTAAGAATTTGCCCCCTTTCCCCTTCACATTCTTATTATCCCCTCCCAACTGTTCGGACCAAGCCATTAGCGTGTCATTGTCCCCCCCCTCCTATATATATATATATATATATATATATATATATATATATATATATAATTGCTATACCACGACAGTATTCGCATAATTATTTGACTACCGGTTACAAGCCTCTATAGGGTTCACACGATACTCATTTGTGAGGCTTCATTCTGAACATATTCTGCCTTGCAATGGTCGCTACAAAACTTACGTGCGCGATCACATAACCTCACTTTCAACTGGAGGTAATACTGATTTAAATTTACAATTAATATATACAGGAACTATCTACACTCTACATTAATGATTTACTGACTTGCACATTTTAATTTGTTAAGACATTTATTCCTTTCCACATCACCGGACATTTACTCTTTACTTCTTTAAAATGTACTGAATTTGGGCAGTTTAATTCATAAGCACCTTAACACACTTTCTTTTACGCTTGTTATTAATAATTTTTTAAAAAACTCCTCGAATGTATGGCGTTAGTTCATTTATGTTCATCTTGTTCTAGAGTTTCCCCCAGTGGTCCTGTTCGTAGAAATGCGTCCTCTTACCATTCTCACTGCTGCTCCTTCAAAAAGGGAGGCCATTGATGATAAGAGTTCGACAGGTCATTTTCTTCTTACGCTGACAATAGGTTCAATTGTGTTTTCGTTGGCGACTTGTGCTTCCTTAAGTTCTGCCCGTTGTTCGTTCCGCGAGTCCATTTTTTCCGGTCCTTCCTCTAATTCAAGGAAAGGGGGTCACCAGTTATGGACGGTGCTAAGTGGGTGACTGGGCTAAGGTGGACTCTTTAATTTGTGATGGAGAATTCGCCAGGCCTACTTTTTTTCCATCCTTCGAAGGATCACCGGTAATGGAGAGGAAAAACTCCCAGGAGTTTTTCCTGGGAGAGGAACACCGCATAACCGGTGACAATGCCTACTTCCTTAGGCCTAATTAATGTTTAGGCTGGAGGATGTCCTTGAGATGACCTGACTGACTGGTTCGCTGATTTACTGACTAAATGGGGCGGGGAGTTCTTCTTGAACTCGATACGTGTTGATGCAAATTTTATAAACATTGGTAGTTTGTTGTTTTAGAATTATCTTAGTAACCCTAAACGCAGTGGAAGAAATAGAAGATGGCTTTTAAAAATACTGACCGATTCAAGAATGATGAAATGAATCCAGCAAACCGCAATAAACCGGAAAACGGGAAATTTTTTTTCGGAAAAAGTTATTTCTAAATTCGAAAAAATCCTCATAAGACTGGGATTCGAACTAAGCACAATGAGGCGCTGAGCAACCGCTTTGGTCTCAATTAAACCACCCCTTAGACCACTCGGCTACGCGGAAAAAGTTATTTCCTAATTCCAAAAATTCCGTAAAGGGGTGGGATTCGAACTGAGCACACTGAGGCAGCAAGCGACCGCTTTAATCTTAATTAAACCGCCCCGCAGATCACTCGGCTACGCGGAAGACCAAAAGATCTTCCGAATTAACAAGCTTTTAAGGCTCGTTCGGCAAGGTCGATCAAGTCTATGAAAGAGAGAAATTTCTCTCTTTCATAGTCCCGATTGAGTAGAATTATTATTGTATTATTAAGCTTATTAGATTACTGTCCTTAAGAAGGTTATCTCGTTCACGTTCCGTCTTTTAAATCCTCCAAGTCCTATCGCTCTAGGATTTAATGCTTCGCATTGAATATATATATATATATATATATATATATATATATATATATATATATATATATATATATATATATATATATATATATATACACTGCTAGTCACCCGCAAAGTAACCTCGCGACGTTCCGCTTTCGCCGTTTAAGGCTAATATTAGAATAAAGTATATTATATTTTTGCAAAGTCCTTTACCTCGATTTACCCTGAAACCTTCGGTAAGCCCAGGCAAAATAAGAACACAGTGAAGAAATCATATTTGGAGTCAGATACTAAATTAACCTTCATATAAGCTGCTTACGGCGATGAATTGGTAACACAACCCACACACCACCTATTATTGGTTACCCTTCGTTTTGACCGGACAGTGAAGGTATAGAAGAAATGGATACAACAAGCAATCGTCAGCCAGGACAAGGTGGAAAGGACTTCGCGAACGCTATCAAAATCAAGCCGTCCATCTTTAATGTAACAGCAGTCCCAAGTTGGTTCAAAATTGTGGATGCCCAATTTCACATATCCAGAATTTTAAAAACGAGACTAAACTTTCCCACGTATTAGCCTTACTTCCTCCTCAGACTGTCCATCTTCTTCCGGCGGCCATTTTATCGGACAGAGATTATCCTCTTTTGACGGCGTAAGTGATTGGGCTTTTCGAGAAGTTCATCGCATCCTCCACGCTCACAGAACCACCCTCGACCAATTTGGAAGAACTACAAAGGATGCCCTGCAGGTAGGAGTTGGTGAAGAACTTGTGGGGCATAAATTCATTCAGTCTCTACCAGCTAACATCGTGCCCATAATTGCTACTCAGAAAGAACTCACCCTGGCACAATTAGAAAAACTCACTGATAAACTGATGACATTTAGTAGTGTGTAGTGCCATAATATAAAGACTAGCAGTGAGGCTATAGGTCGAAGTTCCGTTTCCGTGTCCAACTCGTTTACGCCCTATACAAATAAAGATACGAGTGATAATTATATAAATAATTCGGCGGGAAGTGCCACATGGTACGTATACGAATGGGAATCGTCCCAGTTATATGCAAAATAATAGTGATTACAATGCGCCTAATATACCAGGAGGATTGCAACCCTTCCGAAAAAAAACAAACACCTGTAGTTCGCCACTCACTGTATTCTTTAGGGAAAACGCGAAATTCTGCAAACCCTGGTGCAGGAGGCCCAAGATAAAAGAGACGGTCCAAAGGCAACCTTCATCCAGGCCATCTTCGCCAGCCCCGTCAGAAAACTAGACGGGCTTGCCATTGCAGGCACGGCCGCTGGTATGCCGTCTGTTTTCACCGTCGTCGCTAAAGTGTGTGAGGGAAATGTCATTTCTTAATTGACACTGGGGCAAGTGTATCGATAATTCCGGCTAAATTGAAGAAATCGGGCGAATAGCGCGAAGCTAGTAGAAATATTTCAACGGTTAATGGCGGGAAAATAAGAGTGCACGGGGAGATTCACCCGGACATAGTGAATACTCAGTATTCGCCGATCATTTAGGTGGTCATTTTTAGTCGCCGATACCACTTCACCGTTATTAAGTTTTGACTTTTTGAGGCATTATATTATTTTAGTTGATTCTGCGCGCGGCATACTAATATACAAACAAACTAAATTTGTATCGGAAGTGAGATTATCTGGAGAACCTGCAGTAGCCTTAATTATCAGTGACCTGCAGCACCTACCGCCCCATTGTAGAGCCATATTGTTAAAATATGAGTCCCTGTACGGACCCGCATCCGTCATCGTCGATCTAAGCGACGCATACAATCGAAATTGTTAGTTTCTCTTTTAAAAAATAAACTCCAGGTTGCCAAAGCAACTTTCGAAACACTATTGCAGGGGAAGGGGGGGCGTGCGCCCATCAGAGTCACCATGGGCTTCGCCAATTCACATGGTGCCAAAGAAGTCACCCGGTGAGTACAGGGTGGTGGCGATTTCCGAGCCCTCAATGCGATCTAAAAACCTAACAGGTATCCACTGCCGTGAATTGAAAGTGTCACGAACCACCTCCATGGCAAAAGGATCTTTAGAAGATTTGACCTGGTTCGTGCCTATTATCAAATCCCTATGAGCCAGGCAGACATAGAGAAAACTGCGGTCACAGCCCAATTTAGTTTGTGGGAGTACGTTAAACTCCCATTCAGTCTCCTAAGTGCAAGTTGCACCTTCTAACGACACATGGACAACCTGTTTCGAAGATTAGGATTCGTTTTTGTGTATATAGACGACATCCTGATATATTCAGACAATATGGACGACCACCCGAAGCATTTGGAGCAAGTCTTTAAAATCCTGGTTAAAAACGGTCTGATAATAGCCCTGGAGTAGTACGAGATGGCGAAGAAGGAACTAGAATTTTTAGGGCATCACATTTCGGTGGAAAGAATTTGCCCACCAGCGAAGAAAATGGAGGAAATTGGAGACATACTATTACCAAAGGACAATAAGGAGCTTCGAAGATATTTGGGCATGTTAGGATACTACGACAGAATCATCCCTAACTTAGCCGCGATTGTAGCTCCGTTGACCGAGCTTGTACCCCTGCAACCAAAGGCTCAGGAGCTCCTGTGTAATGAGGAGGTACGAGGAATATTTGAAAATACCAAATCGGACTTAATCATCTCTGTTAAACTCTGTCACTCGCTGCCCAATGATTCGCTATACCGGCTGGTGGCAGATTGCTCCATATACGCGGCAGGTCTGCTCTGCACCAAATTGTTGATGGATCTGCAAAACCGTTTACATTCTTTTCGAGCAAGCTAAGCCAGACGCTTCAAGCATACTCCACCTACGACAGAGTTCTCCTATCGGCGGATCTTGCTGTCATCCACTTCAGGCACCTGATTGAAGGTCTCCATGTTATCTTGTGCACTGATCACAAGCCTCTATTATTAGCTTTTGCATAGCCATTAAGTGCTAAAACATGCAAGCAACAGCGCCATTGGACAACCATTCTAAAGTACGTCCGTGATATCGCTTACCTGCGTTGTCAGGACAATGTAGTCGCCTACTGCCTTTCAAGGAACGTCAATTCGGTCCAAGTTGACTCACTTGACCGCCGAGCTTTGGGCAGCGCAGGATAATGACAAAGAAACGAAGGAATTTCGCTCGTGACTAAAATCCTACCCTTTTCCCGGGGAAGTTCAGCTTTGGTATGAAGTAACATCAAGATAACCACGACCGTTTGTCCCTTTGGCATGCAGGAGAACTATCTTCGATCAATTACATAATCTGTCACACCTTGGAATCAAGGCTTCACTTCGTCTCATAAAATCTCGATATTTTTGGCCCAATATGGACAGAGATATTCGCTCCTGGACGAGGGAGTGCCTCATTTGTCAATCTTTCAAGATTAATCGCCACACGAAATCCCCGATCCTGCCCATTGATATTCCATCCTCAAGGTTTGAAACTGTGTATATCAATATAGTTAGAACACTCCCACCATGTACACTGCCTGGGCAATCTTATCACTCACACCATCGGTATTTACTATCTTTTATCTACCGAGCGACGAGATGGATCAAATTATTACTAACGCAAAACTGCGAAACTCAAAGTTGCATCTTTGGTATTTTTACCAAAAACAAATCTCTATCTCCATGGACACAAATTAACAGGGAGTAGAATAGTTTCCACCCAAAGAGCATCATTGGATAATGATAGCCCACGTCCATTGTTTCCTACACAAATATATATTGCCAAACTCACACTCAGAGTCAGTCAGTCAGAGAGAAAAAAAAAACACAACGATTGAGAAAGGAGTAAGAAAACATCCAATCAGAAGTCAGAAAGAGCAAGGGTATCAGAGAGAGGTCATGGAGTAATAGACACGCTTAAACACACTAGTCGCCCGTCTCGAGCCCTTCTTACGCCAAAGCTACCCGAGTTCTACGCTTTAATAAAGAGTCCGTAATTTCTTCGTTTGTGATTTCCTTGCTACCGGTAATCCATATCGACGCTTTAAACCAAGCCTACCAAATCTCAGTCCCGATCAAGCGAATTCCTCTCTTCTTCAAAACCTACTAAGTTCTCAGCCGCCTAAAATTAAAAGTCGTTGAATCTGTAGGTTCTACCACATGAACGTTTGGTGCCCCTATTAACTTTTGAGCCCTATAACTGGCTAGCCATTTATTAACTTCGAGAATAGCTATAACTAGTAACCCCTCTGCTCGAGCGAGAAGAAAGATCGAAAAAATGGACTCGCAGAACGAACAACGAGTTGAAGTTAAGGAAGCAGAAGTCACCAACGAAAACACCATCGAGTCTACCTCCAACGTAAGAAAAAAAGGACCTGTCAAACTCCATCCTTGTTGGCCTCCCCTTTCGAAGGATCACCAGTGAGAATGGTACAGGGCGCATTTCTGCACACTGGAACACTGCAAGCAATATTAGATCCAGATGAAGACATACAAACTAGTGCCATACCTTCGGGTACAGGATTTTTACTTATTTATTAATAACAAGCGTAGAAAGTGTTGTGTTCCAGCAGTAGCTTATTAAAGAGGTAAACGGTAAATGTCGGGTGATGTGAAACGAATATCAGTCCTAACAAATTAAAAATGCATAAAGTCAGTTAATTATTAATGTAAAGTTAACTCCTGTTAAGTGTGCATAGTCCGTGTTTGTATTAATATATGGTTAACTCAGTATGCTTAAGTTCAGTCCCGTTAAAAGAAAGGTATTCTGATCCGCATACGCAAGTTTTGTAGCGACCATTGCAAGGCGGAATAGGTTCAGTATGAATCCTCACAAATGATTGTCATGTGAATTCTATATAGGCTTGTAATTGGTACACGAAAATTATGAGCAAAAAGATATAACGGTTTTCATAAATAAGAATAACTCATTGTTTGAATATATATATATATATATATATATATATATATATATATATATATATATATATATATATATATATATATATATATATATATATATATATGTATATATATATATATATATATATATATATATATGTATTATATATATATATATATATATATATATATATATATATATATATATATATATATATATATGTATATATATATATATATATATATATATATATATATGTATATATATATATATATATATATATATATATATATATATATATATATATATATATATATATATATATATATATATATATATGTATATATATATATATATATATATATATATATATATATATATATATATATATATATATATATATATATATATATCTATATATATATATATATATATATATATATATATATATATATATATATATATATAGATATATATATATATATATATATATATAGATATATATATATATATATATATATATATATATATATATATATATATATATATATATATATATATATATAGATATATATATATATAGATATATATATATATATAGATATATATATATATATATATATATATATATATATATATATATATATATATATATATATATAAATAACATTTGTAAAATAATTATGTAAAATAATAATGTATAGCTTTTATTCATGTAAATATATAAGACAAAAGTGCATTGCAGGGCGGAAAAGGTTAAACAAGGAAGCCCCAGAAATGAGTATTATGCGAATCGTAGAAGGATTGGAACTGGCACACCAAATGATTTTGTAGATTGCTTTTTGCCCTTGAACTTATTATATACATCATGTACCATAATTGGAACATATATTATAATCAGAGGGAAAATTTAAAATACCCCAAATTATTAAGTGAATATATACATTTTTGAATATATAAATATGTATATCAAACTAATGTAAGAGTGTAGCGTTATTGCTGCAACAAATTCTTTGCCCACAGACGATTTGTATTAGAAATTCTTATGTAATACTTCGTAATTTCGAAGGGGAATTATGTGTCACCTAAATTGCAATGTATAATATGCCCAGCAAGGAACCTCACAAGTGAGCACCCTGTCGGACGTATGAAATCCTGAAGTTGGTCACACGCATTAATTGCTGAAACTATTTGCTATGTAATAATAAACCCATTAAGAATAGAGCAAACCTGTTATAGTACAAATAGACATGAGTTAAGAAAACATGAATGCAAATAATATATGTATTTTGCTCGAGACGAGAAGAATGAATTCGAGAGGTTCATACGGCAGCAAACATATGCACATATACACACATATTAAATGGTTCATATAGCCACGATAGGTCTGCCATTTAAACAAGGCTTGGGATGCAGGTGAAGAACATAAAATACGATAGCAGCAGCCATTGTTTGCCATCAAAGGACTGCGAACCACAAAGTCTCGTCTTTGGGATTTTGACCAGAGACAAATCTTTATCTCGATGACAGAGAGTGGGATAGACTCCAGCTAAAATATGGAATAGGCTCCCCCCAAACATCTTTGGATAATAAAAGGCCACGCCTTTTGTTTCTGACAAGAATACTCACACACTCAAGATCAGTAAAGTCAGACAGAGTAAGAATGTAAAGCAGTAAGTCAATCAGTCCCTCAGTCAGAACGAGGCCCATTGAATAAGAAGTCAGGTAGATCCAGGGAGTCAGAGCATAGCATAGGGACTAATAAACCGCTTAATCGCACTACACGCCCGTCTCGAACACTTCTCACTCCAATGCTGCCCGAGTTCTAGGGTGGGGTGGGGAAACACCGACCTATTAGTAGAATGACCTGCATAAAAAAATTCATTTTGTATCTGAGCGAGTGCAAACTTTGCCCAAACAAACCTCACAACATGGCTCACCTACGGTATACTCATAAATCCTCAACTCAGAAAATAAGTGTCATTTTTAGAACTTCAAAATTTGGGGGGACCTCAGTCGGTGTTCCTCTATGGCAGGGAAATATCGACCGGGGTGTGTAGGAACATGGACTCTTAATTTTTGAAGCTCATAAAACAAAAGACCTTGTTTTTTTTGCCTGAAATCAACATACGAGGGGCGGTCAATAATCTTTGCAATTCGGATATAAGGAAACGAGATATGAGGAAAAGTGTTTTATTATTTTTCAATATAACTACCCTCGACTTCAATGCACTTGCGCCACTTGTCCCTGAGGCTTCGAATTCCCAACAACCAGAAATCTCCCGACTGCTGTTCAATACACTCCTGGACGGTGTGCTGGACATCTTCATCGTCCCCAAACTGGCGTCCACGCAGTGCAGCCTTGAGCTGGCGGAATAAAAATTAGTTGCTAGGGGTCAGATCTGGACTGTAGGGGGAATGATTGAGCTCTTCGAATCTAGCGCGCGCAGGTTAGCTTGTGCAACTCTGGCCTTGTGGACTTTGATGACGTTGAAGTCGATCATGGGGCGTGAGGTTTATAGGGAACCAACGAACAAAGACCTTGGTCATGGCCAAATTGTCGTGGATGATGTTCATAACACTTCCATGTGATATTCCAATTTCTCGCTCGATTTCTTCGACCTTCACCCGTCGACTTTCGAGGATCATCCTGTCCACACGGGCCACATTGTCCTCGTTGGTCACATGTGACGTGGATCATCTTCAAGGGATTCACGACCATGGCGGAACTCCCTATTCCAGTGAGTAATGGTGGCATAGGAAGGGGCGGTGTCGGTGTACACTGCAACCATGCGTTCATGGATCTCATTTTGCATTCTGGCCTTCCTTGGTAAGAAATTTGATCACTGCGCGGTGCTCAACCTTCTCGATTGTTTAAAAATTTGTGACTGACGATCTGCGATCAGCTACTGCTTCTAAAATAGACGAGGCAGGAGCGTGTGGCCTCAGGTCCTGACTTGTCATAACTGGTCCTAACACCCCCACAAATAGCCATCCCCATTTCTCTGTTTTGCCCTACCGATTCGCAAAACTTATTGACCGCCCCTCGTATATGATAACCCTAGCCACTCCCTTCATTATTAAGTGATGAAATGAAAGCTAAGAACATTAAAAAATAATATTTATTTGACAAAACAAAATTAACTCTGACAGACAAAAATATTTTTTTTAATTTTTAGGAAATTTTAGGAATTATTAACAACTATTTGAACCAGAGAGGGAAGTTAAGACACCTTAAAGTATATTTTAGCAACTTATAGCCTAATTACATACAAATAGGGAAAATTCAAGACATAAAACTATAGACAAATAAATACCTTAGCCTGCAGGCTACTACAGGCTCAGAAGTGCATGTTGAATGCAATCCGAAGGGTTACACCTTAACCAGGTCGACCTGCTTCTTGGTGGTTACCAGGACACCCTTACACTGTCCTGGCTTAACAGACGCTTCGTCCAAAGATGGTAGTGAAGGTAAAGGTGTCCTTGGAGAAAGCTGACTACATGCGGAGGAAAGAAAGATTAAATTTCCCATCCTCCATGATGGCCAAGACCTGGGCAACATAGCACACCAATGTTACTACGTTCCTTTCCTCTTCCAGCTTCAGATTAACAAGAACAAAGTCCCCCACCTGAAAAGAATTGAAAAGTGAGATAAAACAAAACAAAAAAATAAATATATATGCCAGATTAGGCTAGTCCTGATAATGATAATTGCTAAATTTTGGCTGCACAAATATAAAGTCACTCACCTCTGGTGCCTTCTCTGCAAAAGGGTATGGTAATTCTGTCCGATTGTCCTCGTCCTCCACCTCATATGAGTACTCTGAGGAGTCATCGAGCTGCATAGGAACATCATCAACGTCTTCCTCGTCACTATCTTGCTATACAGGGACAGACTTCCTGCGCCTTGCCCACTTTTTCTTCTCTCTTAATGCCTTCTTTTCAGCCGCTGCCTTCTTTTTTCCTCTATCTTCTTCCTCTTCTCTGCCTTCATCCTCAGATCTGTGGTGGCCTCCTCATTCTCAGCAGAATGTAGGCCCGTACCCCCCTTACGTCCCTTTCCATAAGGACAAGGAGCAGCCTCGGGAAACGGCCTGACACTCTCTGGGGTGATCTCTGGAGAAGCAAGGTTTGAGCTGCTAGGGCCTGGGGTGGCAGGGTCAGCAGTGCTAGGGCCCGGGTTGGCAGGGTCAGTAGTGCTAGGGTCTGGGGTGGCAAGGCCAGCAATGCTGGGGCATGGGCTGCAAGGTCAGCAGTGCTATGGCCTGGAGTGGCAGGGTCAGTAGTGCTAGGGCCTGGGGTGGCAGGGTCACTGGAGGTGCCAGGGTCCCCATAGGAGCAGGGTTCCAGCATCAGATCAGCAGGGGACAGGTCAACATCTGGATGTATGGGAGACGGATCATGAAGGTCTACTTCTGAGTTATGGCCTTCAGTTAGTCCTTCCTCTCCATCAGAAGAAGTTACCTGTGCTCCTACAAACGCATCATCTGGGAAGATGTTGCGATTGTTAGGCCAGATACCAGTCGACCTGAAACCACCGAGACTGTTGGGGCGGCTACTGGCTTTAGTCCAAGCCTCAGAGGCAAACTCTGGCAACTTGTGCACCGTTATGTGATCGTTAGGGTGCATGGGAGAGTAGTCGTTTAGTAGGCCACGCAGAAACGTCTTGAAGGGACCAAACACACACGCATCAAATGGCTGAAGTTTGCCTGTCGTATGCCGAGGCAAGGTAACAATCACGATACCATGCTTGATCGCAAACTCCAGAACATGAATGGAATGTTCATGTGACATTCAGCATTGCCGATTATAAGAAGAATCTTTTTCTCTACAGAAGAACCAGACTTCTCATGAAGATGATGAAGTGTCTGCACGAAGCATTCACCGTTCATCTAGCCAGCCATTAGGATGCAATATGCCTTTGGAACCGAAGATCGTGTTCCTCATGAAAGCTGGGTTTCATCTGCATCTGGGAATTATAAACACTGGAGGGATGGACTGCCTCACAGCATTTATAATACCCACAAACGTCATGGTGTCCCCTCTTTCCCGAGTTACCTGCGTGGCTACTGGCTGACCCCTCGCACACACAACGTTAACAGGCTTCATAACTGTGGACAAAGAACTATCATCCAAATTGTATATCAGGTCCGGAGTGAATTCGTACTTCTCCATAGCTAATGTGTAAGCCTTAAAGAAGGTTTTTCACATTAACTTTGCTGAAGGCCACAATCCTGGCAAATGACATGCCTCCCGAAGCCTTCAACACAAGGTTTGGATGACGGTCCATGAACGAGTAGTACCAGTCTCGCGTTGCCATTCTGTCCTTCTCCCAGGCATCAGGGATGGTCTGGCTCCCACAAGCTTTGGCATACTGGTATACCATCCTTCGTACCTCGTTCATGGGCAGGCCATAGAACACCTTGGCAGTTTAGATGGTCTATTCCAGTATGTGCAGCTCCTGTTGTGGGTGAAAACCCTATTAGTATGGGGCTGCACAGGCACATAAGTGACTCCATCAGATAGCTTCTTGGACCGATTGAAGGCATCCTGTAACAAAACAAATGAATTAGAACTTAGAAGGCCCTTGCTAAAAAAAAAATGAAAAAAGTAAAATATATAAATCTAGACTACAAAATAAAGTAAAAAAAAAAATTAAATATGGTTCCGAAAATGCAGGCAGACTTTCCTCTTAAAAGAGGAAATGTTAGACGAGTTTAGAAACACAGAGTGAGGAAGTGAATTCCAGACCTTTGATGCAGCCTAAATGAGGTGAATGAATTTTTAAACTTACTACAAGAGTTGTTTTCTTGACCCCGAATTCCTCAGCGGCCGCTTTGATGCTGCAATTGGTTGCAACCCGTTGCTTGAATGCACCCTCCAGGTTGGTGCGGTCGAGCTGCTTGTCACTTTTTCTGACATACTTGCGAGGCATGATGATCAGGCTTCCAAGAAGGCAGTAAGCTAGATCTGAAGGAGTTAATGACATTAGACATATGAATACGTAAAGTTAAACCCCCCAAAAAACAAATTTCCTCTTTTTAGTTTAAGAATTATTAGTTTTGTGTATTTCATATTAGCAATTAGCTATATATTACAGTATTATTTCCAGTATTTAAACCTTGATTAGTATTTTAAATATTTTTTTCAAAAATCTTAGTGATCTGGGGGTACACCGACCGCCATGCCTCGAATACATCCGTTGGTAAAAATCTTTTTTGAAAATTGAATATTAATCCTAGTCATTCTAATAACACAAGTCAATTATATAATAGTTATTTCATTTGCTTATAACATAATGACACTGATATCGCATCATAATTGACTAAAAATCACCTTCAACATTACACCCCAAAAAACTTGTTCCACTTCATTTAAATGCACTAGTTCATCCCCAGCATTTATTTTCATGCTAATATACATAATCAGTCAATTTTGGTTATGTTTTTCCAAGTATTTCAAAGTATATAAAATTTTCAAAATTTCACGCATCGGTGTTCCCCAACATGTTGGCGGTCGATGTTCTCCCACACCACCATTTTTTCCTCACAACACTTCATTTCACTGGATAAGATGAAAATAGGGCTAAATATCGTAATGAAACTTAAATAAAAAAAATCACGCCATATTCACCGACGTTCAATACCATATGAGAACCGTGAAAGATAACCACAGACATCCGAAAAATCAATTTTCTTATCTGGTAAACAGAGACGGCGTGATTGCGGAAACCTGTTGCTCCCGTGTTGTTCGGCGAGGATGGGTGCTGTGTTGGGGGTGAGTGGTGGCGGGCAATTTGAAATAGTTATCGTACCAGAGCATTCGGTCGGTGTTCTCCCTTGGTCGGTATTCTGCCCCCTCACCCTACGAGTTAATACAGTTTATTAGCTATATTCTCCCGTAAGGGCCGTGGCGATTTGCCATCCTAGCCGCCGTCGTGACGGACTCAGCGCCCCGTCTGGCCCCAGTATAGCCTCTTCTCCTTATTTCAGACATCTTGAGTTTCTCCCTACTTCCTCACTTTCCCTAAAACCTTTCCCACAACTTTCTCTGGTCGGCCTCTATTTTCACAGGGTAGATGCTGACCACCTCCTTCTCAGCCAACTATCCCGGGATGGGGTAGGGGGAGTGAGGGGACAATGTCCCCTAACCCGTAAGCTACGGTTTGGGGTGGTGGATTTTAAACAACCTGCTTCGTCCCCACCCATACCTTCCTCACATTCACTTTCCTTTTCACTTCACTATCTATCTTTTTACGCCGTGCCTAAGGTGGAGCCGCCATGCCGAAGGGCTGCCATGTCACTAGGCTGGAGGGGTGAACCAAAATGCTGGCAGCCGGCTCGACAGCCCAGTACTCACCCCTCGTAGAGCGGGCTACTGCGAGGGGTGATTAGCGTTTGCATCCCGAGAACAAAATAGGGTTAGCATGCCCAATGAGGAGTCAAATAATAAAAAAAAAATCTCTGCCTTGACTTTCCCTTCTACCACCGTCGGAGCCACATTTAGGCAGCTCCATTTAAAAAATGCAGGTCCCTCCCCCCTGTGATCTCTCATGGGACCCTTCAAAACTTTTCGACCGGGCAGAAGGCTTGCTCCTCTCCATTGCCTACTGGTGCAGGGGGCACTCCCTAACCTACTTCTTTGGAGCCACCCGTGGGTGACTCCATCTTAGCAGGCTCCGCCCCCCCCTTTACTTTCTCAAGGGACTGCCAAGACAGCCAGCAGGCAGCAAACCCCCCTTAGGAGGGAGAGGGAAGACAGGGCCTATCAGCCCCTTCTCTCAAGAGACTTTGCTGGCTCGGATTTTGAACATAGTTGGGGTCAAGGCAGGCGCCCCCTTCCCATTTAACTCGACTAGAGATACCGCTGACAATGGAACCTGCGATTTCTTGGGAGGGGGGGGCACATGGAGCCCCCCCACTTGAGAATGACATGGTCCCTTAGGCAACCTAGCCCCAGACGGTAGGACATTCCATGGGGGCGAATCCGGGAACGACGCCAAGCACTGAACCCGTATCTGCTCCAAGGCAAGGTCCTCTTCAAACGGCTTGGGTCTCCAAAGCAGTACAAGGAGGAGAGGAATATCCTCCTTCTGCTGGTGCCCCTGCGACCGGGGTGCCCTATTTGGCCCAATGGAGCAGGGAGAGGGTGTCACACAAGGAAGTGTTCTCAGTGTAACACAATTTGCCCTGAGCATCAACAGCATCACCTCTGTGCTGCCGGAAGATGTTCTCGCTACGCTCTACGTGGACGACTTTTCGATCTATTTTGGCGCGGCCCAGATACCAACTCTGGAGTGTCGGCTCCAACAGGTATTGAACCGCATCTCTTGCTATGCCGAAGCTCACAGGTTTCGATTTTCTTTGGCTAAGACTAAAGTGCCGCCATCCATGGCTCTACCCTAACCCCCACCCTTTTTCTAAATGGGGTGCGCCTGAAAGTGGTTAAATCGCACCGTTTCCTTGGTCTTGTATTTGGCCGACGCCTCACCTGGAAGGATCATTTTCTCAGCCTTAAGATCTCTTGTACCCGTTCCGTGACGTTCAGCACCTGGGGCACTGAGAGGGCTACTGCCTTACTTTGTATCGATCCTTTGTTCGTTCTAAGCTCGACTACGGATCCGAGTTTCATGCATCCTCACCCGAGCGTGTATTGCGGAAGGTGGACTCGATCCACCACACCAGCCTTCGCCTGGCGACCGGTGCCTTCCGCACTTCCACCATTGAAAGCTTACTTGTTGACGCTGGGGAGATGCCGCTTGTTCTACTCTTGCGGAGTGTACTATTCGCCTGTACGCGTGAGCCTGGCGCTTCTCTTAGTTGCCAACAGCTTTCACAGCATTCACAGCAGATCCCGATGGTGCCTATACCCCCGAGAGACGCCAGTCATAACCTAAGCACTTCGTGTTTAGGGCCAGGAAACTCCTTTGAGAGCTAGGTATAGGTCTTGGGCCGGTGGCACCCCTGGTTCCGCCCAGAACACCATCCTGGAGGGTACAACATTTGGCCATTTGTCGCCACCCTTCTTCTCCTATAGCTTGTACAGCGCCGGGAGTATTGCGTTCGGCCTTTTCTAGCACACCTCGTGTCACGCTGGAACCGTGCCAGTGTATAGGGATGGCTCCAAGTGTCAAGAGGGGATTGGCTTTCCCGCGGTATCCCCCTCTGTTTGAAGTCAGTGGGGCTCTGCCAGGCGTTGCGTCTGTCTTCACGGCTGAGCTTATGTCAATACACCACTCGGTACTGGAGATTACGCTACGTGCCTGGTTAGGAGACCAGATTGTGATTTATAGCGACTCACAAAGCGCCCTGAGTGATCTGGGAGCATTGGAATCTCCGCATCCCATGGTTCGTAATATCCATGACGCCTTGGTTTTGACGAACCGGACGAATGTCGAGATTATCTTCTGCTGGGTCCCTGGACATGTAAGAATTGCGTGGAATGAGCGCGCCGATGAGGGTGCCAAAAAGTCCGCGAAGACTAGGCGACCAGACCAGCGTTTTACTCTTACTTACACCGATTACATCGAAGGAATAGGGGCAGCTTTCCGGGCTACTTGGCAAAGAAGATGGGAGACTGTCGAGGGAACTTAAAGTTGCGTGCTATTGCGCCGCGACTGTTCCCATGGTCCTACCCCACAATACCGCTGAGGGTTCAGGTTGCTTTCTCTCGTCTACGAATTGGACGCACTCGCGGGACGCACCACCATTTGATAAAGCTTTCGCTGCGCATTATTGTGACGACTGCGTTGTTCCCCAGACTGTTCGGCACATTCTTGTTTAATGTCCCAGTCTGGGTGATTTCGCGCACGTTACTTGTCCCTGTACCGGGATGAGCGGGGTCACTAACGTTTGTCCCGTGTACTCGGGTCGAGTTCGTGCACACCGACTTGTGGACTTTTTGGATGAAGGTAGCCTTCTCCAACTTATCTAACTTGTTGACCTTTTCGTTTTCCTTTTTATTGTTATTGTTGTTGTTTCTTTTTGTTTTGTTTTTGTTGTTGTTGCTTTTTTCAGCATACTGTTATTTTAATTTACCCTAGCACTAGGCTGACATGAGTACGGTGACTTAGTGACTGGTTTCACAGTGGTTAGGGTCACCACGCCAAACATTGGTTCGTAGGAGTGATTCTTGCGCAGGTCCTTTGGGTCGCTGGGTCGTGGTGACTCTCGGAGGTCCACGGACAGTAGAAGAAGGAGCAGATAAAAGCGTAGATAAAGTGACATAGTCCAAAAGGGTGGATGGAAGGATGAAGAAGGGTAAAAGAGAGTTGGTAGAGAAGACGATGTGGGTGTTAGTGGAAGAAAGAGAGGCATGCAAAGCTTAAAGAGGAAGGGTTAGTGAGTCTCGTTAGCACAGTGGTCAGGAAACACATTGCTCTTTCCCTTTCGGGGACTGACAAAAGAACCCGCGTGAGGCCCAAAATTGACCACCTCGATATGGTCAACTCCGTTAGAGGCCCAAGGCATAGCGGAGCCCGCGAGTGTGCCCAATTCGAAAACGACAAAAAGCGACCTGAATCCGTCTCTGCATTGACGGTTAGGTCCATGGGAAGAGTCGCGGCGCAATGGCACGCATCCATAAGTTTCCCTCGGCTGTCTCCAATCTTCTTCCATGTACTGGGCGTGAGGATGAGCTAAACGATCTGCTGGTCGCCCAGTCCTCGCTGACTCTTTTGCACCCTTATCGGCGCGATCAAGCCCCGCAATTCCTATATGCCCAGGGACACAGAAGAAAATATTCTCGACCTAAACTGCGCGAGCAGCAACCGTGTATTACGGCTATCGCGAAGCACGGTGTGTGGAGATTCCAATGGCCCGAGAGCATGAAAGGCACTTTGTGAGTCACTAATGATCAAAATCTAGGCTCAGGAGCGTGCGTGGGGGATTATCTCGCGTACAACGAGATTGAAGTCAACGGGGCTCTAACACATGGGATATGGCGTGGAAGCCTACCCCATCCTGACAGTCGGAGCGTAGGTTTGCCCATGTAATATCTAGAAAGATATATTCAAACTATCCATTTTTATAGAGTTTAATCAATTATATTCATAATACATCTAGAAAAGCAAAATATGAGTAACATGAACAAATATAAATGAATAAGCGCAACATAAAAGTGAAACATATTAGTTACTCCCACCAGAAAGAATTCATTCCTTTTCAAAATTACAAAATATACAATACATTAGATAAAGAAAGTTAAATTAAGGCATCAAAATGAATTAGAAATCGAAAAAGATTACAAATCTAAATGACGTACAGGTTTATGAGCATGTTAAGATCTTCTAGGGCCCGGCAGCTATACTGTCAGCTTGTCCTGACTATTCACACTGTTATAAGCATCATGAACAGGATCCTCTAGTGTCTGGATATCTTTTTCCTCGCTCATTTCTCAAAATCTTCTCGTTGGCTTGGGGAAAGTTAGTTGTTGTAGATGGAAATCCGAAACGGGAAGATGGATCGGAAAGGATACCTGGATTTTGACATTCAGAATCATTAGGTGGAATATTCCTAGGACATGGAGCTAAATTACGCAGAGCAACAGTGCTCTTTCTCTCTCTCTATCTCTCTCTCTCTCTATCTATCTCTCTCTCATGGAATTTAACACGAGCATGTGTAGGGTTAGCATCAATGAGATAAACTACGTCCACAGTTGATTCGTATTTACTGCGATTCCCAACTCGTTTGAGGAGGACTTCTCCAGGTTCAATTAACCAAGAAGGTACGGCTGAACCACTAACTAAACATCTCTCAAAAATACGAAGTCGTTCATGAGGTGTGGTATTTGTAGAGGTACAACGTAGTGAACGTATGGCATGTAAGGCATTAGGTAACATATCCTGCCATTTACTTGAAGGCAAACCTAGAAATTCAATAGTAAACTTCACAGTATTTCAAATATTGCTATTATAGCGCTCACATGGGCTATTTTATGGAAGAGTGTAGCGGCTGTTTACACCAAGACTTAATCAGAATTATTTCAATTCCTTGGAAATGAATGACAGCCCGTAGCCTAAATGGATATATTGGGTAGACCAAATAACGGAAAAAGATTTGTAAGACAGTCAATAACTATATTGGACGACATATCGGAACAGAATCGGGTAAACTCATCAACAGTTGAAAGGAGACAACGCGACGAGTGCGAGGAAACTGGAAGCGGCTCCTTAAAATCAATTGAAAGACGTTGAATGACAGTGCTCTTTGACCAGTTGCTACGTTAAAATGCTCCCAAAAGGTTCATTTTATGTGTTTTACCACTGGTCGTCCGCACTGTGATAAGGTGGCACCGATTGAATTAGCTGATGCATCCGTTTCTATGGAAAAGGGGTGACTTCATCAATAACTTTCATTGAAGATTTGGCAATGTCATTCTTGAATATCCTGAAGAGATAAAGGGAATCAGCAGCAATCAGCAAGAGGCCGTATGTCCTGGTATAGGAAGGACCGAGTTATGGAAGGAGGTGGCACGTACTACACAAAAAAAAGACTCCTTGATTACGTTATATCTCTCTGAGTGCTATATATGTTTGATTATTATTATCTTGATTATTGACTTCTTTAAACTTTAAAGGTTCCTTGTGCCATACGTAGCGAGTCGAGGATAGAATGAAAAAAAATTGTTAAAGCAAAATAAAACTTTAATTAAAACACAAAAACAAATAAACTTGAACCACAGAAATATTACGAACTAAATAAGGACTTCAATAATTTTTAAGTAATGCTTTCTAACTTGACCTACTTGACATTATAGTGATGGTTAACCCACCACTCACTTCAATTTACAAACAAATGCTAACGGCCTTTACCGGCCGCAAATACCTTTGCGGATACCCCTTGGAACGGGTTTGAGTCTGACCTTTAACTCAATGAGCTAGTTACCTCGGGAATGTTATTGTCTCGATGACGCGTGCCGCCCGGCCAGACGGATGGTGCGGACGAATAACTTGAAAGCCACAAAGAACTTTGGCGAGTGTGGCAGATGGGGAGCCACACGCCTTCGGCAGGAAGGGATATCACCACGGGATAGTGAAAGAATCTTCCTTTTTCCTCTTCGGATTACTCTGGGGAGTAATTCGCACTGTCTAGCGATGCGCTAAGATTTGAATACTTTGACTCAGGGGAGTACTGGAGGGAGTGGACTCGGGGGGGGGGGGGCCTTCTTTAAGGGCGAGGACTATCCATGTGATTTAGGATGCACCAGGATAGGAGGGGGTTTCTCTGACGAGAGTAAGTTCAATTTAGTTCTTAAACCAAGTTAACTTAAAGTTCGGTATGACCACCAGGGAACGTGCTCGAGGAGGAGCTTTTTCTTCTTCCTTTCGGTATTCCTCAAGGGCGAGGCCTATCTCGGTGCTTTGTGATACACCAGGATAGAGGAGGGGGGGGTTCTTTGACGGGAATAAGTTGAACTTGAAGCTTAAATCAAGTTAACTTAAAGTTCGGTGTGACCACCGGGGGACTAGCTCGAGGATGAGCTTCTTCTTCTTAGTTCCAGTATTCCTCAAGGGTGAGGCCTATCTCGGTACTTTGTGATACCCCAGGATAGAGGGGGGTGTTTCTCTGATGAGAATAAGTTGAACTTGGACAAGTTAACTTAAAGTTCGGTTTGATAACCAGGAACTAGCTCGAGAATGAGCTGCTTCTTAGTCCCTTCTCTTGGTAACCCGGGCCTCATGCCGGAAACCTCGTAGCCTGCTGACTCACGTATTCCACCACGTTTTTCCCAAGTTTTTTGTATATATACACTGTCACCCCACTGGGGAAGGGGTAGGAGGGGGGAGGGGAGATTTGTGGACGGGCCGCATGAGGGTTCCTACTCCAACGGTTTTTCTCAGGTGGTCGTACCTATGGTTCTGAGGGACCTTCGGGTTTGAGAAGACGCGTCTCCAATTTCGCACTTGAGGTAAAATTCAATACTCACTCTTAGGGAAGTACTTGCAGTTTTAACCGTTCTGCTTTTCATCAGAACGAGGAGCGAGGTCGCTGTGGTCGAGTTTGAACCGTGGCGTCTACACGGCCCGGATGTTTGTGGTCACCGTCCCGTGTCTTAACTGAGAGAGAGAAGGGAGAGGTTCGATTCCCCTACACCGTACTTTCTCTGAATAGTTGCGAACCCACTTAGCGTAGTATGCGAATAACTCCAAACAACACTGCAAGGATTTTTTACTAGGCTGGTACGGGTAATTCTAACAAAGGTCTCATTCGTTCAGAATCAGGTTTCAAGTTGCCGTAAGAATTTGGTAACAAGAGAATATTAGTTCAGGTTAGAGAAAACTAAGATTTCTCAGAATTTAGGGAGAGATTCTATTTAGAAGCAGCTTCCATGAAACGCTTTAGATTTCTGTCATGGTCTTCTTTTGTCTTTCAGAAGACTTTGTCGTCGAGATAGGCATAAGTGCTATATAGTTTGTTATCGGTTATAAACTGATTCATAAAGCGTTGAAAAGCAAAAATCCCATTCATAACAACCAAAAGTATGCGCCTGAAATGATAAAGACTGATACTGACCTGAAAGAAGTATAAGGTCAGTCCTTTGAGTGTATTTCTATCTGACCATAAGCATTGGATAGATCAATAAGGCTGAAATCGTAATTCTTAGCGATATTTGCAACTATATCTTAGATCCTGGGTAGCTGGTAAGCGCCCAAAGGGGTATATTTATTTATCGTTCTAGGAAAGTGTAACACAATTCGTTATTTTATTATTTGCGTTTGATGTCACTATCCCTTGTGCGCGCCAAGGAGAATTACTATGTTCAATAATACTCTCACGAAGTAGACGATTATCCCTTGAAATACGACGCCTTGGAAACTCGAAGCTCCTTCATTACCCAAAGAATTTAATTTTAAAAAGTTATTTGAAATTCACTTCTTAAACAGAAAATTTCTTAATAAAAAATATATAAAATATGCACATATTTATCTTACCTGTCTTTCAGAAATTGCATTACAAGATTAGCTTTAGATGGCCATTTAAATACCCTGATTTGAGTTTGTATGTAGCATGTGGTTCAACGCATTGTCTGCCCCAATTTACTCCCACTAAGCAGTTACCCTAATAGTCTTTCTCATGATCACAAACAATTATTTCTGAACGCACAAACGTACACATAAAAAAAGTATTTTGTAAGTAAAGAAATTATTCTAAAAGTTCAAAGAGTACTGAACGAAAATATAATAATCGTGGCATAATAAAAATGAAAAAAATAATAACTCACAGCGCAAAGCGAATGATATCACCCCACCATCAACAAGTAGGCTCTCAATGTGGGACGTGCTGAAGGAATCGGACACCAGGCAGAGACCGGTGTGCTGGATCGAGTCTAACTTCCATAATACATACTCGGCAGCCGATGCATAAAACTCGCATACGTTGTCAAGATTCGAACGAACAAATGATCGAGGGAAAAGCAAGTCAGTTGCCCTTTCAACTCCCAGGTGCTGAACATCACAAAACGAGGAATGTACATGGCACGAGTACAAGAGTCCCTAAGGCTGCATATATGGGACTCCAGGGTGAGGCGTCGGTCTAAAACAAAACCAAGGAAAGGTGCGAATAAACCAATTCCGTTTAGGAACAAGTGAGTTCTGGGTGGAGCCGTGGGTAGCAGCAGAAGTGCACCACCTTAGTCTTGGCTAAGGATACCATATCACGATGCGGTATCGTATGCCTTCTCGAGATCGAAAAACACCGTGGCTTAATGGTGTCTACGAAGGAAGGACTCGGTAAGGGCATTTTCCATTCGCAGCCGAGCATCCGACGTGGAATGGAATTTGTGGCAGCCGTAATATCTAGAAAAAAGGGCAGGCTAGAGTTGAGTTTACTTGGAAATCTAGAATAGGTCATAACTTCTTCATTCTATCATTCAAGCTATCTAAAATTAAAAATTTATCAACTATTTCAATCCCAATTTTAACTTTACATGGCAGGTCAATGCAATTTCTTGTCCCCCATTTTAAATATTTCCAATTGATTTTAGACGCACCCTTATCTGGATCGTCTAGTCGTTCTTTCTCTCGCATCCGATTAAGGAGGAAAGTAAATACGAAAGTTACCGAACACAACGTCTTCGCCTACAGGACCGTGCAAAGGTGGGATGACGCCGATGACTATACGGACTTGCCTCCGGCTGCGAGTCGAGCCTTCCCCCGTCACCTCAGCTCCTCAGCGAGATTAATAATTACTCAGGCTGTCCTATTTAACATTATGTCTCGTCGTGATTTCTCCCAGGGAACGAAGGCTCTACACATAATTTCGTTGCAGATCTGCCTCTCTTTTAGAAGGACATAATTGTTGGTTTCGGGAGTTATTACCCTACCCCTTGTTTCCTTCATGGCCAGGGAAGGAGTTACACCCGTCTCTCTACTTGCTGGGAGTAATTTCGAATAAGCAACCCCGTCTAAGGTGGTGGTATTCTCTCATGGAAGTCGTTGATTTAGCCCTCATCTATTATTACGTCCGTCATGTTTTTATAACCTCTTTAGGAGTCATTCATGCCCATACTCAACTATCTTTGGAGTCATATGTAGTTCCCAGGGGCGGTCGATGAGAGACTTCTCACATTAGTCAAAAAAGATTCCAACCCTTATGGGTTTATTAACCACATTAGAAATTATACACACGGAACAAATAACACCACAAACTAGGCTTAAACTAACCGACTCATTTACACTCTTGTTTAGGTCACAAGAAGACGAGCAGATGTTTCATCTTTTCGCTAAGGACATTCTAGCAGAAGACCAACACCACACCAAACAATGTGATGAAATCTAAGAAAACATCAAGTACGGATAGGGCGAACAAACCCCTTAAGGCTGGCATCCCCGAGAAATGACCTACTCACACACTTTAGGCATGAATACGTTGAGGAGTCCAACAAAGACCTATACTTTAACCGCACCCAACAATTGGCATTTTTTTCACTCTCTGAAGAGCACCGCATAAACACCCTGCTAGATCAAAGTATCAATATAAATCCATTGTCGGTGGACAAAGGCGTGTGACCAAAAGGTCTCTAAAGGTACACACTACTGGACGCAAGGCAGCCACTATCGGAGCTGCGCTCGGGTACAATTTAATTGGAAAAAAAAGGTAAGGACCTTCTACTTAGATTGCGATACTATAGGTTGGATCTTTAGTAGGGAATACGTTTGCCGTGTTCGTCTCAAGGGTTATTCGAAAGATAAACAAGGGCACAAATAAATATGGAAATATAAATAATAATCAGTACGACAAAAGAATATTATGACAGGCAAAAATTAAGGAAACTAGGTCGGGAAAAATATATAAGTGATCCAATAAGTTGGATTGAATGAAAGATTTACCAAGTATATTGGCATTACACCAAATGGGGAATTATTCTTAGGACTGGAAACGAAGAGGTGGGACTTACAAGGAAAGGACTCCTGGTTACTTCTGGAGGATGAACTGGAGGTGTGGAAGATCAATGACCAGGTCTTAGGCGATGAGGTCTCGATGCGAAGGCGTCCATAGAGACTCCGAAGAGGGTTGAGAACAGACCGCTGTGCTTTCCACGCTGGAGGCAACCCCTGTCAATATCCTGAACGCGCTCTATCCCACCAATGGACTATGTTCAAATTACATTCCCAGAGAAAGTGTTCGCCCCAATACATGAGCACAGACACAAGAGACCTACGCTCCTCCCCACACCAGTGAACACAAACACAGACCATTACACCTCCCACTCTAGACCAACCGCCACCACTCACCAAGCTTCTCCTTTCCCCGTCCTCTGTCCACGCTTCCCCACGCCCCTTTGCTCCGACCCCTTCCTTGTTTTTATTGCTTCCACTCTTACCACAGTCCCCACTGTCCCTACCCTACTTCCTACCTCCCCCGCCCCTCTTCCTGCTATCCACCGCCCCCCTTCAAATGCTCTCAGTCCTCTTTCCTATGGGGCCAAACCCCCTCCCTCTTCCCTCACTTCCCTTCCACCGTCTCTACCCCCTTCCACTCTCTCAAACTCTCTCTCACTCTCTCAACCACTCCTCCCTCCCACCCCTTTCCAGTTACTTCCTCCATATTCAATAACACGAAACCCACTAATTCCGCCACCAACAAAATCTACTCCCCACGGACAAGTGGCTGATGGGGTTTGGTGGCCAACCCTACCCTTAATTTCTTGGTACAATGGCATGAAATCAAGGAGGGGAAGCAGCTGATTTGGTAGCGTCCCCGACCCACAGTTTCTTGGTACTATGGGAAGTAATCGAGGAGAGGAAAGGGAATATCGCCAACGCAGCATCACGCGCACTTCGCTCCCGATCATAGGTCGACTTAGCTTCTTGCAACTAAACGTACAAAGTTAGCACGGTATTCGCCATACCGTCGCTAGCGGGGTACTGAACGCAAAGACCAGACATTATTCTACTTAAATCCACCAGCCTGCATTCATCCAGCAACATAATTCGCATTGCAAGATACCACACCTATCTTACATCATCAGCGCCGCATTTGGGATCAGCCATCATAGTTAAGTGGTCTGTACACCACTCCCTCACAAACACACTAGATAACTCATTTCTAGCTCCAAAGTATACAGGGCCTCTGGTCCTATCTTAGTGGCCACTCACTTAAGACCACCACATCAACAACTACACATAGACGTCCCACCCCGGGTGTCATATATAACCACTCTCCTTCTCTTCTTTGCAGTGCACCTGAAAGCTTTCACTCCCACAATTCTTTGAACACCACTAATGGGGAGGGGAGGTATCTGGTCTGTACCTTACAGTGAAATCGCTGCGAGCACATTGGCCTGCCCTTTCACATATCTTATGGGCATCGCGAAGAGACCATGTCCAGGCACGTGATCTCCAGTAATGACCATCTTACACGCCATAACAATCACATTGCTCCAGGGCTCCACGTACTATCTAACCATATCCCTATTTGCATGATGATCTCATAAATGGCCAATTCTTATATCTATACCCCCTCCCCCTCGAGGAGTTCAAAAGACACAACATAACTGAGAACACAATTTAAATTTACAGAGCGTCAACCCTAGCCACATAGAGGACCACTGGTGTTTACTCGCGGACACCATAAACACCGCACGAAACCTATACACACCATGTAAAACATACACACACATAAAAGACTACATTCTTCAAACACGCAAATTCTCATTACGCAAAGGCTCAAGACAACATAACACCACACTCCAACGTCTCCAATGCGAGATGGACACCACCAGTGACACGATGTGATGGCACTCGCTCCACTCACCTTTCCTTCTTCTCCTTCTTCTGGCGGCGCCTAAAGAGGGTATTAGGCATAGACCAACCAAAATCCATCACCATTCAACCGTATGACATCCTCGGTGCATTTAGGTCCCACTGGGACACCGTGCCGGCTTCAGGCCGATGAGCTTGGGCCCTCTCTCCCGGTGGTGCTCGATAACACTACCACATTAACCAGTTTTGTCCCCGTCGAGGAAACAGATCGCCAAAACACGCGCCCGGCCCATCCGGCCTTTTAACCACCATAATTCGCCAGCTTCCTGAAACCATCTTCGCTACATTAATCCACCTATTGAACGCTTCATTCGCTTCTGACCACTTCCCACAACCATTTAGAATCTCACACAACATCCTTCCTACTGCACAAAAGCTGCAAACACTCCAACATTAACAGGCCTATTGCTCTGGTAGAGCTTTTAGGCAAGATACTAGAACGTCTGGTCAACACTAGTTTGCAGAGGAGAGGAACTGGATCTCTCCCTGCCATTGTGGCTTCAGGAGTGGCCGGTCCACCCAAGTGGTTGTGACCATCATTCATCACATAATACAAAAATCACCACATAAAACAGTCTCCGTCAGTAAGAAGGGGGAGGAGGCCTTCGACAATGTGTGGCAGGAAGGTCTCCTTCGAAATATAGCCACAACACGTAGCTCCCTCTCTGTACCAAAAGGCTTCTCTCCCAATGCCTTACAGACCGGGAAGGCCACATAAAATACAACATAACGCCCACTTATACGACGCGCAACCGTAGCCCAGGTTAGCCTACTGGCACATACACTCTTTTTAATGTCCACAAGTGACACATCACGCCTACCTGAGAACAGCAGACAAACATACCCACTGTCCTATGCCGAGAACGACACATCTGCGACCAGGGACCAAACAGATCGCAGCCAAGCACAAATAATACAGAACAAAAAGAGAATAAGTGGTTCATACTACGGATCCTTAGAAGGCACAGGTGTCGCTCTACGGCGCACGTGATCCCTACATGCACACCATACTCAAACACACACCAGCCCCCAACTATCCGGACCGAGCAAGACTCACACTAAAATCTTAGGGATAACAAGAAGCTGCACATGTTCTATCCTGCCAGCCGTAAACTACACTTATATAACACATGAGTTAGACCATTCCTTACATACTCTCCATACACACTTGTCGCTGCGTGTCACACAAGGCAGAAGGAAGCACAACGAATTCAAAACTCTGCTCTGAATTCAAAAGGCCAACACACGAAAGGATACCACACCATGAAATCAACAAACTAACATCATTCAACACACACGTCTAAGGCGACGAGTAGGGAAACTCGCAAGAAAACCCACATACTAATATACACACAAGACCATATGCTACGATGGCATTGAAATTCAACGCAGACCTCGAATACCTCCAGCCAATACCTACCAACACATACAGTATCGGTAACACGAACAGCGCGTTACCATGGTGCGTGCCTCTCCTTCCACCCCACATTCTCCCGCCGCTGCAGTCGTGACCAATAACTCTACCTACTCACAAAACACCACGCATTGGTATATAGCTGTCAACTCTACCTCTTCCCTCTTAATTTCTTCCCGAACCCTTTACTCTACCACAACATGACCCCTACGGCTTTCCACAGTGATCCGTCTCTGTTCTTTCTATACAAACCTGCTTGGTTTCAATTCTTTTTTTTTATTAATCGGACCATATATCATACACAATTTCCTCCTCAACATGACCACTCTCTTTAATAGCCTATTTTCAAAATTTTCAAGCGTGCTATTTAGTGCTTCGTGACGTGGATTTGTCGATACATCACTAAAGTATCACGTAACATCGCTAAAAGAATTGCTATGGTTCATGGCAGTTTAACCGACGATTCCATCTAATATTTGCAGAGTCATTAACTAAAACATCTCTAATAGCTTGTGGAAAGGGCCACATATTAATATAGTAGTGAATTCAGCGCTCAGTATTCTTGCGACAATCTTGGGGTCTGTAGGCTAATATGCTCGCGGAAAATTAGCTTAGAATATTACTTTATTCCGACTCATCATTGAAAGTTTTATTCTTATTTCAGGTCGCGAGAAACATTTCTGTGATCTGAAAAATCAAGTCATTAAAATTCCTTTTTAGAAGGCGACTAACGTGAGATTATGACCATGGGTGGAATCAAAGAAGTTCTCGTTGTAGTTAAGACACTATTGTTTGCTGCGGTACTTGGATTCGACCTGCACGTTTGTCGAGGTGAGTTTATTGGTGCGTAAAGGAGATATGGTGGTGCTAGTGGCTAGTATAAATGCCTTGCATCATAGGATTAGAATAAATATCCGGTTATTTTATGAACATTGAAATAGAGCGATCTTAGAATCTGCTTAAAACATAAATTTGGGAAGTGCTACGATTTTTTAATTGGGACAAATTAAATGCCATCTACTTGTGCGTAGATGCATTGAGACAACCATCGCTAAAAGTACTTACAGAATAAGTCAAAGTTTGTACAGGAATATCAGCAAACTAACACAATCAATTTGGTATTACGGACGGCTAAGAAGTAACGCTATTTACCCAGGACTGGTATTAAGAATGAGGATAATAAGGATTTGATCTCTAATTTCGGTGTGGACAAAGTCTCAAGCGACTGAGAGAAAACAAAAGAGGAATAAGCTGTAAAGCGCAATGGTTACCGAAATAATTTTGTCTACAAAACTTGAAATTTGATAAGAGGGGTCAGCAGATTATCAAAGCTTCTTTATTATGGGGGCAATTTTTCCTTTCTTTGTTCATTAAGGACCAAAGACAAAGAGTAAATAAATATAGATTGAATAGATTGAATAACGGCTGGTCAAACGGAAACATTTTTATGTTCAATTGGATCCCGATTCGCTTAGAAAACCAAACCAAACCTAACCCTCCACCAAACTCCGACCTAACTCCGGCACCTAAAAAAACAAAAGAAAATAGACACATCATTTTTCTGAGGTAGTGAAAGTAGCACCATATCATTACTTTTTGGCACCGTAAAATGTCTCAATCAACTATAAAAGTGACCTCACTTTTATACTTTACTCTTTCATTTTGACGGAGGTCAGAAATATCGTGTGATTAAGAGAAATTACGATACCTTTGCATTAATGATATTACGGTAGGGGATCGATTTCTCATTTGACCATAGGAACAAAGAGGCAACAAATGTATGGCAGCGTCTATTGACCCTCTTTACCTATTAAGAATTGTGTCAAAATCATTGAGATCAATACGGAATCATTTGACGAGTTGATATAATATTTTACTACTTAGAAAAGGGGATCAATGATATTTTTGCCCATTGAATTCCTGGACGATGCCTCGAACGCCAAAGATATATATATATATATATATATATATATATATATATATATATATATATATATATATATATATATATATATATATATATATATATATATATATATATATATATATATATATATATATATATATATATATATATATATATATATATATATATAATCAATCAGATTTAAAGTATTATATTACCAAAAATGTTTGGAGTATGACCTAAGAATGTATATGTGTGGTTCCTCTTTTGGCTCAAATGAATGGATATGTATCCTTTTGACTCTAAGGAATAGATATTTATGTGTCCTCTAAGGAAAGGATATCCCCCAGCATACTTCTTTTAATCTGCGACCCCTAGAGATCTTTAAACCTTACTTCATCTTTACCAATCTGTCACATAACCAACTCACCTTACACACAGGAAAAGGATACACACTCGAGCTTTTCGTTTTATCCTTCTCAGTTCAAAGGATAACCATAATTATTTCTAAGCTGTTTCTCCTCCAGGTTTTTTTATTGCTCTTCCTCTTAGACCTAAACCTCACACAGATCTTACCACCAAACCTTATCATCGTCACCTCTTCCATTAATCAGGAGCAGATGAGAACGGATATCGCCCATCTCCTTTTGGTAGGCTCCTGTTAGATCGTTATGTCTAAAAAATCATGACTGTAAATCCTCTCTGCTTTCTCCTAATCTCCGCCGCATCCGCTTCTGTTTTGACCACAGTAGGTTTGAGATTGGCATTCACACCTTAGTCATCTCTCGTCTTGGCTACTGTAAGTCCCTTCTCGCTGGATCACAGGTCTCTAATCTTATACCTCTCCAACTTCTTTAAAACCTTGCAGAGCCACTGGTGTTCTTCTTCACCTAGAACATATCTCCCTAACTTCGTTAACTTCACTGTCTCCCCATTAGATACAGAAACGCCGTCATGGTCCTTCTTCTAACAATATATTATTTTTATATGCCTCACCTTCTTCCTACATTTCTCTCTCACTGATCCATCCAAACCCTTTAAAACACTACACTCTGGCTCCTACCAAATTGATTATTGCTCGTAGTCGTTTGTTCTGAATAAATGATTGTGCATTAACTATATTCACCCCGAGCCTGTGGAATAAACTGTCTGTTGTAGTACGTTCAGCCTCCTCACTTGGATCGTCAAGTGTTCCATTAAGACCCATTTCTTCTCCCAAGCTTTTCCATTGTGGATAGACCGGCGTTTTGTAAAGGTCTGGGGCCTAAATAAGATCATACACACAAACATATTTATTTATTATTTATTCAAATTAGGATACCTACAAGAACCATTAAAAATATTAATGTTGGGATCTGTGCTCATTAAAGTTTAACCTGTCTCAGGTTGGCTACCAAATAACACTTTAATTTTCATGGTAATAATCATCCATTTGGATTTTATAATCATGATTTAATCTACACCTTCATTAATCTTCGCCTTATTTGAAGCGAAATAATCTCAATATTGTTGGCTAATCTACATAATGCTAATACCTCGAGGTGTTTAAGCTGAAATTAAGGGTTTATCATTGCCTCCAATGAAAATATGGGTGTATCTATGTTTATTTCATCATAACCAATGTTTTATAGATTTTTTTTTAATCTCAGGCACCGAATCGATTTCCTACATCAATGTCTAATTGCTTTATTGATGGGGCAGTGACTAGAAGCAAGTTCTTATGGTTGTTTTCCTGCTCTATTGAAGACAGGTGTATCCTCGCTTGCTACACAGGTAAAATAGTTTAACAATTGCAGCAACTTGTACCCATGTAAGAGCTATTTAACCCGATAATTCTAATATCCATCTTAAACTCAACACATTTACACAACCTCAAAGTAAAAACCTTTGTCTAAATAATGGTGGTAGATGAATGTACAATTCTATATGTAAAACTTAATTAGATAATTTTTGTCTGGTGTCAGGTAAAAACCAGCTAATCAAGTATTTAAGTCTTAGAACATTTGGTATCCATTTCGCTTTCGACAGCTAATGGGTCATTTATTTGTCAGTGAATAGTGATATTCTTTTTGAGTGGAATATTTATGACTCTACTTAGTGCCTAATACATTATATGAATTAGTATGAAGCAACTTAGGTTATCTGACGTCTTCCCAAGCTCACGTGAGAATATCTCTCCCCAGACTCAAGTTGCCGACGGTACAGTGCAGGTGTGACGAAATTCTGGGATCCTGACAACGCTACCTCCAACCTCAGCATTGGCAGTGATTTGAATAGTTACCAGTGTTTTACGTCGTGGGTTCAGCAGGGAGAGATAAAAAATAGAATCACCAATATCATGGCTTCCCCAACCCACTATATTGAAAACCGAGTTAAGGAAAATGCTGTGGATGGCTATTACTGCAAAGGGGCGCAGGATTACTATCATTCCGATTATGGCCCTGGGAAATTATACCAGGTCGACTTTAGCACACCAATCAAACTATCAAAAGTTATTATAAAAACGAGAAATCACCCTATTTACCCTAGCCACTTTGAGTTAATCGCAGTTTATGTTGGAAATTCGTCAATCAGTGATCATGAAGAGCAAGGTTCACTGCTGGGATTTTACACCGGACCGGCTGAAAATGGAGAAGTTGTGACATTTGAAGGAAAAAAGTCAATACATAGACGATATGTTACTGTAAAAGGAATTGAGAATAATATTCATGTCGTCATCGTAGAAATGAAAATAATTGGTTAGTTCGGTTTGGGTTGAAACTTCCTACACAAGCAACCCATTTCGCGAATTTGTCCATAAAATGAAATGACTTCAGAATAGAAAGTCATTGTTATTGTGACTGAGGCACCTATAAGGCCCCTACATTTTTGTCAAGCGAATATATTGCTAATTCCTCATTGATAATTAAAAGGGTTTATTGCTTTGATGATGTCTCTTCACACACTAGTCTTGTAATTGGTAACGGGGATAGTCTATAGTCGAAGGAAAAATGCCACACAACTTCATCAGCTTGTAAGGTTGCACGTAAAAGAGTCTTCAATGTACGGAGTGGTTTGCTTCACAATAATTTTCAACTCACTACACCATTAAATATAAGTTTATATAAGATACCATTGCTCGGTTTATTGGCGTGTTTAAATGTTTATAAAGGGCATCAAAGACCGAGTGATCAGCTCACAGCAAACCGTTTAAATAAATACTTACGCATTTTGAGCAAATACTTATAAATACTATGGTTGTACACTTTATTTAAAACCAAGTGATTGAAATTCCTAATTACCCTGTAAGTGACAGTTTTAAAATCACCTATCAGTTCATTCTCAGTCTACGTGTCTCGAATGTATGAAAAATAAGTACCTTCAATGCGTTTTCTGAGTTTCGATCCAGCAACCTCTCCGATGAGAATTGCGTTAGTTGTTATTAAGTCAAATGTACTAAAGAGAAACGCAACTCGAACACAATAGTTAATAAAGGAATTTCTAATTTAATGGCGAGATTTCTTCTTTACGTTTTTCTTCAACACTCTTATAATGAATGCAATTTATAATCAAAGGTTTTCAATCTACGTCGGTTCCTTCGTAACATACGCTATTGGATAGTATTGAATTCACAAAAATGCCACAACCATATAATGGATACATTCGATCCAAAATATTTTTTCCCCTCCAAGTGTGATAGTGGATACGTAGAAAAAGACTTCTATCTATTGATATGAACGGTATTTTTTCATCTTCCATAAGTCGTGGTGTTTTTTTTTAATATATTGTGATTATTTGGTAATACCCGATATTTTGATAGAAGAGCTCAGGTGCATAGTATCCCATTGGAGGGTAATGAATAAACAAATGTGCTGCAGAATATAGAGCCATTAGTATTCGAGATCAAATTTAGGGGAGGTAAATGAATACGATTACTTACGCCGGTTGGCAGTAATAAAGCTATATCTTTAGAATGGACATGGCTCTATACCCGACATATAAATAATACCGATGGCTCCATCATTCGATAATTAATTAATGGTCACTTGGTGATAAAAGAATGGGGTGCGAAACAGAGAAAGATTAGGCAAATTATTTTACGCCAGAGCTGTTTTCCTGGTGACGGAATTCTGCCATGTATCAGCTGCTTTGATTCATCCCGCTATTTTAAGTAGGCCTCTATGATATATGCATAGCAAAGGCTTGACCTATTGTCGCAAAGTGGCTAAACGAATATACAACAGAGCTGCAGTAATATAAGTAAGAAATCTTCTGTCTCTAATTATCTTATTTATTTTGCCTTGTGTTTATTCTAGTAAAATTCTCTATGCTGGAAATGCATGCAGAATTCAACATTTAGGAAATTTAACAAATGGGCTGCAGTTTAATGAACATATCCTATGTTGAGGATTTGGGGGTAGACTTTCCATTCCTCGAAGGTAGGGGAGTGTGGGGGGCACCAACGCCAACCGAAGAACTATATGAAATAACGAATCACCCAAAAGTTTCTACTTGACAAGTTTTGAAATAAACACGGTAAAATGCAAATATGGTTTACCTTTCCCTGTCAGGACCACACCTACTGCCTGCCACGAAGAATAGAATCGTTATGGCGCGCTTGAAATAGTCCTAAAGCTGTGAATCTGCACCTCTCAGGTCCGTCCGGTTATTTAATATAGGAAGCTCAGCTTTGAGATGGTGACCGATATTATTGAGCGCTATTGCTAAACGAGCTCACCAGTTCTTTGAACCGGAGCGGGCGCAAAGGAGTGACTGTTGGGACGGTCTACTAACCTTTTATGACCACCTCTCTTGCCGAATGATCAAACGTTTTAAGATATGGTGTGCGACCGAATCCAATGTGTATATGGATATAATACCAAAAATAAAGATTGAAGAATAAAAGGTAAAACGGATGGTTAGAGGGCGAGCATGGTAACAACCACCACCCTAACCGGATTCAGGATGAAAGAGTGGTGAACACACGCTTACTTTCTTCTCGCTCTAATCAAAGATAATGGATGAAAGTTGGTCTGCGTCTAGCCTACAATAAAACTAGCCACCAACCAAGAGAACCAAGAGAACTGTGTGAGAAAAGTTGCGTTTATTGATGCAAAAGCAAAGGCTCTTGCCACTATTAGGTTACATTTTTCGGCAGTTAAGGTTTAAATAAACGAGGCATTATGCTGTCCCTGTATAACTTGCTGGTAAGACCTCACTTAAAGTACTCGGTTAAGATTTTGGCCCACAGCCTCCGAAACCCGGCTAGAGAAATTGAATGCTGCGGATTGAAAACCTCGGTTAAGATATCAGAAGGTCGCTTGCCGGGATTCCATAGTGATGGTGGCCTGGGTGTCTTGGTAGGGGATGAAGTAGTGTTGGGACACAGGCTACGTTTGCTGAGGGACCTCGAAAGATAGATTAGGAGTCAGCTCAAAGCAACATAGGACAATTCATTTATACTGGAAAATTAAAGGCCAATGCGTCTTATTCGCAGCCTTTCCGGACAGTACCTAGAGTCTTACCAATCACTTTTAAAAGAGAGAATAAAAAAAATTGGGTCCCGTCCCCCAAGTGACTTAGTAAACTCCACCTCTCACCCTCAAAGCTCCAATGTGAACAAGTCTGTGTTTAGCCGCTCATTGACCTCGTCGCGAACGTGGCAGTCAGCTACGATATGCCATGTGTAGGGGTAACAGGGAAAGAAGGTTTGAGAATAGCCCACTGTATAACTCCGTACTAGAAGTTCCCAGATAGGAGATAGCTACAACCCTTGGGGGTGGTATTATTCTATATCCCCAGGGGTCCGGTCAGTACCACGAGATAGACAATTATCCGTCTCTGTGCGCGGAGGAAGTAGCTATGATATCCAAATCCTCGAGGATGCGGCGCCCTTGGCAGTGGCCGTTGATTCGCCCTCTTCGAGTCCACCCATCTCATCGCCATTGGCGATACACAGAACAAATAGACAAATCTCATAATAATTTACTCTTGGTTTATCATTTTTCACTTCGTTAAAAATATAATGAGTAGGTAAATGAAATTTCCATGGTACATAATAGCATTGCATTTAATATAATTTATGGAGATTTCATATGATACAATCGTATATTCAAGAAATTATACTGAATATATTAACAAAAGAAATATTGACACGTGCAAAATAAGAGAACGAACATTAACAGAATTACTTAGCAAGTAAATAGACAAGAAACATAACAAGATTTGACAACGGTGAACTTAAAACACTTAATATGAGGTGTTGAAGCCTTTGTTTCTATTACTTCGGCGCAACGACACACATAGAATCCTCCCAGTTTATTGCAAAATACTGCTGTTATTTTGTTCCATTCTTGCACAATTTTCGTACATAAATCCGTGAGAGTTAAAGGCTGTTCGTCTCGAACTTTTTCTCCAATGATATTTCAGAGGTTATCAATTGAGTTTATGTCCGCGCTCTGAGCAGACCACTTCATTACTTGTACATATATCTTCTTGTTCGAAATAGTACTCGCTTTGCAATATGGTGTGGCTCATTGTCCTGCTTAAATACTACTGGCTGGTTCAGAGATGTTCTGAGGGAATGTATAACATGTTGTTGTACGAGGTTTAGGTACACATTCCCATTTACCGTTCGAATTATTCGCAGTAGCGGACCAACTCCCCCAGAAGAAAACATCCTTCATACCATGACACTGCCTGTCATAAGCTTGGATACTTGATAGAGAAATGCCTAATAGCTATGTTTTATCGGGCGGCGCCCAGGAGTAACTTTCACGTGTGGTGGCGTCCCTGCAGAGTGAGCACGACAAGAAGGGCGGTTGTACAGTTCTAACCTGCTGAGAAAAATGTTGTCAGATTGTGGAAGAATGAGAGAGAGAGAGAGAGAGAAGGAATTCCTCCCCCCCCCCCCACCTGATTTTCTCAGTTGGCCGTTGACTGCCCTATATACTGCGAAAATTAGAACAATGGAAAGACCATTAAGTGGGTATTGCGCCCCAAGGCAATTAAGAAATCTGTTGGCGATGAATCTCTCTCCCGGTCTAGATAATTTTGGCGTATATATTCGACACTTCAAAGTTCGCATGCAGATTGTGTCTGAAGCCACCGTCCAGTACGTTAGGTGTAACGTCTTCGTTAGTCGAGAGGAAATCGACTACATTCTCGTCCAGAGAATAATTGAGTGATTGTCGAAGAGCCAAGGAAGAGGAAGTCGTCACTTAGTGTTGTTCGCGGAAGAAGTTAGGCGCGATTCATCCTTCTCACCATGTCTTCGCATTTTGAGGATCAAAAAAGTCGTCCCCGAAGCAGCCTCCGTTTGCCTCTTAAAGATAAGAGGCCTCCCTTCCCCCCTCCAACTTCAGTTTCTCGAAGTTGAATTGAGCGTCCCGCGAGACGCCCACAACTTCGAGGTCGAACTTACCTACTTGGTCCTACTTGCCGCACATCAAGGTAAAAGGGATTTAACCCCTGCTTCGTCACGCTCCTCCCACCTTTATCGCATCGAGTCTCAAGGATCCCCTTTGGTCTAGAACTTGCATAATTGTAAAATCATGACTTAATTAATTATTCATTGGTTCAAACTTAATTGATATTGTTAATCATATTAGCAGTGAACCGTCAATACTTAATTGCATTGCCATTTAACTTGCCCTCTATGTATATGTAATCTTTAGTCCTATTAAAGTATATTTTTGTAGCCGTTTTTGAATATTTCTTGGCCTAGCAACTTTGTATTGAAAGCACTCTTAAAGCCATCCCCAGGTGGAGCCTTAATTTCGGTCGGCCACTAGGCCATTGTGCATATAACGGCGTACACCCACCCGGTCATACCCCGACACAGATAATTTCAAGAAACTTCTAGAATGTTCCAGAAAAAAGTTCCCTGTCTTCGCACCTGTCGTTAATTAATTTTGTTAGTTTATTCAGTATAATTTCTTGAATATACACTTGCATCTTATGAAATCATCCTAAAATATATTAAATGCATCCCTTTACGTACCATGGAAATTTCATTTACCTAGTCATCATATTTTTGTAAATATTCTAATAAATGAAAATTATTCTCTTATTTTCCTCGGTTGAGAACTAAAGAAAAATGTGAGGAGAAAAGGAACGGTTACTATGTAATATGATTTTTAGGTTGAGTAAAATTTTATTCGCACAATAATGTGAATTTTAATGCAAATATTACACTGACAAACACCAAATTTATTGTCTAAGTTATTTTAGATGATTTATGACAATTTTGATACGTTGAATCTAAAGATCTCATTGGTTTTGCTCAATCGGGTCAACCTTTTGAATTATCTCCCCATGATGTTTTTTATTTGTTTTTGTCACAATATACGGTTATTTTCTATCTATCTGATGCACAAATATTTCTTATTTTTTTAAAGGCCGCAATTTTTGACTAACTCGTATTTTTATTCTGCAAGTGAATGAAATGGATTCCGCCAGAAGATGTTGCAAAAGTAAGCCCGATGTATTTCGCTGCCTATGCACTCAATGCACCATTGTTCCTAATACGAACCAGTCACAAGTTGCATCAAGCCTTCTTACCATGCTTAATTTGGTAGGAAACTTGGTGACCAGGATAAAGCTTGGGTATGCAAGACATTCATCTAGTATCTGCGTCGTTGGAATTCGCTACTTCTGCGCTATTTCTTGGACCTGGATCAGAAAGAACGGAAGCAGCTTAAGGTATCCTGATCTTCAATCAGCATGTCGTCATTTAGCTCATTGCGAAGAAATCCCAGTACTGTTTTTGAAAAACTTACTGACGTTAGTGATGAAGATTACTCCAGTGTTAAAGAAATGTTGTTTTGACGATGATGGTCCACATCCTTTTCCCCAAAGGAGTTAAATGATCTAGTTTGCAATCTTAGCTTGTCAGAGTCCTCTGCCAAATGTTGGCATCCAGATTTAAGGGGAAAACACTCCTCTCTGAGAGTGCTCGCATCACCTTCTACCGTAACAGACATCCAGACTACCTCTGTTTTTTTTCTCTGAAGAGAAGGACTTTGTGGACAGAGATAGGAGACTCTTCCGATCACCTCATATCTAACTTGGCTTCATCGAAGCTCTGGATAAGGATTGGTGAATGCTTCACTTACTTGTGCCGCACTTTACCAAGATTGTCCATGGAAAAATTGAAAGCTGGTATCTCGGACGGTGCTCGACCCCATCAGCGCCTCAGAGATGCAGAGTTTGGAAACTTAATTAACGAAATGGAACTTTAAGCGTGGAAGGCTTTTGTTCTCGTCGTGAAAAACCTTCTTGGTAAAAAGAAGACCAGAAACTACCTATAACTTGTCAACAATATACTGAATGCTTCCAGAAGCCTCGGATGCAACATGAGAATAAAAATAAATTATTCATTCTCACATATGGATCGGTTTCTTGAGAAACTGGATCAATGAGCGGTAAAGCAGGGGTAGAGATTCCATCAGGACATGAAAGAGATAGAGTCCAGGTATCGGGGACAACGAGATGGTCATGATAGCTGATTACTGTTGGACTCTGAAGAGAGACACCCCTACCGCTAAGCATTCTAGGAGTTCGAAGAAGGGGAAGTTCATTTCCAGAATTCTGAACCTAATATACAATTTACATGTACTTACTTACCTTCATCAATGTCTACTTTTCAATGTAGACGAATCAATTTTTGTACCATTAATTAATTGTTATTATGTTTTTTTATCTTAAAAAACTATTTCGGATGAGAAATATTAACAAAAAACAAAAGAAAATGTCACAAAAATGTAATCAATTTAGTTATAAGATCGGAATTTTAAAAATCGGAACTGATTGAAGTTAACGGACGTCTTTTTCGAATTTAGCGATGCAAAACTGTCCTAAATCACTTGAAAAAACTCAGACGACTTAGAAAATCTCTTCTTTTTTTTGCCACTCAGCGTCATCTACCAGAATCCTTAAAACTAAATGGATCCCTTAGACGATGGCTTCCATACACTGGAGCCCGAATCGAATGAATTGGTATTCTCCGAAATCCGGATCGGATTCCGGATTCATCTCTAATTAATCAAAGGTGGAATTGGTCGGGTTTTTACCGCCGATCTGCTGCCTTCTATTTCTTAGGGCGGGGCCTACTGATCAAGGTAGGCTATGGCTATCTTCCGCGTGCGAGAGACGCCGTAAAGGCGGTCTCAAAGGCGACTAATCAGACCCGATGTGTCTTAACTTCGCTGTAATCGAAAGGGAAGTTTCCCCTCCGCTCGGCCGTTGCCCATCTCCAATTAAGCCTATCTGAATCCCTTTCCGAATCGGATAAATGAAGCCTCGAAATCCTGATCAAAGCCTACTAAGAACCAATGAGTGCGACCACTGCAATGGAGGTCTGGAAATAACCACACATTGGGGGGAAAGGGGTGGCCCTCCCATTATCGATGGCCCTTCCTTGATGGTCGTAGACAAGGATTTAAAGGAGAGAACAAATTGGACCGCTGCCCAATCCAATTGGACTCTAATGGAACAAATGGGGACAAATTAATGATAAAAGAGGGAGAAGAAGACCACGAGAAGATAACCACGGAACTGAGCATCCCATTCTTCTCCTATACTCCCCTCCCCTTATCCTCAACTTACATATATCAACTTCTCCTCTTTTATTAATTTTTTCCTTCTAACTTCTTCTCCTCCTCTCCCCCCTCGGCCTCCGCCGTTCCTTCTCCCTCTGACACACCAAACCTGGTGGGACCTGGGTGAGGATGGGGTCGGAGAGGGACCGGCAGGGGTCGACCGTGGGGTCATCATCGCACCTGGAGCCGATTCACCTCTCTCTTCCACACCACAACTCCTTACCTCCCTCCCTCCTTCGAACCCCCACACCCGGGTCACTCGGCCCAGTCACAATCGATTCCCCTGTTTTCTTCTCACTTCCCCCACCCAATATCCTTCCCTCACTCCTAAATGGAAATGTCCTCGGTGAAATACACCTTTTCTCTCCTCTTAAAGATTCCAGTCCAACAATTTATTTTTTCTTCCAAAATAAAGTTTAGCGCCCTCTGTCACCCTTTATTGGGTCTAGTCAGACGCGAAAAGTTACTAAGAGATTTCAAATAGGGCATAAAGACGACCCAAGACACAGTTCCCCGCTTTCTCCTTTGGTGACGAGTAATGTTGTGCCGCTCCTCCATCATTCCGTTATACCAAAAACATTGCCCCAGCTCCACCCTCCCCTCTTCCATATATAAATATACAGTTGTATTAAAATAATAGAAACTAAAATCAATTACTGTAATTTCTCTGCAGAGTTGAAATTATTTTTGTCTTGTTCCTCCATTTCCCATTTTTTCAATTTCTAAAGCCATTGCAACCCATATTAAGACGCGACCAAATTTGCCCCCAAAATAAATATATTTTCAATCCTTTAAACTTAAATCCATTTATTTTTTTTTAACTTCAATATTTATTCAGTTTCAAATGAGCTGAAAACCCGTAAGATAAACATTTTCTAGAATTGAAAAAGCTCACTTCTTTTATAGAGAGGCGAAAGGCCGCGTCATTTTACTTTTTGGTGAAATATTCAATATTTGAGGTATGAAGAGCAAACTTGGATAAGCCCAACAATACCGACTGAATACAGATAATGAACTAATAAACACAGTCTTCGAGAGGCAGATGAAGGATAACAAAACTAACTTAGGGATAAATCAGATAAAAGAATACAAAACACCTTGAATATTAATTGAAGAGACTTAAAAACAACCAAAATAGAAGAGCTGAAGAAATTAGTTAATATTTGGTTCAAGAAAATAAATGGTTAGAAAGTAATAAGACACAAGTCATCGTTAAGTATATAGAGAGCAAAGAAAACTAAAACTCGCGAATAGAATATACAATAATAGTTTCAGTTCTGTGCTCCCATTCAGATGCCGCTCGAATACCATAAAACAAAACTAGAGAAATCGCTTTAAAGATGAAAAGACAAGACGTGGAATATGTAATCAGAACGAAGAGGAAACCCTTTTTAAAAGAATGGACAAGTTTGGAAATTGAAAGAATATGAGATAACAGAAGACAGAACCCTATAAGACATACTATAATTTAAAACAACGCACAAAGAAAACACTAATAAATACAATTGAGGAACTGAGTAAGCGAAGAGATGAATTAATAGAAGAAAACAGCGATGAGTAAATAAAAAACATACAACCAAAGCCAACAAGCCACAGTGCGGTAGCAAAGGCAATACTGTTCAAATCATCGGAACTGTACTGACAAAACCTACTTCGATCGACCGCATTATTTTCACGAGCTCCGGACTTTGAAAATTGTTCATATTTTCAATTTAATTTTTGGTCATTTTCAGAAATAAAAATCTTCAATGGAAGGTTTATATGCCATAGAAAGGATGTGGGGGGAAGGATCAGGAATATCACGGAGGGAGCAATGACCTTAGACGTCAGGTTTAGGAAGGAGCGATTCCGTTTTATAGAGCGACGATCGGGTGCCCAGAAGGCCATGACTTAAAGCTATAAAAGAGGAATCTGATAAAGACCAGAAGAAGAAGAGAAATAGGACCATCGTAGCCTCTTGGCTTTGTTGTTTTAGGAGGAAAGAAAGAAAGGAATGATAACAAAGGATGGAAGAATAATAGAAGATGGGTAATAAACTTTATTGACTCTTACAATATAGTGAGGGATAATAGGCTTGAGTAAATAAATACAAAGGAATAATGAGAGTATTTTTTTTTATATAAACCTTTAAATTGGGATCATATTTACTTATTTATAAAATAACCTCTGGAGTATTTCCCTTTTTAAATCTTTTCAAAATAAATTGTTTTAATTGTGGTAAATGAATTTAAAGAGCCTCGAGTTATAAATAACAAAAAAAAAGATTTTCACTTTATGACAGATAAAAATGCCTTCCCCTTTGCAGAAAACCATAAGTCGTGAAGGAAACCATCGCTTGTGAGGCCATCCACCCTCTGGTAGCTTAAAGGTCCCTAAATAGTCTAATATTATGATATTGTAGAGCCCGCAAGAGGCCAAGATCAATTATACCCACTACCCTCTTTCCCCCGACCTCCACAATCTATTCTACCCAAAAGGACAGAGGGAAAAATGTATACCCAAGGGGCTTGATAAAAAATTGTTAAATACATTGAAAATAGACATGTTCCATCTAAAAACTGACGAATTAAGGGTTGTTTTTATAACCCAACAAAATAGTACTAATTTTACGCATATTGTATGGAAGAAAAGGTGTTAGAAAGTTAAAAGCTAGTGCGTCCAGAGCCCACTCGACCTCCCTATATTTATATATGCAAACGACATATGTTGTCCAGAGCGGACTGAAAGACCTATTAAATTTTTAAAACGATATATGCCGTCGCTGTCATTAGGAGTGAATATCTTAAAAACGACATATGTCGTTGCTGACGCTTAACAGGTTAAAAAGTTAATCTGTGACGTCTCACTTTTAATCTAGCAAATCTATCAATGACTCTCTGATGTTCAATGTTGTCAAGTACTTCCTTCTCAATTGATATCACCGCCATATTGTGTGTCCTACTTTGACCCGAGGTCCTTCTTATCCAAGTGGAAAACCTACAGAATGCACTAAATGACCTATCACAGCTACAACTGCTCACGGGAATGCTTAATGTAACTTGCAATAATGGTTTGAAGGAAGGGAACATGTCATTGTCTAAGAGGTTGTACACTGAGAGTATGTCTTGTATTGACATTGCCTTACTCTTGCGCTTAAAGTAGTTTTTAGCTACCAACACTTCTTCTATCTTAAGATCAATGTGACAATGCTGGGCCAGTGTTGACAAGTGATGCTCAAACAAGAAAATTGCAGATGTAGGACTGCATGCCTGAATACCTTGAAGCAACTCCTGACTAACACCAGAAACACGCTTTTAAGTTCAGCCAACATTCGATCTAAACAAGGAAACAAAAGTTTCCTTTTAAACTCCACCAAATCTGAAGAGCCATCAGCTTTCCTCCTTGCCCCACATGCAGATTCCACAACAAAATCCTCTAATCTCCTTGCTTTTGCTCGTTTCCCTAAGGAGAGTTCTGGAATTTCATTTGCCTCACAAAGTGTCTTTGCTAGTGAGTAAATGTCTGCATCCGTGACATCACTCTGTTTCTCTTTCAGGGAATCAATAACAGCATCCTCGTATGCTAAAGCCTGGGCAAGGTCAACATTCTCCTTTTGCAGATACCTATGCAACCCTGCTGTGATTGATAGTAGAGCCTTGAAAACTAAAAGAAAATATACAGATGAAAACTGTGTTAGTTTTGCCTTTAATCCCACAGCAATACATGTCCCGATTGTGGTCAGACATTCGATAATGGCGGAGAACACTTTAGAACTTCGGTAACTAAATTGAGCTGACATGCACAGCCTGTGTTTAATAGTGGCACAAGCTCACTTGGTTGCAATCCTAGTTGTTTTTGTGTGTCCATGAACTTGTGGTGGTGAACTAGTGAGACACTGAGAAAATGAGTAAAGGCTCTCCAAGGTGTTAAATAAATCTGTAGCATCTGATACTGCTGGGCATGTGTCCCATAAAACGAGGTTTAGGTCGTGGGCATAACAGCGGACATAAATGGCTGCAGGGTATTGGTTTTTGACCAGAGTTTGAACACGAACAACAGCCCCACTCATCACAGCCGCTCCATCATACGCTTGTGCTACACACTTCAAGCCATAGATACCCTTATCTTTTAGCTGACTTTCAATCGTACCAGCTATAGATGCAGCATCAAAATTAGCCATCTCAAGAGTTAGAAGCCACTCTGACCACACCCTCCACAAACACATACCTGACACAAAGAGCAAGTTCTTCGGCTTTACCATCTCTAGCCTCATGCGCCAAAATAGCATACATCTGTGAAGCTTTAATCGCATTGATATTTTTTCTTGTAACCTCTCGAGAGCAGCATTTAATCATTTCATTCTGGCTGGATGGTGTCAAATATGATCTGTTTGGAGGAGGTTTCTAGTTCTGCAAAAAAGGGATCAAACTGCTTCAACAGTTACATCGACTCTAGAAAATTTTCCCTGTTGTGACTTTCACTTATTTCCTCATTGCCACGAAATGCAAGCCCCTGCTTTCCCCCCAAAACATGTCACTGCCACAACACGCTCAAGGTACTTACATCTCTCTTGAATCTCTATTGAACTTGCTGCCTCTATCTGTTCCAAAGCATTACCATGAGAACAACTTGACACTTGTATTGCAACCAGTAGGTGACACTATCCTCGTGTGTCTGGATGTTTCTGAAGTTTTTCCAGCGCCTTTTGACAGTTGGATACTCCTTCACTTACTAAGGCATCCTTTTTAATATTTTTGCCTCAAACTCTACAAGCAAAGCAAAAGGCAGCATTTTTTTCTTTTTGAGTATTCAAACCAATTATATGTCTTAAACCAGCTTACATGAAATGACCGTTTTTGTTTTCCAAATTGAGTATGAGGCTATTGGTCAAGGTCCAACTGTCTTGGACCACTGTCTCTTAAATCACTTGCAGTTCCAGAAGAGCCTTCTGTATTGGAAGATGTATTCTGTCTTTCTCTGAAACTTTTTGGAGACCAGCAAAGAACATATTGACTCTATTCTGCATAAAAGGAATACAATGAGCTTGTTGTTGCGCCAGCTCAAGCTGCACTTATTCCTTAAGTTAAAAATATCACAATCATTTTGCTTGTTATTTCAATGTTGTTGTACCTTGTAGTATTGTTTTCTGACATTGCTGATTTTTTGGGGTGATATTATTATCTTACCTGGATGCTGCTGCTCTCCCTAACTCTGCCCTTGATCACTATGCTCTGCTGATGTCTAATTCCCCTTCCCTTTTTCTACTGTCAACCAGAAAACACACTCAATACATGATCAAGGAATCACAGAACAAGGAATCACAGAAAAACAAGGACAATGACCAGCAAAGGTCAGAAAATAAGCCAAGTGAAAATACTGAGTATTTTCATTTGGCTCGTCTTCTGTCCTTTGCTGTTCTTGATGCCCTTAAACTCATTATATTTAAGGTATATTCCCTAAAGAGTACACAAACCTCACCTGAAGCTTTTCATTTGTTTAAAAAAATGCTTTAATATCCATCTTCTTGCTGCTGCTTAGAAGCAAAAATACATAGTTTATACTTTATCAGTATGAAATTATATTATTCGCTTTCATGTTTATAATTAGGTTATGCAATGTGCATTAATGGTTTGTGGTTATTTTTTGACCTAATTTTAATGTATGCTACTTGATTTAAGCGAGTGACAGAAAAAGTAACATCCATTAATAATGCTGCCCAGATTGGAGGGTTAGATAGGTTAATGTTTTGTGTGTTTACTCATGTGGCTTTTATAGCTAAAAAAAAATATGGACTGCGTGTGTGACAAGCATAAATAAAAGTAGCCTATATTACCTGCGGGCTGACGTGAGATCTATGACAAGCTTTTAAAACTACTTATCTACCTGACCACCCAGACACCTCGTACTAATGTATTTCTAGCGTTAGCTGAGTGGGCAAAATAAAAGCGGCACTGTTCAGACTGTCGCACTGGCAGCGTCCATTCACTTTCAGAGAGACAAAGGCGCTTAATAAATAGTATAAATATCTAGTAAATGTGAGATTCACCTTAGTTGTTGTCACTTGAGCGATCGCGCTGTTGCATAGCATCTTGTTGTCTTTCGGAGGGCAGCCTCTGGCGGAGGCAGCGCTCCACACACAGAGAGCAGACGCAGGTGTGCGGATGGGGAGAGAGAGATGAAAGTAGCGCGCTTTTAATGGCTCGAACTATTTGCCAAAGAAGGGGGAAGGATCTAATTACTGTGTACTTGTAATATTTTACATTTGGTCTGTACATGTTTAAAATAAATAAATAAATAAAAACACACTTAAAAAAATCCACAATAAAAATGGGCTAGCCACGCCCCTATCATTAGGCCTCTAGTTTTTCTACCGTGTTGCTTGATTTCAGACTTTAAATCAATCATATTTTCGTTCAAAATGATTAATATGAAATGTCCACATCATATTTTAATTGAGAAAAAATCATCTTCAAAATTCACAATGTGTCTCCCGAGATGGCGGCATTCTATTTTTCGCCATATCATCATAATTTAAATTTGCCCACATTAAGTAGTGAAGAAGCTATAAACAGTGTATCTATGATATACGTTATATAGCATTTGCGTTCTTCTTTTTTTAATAGAAATATTTATAACAAAGCGCCCACAAAATTTGAAGGTGGCATAAACCAAACATTAACCGATATTTTAATTCAGAAAAAAAATCCCTTCAAAATGATATATAATACAATATGATGCGATTCCAATAAACAATGTGTACTGAATATTAACCATCCTGAGGGACCTGGTCAGGGTGGAGGGATCAAAGTTAATTATTCTGTTAATGATTTTCAAAATTAACATCAAAGTGGATCATTAACAAAAAAGTTAACTTTTTTAATGGTTTGGTGCACTGCTCTGTCTGGGATACTCTGACTGAGATTGTAGGAGGCAACGTGAATCCGTCCACTGTTAGCAATTGGTTCTTTCCATCTCCATACCACAATCTACCAGACACTGAGTAATGGCACAATTGAATGTGTCGACCGCCATATCAAGGATAGCATATATGGTAATGGGAGGCTGAGGGCCAGGTGGTGCCACGATAAGCACCGTTGTCCTGGAAACAGCCAATGTCTGTTTAATGTATATGCGCTTTAGGGGTTTAAAGCTCAGAAGGCTGGAGTTCCTGGGCAAACTCTAAGAGGTGCCTTGTATATGCTACACTTTTCTACACTTTTGCATACTCATTTTCTTATATTCTTTTCTTAGGAAGAAAAGAAGGAGTCTGCAAAAGACTAATCAATTACCAATACAAGGCACCTCTAGTTCCCATCACTCAATTAAGTTCCATAAATCTATCCAGTCTATTCCTAAAATTCTGCAGGGAGGACGCTTCTATTAAATGACTAGTGAGACTATTCCATTCAGCTTGCCTAGCTTAAATCCATTGCTATGTGTCTTATCCTGTTCACTAAAAATATAAATCTTACCCAACTCTCCCCTATTATAACCTTTTACCCGCTTAAAGACCTTAATTGAGTTGTGGTGCTGGAACCACATTATAGAATCACATATGACTCAAAACCACCTCTTCAAAGACGAGCATTTTGAAGTCTAATGAATTTCTATAATTGGTTCACAGTAAATTGGTCCTCGCAATTCTTTACTGAGCGAAGGCATTTTTGGACTCCCCTTAACCGTTACCTCCTTTACCGCGTAGCGACATGCCAATAGCATATTTATTTTGTCTAAGAATTCAAAACCAAAAATCTTTATTACAATTACAATAATGGGGAAGTGATGAGTATATGAGTGTGAGAGATAGTGGTGTATTAGAATAGTGGGGTTTGGGAAAAGTGGTGAGAATAAGGAAGTCTTAGGGTTGCAAGATTTGCAAAGGTGCCTGGAGATCAGGCTAATCTCTTTCATTGTTTGTTTTATTATATATATATATATATATATATATATATATATATATATATATATATATATATATATATATATATATATATATATATATATTACTATAAGGTATTCAAACATTTGGATTCGTTGTTAACTTGACGTGTAATTTGGTTGTTTAGGTTCCTTTTATCTGTTTTTTGTTTCTACATCAATCTTACGTGCGTCTTATTTGTTGTTATTTTGTAAATGTATTTGCTATATACATCTTTGGTTGTTATTGTCGGTGTTTTGTGTGTTCTTTGATTCGTACTTACTTATTTTCTTCATTTGTATTCTTCATTATCTTCACTAAATAGTTTTGGTCTTCTTTGGTTTTGAAGTAAAATCTGTTTGGTTCGTCGTTATCGGTTGCTTTTCATCGTCGATTTTTGTCGATAGTTTTATCTTATACAAAAAATGGGATAATTGCGTCTCCAAGCTTGACTACGCTGCTTGGGAATCTTGCGCGACTGGGACCTTGTTAATTTTCTGCGAGTGCTCTAATTTCCTCGTTGCTATTCATTGTAATTTTTTCTTTCATATCTGACGCTCTTTCCTTTAAGATCGTATTGAGCGGTTTGATGTCCACCACTCTGTGCAGATCCACTTGCTTCCTCCTTTCCCTACTTCGTGTATTTGTAATGAGATACATACACTTATTTTGTATCTTCTGCAATTCTTTAGTGCTGTTTTAGAGACCCCGAATAGAGATGCTGAAGAATAGATGACGGTGGGTCTGACTAGCGTCAGATACAGTTTCTTTTTGTTCTTTTGTCTAAGGTTTCTGAAGCTGTAGAGTGTTCTGACTGCCGAAGATGCTTTTTGGATCCGTTCTGTGAGGTGCTTCTTATGCCCGTTAGAAGTGACCTTCATTCCGAGTACATTGCACTCGTTCGTGTAGGGGTAAGGCGTATTCCCCACTCTCACATCTGCTGTTTTTATTCTTCCTAATGGGAAGATCTTGAATTTGTCGCCATTAGTTCGGATTTTTCCATTTTGATTCATAAACGTTGATTTTTCTTATTTCCTCGGCAGTCATTCGAGCTTGCCAAGGCGCGTTTCTATATCCAATAACCATGAGTTGACTTATGTCATCGGCGAATTGGATGTTCAGGCTAGTGGGGTGGCATGGTTCTGGGATGTCAGCTGTATATATATAGAGTATAAGGTTGGACTGAGGCACCCGCCTTGATGCAATCCTGCCTGTAGAATAAAGGTGGGATCGTCCGTGTGCCCTATACTGATGTAGGTTGACCTCTCCATGACATAATCACAGAGGATTTTTAAAGTTTTGCGCTCAAACCCAGCTGGGGGATCTTGTATTGCATCCCACTTAGCCATACTTTATCGAATGCCTTTGACACGTCCCTGCATACTCTGTCAATATAACTCCTGTTTTTCCTCGTTTGAGCAATCTTTTCCGTTCTGACATTTATTGCCATCTCTGTGCTTCTCTTCTTTCTGAAGCCATATTGCTGTTCGTTGTAGAGCGAATTTTCCTCCAAGTGCTCGACGTCTCTTCTGTTTAGGATTTTCTCTAAGAGTTCTCCCCCAATTTCCAGAAGGGAATATTGGGCGATAAATCGCCTTCTTCGTCGTTGGCTTCCAGGTTTGACAATAAAGATAAATTTTGCCGTTTTGTATGTGTCAGGAAAGTAGCCTACATTTAGGCAGGCATTAAAGATGTTGAGTAAATCTCCCCGCACGCATCTCGGTGCCTTGACGAAGTTTAACTTTGTCAAACCTAACCGTCCTGGAGCGTTACGCTTAAAGGAGTGGAGCGGGCTTTCTAGTTCTTCTAGCGTCACGCTTTCTTCTTCTCCTTCCTCCCTGTTCACTTGGTGGTTATGATGCGTCCTCTCAATGATTTCGTTCAGGTCGTCTATAATCTGATTTTAAAAATCGATGTCAAACTCTTCATTTTCTTCTTCACTGATTCTGAAAACCTGTTCCCAGTATTGCCTGAGAATCTCTTCCATTGCATTCTTCTTTGATTTAATTTCACCTTGGCCGTCTTCCAATTCCATCTTTTTCTTCTGGGGCTTTAATCTCATTTTCCTGATTTTCGCTTAGAATTCTTTCGGTGTTGCTTCGCTATCTAGTTCTTCGATAGCTTCCTTCCATTTCTCCTCTAGTTGTTCGTAAATTAGAATTTTTAGTTCTTCCTTTATTTCTCTCATACGGCACATTATATCATGGGATATTCCCGTGTTGATGCTCACCTGATACAATCCTTTCAGTTCATGTTGTAAACCTTTCATACGATCGGTCCATTTGTATGTTGAGATCGTTCTGTATATACTTTTGGATAATCGACTCTCTGTCAGCCTCGATCATCTGGGTCTATACCCACTCCATTTCATCGTCTATTTCCTCGAGCTTGGTGGCGCTCCTTTCCATGATGAAGGTCGGAAAGTCGGGGCCCAATCTCTAGACGATGTTTCTATCCAGGAAAGTATTCAAGGATCTGCCTCTACCGTTGCTTCGAGTATACCCGGACTCGGCACGTCGTGCGTTCAGTAGTTTCTTCATGGATTACTTACATGCCCTTGTTCCTCTTTGATAATTGTTTTCTGGGGGAATGGGATTCTTCGATTTACTCCTGGTGGCCCTCTGGGATCTTGTTCTTGGTTCTGTCTCTTTCTCTTCTACTTCAGATTGCGAGTCGCTTAAAGACAATTTGTGAGATTCATCTGGATCTTCTTCAGATGTTACCTGCTTTACTTCTTCTTTTTGCTGTGGTTTGGATGAGGATGTACTCATATTGAGTATTTTAGTGAGTCGGGGGATTTAGGTACTTTAATTGTGGGTAGATTGTTTGCCTGTAGTAGTGAATTAAGTTCACTCTCATAACTTCCTGGGCTTCCCATATTAGCGATATGGGCGTGAATGATGCATGTGAGGATCTTCGAACTCAATTTGGAGTTGAATTACGTCGTAGGTTGGTTTATGGTTGAGGTATGGTTGGGTCTTGATGCTGCAGTCGCGTAGCTCTGGGCACTACGGGTTCGAGTTTCTTCTTCCTTCTTCTTTATCACCTCTTTTCTTCTGGAGCAATTTAGTGCAAAAGTTCGGTGGTCACCATTACAATTTAAGCACTTTTTGGTCGTTGAGGCACAGTCTTTAAACCTATGACCCTCCTGCCCACATTCAGAACATAGCTTCTTGTCCTTGTGGGGCAAGAGTGGCTCGTATGATTTTCCAGTTTGTAACAGGAAAAACACATTTGAATGTTGTGGAATTTTTCCTCTTCGAACTTCTTGGATGAGATACTTATGTTGAAAGGTAGGAGCCCATCTATTTTGGTTTTCTGTGCCACTTCGGTGGTCTGGAAGGTGATTTTAAGCACATGGGTGCGATTGTTAAATTTGATTAATTCTTTAATCTTCGCCCATGGGTTTTGTGCCTCAATCTCTCTCTTGATTTGCTCTGTTGTTCTTTCCCCAATCCAGCTTTCGATCTTGCGCCAGATGACGCTCCTATTGGCCGTCACCTGGGGGATGGGGGGGGGGGATTCTCGCCTCAAAACTGATCTTCTTTAGGGCTTCCGTTCCTCGGGTAGACAGTATTTCGTCCATGTCTTTGGTTTCTGAGAAGCGGGCTATGTACCCGTTGTTCACGTCGATCAAAAAGATCAGTGCAACCTTAAGTTCCTCAAATGGAACCAGACACACCTGAGCTTTGGACATAACTTCATGGCCGGAGAGCCCCCTGGGGGGGGGAAAACTCTGTTCGTTGTATTCATCTCCCCTGAAGGGGGAGGGGCCTTCTTCTAAGTTGGTCCTCTTCTTTTTTTTCCTATTCTTCCTTCTTGAATTGTATTATGTGAATGAGTTTTATGTGATGATGTGTTATGTGCTTAGGTAAGCGAGATGAAGAATCAGAAAAGCTGTACCCTCTGCCGTAGTGCGGCTTCCTACTCCCGCGTACCAGAAAGCAGATGAAGGGATGATGATGATAATGATGAGGAAAGGATGGATCAGGGAAGGGATCCTCCCAAGGGATGACTTATGGCAGACTTGATGATGGTTGAAGGCCAAATCAACTTTCTTCACCAGGGGTGCCGCCCTCTTGTTTTGTTTTTTAAATTCGTGACTACATCTTCCATAGCATAGAGACGGTTGCTTGTCCCTCCATGATCCTGGGAGTTAAGCCCCCATCGATAAAGCTAAAAACTAAATCAACGGAGTTCGCAGTCCGTCCCTTATCCCGGGGAGCCTCTGAAATTGATTTCTGCTATGAGCTACTCCTCAAACCAGCTTCCCTTCAATTCCCCCAATTATGCCATATCACAGTCGACTGGCAGAGTTCGAACGAGGGTTATGAGCAGTCCAGGTCCACGATTGCACGGTGCCCACCGGTGAGGAACGATGTAGGGAGCTTAAGCGCTCACGTCAGTTTCACGTGACCGATGAAAAATGTATTATTGATCTCTTTCCTAAGGCAACCGTGGGGCTATTTAAATATGGGCTGGCTCGGTGCCCAGATGCTTCTTACTTCGAACGTCGGAATAAAGAAAATAAGAATAGGAATCGTTTCGAAAACTTTACGTCAAGATAAATCATCGAAAAACGTTTCTTCAATAAGGATTGGCAGAGTAAAAGTGGTGAATGTGAGAGAAGAGTATAGGATAGTTAAGAAATATTGTGTATGGTGTGTGTGTGTGTTGATGAAATGGTTATGAGTAGAGAATGATGATATATATGGAGATGGTCCCAGGAGGATCATGAGGTTTTTTTAATTTACTTTGCCGACGCCGACGCATGCGCAATATGGCAAAGAACCATCGACGCATGCTTTTCTTGGCACTAACAGACCTACGCATGCGCGACCTCTCATGACATTATTTTTTGACCAATCGCAAGTCAGATAGTTTTAGACGCAATTTGCTTTTGCCCGAGCGCATTTATTCAAAATGACTTGTGAAGGAGGGTGAGACCTTAATTTCAAGCGTTTATTTACCAAAGTTCTGTGCAATAGCGAGTCTACTGTTGCATTTTTAGTTGATTGCGGTGTTCTTAAAGACAAATATGACTGTCCTATGTGTAAGGCTATTCCGAAATTGAATACTTTAGATAAATTTCGATGCGACAAACGCGTTTATTGTGGCAAGGGTTTTACACGGTGTCTAGTTCAAATTTCAGGGTCACGCTTCATTTCTTTTGCCGAAACTTTCCTCGACTAAAGGATCGATTTCACCATTTTTGGAAGGCAATTAGCACGTTTTATCCACCGGCAGAAACATTATAAGGTAAGGAAACGAAACTCTTTTGTTTAACAATCGCATTATACATTTAAATTTGCGGTAGGCTTTCAAATTAGTAATATTACTAGTTATTTTTTTAGATTGAGGGGTGTGTGGGGGCTATGGGGGCGAAGCTCCTATTTCGATAGTACCTAAAAAATGTTAATTTGGGTCACAAATACCATTAAGTAGAAGCGCTATCGTCGTCTTAAATTACCATATTTTTTCAAAATTATTGTCATTCTCCGAATCAATTTCTTATCCTTACTAGTAACTAAATCATTTTTCTTTCCGTTATTCGAAAAAACTTTTGAACCATCTTAAAAAGAAACGAAAGGCTGGAATATAATCAGGGCCGACTCAAGCTTCTATGGGGCCCTAAGCAGAATTTCACGACAACCACACTAGATGCTTGATTGTCTCATAGGCTACACTGCCAGTGTAACACATCCACTATCATTTGCATGATTCGTAGTTGGTTTACATGGCTTTACAGCCGACTTGTCCACTTATCTGACTTCTGATATTAAACTTCAACCACTCACATGTGGTTGCATCTGGTTGCACAGTAGCAACAGTCAGCCGCAGGATTAACCTATTATTGTACCAACTCTGCAAATGATATAATAATCGATTTTTCTGTATTACCATTTTATTTATATTACGACTCATTGTTTTTATTTTATTTAAAAATGTTTTATCATGACGTCTTGACATTTCCAGCGATGGCGGGGGTTCACTGGTGTCGTGGGAGCCCTAAACGACCACTTATTTCGCTTATGCCTCGGGCCGGCCCTGAATATAATAATTTTAGTTTAGTAGCAGTGGTAGCTCGTGTATAGGCACTGTGGAACTGCAGCACCCCATATTTCTACTCGATATTATCGTTAACATTCAATATCATTAGTTCATTTTTTTTTAATTCTTTGTTTATACTTGTACATTATATAATCCTTAAGCTTAATGTCAGTAGCCATCCCCTAGCTTATGAACAAAATACAAAAATCCTTGTATAGAACTGTGCGCTTCACAGTTCCAGCGACGCGGCGTTTGGTTCTGTGCGCATCTTCACATGCCCGAGATAGAAAGCTGCACCCTAGGCGAGTGAGAGAGAACTGTGGCTCACGCAATGCTGACCCTGGTGTGCCGGTGGAAGGTGTAGAAGGTAGTGTTTCTTTTTGACTCTGAGTGTGTTGTGCTTAAAAACGTGTTAATATTCTTGAATGTGATAAAGTCTAGAATGTAATTGATATTTGTTTGGTTCTTTTAGCAATTAATTGATTAATTAATTAATTGAACTCCTGAAATTTATCTTTGAAAATCACCTAGATGATGTTTTTATTGAAGTTACGAAACCTATAAAAATCCTCATGACAATTCCCATAACTAAATCAGAGGCAGAAAGGTGCTTTTCAGCACTGAAAAGAATAAAAACCAAACTTTTCTAACGAGCACTATGAATTCTGAAAGATTAATGCCCTTGCAGTGCTTTCAATGGAGAAAAGATTCCTCAGTAGTCATCCAGAGATAAAGTAGAACATAATTTTTTTCGCGCAAATTAAAACAAGAAGAATGAATTTTGTTTTTAAATGAATGGATCAAGCTTGAACTGCAACAATTTAGGCTATTAGTAAGTAAAAAATGTTTGATTTTGTTCTGTTTAGGATTTAATCAATTTTATATATATTTTTTTATATGTTTATTTCCTTTTACACAATATTAAAATAGTGCTAACATATTTCTGATGCAGCACACCCACTAATTTTAGCTACGAATCACCATTGTTTACTAATTATAAAATCTATGTAAAAGCCTCTAGGCAACAATTGCAATCCAATTTCTTCAAAATATTTAATATAAACCGGTTAATTGGACGAAAAAAAGAGTATTTGTATTAAGAGCGCTGAAATGAGATATATGGTGGCATTTGGCAACTATTTAACGAATATGTTCCAGACGGGATCGTTATTTTAACTTAGGAATCAAAGAACTTCAAACTTATGAGAACACAATTAATATAATGGATTTGTTTTGATTCTGTAAAATGAAGATATCTTTGATTAAAATCAAAACAACTTATTATATTTAATCTCTAAGAAAAACACCTATTTTGAATATGTTAAAACTCTAAATTGTGCCCACTCCTTTATAAGAAATATGTTTAAATATATTTATAAAATCTTAAAATTGCTTTTGTATAATAATACAATTGTAAGATTCACTAAATATGTAAAACATTATCAAATAAATTAAATTAAGTAAAGGGAGGAAATATATTATTATTTGAATTCATATTGAATGAGTTAAGCGGTCCAATTAGATTAATACTCAAATCAAGAAGAGAAGTAGGAAGAACTTCCAAGTTCCCGCCGAATAAAGAATCCAATTCCAAGATTCCTTTACCCTTGAAAAAATCTCTCATCACCTTTACCTACCCTACAATTAAGCCAGAAGATAGGTTTCTACCACATTGGAGTCGATGCCTCGTGAATACCAGCACTCTCACAGCACCGGTATCCACCAAGCCGAACCAAGAAACCTACCAGGTGGCCCAGGAGTGGTACCAAAACTAGAGTGACAAATCAACCTTGGTAAACATACCATTCATAAAGAGCTAACACAGCTTAATCCAATACATCCGTTCTAAATTAAAGCTGTTTGACTGCCAATTGTGTTTTCAGTAAAATGCAACCAAAAATGCAATTATCTTTTCACTATATAGTCAGTTACACAAAAAACTTCATTTTTTTATGAAACTTTGAGTGGGTATCCTGACACGAGCAGATTATTACCTCAAACATTAATATCTGTCAATCAAACAATGGGACAACACCTTGAATGGTCATGGCCGCGCTGAGTCTTCGCCTCCACCTTGCAATATAGCTGCACCCAATGAGCACCCAATAACTAGTCTCGTCGCTAACTTAAACAACTTAATGAAAATAATAATTGCTCGAATTCAGTTTTTTATATTCAAACTCATTCTCTCTCATCTATACAAACATTAATGCAAACACTCGCAACGGTTCTATAAATTGGCATACATTAAAATAACTTAGAACTCTGCCCTTGGGAAACAACGCTGTTGAGAGGCTTCGTTCATTATAGCGTACTTGGGTTACCTGGATTGATGGGCACAAGGTAGAGCCGTAATGACCAATGAGATTCAGGTGCGACCCACATGGGTAATTCCATCCAGGGGAACCCATCTATCTCGTTCTCACATTGGACCCGCGTTGGTTTCCCACCTGGAACCGAGGTGGAAATACCAATGGGAGTCAGATGTGACCTACAAAGGTAGACTAGAATGGCTAGGCCTCACGAGTTGCATATAGGTAATCTAGATGGATTTCACATAGGTCCCAGTTAGAACATCCACGTGAACTCATATGGATTCCACGAGAGACTCATTTGCGTTTGTTTACGATATGTGACTTTACAGAGGTAAGATGGGTCATAAACTATTGAAGTGTAAGTGGTGGAATGTATTAAGCTAAAATGTGAAAGCGGGTGGCTTATAAGCTCCATTTGAATGAATTCACTTGAGCCACATGATGGTTGAGGGGGTCAAGGTACCTGTAAGAGTGTTCTTAGCGACTTGTGGAAGCTCATTGCAATTCGCAGCACGCTCCATTTATTTATTTTTTATTATCGCTTCTTCCAACAAACATATATTTTCAATGGTACCCATACTAGACTGGATGGATGGCTACGCCGTGGACGGCAGACATCCTCTCTGGGGAGATGGGTCAATAAATCCCAGGGGACAGGTTCTTGCTGATCTGATCGAAGAGCTTGAGATAGGTGTCCTAAATGTGAATTAGTTTACGCATCACTGCCCGAGAACCGCTTCATTTTCTTTCCTCGATCTATCTTTGTGCTCTTCGGATGCACAGCCTTATTTTGATTGGGGAAGGGGGTCGATGACCTCCATGGTAGTGATCACGTTGCCATTCAAATCTCACTTTCAGGGCAACTGCCACCTGAGAGCCCAACGCGATGGTGCTTGGCGCGGGCGCGGTGGCCTGCATTTCAGGAAATGACTGAATTCTCTATCTCAGTCGAGAAGTTTGGGTCGGTAGATGAGGCCGTTGAGTTCTTCTCCGGCAACCTCATCGCCGCGGGCCTGAATACTATTCCTAGGACGTCTGGCCGTTTTGCACGCCGACCACTCCGGTCACCTTCGACTGACAAGCTCCCTGATTCGGTGTGTGCCGGTTGGTATCGCTACCGCGTGCAGGCTTTCGTGCCTCTGCTCGGAGGTGCTACTACTGTTACCGCTTCGGCCATACTAATCGCTCTTGTAGATGCGCAAAGTTGGGGTTACCCGAAGTCTGTGTAAGTTACTCCAAGGCCGCACACAATAAGTCCAAATCGTGTGTGGCTAAGTGTGTCGCAACCCGCTTCTTCGGAGCAATGTGGTGCGCATCTGCTTGTGGAGGAAATCTTGGCCTTTCAGGCCCAGGTTTGTCTCTGATTTTGCGTGGCTGAGGACTTTGTACTGGTGTGCCTGCAATGTCTGGGATGTCTTAGGTTTCACTGTTAAAAAAGATACCCTATGTTCCTGTCCCTCGAGGCTTATGAGCATAGTCGCTTCCACGCCCATTCGGATCGCTTCTACGGGATTTACTCTTCCCAGGTGCTCCCTCGATGCAGCTGGCGTCGCAAAGGATTCACAGCCCCGGCTAAAACCATAGATGCACCCCTTTCCCTAGCCTGACCATTTTGTCGTAAGGCGCAATGGCTGCGCACTTCCATTGAATATTTAAACTCATAGTGGCAACCCCCCTGAAGTTAGTTCCGAGGTTTCTAAAGCTGCTCTTACGAAAGGACAACATAACTAAAGGAGCTTCGGCTCCTATGCCTCCACTGAGTGCTAGGTTGGGGGATTAGAAGGCGGTGGATTCTCTACAAGAGGGACTCATGCCTATCGAAGGTATAAAGGCGAAGGGAAGATTAGGACCCGCATGGTGAGCTCGACCTCTCCCGATAAGTCTTCAAAGGGGTCAGCGCATTGTCCGGCTGAAAGGCCCGGAGTTCTGCTTCCGGGAAGAGTAAGGCCATTCTCGTGAGGGTCTTCTCTATCAGAGGGTCCCACATGTCCTCCGAGCTACGCCTAGAGGGCATATTCATTCAATGGAATTGCTACAGACTCCGAGCCAACTGTGATGCTGGGGAGACTCGTCTCATCCCGTTTTTCCTTAGCTATCCTTTTGCAGGAGACCATGCTGGGCGCGCATGAGGAGCATGATGTCTCCGTTCTTCTCTTTGCTTTAGATATCTTAATTCAGGCAGTAGCTGTGCAGCTGAACCTGGAAAGGAGTTATACTGTAATTTTTGTGTTCATTCCACCGTTGGCGGAATTCGCTGCGACGTGGCACGGTTTCCGAAGCCCTTTCTTTTGCTCGGAGATCTGAACGGTAGACACCCCTTCTGGGGAGACTACTCGATCAATCCCCAAGGTCCCCGTAAGGGCCGCGGCGATTTGCCATCATGGCCGCCGTGCTGACGGGATTCAGCGCTACGTCCTGCCCCAGCTTAGCCTCTCCTCCTTCCTTCTGATGGGCGACAATAACTCTTGTTTGAAGTTGCGTAGCCCTTTAACAATCAATAATCAATCAATAACCAAGGCCAAGTCCCTGCCAATCTGTTTGACGAGCGGGAGATAGGTGTCCTAAATGTGGTTTAGTTTACGCTTCACTTCCCGAGAACCGATTCATTTTCTTGCCTCGATATATTTTTATGCTCTCCAGATTCATAGCCTGATTTGGGCTAGGGGGCGGTCTATGACCTACATGTTAGTGATCACTCCCATTCAAATATTTTTTTAGGCTACAGCCGCCCGAAAGCCCGCCCTGGCGGTGCTTGGCTCGGGGGCATTGGTCCGTGTTTCAAGAAATTACTGATTTCTCTGTCTTAGTCGAGGAGTTTAAGGCTGTAAATGAGGCCGTTGAGTTCTTCTCCGGCAACCCCATCGCCGTAGGCCTAACTACTTTTCCTATAACGTCTGGTTGTTTTGCACGCCAACCGCTTACGCGGTGGTTAGCCGAGTGTGAGACGGCCCTCAATCCGAAGCGTTGTACCCACATGCGCTATGAGCGCCGCCCGAAAAACTTTAAAGTCAGTGAATTTTTCGGGCGAGGGCTCGGTTCCGGTATATTTCGAAGCGAGTCAAAAGGATTCGAAGCAAGTTTTCGTAGGACTCCCGTTCTCCATCAGAAGGGGACTGCAATATCGGACCCCGCGTCCGTGGCGGAATCCTCACATTCTTTCGCCAGGATGCTTCAACTCCAGGATTCAATGCGCGTCGTGATGTCACGGAAGGACGCCAACTGGACTTTACATCCAGAGGATTACTTTGAGTGAGTTGCGTTCCGCTCTCACTTCGGACGCGGACCCTCGTCCAGAAAATGTCCCGTACGCCATGCTTCGATACATGGGTGGGCGAGACATGGCTTTTCTGTCACATTTGTTCAACAGGCTCTGTCTGGGTAGAGGGTATCTTTACAGATTCATGGCGAATCACTATTGTACTAGCTTTTCTCAAACCGGGAAGAAATCACTCTACCTCGGCTATTACCCGCTCAATTTTTTTTAAATTATTCGAACCTAATTAATCTTGGATGGGGCTTTCTCCACATGATTCAGCTCTCAAGTATTTGATCTAAACCGCATTTTTGCACTCCTTCTGATGGTACTAAATTTAATTTTAAGGCCTTGTTTTGTACTCCCTCCCCCAAATAAGATTCTGTCGAGGAATAGGCCAAAGGGTGGTTGGAGTTTTCATGGCTCTTATAAATATATATATCCTATTATCCCGAATGCGGAGGAGTTGTCGTACTACTCCTTATACTTCGTTCGGCCCGTGTCCTGAATGGGTTTATTGACTTAGTGCTTAGAGGTTGGCTATGGAGGGATTGGAATAAATTTTGCCAGCAAGCGACCCAAAGGAAGTAAGATACACAACAATACGAAAATAAAGTTTTAATGAACACTAAACAAGAATATATATATATATATATATATATATATATATATATATATATATATATATAATATGCTTTGAGAGATAAATTAATAACTGAATCTCAGATATCTCACTTAGCATGAAAATTACTATTCACCATACAACTCCCTATACACTTGTAATGCTGTAAGCTTCACGGTGAAGTCGGGAAATGTGAAAAGGAAGGGTTACCTTGGAACCTGATGTTCGGGTGGCGCTGGTGAGCAAAGGTGGTGAGGTAAGGGGTGGGGACGATGAGGTAGGTTCACCAGGGACCAACCTAATCCCACAATTCCGTCACGATTCTTGCTGGAAGAAGTCGGTGACGGGAGCTTCTTGTTACAGAAGACCCCACGCTCGTGAACTCCGAGGAATCTTGGGTGCCTTTGTAAGGGAAGGGGTGCGGAAATAAGTGACCTATCGACGCGTAAGGTCACGGAGAAAAGCCGAGATGTAGTCTTCTCACTTAGGGAGCCAGAGTGAGGCTGTTTGTAGCTTCGGCTCTTACACGTGAGTACGAGCTTGCGTCCTCACTACTTGGCAGACCAACGGGATAAGAAGTCTCCCTAACTGAGACCGATCTCCTCTCTGAAGACTTGATGCTTTGACGAATTACCACTACACTGATAGATGGCAATTACTGCCTCGCCAGACGCTGTGCAAGCTCTACTACTGAAGGTTAAAAGAATTCGTCTTTTATAGTCGATACTCGAGAGAGGTTCTCAGTGCGCCGGAAGTTGATTAGATGTCAAGCTACTCCATTTCGTCCTTTATAAACTTCAGGCAACTATCTAAAGTGAAGATGGGCTCCAATTTATCGAGAAAAAGTCTGGGAAGGAACTCGGTGGTTAGCTGAAATGGCTGGCGGTTTCTTCGGGCTCACGAACACCAGATATTGGACCGGAAAGGGATGGGTTGCTAAGTGGCCCGCCCGGAAGGGAGGTGGGCAAAATTTGGGAGCATTATGCTATTCTCCTACATCCCTACCCATCCCGAGGGGACATTATTCTGAAGTGGAACGAAGGATAATGTCACAAGATATAACCTAATCGCAGTTACAATCTATAGCCAAAATGAGATCCCAGAAAACATACATACGCGAAACACACAAAAAAATGAACATAATGAAATGGCACTATTTCGCAACAAGGTCTTAGAAATTACAGTTATAACTAGAATACATAAAAAAAATAAATAGAACACCCACATTTACATAAGGACAAAAACAAATGGCCGAACAGTTCCAGTTAGTCGCCACAACTAGGGCCTTCGTCTATCAGATTGCGTGATAAATTATCAGCAATGACGTTATCCGTTCCTTTTACGTAAGATACATTGTATTGGTATTCTGACAATAAAATAGACCATCTCATAAGTCTGCCGCTCTGACTTTTACAATTTTTTTAATTAGGCTTGTGGCCTATGGTCCGTTTCGACACTAAAAGGTTTACCAATCAAGTACATCCTAAATTTTTAAATGCCATAAATGATTGCTAAAGCTTCAATCTCTATAAGGCATCATTTCGGATGCCAAAGTTTTTCTGGGGATTGGACAATCGGAGGATAGGAGCGGAAACCAATTTTTTCTTTAGCTCGCCGAAACTCGCATTCGCGGTGGGGTTCCATAGGATGGGGTCTGGTGCGGCCTTTTTAAGAAGGTCATTAACGGGTGACGCTATGGAAGTGAATTGGGGGATGAACCGCTGATAGAAGGAGAGGGAGCCAAGAAACGAACGAAGCTGTTCGTTTCTATTGCCTTAACTTTGTCCTCTTAGGGGGCTAATTGTCCCTCTCCTACTTTGAACCCTAAGTAAGAGATAGTACTATGAGTAAAGTGGCACTTGGACGGCTTTATTGTCAATCCGTGGATCCTAAGACGGTTTAGGAGTAGGCGGAGGGATTGGAGGTGCTCCTCCCAGGTGCGTGTGGCAACGTATACGTTGTCAGGGTAGAAAGAGATATTGCTCAACCCATCTACAATTTTTCGCATCACCCGGTTATAGTTACTGCATGCAGTGACCAAACGAAAAGGGAGACGCATGAATTCCATTAACCCCTTTTCGGTGGTAAATGCGGTAAATTTCCTCACGGATTTTCGAAGCGAGATTTGATAGTAAGCTTTGCACAAGTTTATTTCAGAAATGTACTTGGCCTTCTCAAATAAGTGCAGGTTCAGGTGATAAAAGGGATGGGTTCGGCATCGAATACCGTGACAGCATTTAACTTTCTAAAATATAAGCACATACGAAGTAATTGATCCCGCTTAAGTAGCATCACTATCGGGGAACAATAATCTAACGAGTAGAGTTCAATTATTCCTAATTTAAAGAGGTTCTCGACTTCTTCGCTGAAGGCCTTTCGAAAGTGGATTGGAAGAGGGTAATGTTTACTTCTAATTGGCTCCGTCTTGGTGAGAAAGATGTCATGCTCAAATTGTGTAGAGCATCCTGGAGACTCGGAGATTACGTCTGGGTGTTCCTTCAGCAGCGAGACAATCTGAGACGTCTCCATGGAACCGAGGTGAGGATTCATGTCTACTGCAGTAGCCAGGTCTTCATGGGGAAAAGGGGAAGAAGGCAGATCAGGCAAAGGATAATCTTTATCCACCTCGACGCATATTGTCTGAACAATATTTAATGGGTCCCAAGGGACGGATGCTTCCATTGTCCCTTCTTCGTCGAAGACAACAATATTGTTAACACAAGCTCGCCAGTGATATCTTTTTAACATGTTGATGTGGAACAACCTATTGCCAGATGACGTCTGAATTACATAATCCATGGGCCCTTAGCTTCTATGACCCAGAACGGTCCTTTCCATTAGGATAGGAGTTAATTGTTGTCCGTAGGGAGTAAAAACAGAACTTCATCGCCTGGTTTCAATTTTCGTGCCTTAGATTTAATATCAAAATACGTTCGATACTTCTCTAGATTGATCTCGGAATTTTTCACGGCAACCCCCGAGCATTTTTCTAGCATGTCACGCAAGTGCAGAACATACGAGTAGGAGGTTTTTAGTTCCTCATCCAATCGAGCGTTCGTGAGGAGCTCCTTGAGAATGCTCAGTGGACCTCGGATATTGCGACCATAGAGAAGCTCGAATGGAGAGTGTAAAAGTCTAAATACCGCGTACATAAGTGTACGTAGAAATACTCCGACACAATCTGCGTGCCGCTCCCGTATTTCTAAATGCACCACTCGCCTCGAATTTTCTATCGCCCCTTTTCGCGCCATCGTAAACTGCGACGTTGCTCGAAGGTGTGAAAGACTTATACTCTCTGGCCACAGATGAAAAAAGTCTTTCGCGCGGCGATACAAATTTAATAAGAATTCGGTGCTCTCTCTCGATTTTTACCCATGAGGGAAATAAAAGGAAAACTTCTCCCTGGAGTCAATCCTGGACCTACGTTGTGAAGTGGACCTCGATCCACATAAGAAACAGTTCGCCCGTTGCAAGAAAGAAACTTCTCGGGAAATTGGTGTGTTGCCGTCACGGTACTTGTAGGTGCCAGACTTCTTGCAGCCCACATCCCTTCAGAGTATGAGGTTACACAGGACCTCCATCTGCGGATTACCCTAGACGTAGCTAGGTAATCGGTTTTGGCTACCCACTCCAGGAGCCGAATAATCGGACAGGTACTTCGAGAAAGAAGTCCGATTGAGTCACAGTTTGGCTCACCTTCGTGATCCGGCATAGGATCAGTATATCACCGGTCTAGGATTACCCTCTCATTCGGTAACCTCGGACGGCCGGACTAGGTGCGATCATCGTCACCAGAAGAAGATCTTCACCACCCCCTTCAAAAATACCTAAGAACTCAAAGGTATCGTTAATTGAATTATTCCCTCCCCTAACTTCACCAGTTTATTTGTGAACTAGAATTCTCACCCCGAGCCCGTAACCTCGAATATTAGAAGTGCTTACTTAATTCAGTGTTTAACTCAATAATAATATTCCATTCGTTCTGGTGGGTGCCATTAAGACGCGAGCACCCTAGTGAGTAATTTGCAAGTAATCCCCACGACATTTTGTAGACTTATTTATTCAGTGCAAGATTAATCCTATTTATATTTATATACGCTGTTGCTTATTTCAAATTCATGTACATTAAAGATTATTTTTGTCTCTGTGTGTTTAACTACTTTGGACGATCCTTTGGCTTTCGTTTTGTACTCCCTCCCCCAAATAAGATTCCCTCTGGATTATTCGAATGCACTCAGGTGTTTTTTTGATTTTAAGTCTGCAAATGCTGTTTCCTTTAAGAGTAGGATGGATTTAGTTAGGTGTAGTGCATTTCTATTTATGTAGCACGTGTCTTTTTCACCGGGGCTTGTGTAAAACTAATGCAGAGTAATCAGCAAACATGACCCGACCGGGTCGTTTGTCCATATAAAATTCCTATTTGTTACAAAGTAACGGGGACAGGAATTATTATTTGTATATCAATAAAAATACACATCGAATCTCTAATTCGAGCTTAGAACAAGGTTAATTAGTTTGGTTACGAAAAAAAACAAACAAAAATCGGATTTCTCATAAATTTTATATATACCTTTGTTTTCAAAATCAAGGGAAAACTATATTTGGCTGTAGGCCTAGTTTTTTCCAATTAATTCAAATCAAATTAATTTTTGGTAGACTTTCTCCACATGATTCAGCTCTCAATTATTTCATCTTAACCGCATTTTTGCCCTCTGTCTGTTGGTAACCAATTTAATTTTGTGGTTTTGGTTCTGTGCTGTGCCCCCCCTCACCCAAATATGATTCCGTCTGGATTATTCGAAGGCACTCAGATGTTTTTTTGATTTTAAGTCTGCAAATGCTGTTTCCTTCAAGAGTATAGATTTACCCTGGATGGATTAAATTAGGTGTAATGCATTTCTGTTTATGCAGCACGGGTCTCTCTTACCGGGACTTGTATAATACGAATGCGCAGTAATCAGCACACATTACCCGACCGGGAATATGCGACCTACAAAAAGAAACACAAAAAAGGACAAAATTAAGGAAGCTACTAATACCGGGACAGGTAACGTGCGCGAAGATCGCCCAGACTTGGACATTCCACGAGAATGTGCCAAACAGTCTGGGGGACAACGCAGTCGTCAGAGTAAGGCGAAAGCGACCGATCCATCGAATAGCAGTGCGTCCGGCGAGTGTGTCCAATTCGGAGACGACAGAAAGCTACCTGAAGCCGGCGCGGAATTAGAGGTTAGGTTCATAGGAACAGTCGCGGCGCAATGGGACGCCACTTTAGGTTTCCCTCGACCGTCTCCCATCTTCTTTTCCAAGCAGCCCTAAGAGCTGCCCGTATTCCTGCTATATATTGGGTATGAAGAAGAGCGAAACGCTGGTCCTGTCGCCCAGCCCTCCTGGACCTATGATGCCCTCATCGGCGCGCTAATTCCCCCAGGTGGAAAATCGCGGTGTAGGCAGAATAGGGATTTGGGCGTGGGGAGCCACCTTGGGTAAGATCTGCTTCAATATTAAATCGTTCTCCTTGATGGTGTGGTGGTATGTCCATAAACTCACATCTATCTATCTCGTATTTGCAGAATTTCTTCTAAGTCATTGTTTAGGCCTAGTTGTTTAAAGTATCTTGTAATAAATAGACATCTGCCAGACATTGTCCAAAGCTTTAGACATGTCCCGACAGGAGATGTCTACTCTCGCCTTATCTCTTTTGCATTCGCCAATTTGTCCAATATCAGGCACAATGTCTTTTCCGTGTTTGTCTTTACGAAAACCAAAGTGGCACTCATTGTAAAGATTATTTTCCTCGAAGTGCCACGCGAGTCAGCGTTTCAAGGGATTTCCATATACCTTATGAAGAAAGGGGCCAATAATATGCTCTCTGACTTGCTGATTTTTCAGGTTTAGGAATGTAGATCATTTTCGTCGGGGAAGTAGCCCGTTTTCATGCATGCATTGGAACCATTTGTTGGCCATTCCAAGATGTTATTTGGCACTTGTACGTAATACTTTATCATAGATTCTCATGTTCATTGCGCTTATTGTTTGAATCTGCTTATCACTCTCATAAGCTCTTCTGTCGTGAAGATGTCGGTCACTTCGTTAGCATTTCTGGTTATTTGAACAAAGAGGGGCGAATGTGTTCGTTCGATTATTTTTCCGATGTTTTTCTATATTTCTGTTTTCAAAACATAGGTCGAACTTTTTATTTTCTTCTTTGTTAATCAAAAACAACCTTTAACCACTGTTCTCTGAATATTTTTGTAAACTTAGCTTCAACTTCCGAAATATTTTCTCTTTCATTTAAGATGCTTATCTTTTCTTTGGCTGGCATATCATTCATTCTTTTAATTCATTTTTCCTTTTGGGGTGGGCGGGGTAATCTTTCGTCTTTTGTCCACTTCGTCGTTTCATGTTTCGCTTTGTTGGTTTGATGTCATTGCCGTAGTTTCTCTTTTTCTTTCTTCTTTCGCTGTATAATTTTCGGGATGATCCATTTCTACGTATCCGTTCTGAAATCATATTTTAGGAGACAATCGGATTTTCTGGATAGTTCTATAAGGTTCTTCAAGGGATTGTTTCTTTATCTGAGCTTAGCAACGTTTCGACTCATTATTCCAGCGCGCTTCATTGAATGAGTTTTGGTACATATTCCCTTACGATCTCCTCATATCTCCCTAAACCAGCCAAGTAGTGGGCTTTCGATTTTTAGATGTCATTTTTATAGGTAGCCTGTTAATCGCTAGCAAGGAGGCTATGTGGTTACTAAGTGAGACGTTAATGGAATTCACGTGCTAATTGAATTGAGGGTTAAATTCGACAGACAGATATCCGGTATTGATACTGGATTGTCTCTGATGAAAGTTGCGAATTCTGGCCCCAGCCTTAGAATCATTGACTGATTTAGCATCGTCTGTAGGTGCCTGCTTGCTCTTTTAGTAATGACGTACTCGTTTTCTGTCATCTTTGCTATCAGTCCGATTTAGGCGTGCTTCATGCATGACTCTTCTCTGAGTATTTGGTCGAGATCTTTGTCTGTATGGCAGAGGTGTATCTATCGTATTACTCCATCAGACGCAGCAATATGACATCGAGTTCAGAGTAGATTATTTGCAACATTTTCTTTCTTCCTTAAGATACACGAAGAGGCATACCATTCTTCCTCTACTGTCGCCTATTTTTTTCACGTGGAAATTCTTATAAAACCTATTGTTTGCCTATAAAGAAATTAATGTCACTTATCGAAAAGATAATATGACCCCCCCCTTTCCATCCTACACACACACACACAATGACAATAAAGCTGTTAGTAGAGTTGCTGACAAGATCAAACTGAATAATGGATGGGTGTAGACGGGTAGAGCCTCCCGAGTGATGGCTCATTTATGATAAGATGATCGGTGGCGGTCGAATTAACTACTTTTCCCTTGGGCGCTGCCCCTTCAGTGGTTAGATTATCGATACTGCAGAGATTTTGAAAGTAAAATAGTTTTAGAACCTTCGAGGAACAAATATGAATATCATTTCATGGCGGAGTTTCGGACATAATGAAAAGAAATGCATTTAGAACTGAGATCACCACTGTAAATTTATTTGTATAGAAGATGCTTGAAAGCATAGAATGCGTAAAAGGTTATGTTAAATTTTGGAAGAGAGTCTACATTAGTTTGTTTGTTTTTTGGGATAGAAATGGAGGAAAACTTAGTCATCCGTTAGTTGTATTTCTACTGCTCTCCCAAAATCTTGGGGTGAGAAGAGAGCCGGGCTGCATTCACGGTAACAGGTCTCACTGCATCCGAAGCTGATCTCGACGGTGCCTATGCCAGGGAGAGCTAAGTATAGCTTTCGGGCCGGTGGCACTTCTTGTTCGTCAGAGGGCGCTACGCCGGAGGGTACCACCTTTGACCATTTTTCACCACTCCTCTGCTCCCAAATCTTATACAGCGCCGTAAGTATTGCGTTCGGCTTTTGGGGCGCGCACCTTGTGTCACGCTGGAACTGTGCCAGTGTATACGGATGGCTCCAAGTCACAAGAGGAGGTCGGCTTCCACGCCGTATTCCCTCTGTTTAAAGTCAGCGTGCCCCTGCCAGGCGCTGCGTCTGTCTTCACGGCCGAGCTGGTTGCAATACCCCCCTTGGTACGCGTGTTTATGCGACGTGCAGGGTTTGCAGACCGGATTGTGATTTATAACGACTCACAAAGTGCCCTGAGTACTCTTGGGGCCATTGGAATCTCCGCATACCTTGGTTCGCGAAATCCGTGATGACGCGGTATTGGCGAGCCGTGTGGATGTCAAGATTATATTCTGCTGGGTTCCTGGACATGCAGGAATTGCGGGGAATGAGGGCGCCGATGAGGATGCCAAAGAGTCCGCGATGACTAGGCGCCAAGACCGGCCTTTCGCTCTTCCTCATACTGACTACATGGCAGAAATACGGGCAGCTCTCCGGGCTGCTTCTTAAAGAAGATGGGAGACCGTCGAGAGATAATCTAAAGTTGCGTCCCATTGCGCCGCACCTTTCCCATGCACCTAACCTCTAATGCCGCGCAGGTTCAGGTTGCTTTCTGTCGTCTCTAAATCGGAGCGCTCGCGTGCGCCTTAATGGGATGACTGCATTTTCTCCCAGACTGGTCCGCACATTCTCCTTGAATGTTCCAGTCTGCGTGATCTTCGCGCACCTTAACTGTCCCGGTACGCAGAGAGACGGGTCGCTACCACTTGTCCCTTGTACTCGGAACGAGTTCATGCAGAGTGACTTGTGGACTTTATGACTTTTTGGAGGAACCTGGCCTGCACTTTATTTGACCCTTTTTCTGTGTTTCTTTTTGTAGATTGAATTTTCCCGCGCCAAGGGGAGGCGGGCCTACCTACGACGCTGGAGCATGCTTCCTTCTTGTCCTTTTGCTTTTTCTAGTTATTTTTTATCATTGTTATTTGTTATTTACATATTATTATCTATTAACTGTTATTTTTTTTGTTTTTTAATATACGAGTAGCCTAGTAGTAGAGTGTATTGTGTACAGCAACTTATGTCCAAGTAGGCTCCCACAATGAAAAAACAACTAAAATCTGGGTGAAAAAAGAGAAGCTGGTTCATTCCCCACGCTCCTCTCATAAGAAGAGGAGGCTTCAACGCTTTCTGGTTATTCGCTGCACTGATGACAGCATGTTGGCCGAGGACAAGATGTCCACCAGAGGAGAGCACTAGCTAGTCTGACTGGTTACCTGATGTTTTTGCATGTTGTACAAAGCCGCACAAGAATAAGGTAGTAGACTTCTGCCTCCATCCTCGAGTCCACCATGACCTTGACGTGTCTCTAAATGAGGTTCGCCTCGAAAGTGGTGGATTTATACCGTTCCCTTGCTCTTATTTTTTGAAAGGTAGCTCACCCGGGAGTCTCTTATTCGCAGCCTTAGGTCCTCTTGTACCAGCTCCATGGACATTCTTCGTTACGTTCATTTCAGCACCTGGAGTGCTGATAGGACTACTGCCTTACTTTTCTATCGATCCTTTATTCATTCAAAGCTTCACTAAGGATGCGATTTCTTATGCATCCTTAGTCGAGCATGTATTACGCAAGGTGGACACGCTTCACTATACCGGCCTCCCGCTGGCAACCGTTGCCTTTATAACGTCCTCCATTGAGATCCTTTCAGGCAATGCGGGGCAGATACCACTTGCTCTGCGCCGTCCACTATTCGCCTGTACGCGTGAGCCCAGCGCCTACCTCAGTCTTCAACAGCTATCAATGCATTCGCAGCTGATCTTGACGGGGCTTATGCCGCTGAGAGAAGCCAGTCATGCATCAGGTACTTTTGGTTTACGGCTAGCAAACTCTTTTCAGAGCTCAGCGTAGCATTCAGGCCTGTGGCACCCCTGATTTTGCTCGGGGCACCAGCCTACCACCTTTGATATTTGTGGCAACGCCTCTGCTTCCAAAGCTTCTACAGCGCTGGGTGTCCAGCATTTGGCCTTTGCTGAGCACTCTTCCTGTCACGTTAGAACCCTGCATTTGAATACCAATGTCTCTAAGTCCAAAGAGTGGGTCGGTTTTCACTCCGTTTCTCTTCTCTTTGAAGTCAGTGTGGTTCTACCAGGCGTTGCGTCTGTTGTCACGGCCAACCTGGTCGCAATAGACCGCTCAGTATGGTAGAGAACACGTCCTGCTCAGCTCGGAGACTGGATTGTGATCTATAGCGACTCCTTAAGCGACCTGAGTACTTTCAGTGCATTGGAGTCTCCGTAAACCATCTTATCTGTGAGATTATTTTCTGCTGGGTCCTGGAATTATGGGAATTAGGGGAAATGATCGCGCTGAAAAGGGGCCAAAAATCACCAAAGATTGCTCAACTTGAACAGCGTTACGTTTATCTTCACACCGATTACATGGTAAGAATCGGGGATGCCTGCTTGGCAAAGAAGATAGGATACAGCCGAGGGGAATTTAAAAATGCGTGCCATTGCGCTGGGATTGTTCCAATAGACTTAACCCCCAATGTCACGACGGATTCAGGTTGTTTTCTGTCCTCTCAGAATTGGACACACTTGCGAGACTTTCCCTGACGCAGGAGCGCGTTTACTCTTGTTCCTTTTTTTCTTATCTTGTTTTATATTTTATTTGTTGTTTTTATAGCTAGTTCCATAGCCTTTGTTCCTGGTTTTATCTTTTTGCTTTTAAATTTTAAAAAAATACCACGAATGTTCCTAATACGAAGACAATAGAAAGGGATCTCGCTATCTGGATGCATTGATCGATTTATCCAAAGAGCAGTTTGCGTCCGATGGAACGCAACTTTATGTTCCCATTGACTGTTTACTATCTTATTTGTCAGGCAGCTCGAGGGACCAATTTGATTCGTGCCATGTAGTCATTGTAAGGAAGAGAAAAAATACTGGTCTGGTTGCTCAACCCACGCGTGCCTTTTATCCCCGTCATTAGCAATCACCACCTATCCAGGAAACCAAGAGTAGATAATATAGAAATTCAGCTTAGTCACTGCAACCGTAACATCACGGATACTTCAATCCATGGCGTGCGTAGATTAGGACAGTTTTCAGCGATCACTCAGTGAGCTCTTTTAGTCGCTATATGTCACGCTAGGGTACCCGAACCGAACACAAGGCGTTATTTCCCCCTTGTTCAGTGTATTGCAAACAGCTCTCTGTTAAACTTGATACAGCACCTGGTAGAAACTCTCGGACCTTAGGCAGAAGGGATAGGGTATGGAAGCCGACTTCTAGTCCACATACATTTAGACTGATCCAACATAACACGAAGTGTGCTCAGTAAACACCATTTGCAATACTCCTGTCGCTATGGAAGCTTTTGGAGCAGAGGTTTGGTGAGAAATAGTAAATAGAGGTAGCAGCAATGATTGTGTCGTGAGTAGAACCAAATACGATTTAATCCATGATGGAGGAGTTGACATTCTAGTTTTGAAATCTTAGTTGCACCAAAATAAATCGAAATGTTGTATACGGAGAGCGTAGTGAGATCTTCCGGCAGCACCCAGCTGATACCTTTGAAGCTTAGAGCAAAGAGTGTTACATTGATGACACTTCCTCTCTCTGTTTTCTAGGGCCGAAGACGACTCCTCGTACACCTATGCTATATAAAAAAACTTAGAAAAATTCAAATATGAAAATTGGGAGGCAACCCCTTCCCTACATAGTGTGGATGGTCTCTGATATTGTAGCGCCATCATAGGCCTTCTTAGAGAATAAAACAGTGTAGTGTAATGCTGTATGCGAAAGAAGGCCTCAAATTTATTACCCGGAGCAGAGCATCCACTGCGGAGTAGAATTTGTGGAATTCCTACTGTGCAGAAAACAGGTGGTTTCCATTCTCTAAGAAAAAGGCTACTGTATTATTTAGCAGAATCCCCACTAACCTGCGCACGCAGGAAACGAGAGAATTATGGCGAATACCATCCGAGGTAAAGTGATCTCTCTTCCCGATTTTGAAAAGCGAGCAACTTAACCATTCGCCAGTAGTTTGGTGTTTATCCTCGGTACCTAACCTGCTGGAGAAATATATAAAAAAAGCCAGATCTCGCTCACCTAGGTTTTGAACTATGTCATGCGGGATATGGTGGGGCCCAGAGAGGTGTATCCTTACATGAGGCAAAAGCAAAACGGAACTCACTAACATTAACATTTCGTCAGATGGTTTACGTCACTGGATGTCAAGTCCATTCGGCGGCCTTAAGCGGTAGCACAGCGTGCATTCAAGTCTGGTGAGGCAGCATCCCGGCGAGAGAATGGGGAGAAAGCGGTCACGAAAGACTGGCTAAGACGCGAGTTCCGAGCCTAGAGAACGGGAGGTTGGGCCCGGCAAGAACTCGCCCCGAATTCTTTTGAAAATAAGACAGCACTAAATTGCTCATGGAGAACTATTGGGGCTGGGAGGACCTCTGGCCTCCCAAGGTTTTGCCCCTGCCCCCCTCCCAGTGGGAACTGGTCAAATTTAGCCTCTGAAATCTGGCCATTTTTATGTTTCTCAAGTTTGAACTCAGATTTTTGCACAGAGGACCTCTCGGGCCTCTTTGATAAATAATCAAATTTACTCAGACTTTGAATCCCTTCGCCCCCTTCAAGATGTTTAAATCTGAGAAGTACCTTCCCTATTTGGGGGAGGGGGATACCTCGTGCTGATTTATCTACCAGGTGTATGGTATAAATAGGGTAAATAACGGTTGAGTGTTATTAAGAGGTGCGAAAAATCTCAAGAGCAAAGAATAAAGAAGAACAAAAATATGTGCTGACCAAAAGTCGCGTGAGCTCACTAATACTGATTTTTGACAAGAAATTCAAACCTTTCAATAATTCACAGACTAACCTTCGGAGAACCATAGCAATTGTATCATTCGAAAGAGAATATAAGAGAACATAAGGGTTTCAAATTTGTAAGAATCGGCCAAATAATTAGAATGTCATTACCAATGATATTACAATGTTATGATGTTATTACCAAAACAAATAATTCCCGGGAGAATCTTGGATGGTGTAGGTGGTGCTGGAGTAGGTGGTGATTGTGAGATGGTTGTGGTAGTGGTGCATGTGTTAGTGGTATAGGTGGTGGTAGGGGTGGTTGGATTATGTGGTGTAGATGGTGGTGTGGTATGTGGTGGTGGTATAAGTCGTCATGGTGTAGAAGGTAATGTGATAGGTGGTGGTGGTGTAGGTGATGGTGATGTAGGTGATGGTGGAGTAGAGGGGGTGGTTTAGGTGACGGTAGTGTAAGTGGTGGTGTAGGGGATAATGCTCTAGGTGGATTTAGGTGGTTTAGCTGGTGGCTGTGTAGGTGGTGTAAGGGATAATGTTCTAGATGGATATAGGTGTTGGTGGTGTAGGTGTTGGTGGTGGCGTTATAGGTGGTGTATGTGGCGGTGGGGTGGAGGGTTGTGTGGTAGTTGGTGTAGGTTTGGTGGTATAGATGATATATACGTAGATGAGTTGGTGGTGGTGATGTAGGTGGTTTAGTTGGTTGTGGAGTACGTGGTGGTGGTAGTGTAGCGGATAGTGCTAAAAGTTTAAGTTGTTTAGGTGGAGATTGTGTGGGTGGTGGTTTAGGTGATGTAGGCGTGGGTGGTCCAGGTGTGGTAGTGTAGATGGGTGGGGTGTAGGTGGTGTGGGTGATATATGTGGTGGTGTAGGTGATAGTGCCAACGGTAAATACGGTTGAGGTTATGGTGTACAATATTCAGGCGTAGGTAAGGTGCAGGTGTGGTGGGTAGGTGGTGCTGGTGTATGTGTTGGTATTGTGGGTGTTGGTGTTTTATGTGTATTTTGTAGGTGTTCGAGTTGTAGGTACTGGGGTTCTAGGTATTGTTGTTGTAGGTGGTGTAAGTGTTGATGGGTTACGTGACGGTGGCGGCTGTGTAATTATGGGTGATGGTGATGTAAGTGGGGATGTTGTAGATGGTGGTGGTGTAGGTTCTGGTGGTGTAGGTGGGTGTGGAGTAGGTGAGGGTAGTGTAAATTATGGTGGTATAGGTGTCAGTGGTTTAGGTGCTGTTGCTGTAATTGGTGGCGGTGTTAGTGATGTAGTTGTAGGTGTGGAAGGTAGTGGTGGTGTAGGTAGTTATGCTATAGGCCTAGGTGGTGCAAAGGGTGGTGGTGGTCGTCGTATAAGTAGTGGTGTAGTAGGTGGTGCTGGTGTAGGTAGTGGTGTTGTACGAGATAGTCTAGTAGGTGATAGATGTGTAGTTGATGATGTGAAGATGTCGGGGAATAGGTGGTATGTGCGATGTAGGGGATGGTGCTGTAGGTGATATATCCATAGGTGGTCTAGTTGTTGGTGGTGTAGATGATATAGGTAGTGTTTTAGGTGGTTGCTGTGTACGTGTTTGTGATGTATTTGGTGGTGTTATAGGTAGTGGTGGTATAGGCGATAGTGCTATCGGTGTAGATAGTTTAGGTAGTGGTTGTGTAGGCCGTGGTACTGTAGGTGTAGGTGGTTGTAGTGTAGGTGTTGTAGGTGGTGGTCCTGGTGTAGGTTGTTGCTGTGTAGGATGTGGTGTAGGTGATGTAGGCGTAAGTGGTCCAGTTAGGGGAATAGGTAGTTTTATTGTAGTTGGTGTAGGTGTTGATGTATGTAGTGATGGTCTAGTTGATGTTGTTTTTGGTTGTGGTGGTGGTAATAGTGTTGTAAGTGTAGATTGTTTAGTTGGATATGTGGGTGTGGTGTAGGCGATCTAGGCGTAGGTGTTGCAGGTGGTGGTAGTGTAAATGGTTCTGTTGTAGGTGTTGGTGTCGTAAGTAGTGATGATGTAGATAGTGGTATTTTAGGTGATGTAGTTGGTGCAAGTGGTGGTCCTGTAGGTAGGGGTGGTGTAGGTTGTGATGTAGATTGAAGTGTTGTTCTGGTAGGTAATGATGGTGGAGGTGGTGGTTTGGTAGGTGTTTGTCATGTAGATGATGTAGGCGCAGATGGTGGTCTTTGAGGTGTTGTGGGTAGTGTTGGGGTAGGTGGTTGTGGTAGTGATGTTGTAGTTACTGTAGTGTCGATGATACTGATATAGTTGTAGGTTGTTAAGGTAGTGGTCGTGTAGGGTAGGTAGTGTAGGTATTGTAGGTAGTGATGTGGTGGTAGTGTATGCGTAGCGTAGATGGTGTAGCTGTTGCAGTTGGTGGTGTGGTGTAGGTGGGTTGGTATAGGTGATGGAGTTCTACGTGGTTCAAGGTTTGGTGTAGGTAGTGGTCATGTAGGTGTAAGTGCTGTAAGTGTAGGTGGTATAGGTGTCGGTGTTTTAAGTGATGGTTGGGTAGGTTTTGGTCGTGTAGATGTTGGTAGGGTAAGTGCTGGTGGGGTTGCTGTAGATAGTGGTTGTTTAGGCTGTGGTTGTGTAGATTGTGGTGGTGTAGCTGGAGTAGGTGGTGTTGCTGCAGGTGGTTGTAGTGTAAAAGGTGGTGGTGTAAGTTGTGGTGTAGTTGATGGTGGTGTAGGTTTGGGTGTCGGTGGTGTTGCTATAAGTGGTGGCGCTGGAGGTGATGTACTTGTAGGTGGTGCAGGTTGTAGTGGTGTAGGTTATGGTGGGGTAAGTGATTTCGTTGGTGGTGTAGGTGAGAGCTGTAGTTGATGCTGGTTTAGGGTGGTGTTGGTGTATGTGGTAATATTGTGGGTTATTTAAGCATAGGTGCGGAAGGTGTAGGTAGTGTTGGGTAAGGTAGTGGTGACTTAGGTGGTGTTGGTGTAGGTGTTGGTGGTTTACGTTCTGGTCCTGCAAGGAGTGATTCTATAGGTCGTGGTGGTGTAAATGTCGTTCTTTTAGGGACTGGTGGTGTAGGTGGTTTAGGTGGTGCTTTTGTAGGTGTTTGTGGTGTACGTAATGTAGGCGCAGATGGTGCAGGTGGCGGTGTTGTAAGTAGTGGTGGGGTCGGTAGTGCTGTTGTAGGTACTTATGGTGCAGGTCGTGTAAGCGGTGGTGGTGTAAGTGTAATTGGGGTGTGTAGGTCATAGTGGTGAAGGTGTGTTGTTTAGGTGGGGCTGGTATAAGTTGTCATGGTGTAGGTGTTGGTGTTGGTCGTGTAGGTGAATTAACTGGTGGTGTAGTATTTGGTGCTGGTGTGGCTGTTGTGTTGAAGGTGTTGGTGATGTATGTAGTGGTGGAGTAGGGGGTTGTGTTGTAGTTGGTGTATGTTTGGTTGTGTAGATGATATAATCCCAGATGTGTAGGTGGTGAAGGTGGTGGTGATGTAACTGATATGCTGAAGATGTAGGTGGTTTAGTTGGTGGTGATGTAGCTGATAGTACTGAAGGTTTAAGTGGTTTAAGTGGCGATTGTGTGAGTGGTGGTGGTGTAGGTAGGTGGAGTGTAGGTGGTGTAAGTGGTGGGATGTAGGTGGTGTTTGTGTTTGTGAAGGTAGTATTGGTGTAAGTGATATAGGTAGTGGTGTAAGGGATAGTGCTGAAGTTGAAGGTGGTTGAGGCATTGATGTCGGTAGTTTAGGCGGTGTTGCTGTTAGTGGTGGCGCTGGAGGTGATGTACTTGTAGGTGGTGCAATTTGTGGAAGTGTAGCTAGTTGTGGTGTAGGACTAGGTGGTGCAGGTGGGGGGGGGTATAGTGGTTGTAGGGTTGGATGTACTAGGCAGTGGTGGTGTAGCTGGCGGTGGTCTAGGTGGTGATGGTCGTATAGGTAGTGGTGTAGTAGGTGATGGTGCTGTAGGTAGTGGTGGTGTATGAGGTGGTCTATTAGAGGTGTAGGTGTTGGGGGGTAGGTGGAGGTGGTGGTGCTGTAGGTGATGTAGCCATAGGTAGCCTAGTTGTTGGTGGTGTAAGTTCTTTAGGTTGTGGTGATGTAGGTGATTTAGGTTGTGCTGTATGTTGTAGTGGTTTAGGGGTAAGTCGTTTAGGTGTTGGTTTTGTCGGTGGTAGTGGTGTTGTAGGTGGTTCAGTTGGTGAGGTGTAGGTGGTCTTGGCGTAGGTTGTGCTGGTGATGGTTAGGTGATTGTGTTGTAGCTGGCGGTGGGGTAAGTGGTTATGGTGTATTTGCTGGTGTTATATGTAGTGGTGGTGTAGGTGATATGCTTTCGGTGTAGGTAGTTTAGGTGGTGTTATATGTAGTGCTGGTGTAGGTGATATGCTTTCAGTGTAGGTAGTTTAGGTGGTGTTTTTTAGGTCGTCGTAGTATAGGTGTTGGTTGCATAGTTGGTGGTGTTGTGGGTAGTTGTGCTGCTCTATTTGGTTGTCTTGGTGTAGTAGTGTTGGCGAAGGTGGAATAGGGGTGGTGTTTTAGGTGGTGTAGGTAATATCGGCGTATGTGGTGTAGGTGGTTCCGTTGGTGGTGAAATACGTAATTCTGTTGTAGGTCTTAGTGTGGTAGCTAGTGATGGTATAGTTGGTGGTGATATTTCTGTATGTATAGATTGTTTAGTTGGTGGTTCGGTAGGTAATGTAGGTGATTTAGGCGTAGGTGTTGCAGGTGCTGCTGTTGTAGGTGATAGTGTTGAACATGATGGTGTTTTAGGTAGTGGTGGTGGTGTGGGTGCTGGTGGAGTAGGTGGTTGGGGTGTAGGTGATAGGGCTGTAGGTGGTGGCATAAAAGGGAATGTAGGCGTAGGTCGTGCATTTGGTGATGGAGTAGCTGGTGGCAGTCTAGGTCGTGGTGGGTACGTCTTGGTGCTGTAGTTGGTGTTGGTGTAAATATAGGTGGTGTAGTTGTTGTTAGTACTGATGTTGTATATACTGGTATTGTAGGTGATATAGGCGTAGGTGTGTAAGTGGTGCAGGGGGTGCCCATGTAGGTGGTGGTGGTTTAAGTGTTTATCTTCTAGGGAGTGATGGTGTAGGTGTTGTTCTGATAGAGAGTGATGGTGTAGGTAGTGTTGGTGATAGTATCGTAGGTGTATGTGGTGGTGGTGATAGTGCTGTAGGTGTAGATGGTTGCCGCGCAGGGAAGGTAATGTAGATGTAGATAGTGCAGGTGGTGGCCTTGTAGGTGTTGTGGTTAGTGTAGGTGTAAGTGGTTGTGGTGTTGTAGGTACTATTGGTGTAGGTGATAGTGCTATAGTTGTAGGTCATTAAGGTAGCGGTTGTGTATGTGTTGGTGTTTAAGTTGTTGGTTTTTAAGGTGTTGCTGTTGTAGGTGGTGGTTCTGGTGCGGCTGGTGGTGTTTGTGAGGGTAGTACTGCTAGGCTAGGGGATTTCGGTGGAGGTGGTCCTGGTGGGATAGGCGGTGGTAATTTAGGTGGTTTAAGTGGTGGTGGTTTAAGTGGTGGTGGTGTAGGTGGTGCAGTTGGCGGCGTGGTGTAGGTGATGTAGTTATATGTAGTGCAGGTGTGATGGTGTAGATAGTGTTCGTGTAAGCGATATTCCTGTAGGTGTTTGAGTGATGTTAGTGTAGGTAGTGTTATTGTGTTTGATGTAGGCCTTGGTAGTTCTAGTGTAGGTGGTGATGGTGTAAGGTTTGTGTTGTAGGTGTTGATATACTAGATAGTGGTGGTTCAGGTGTGGATTGTGTAGGTCGTGGTGGTGTAGGTAGTAGTGGTGAAGGAGATTGTCTATTAAGTGATAGTGGTCTAGGTGTTGGGGTAGCGGGTGTTGGTGTAGGTTGTAGGGGGAGGTGTAGTTGGTCTGTTCGATGTAGGTGGTGGTGCTGTAGGTGTTAGTGGGGTAAGTGTTGGTGTTGTACACGTTGATGGTGTAGCCGGTAGCGGTGTAAGTGGATGTGTTGTATATGGTGGTGGTGTATGTGTGCTGTTGTAGGTGGAATAGGTGTCGGTGGTTTAGGTGGTGTTGCTGTAAGTGCTGGCGCTGCAGGTGGTGTAGATGGTGTATGTGGTGCAGGTTGTGGTGGTGTGGGTGATAGTGCTGTAGTTGATGCTGGTTTAGGTGGTGGTGTAGGATTATATAGTCGTAGGGTGTGCAGTTGTTGGTGCTGTAGGTGGGGTTGGTGTAGGTGGTGTTTAGATAGGGATTGTTAGTACAGGTTGGTGTTGGTTTACGTGTTGATCTTGTAGGGAGTGATGGTGTAGGTGGTTTAGGTGGTGCTTTTGTAGGTGTTTGTGGCGTAATTAATGTAGGCGCAGATGGTGCAAGTGATGATATGGTAGGGGTTGTATCCAGTGGTGGGGTAGATGGTTATTGTGGAGGTTTTTGGTGTTGCAGATGATAGTGCTGTAGGTGTAGGTGGTTAAGGTGGTCGTTGTGTAGATTGTGATAATGTAGGTGTTGGTTTTTAAGGTGTTGGTGTTGTAGGTGCTGGTGCTGGGGTCGTGGTTATGGTATAGGTGGTGGTTCTGGAGCGGGCTGTGGTGCTGGTGAGGGTAGTGGTGCTGGTCTAGCTGTTGTTGCTGTAGCTAGTGGTGCTGGTGTAGTAGGTGACTGTGGATAGGCGGTGTTGCTCTAGTTGATCTAGTTATAGGTGGTGTAGGTGGTAGCTGTGGTGGTAGTGTATGTGCTGGTGGTGTAGGTGGTGGTGTAAGTGGTGGTAGTGTAGGTGGCGATGGTGTAGATGGTGGTGGTGCAGGTGGTGTGGTTGGCGGTGATGTGGGTGATGGCGGTCTAGGTTGTGGTGCTGTAGGTTGTAGTTTTTTAGGTTGTATGGGTCTAAATAGTGGTGTAGGTGGTACAAGTGTACGTGGTGGCGGTATAGGTTGTCTATTTGATGATTCGAAAGAGAATGTAAAACAACATAAGGGTGTCAAATATCGTTAGAATCGGTCGAATAGTTACAAAACCAACATACAAAAAACCGCAAAACAGGGACCAACAGACAGCCAGACATAGTCAGATGTAGGATTGGTCTCCTCTCTCGTCTCACTACCCAGTGATGGTACAAGGGGTTTTAGAGATAGGGGGAAGAGGGTATTAAGTATAATTTATTTTAGCTTCTTGCGGGCTCTTCACTATCATAATAGTCGACTATTTTGAGACCTTTAATCTGCCTCCTCTTACTCGACAAAATAGCTGAGAAGAGAAGAAAGGAGGGAATCGACTTTGGCCCTTACGGGGGCCGGGGGGAGCGCAGTCCTATCAAGCAGTTCAACACTTTTCTTTTTAATGTCAGACAATCTCCTTAAAATTAATATCAAATAACGAAATGAGAATGGATGGCAATCCCATTTTATTTCAGAACGTGTAACGCCATCTTTCCTCCTTTATTGGGTCTTTTCAGAAGAGGCAAATAAAGTTTGAGATTGAAAAGAGGCGATAAAGACGACCCGAGAGAGCCAGGATCACCAGATCTTCTTGAGGCACTCGGGTCGAGAGAACCTCCCGCTCCTCGGGGTTTCAGTCGTAACTGAGGCATCATAACACCACCCATCACCCAATGGGTGAATCAGGTAACAGGTGATGGTTTCCTTAAAAGGTGAAGACATATTTACCCTTCGGAAAATGAAAGGCGAAAATGTTTTTATATATTGTTTTGTTATTGACAAATGGGGATGTTTAAAAGACCTATTTTCACTTACCATAATTAAAAAAATAATTTTGTAAAGATTTGAATAGGGAGAAACGCTCGAAGGTTATTTTGTAAAAAATCAAATAAATATGATCTCAGTTAAAAGGTTTAAAGGAAAAAATTATACTCTCATTATTTTTTCTTTCCGTTAATTCAAGGAACTTTTATATTAATGCAAATACTTTAAAGTAATTTTACTTCGTCGTAGAATTGTTCAGTCAAAGAAAATGAAGCGATTCTGGCGCAGTGATGCGTAAACTCATTGCTTTACGAACGGGAACTCTGAAAAAAGCATTAAGACACTTTATTTATTTTTGTGTTCCAGCTTTCTTATATTTTCATCGTATTTCGTCATTCATTTCTCTCCTTCTTCCTAAACAACAAAAACAAGATGAGATGTACTTAATTGTTCTTTTTCGAAATTCTCTTCTTTTTCTCCACCTTAACATATTCTTCCCTTATGGTTCTAAGTTTTCGCTTTCTTGAAACCCGACTCGTCGTTCGATAAAATTCAATCCTTCCTTCGCAAACCTGACGTTTAAACTCATTTACTCTGTCATATTCTTGATTCTCCTCCCACATCCTTTCTATCGCATCTAATCCTTCCATCTCTATTTAGGAGACCGATCAACAAATTGAATTGAGAGAGGAACAATTTTTCAGGAGGTCAGGAGCTCGTGAAAATGATGCGATTGACCGGAATAAAGCTTCTCGACAACCAACCAAACACAACCACGCGATTACTTATATAAACTCTTTATCACAATTGGGAGACACAGATCAAAAGTAAAGTACCTCATATATTGAATAATAAAAGGAAAAGTAAAATGACACGGCCTTTTTGCCTGCCTATAAAAGAAGTGAGCTTTTTAATAATCAATGTTTATCTCATAAGGGATTTCAGTTCATTCGAAAATGAATAAATTTTGAAAGATTTTAAAAAGTAAATTGGTTTATGGGAAAAGGGTTGAAAAATATATAGATTTTAGCCAATTTGGGGGTATCTAAATATGAAATAATGAGTGAAAGGTGATTTAGAATGGCGGAAAAGAGTAATTGAGAAACAAGACAAAAAATATTTAGCAAGAAAGAGAAATTACCATAATGGAATGGGGAGAGGAACTGTGGCAATGATTCTGCTAAAAATGAAACCTGGAGGAGCGGCACAAAATTACATCAAATACAAGTGAAAATAGAAAAATTAGCCAACTCTCTCGGGTCTTCTTTTTCCAATATTTGAAATCTCTCAATGTCGTTTCTAAGTAGGCTTAGGCCCAATGACGGGTGACAGAGGGTGTTAAATTCTATTTAAAAGAGAATTAAATAAAAATGTCTAATTATTGGGCTTTGGTGTTTAATCGTATTATTTTTCTCTGCATGTTTTTTCTTTAATAGATTAAATCTTTTAGTTTGTTTTGTTACTATTTCTCTTTTTTCTTTGTTGTTATGTTGTTTCTTATTTGTATTTAACTTGGGTTGTTTTCTCGTTCTCGGGTGTTTCCTCCTCTTCTGTATTTGCTGGGTTCATTCTTCTCTCTTCATTCTACACGTAGGATGGAGACATAGTTAGGCTGAAATAAAACTGATTATTTGACCCCCCATCCCCAATCCCCTCTGGGAAATTTGATGGTGGTCAGATAATAAAGCGAAATTTTGATAATCTCCGACTATCTTCGATGAGCTCCACACTCCGCCCAATCCTGGCGCCTCCCAATCGCCTATCCAAAATCCATCCGAGAAAAACGACTTAGATGGAAGGATAATTTAGGAGAGAGTAAAATAATAGGCTTTCGGAGCCTATCGATCCCTCCTCCGTCTCTCCTGTGAGCAAGGGAGGAGAAGAGAGGGCGAGGTATGGAGCGCGGACGCCCCTCGCTCTAACCTATCACCCCGGAGAGGGTGCTAAATGGAGGAACAGAGAAGGAAGCTTAAATGGAGAGTGGATATAAAGATAGGAAGAGTATGGAAATAGAGAGAGTGAGAGAGTAAAAAGTGGGCATAGGTGGTGTTGGGTGGTGCTACTATCTCGGTGTGTAGCACTTTTATCTTTTTTTTCCTTTCCCTGTTATTGATTGTCCCTGTCCCTTGTAAACCCCGTTTGGGAGCGACGGAGCAAACCGTTTCCTAAGGGGTTTTCGCCATTATTTCTCACTCTGGAAGGTGGATTGATTATTCTATAGCTGGTGTTCATTTATTTAGCCTTGAAACGGTCTGTGTGCGCCATATCTTTGTCTCTTCGCATTTCTGCGGGGTGTTCGTTAGTCCTACGTCGGCTAGGAGACGCGCACTCCATTTTGGGTGTGTGCTTCCCAATCTGAAAACGTGCGTTGCATTCCTACGGACCCCTTACATTCTTTTGCTCGCGAACATTTTGCAGGTTGGATGTCTTTTTCTGTTCCTGAGGTACATTCCGTTGCCCGTTTGTGGTGGACAGTTTATTTTGTAACATTGTAGCTTTGAGTGGATACTATGTGGCGTGTTTTGGGGGTTGAAACCCCATACAAGACCAACCGTTTATGTTTTTGTGAACCGTTTTAGCCCCCCGCAAAGTCATATGCAAGCACTTTTTATGCCAATTTTTTAATTAATTGTGGCTTCTCCGCAGGATGTTCGTTAGTCCTTCGAGATAATTGGAAGTACGAACTCCCTTCTGAGAATCCCCTCTGCCAGCTAGGAGTAGGCTTTGCCCTCCTAGGGTCATTGTGGGGTTTATTTGTACTTTTTCTTTGTGAGATATTGATTTTTGCACTCGCCTTATGTGGGGTGCCTTTCTTGGTGGAGGTCGTACAGTATCTTTTGAGACAATTGCCTTGTGTATGGGTGTGGGTTATGATAGGGGGTGGGTGTTTGGACCACAACAGGACACGCGCTAAATCTTCTTATACTGTTTGTTGGGCGTATTTGCCTATGTGTTTTTCATGTCTATGCATGTTATCCCTACACATTGAAGTTTTCTTTAGCAGTGTTTGGCTTCCTTTGGATTTACGATGGATAACTACACTAATCATTTTTTGCAATTTCTCGAAGAATTTCTTCACGGTGACAAAGGTAGAATTGGAGAGAACGGAAAAGATCCAAAACAAAGTGGCAAGAATAGCACTAGGAGCCAATCTCTATGTAGCAGTGGAAGCACTGAGAGGAGAAATGGGCTGGAGTAGTTATGCAGAGAGGGTGGCAAAGATGAAAGAAAACTAGACTGCGAGGGATGAGAATAGAGACCTGGGCAGGCTATGTGTATGCTGGCTACGATAGGACAGAGTGGCGCTAAGAGGTAATGAAGAGTGAATACGAAGTATGAATTGAAAGCAATTTATATAAAGGACAGAGCAAAAGGAAAGTTGTAACAATTAATTTTAGATTCAGGAGAAAGGTCCAAGGGAAGTTTGAACGTATACAGAGGCAAAAAGCAGCCTTGCATTGAGAATATGTATGATGGGAGTTTTGCAAGCCACCTACTATTCAAGGCACGGACTGGATGCTTGGAAGTGAAAGGGCGAACATGTAGATGGAATGGAGGAAAGGACAGATGGCGAATGGTGCCTATTAGGGCAGAGATAATCTATAGAACATTTGATTGTGGATTGTGTGGGACAGAGTCTCGAGAGGGAGAAATTGAAAGAAGAATTGGTGATAGATCTGGGAAAAGAAAAGTGAGGGTGGAAACAAAGATATAGATGACAAGAGAATAGGAATAGTAAGAGAAACAAAGAAATTTTTGCAGTGTGTCAAAAAAGAGAAATGAATAAGGCTAATTAATTACTCTCGTCTCCACAGAAAATAAATGCCATATCCCGATACAAAGGGTGGCTCAACAACCTGAACCTGATCGTTTTTTTATGATTTTGCCCCAATTCCTTCTTCGTTTTCACCGTTTACTATTTCTAACTTCTGTCCCTGGATGTTCGCATCTAGATTTTATTTCAAGCCTCGCCCAGGAACATATGATAATGCCCCTTTCGTACTTGGAGAGCCTTTATCTCCAAGACCCTTTCGCCCAAGTACCGCTTCGGTGAAATGTAACTTCCGGGGTTCTTAAACAGCGGGTGGTCGAGCCCAAGAAGGCCTTTAATTACTTGCTCGGCAGGGATTGGGTCAGTGATGGCGGCCACTTGGCGCTGCGGGTGAAGCCGCTGGGCTTCGTGCCCCCAGTCTCAAAGGTTTCCCTTTTTGTACTGTACGCGAAGTTGTACTCGCTATGATGTGCGGTTCAAATTGTATCGCTGAGTGAATACGCTTGACCGACCCGATCCGCACATATAGCCTCAAATGCGCGGTTTATTTGTGGTCGGATCGACCTCGTACCCTTATACTGTCCCTACATCGCGAAAAAAGAAGGGAACTTGATCACCGGGGGGGGGGGGAGATGATTCTTTCAGCAAATGCCTACCTGGGCACTTGGAGGGAGGGGGAGTAGGCTCCTTGGCCAAAAAACACCGGGTACGGGAGATACACACACTGCACCTACCACTTTTGCCGAGGGTATGCGGAAGGTCCTGGGCGCTGAGAGGAAGATAGGCGGGAAGTAAATCGATAAACTGAAGGCATGTTTTGAATCACTGAAGAATTCTTGGCGAAACCCGGGACAACGATGACTGTTGAAGCGGAACGCTGGACGTACACTGAAGGGAAGTTTGTTTTGAATACATGGTTTAACTTAGCCTAGCTGGCCTCCGGTTCATCCAAAGATGTGTTATATGCTTTCTTTGCGCTATGCTCTGAGACACTTGTTTGCTTTGGGGGGGTTCAGATTGAAGGCGCTTTTTTATCAAAGTTTCTAGACCCTCGCCAACACGCCTGGGTTTCGAAATAGCCGCTAGAAAAGGAGAAAATAGCAGAAAACTAAATTGACGGCTATTTTCCTTCATTCTTTTATAATTTTCTTGCCATTTACAGGTTTTCCCCCGGGTTATCGCTTTTATTTCTGACTGGTATGTGCGCCCTAATTTTTAGAAGTGTTTCCCTTGCTAGGAGGGCGCATTGATTTGTCATTGGCATTTTCCTTTTATTTTGCTGCGGAAACTTAATTTCCTAGGCCTTGTATTTACTTTAGGCCAAGCGCCAGGTCTAGGCGTCACTTTTTTTCCAAAATGAGTAAAGTTCAATTGTACCCATTTAGAGCCATGAAATGACCCATATGACCATGGGACCTATGGTTATTCATCCTGGAGATTTCAAATCTGCTATCGGATTTGGCACTGGGGGGCACCATCTAGTGGCAGAGGCCTCATTTAGCCATTCAAAGGCACTTGTAACTGATTTGAGCGATGGGAAACCATCAATGCGATAACCATTTATTATCTTCTCACAAAATGCCGCAGGTCATTTTAGGGAATTTCCTTCTAGTTTTGACTACCCTTACTGGAGGGGATTCTTGAAGTTGCACAATTAGAGTTGGTGGGCGTAGAGGGGAATTGGGGGTTGGGGTTAAACACCCACCAAAAACAACAACCCTGAGAAATTGAAGAAACGCAGCATTTTCTCAGGTAATCTTTTCCAGTTTTCTTGCTATTAACCGATTTCCGCGGTGGTTTTCGCTCTTAATTCCGATTCTGGGAGGTGCGAACTAATTCTTAGAAGTGTTTCTCCCTCGCTAGAGGTCGTAGGAAGCTTTTACCGGTAATTTTGGGGGCTGCGTATAAATACTTTTCTAGGCTTGAATAAAGTCCTGGAATAAACCTAGCTGATTCTCGAAGGTGGACAGTTTCTTTTGGGACAACAGAAAATTTGTGGGGGTCCTAGGAAGTGTTTTGGGGGGACAACCCCCAACAAATACGCAAAAAAAAAAAGAAAAAATAAATAATACAGACCGAGGGAAGATTAGGTTAGGTTATCTTCGTCCTAAATACGCTGCACATTCATTTTGTTAGGTAAGATTAGTATATTTCGGGGAGCTTAGAAACGTCAATGGTTATGTAAAGGACTATATATTACCAAATTACTGTGCAGTAACCGGTTTATAGCGATGAATTACCAATTTCACCAGTTTAAGTCAGGTTGGTTACCAGTTTATATGAATGGCGAATTATCTGACTCCAAAGATGATTCTTCAAGGGTATTCTTATGGATGGATGGAGTTACCGAAGGTTTACGGGTAATCGAGGTAAAGAAGGACTTTGAGAAAGGAAGTAGCAAAATATGCCTTAATTCTAATAAGGGGCTATTAAAGAGACCAGCGGCAAATCAAAAGGTTCTTTGCAAGGCAGGTTTTCTTGTTCAACGCGAAGTATTAAATTCTAGAGCGACAAGACTTAAGTGAATTAAAGGGGGTTACACATGCTAATAAGGGAATTCTTAATGACAATAAATTAAAAAACAATTATAATTTTTAATCTTCTCATTGTTCGCCTATATATAGCGTTTCATCTTCTAAGGGGCGTGGCTTAGACTCGTCCGAAAGACGAGCCCTTAAGTTTCCACTACTAAGGCAGAACTAACTAACAGCTGTGTGTACCTGATTTACTTACAAGCCCAAAAGCTCTATCTCTATTGCTTGTCACACATCCTTGTTACAATTTCCCTTACTCAAAATCTGCATTTGCCTAGATGCTTCGTAGACTCCCGTCTTCTGATAATTCTATCCCGAGACGCCAATTATTCGTTTCCTCCTGTTGACTTAAGTATCTTGAACTTTGACCCTTTTCTCGCGTTAGGATTTAATGAGACCGACGCGAGTCCATTTTGTGGAGCTACCTGTAATTTGGTGCCAGTAGCTCACCTATTACATAATCCGATCACCACAAGGTTAAGTTAGGTTTGTAGGTTTTTAGGTTAGGTTATGTTTTGTTATATTTTCTGTAAAATTATGGTTGTATGTAGTCGAAAAACCCATAAAAATACCTTGGGCTCTGTTAGAATAATGTTCCAATAAGTTATTTGATTTTAAAAAGTAATATCCATTGTTTGAGGGGAATAAAAGAACGAAAAAAACAAAAACAAAGAGCTTTAATTCTGCAACATAGCATATTCCCTTATCCCAACTAATTAAATCTATCTCCGTGTAACCGAAAACCTCATAAAAAATAACTTGAGCTACGTTAAAATAATTACTTTTCCTTAAAATAGCTGTATACCTACCCAAAAATTATGACGTCATTCGTTCAATATTAAACCTATTTACTCTAAACCGATCTTAACCTACTCATCGTACATCCCAAATCAAATAACTTGGCAATGTTATTAATTTATTTTTAATATTAAATAACTTTGCTAAGTTATTTAATAGTAATGCGCGGGGATGAGCACACATGGCTTGGCCACGTCGTTTGTTCCTATAACATTCGTATTTCTTTTAAAATGAAGGGAAAATAATTATTATTTGTATGTAAATAAAAGTGCACAACGAAACCCTAATTCGAGGCTTAGAACGAGGAAATTAGGTAGAGTAAGTAAGAAAAGATATCGGATTTCATATATTTTTTCTATATATCCTGATTTTCACAAACTAGGAAAAACTATATTTGGTGGCAGGCCTAATTTTTTCAATTAATTCTAAGCAAATTTTTTTTGGGTGGGGCTTCTTCTACCAGGATTCAGCTCTCAAGCCTATATAGTCTTAAGCACATTTTTGCATTCTTTCTGATGGTACTGAAATTAAATTGTGGTTTTCGTTTTGAGGCCGCCAAAACATATTATTTTTTTTTTATGAATCCAAGGCACTCCGGTGTTTTTTTTTATTTTCATTCCCAAATACTGGATCCTTCAATAGTATTGAGAAAGCTAGGTTGGTATAAGTTGGATGTACTGCGTGTCTGTTTATGTAGCACCGTTATATCTTTAGTTTGTTGGGAGAGCGGGGAGGAAGGGGGGGGGGGGAATTATCGCGATTAATCAAATGTGTGCACAAAAAAAACGGATAAAAAATTACTCCCAAAAATGGTCAACAAATATAAAGTCACCCTTCAAATAAATAGGGCGGTTTCATAGAAAAAGTTCCTCACTGACTATCCCGCATTTTGTGTATAGTACTTCTGCTGGTTACTAGTTCTTAACATTGTGTTATGTCAAAAGACAGAAAGTATTTGACAAATTCAAAACCGAGTAAATGTTCCTACCTATTGGGTTGCCCTCAGAAATGAGAACTGAATTACTTTAGAAGTAATATTTCCATTATGGAATTTAAATCTTTCCTGCAAAGCAGAAGTACCAACCCGTTGTATGATTTGGCCTTCATAAGTTGTTTTTTTTATATTAATTTCTGGAAATCAAACGAGCTTTAAATGTAATGATGTGTTTTTCTTGTATAAACCTGTAATAGTAAGTTTGATGTTGCTTTGGTTGATTCGCAAAACGCAGTTTCAATAAGTTAATGAATGTATCAAAATGCTTCAGTATGTGAAACGCTCGCGAAATTCACGAATGTCAGAGACTCACGTTTGTTCATTTTTCTAAACAAGGCGGAAAGTTGAAATTATTATTCAAATACTCAAAAAAATCCCCTACTTAAATTATAGGGTTAGTGATTATTAGGGGAAAAAATAGACCAGTAATAAAAACGAGGCTTCTCAACAATCTTGATACTAAGAGCGGCAATACGGGTTAAGCACATAATATTTGTAGATTCTATTTGTACAGAAATTTCCTGTTTATAATTTTCTCTTTCCTGAAAATCTTTGCTTTTGGGAAAATTTATTGTTACAAATCTAATTCATGTCGGGATCAAGACTTATAATTAGTAGTTAACCGCATCATGTTTCTCTATCATGTTGTTCCATTTTCTCTTTGTGTTCCTTGCTCGCAAAGACTATTATTGCCGTCTTTGATGGCCAAATTTCCTTGTTCTTTTGGTGTTGGATTCCATTTGTTGTCCATTTCCCTCCAGAATTAGCACTGTACAACAATAAAACAACTGGAAAGGAGAATAATCTTTTTAGGGGTATTTTTTGCGTAAATCACGAATATATCATCAGTCTCTTCCAGTTTCTCAAAAATAACCAATGTCGTAGGATACCTTGTGGTTGTGATGTACTTCTTTTGTTGAAGTATGCTTTGATCTAAGAGTGCGAATTTTGTTATGTTAAGGAAGAGCCACTTCAACACGTAAGGATATAAAGAAACGCACAGGAATTATCCCAAAATAAACATATAATAAATTTACCATTAACTATGACACAAAACAGTAAACACATTTATATCCTCTTCCTACGCTAACCGAGACTAACCCGTTGGCAACTAAGGGTATTACAATATCTTCAATGACATAAATAAACAAATAGGCTACACGTAAATACACCAATTGCCGATTATCATTTTTATAGCGACCCTTTTTGATTAGCGTTAAACATTAAATTAAAGTACTCTCTTCTACTAGCAAATATGGCAAGGGTTCACGCACAATTGTTTCGTTTCTACTTCCATTAAATCGTGAAACGTACTAAACTCATACTATCGCAATGTGAATATAAATGTTCTTTCTAACTTACATGACAGGAGAGATCAGGGATTGCCGGATGTCGCTGCAGAGCTTATCTCGCGCTTTGGAGGGTTGCCGTGGCCGATGATAGAATTTCGTAGAGATGGGATGGCGGAAGAGAGGTAGTGCGAATTCAACTTCTTATTGCAAATTTCCCTCCAGTTACGTTAAGAAGACGGAGAGAGTTACGGCGCTCTTCGCTCCAAGAGTCCTCTTCTGAATAATCTTGAAGCCTCTTGGTGTCTTATTCTTTAACGCCGATTGCCTAACTATATTTTGGGTATACGGGGGTTTTTACCGCAATTAACGAACGGAACCTTGTTGGGGCTTGGTTCTTCTCCTCTCACTTTTACGGAGCTTGAGCTGTGAGAGTCACTCGAGTGTAAGCAGGTTTCCTTTTCTCCAGTCAGACTTCTAAGTCTGTAAAGGATTCTTCGGTATGACACCGATACAAAACTTGACGATTTATGTTAATTCGGCCCGGGGGCGGGGGGGGAGAGTCGATCTCCACGAAATGATCCTATGTCTTTCTCACCGAATAATCTTGACTGGCTGAAGGTTCGATCTCCACGAACTGATCCTATGCCTTTCTCACTGAATAATCTTGACTGGCTGAAGGATGGATCTTCACGAACTGATCCCCTGTCGTCCTCACCGAATAATCATTTTCTCTCTTTCTTTCAGGGGCTTATTTATAGAGGTGAGGCCGCAGAGGAGAAGGCGAATGATGATTTCGCATCTGGGAGAGCGAGAAATGCATAGGTTGGCACTGAGGTGCCCAAGTCTGCTTGTTAATTAGCGAGACCCTCAACCACCACACTCCTTGGCGTGCCTTTGGACTGGCACCGCTTTTTGGTGACATAACCACTGGCCTACTGATCTCGTAGGTAATTGGATCTTTAGAGCGTCGTTTAAGGGCCTTTGGTGGTTGCCTTAACACAGATCGTCGCTCTAACTACCTATGCGGCGGGGATATCAAACAGGGTAGGCAGTTACTGTTATTCGTCGGCTACCGTTCCCACGAGTCTCCTCATGGGGCTCGCTTCTCCAGCTTTCTCTACAAGGGGGATGGGACTTTAAGGTATATGTCCGCTTGGCCCTCCGGGATGCTTAATGGGGCAATTCCTGTACAATCATCTTAATTACGTTAAATACATTAAAGGTTCCGTAAAGATTGAATGCAAACAGGAGTGTGCCAAAACTGACAACTCTAAAAGTTATAAAGGACTTTTCACATTTTAATGAGGTGTTCCTAAGGAACGAGTATGTCTCAACTTCACTTAGGAAATTTATGAAAGTATACTCAATATTTTTTTAACTATATTGGTCCAAATCCGAAATAACTTACGTAACGCTTTGATCATTTTCTAACTTACTATAAATCTTCCTATTTTTATTTTTTTACTTAATATCTTTTTTTGCTCTTACGATTTATATTATTTTGAACATACTAGAGTGTTTTTTCATAACAGGAGACTGTGGTAAATTTCCTAAAGATTGCAAAAAAATTCCCCAGACAGTTTCTGTTTTATATGATAATCAGTTTCATTAAGACAATACAAGATACAGTTGACCAAACATATGAACAAACTTTATGAATTGTACCTTAGGTGTAAAGTGAGTGAGAAGTACAAACGCTGGGCACCTCACATATGTTTTGTCAGGTGTACTGGTGGCCTTTCTGCCTAGGTGAAAGGCAAAATACATGGCTTGGCTTCAGGTTTGGCGTATTAATGGTCTGGAGGAAGCCAAAGAACCATTCAACCGATTGCTACTTCTGTTTAGGAGATATTAAAGGTGGGTATTTAATGTGTTTTCTTTTCTGGTCTTTAATATATTTTCAAGAGATGTATGAATTAAAGAGATCAAAATACATATTATGTTGTACTTCCACTATTTCTGCAAATGATCACAATCAGTGATATCTGTTTTTAGTCTGATTTTACTTTATTTCACTGCAGGTCGCAACACAAATGGCAAGAAATCTATCATGTATCTTCAGGTTGTTATTGGCACAGTTCGACATCAAAGTCTATTCCTGTACCTCTGAACTACCAAGCGATGACACTAACAAAGCAGATGACTCAGAATCTCAATATACATTATACGTGGCACAACTCGATACTGACACAAAACCATACCATTCACCAAACCAGAACTCAATGATCTAGTTCGTGATCTAACACTTACTAAGCAACAGAGTGAGATTCTAGCCTAACGTCTGTAACAATAGAACCTGTTGGATGAACCTGCTCGAATTACAGTATTTAGAAAGCGTTCTGCAGATCTACAGTAATTCTTCACGTTTGAAAACGACTTGACTTATTGTAATAATATCAGAGGCCTATTCAATGCCCTTGAGCTGACCTATGAACCAAATGAGTGGAGGTTATTCATAGATGAATCCCTTTACAGCATAAAAGCCGTTTGCTTACATATTAGGAACACCGTGCCTTCAGTTTCAGTTGCTTACTCAGTAATTTTAAGAGGCATATGAGAACCTTGCTTTTATTCTAGGTCGCATAAGTTACAAGGAGCATGAGTGGCTAATTTGTGCGGAGTGAAAGTTGTAGCCCTACTTAATGAGCTATAAAGTGAATACACTAAGTGTATGTGCTCCCTTCGCAAGTGGGAGAGTAGGGCAGGATCAGAACATTGTGTAGGGACAGAATCATCCCCTCGGAAAACTATGGCGCCTCGATGCCCTAAGCTAATTCAGGAGACTTTAGTTAAGAAGGAAAAAATAATTTTACGACCACTGCATATTAAATAAGGCCTAATGAAGCAATTTACCAAGGTGCTGCAACATAACAAGCCATGTTTCTGGGACCTGAAAGCGATCTACCCTAAAATAATTGATGCCAAGATTAAAGAAGCCATGTTCGTAAGCTCTAAGATTCGTCGCTTATAGCTGATGAGGACTTTGAGGCGACAATGGATGATTTTTTTTTTTTTTTTTTTATAGAGCCCATCTGGCAACTACCCACTTGGGCATAAGTCGCCGAAAAACACGACAGCCTAGAATTAGGCTACTTTAAAGTTAAAATATGAAAACTTAACAATCAATATAAATTGGAAAAACTTAACAATCGAAGCAATCTCCGGCAGCGGGGGGAGGTCCCCCTCACCCCGGTGCAGGAGAGTGCAACCTAAAACAAAACAACAACACAAAAAAAGGAACCTTAAATAAAGGGGAGAAGGCCGGCCTTCCCCCAAAAGTCAATAAGTCCACCAGTCATGGTGCACGCACTCGTCCCGAGTACAAGGGACAGGCGGTAGCGACCCCGCCCATCCCGGTACCGAGACAGGTATCGTGCGCGAAGATCACCCAGACTGGGACATTCGACAAGAATATGCCGAACAGTCTGGGGGACGACGCAGTCGTTGCAATAGGGCACATGCGAGCGCTCCACCAAGTAACGATGCGTCACACGAGTGTGTCCGATTCGAAGACGACAGAAAGCAACCTGAAGCCGCCGCGGCATTGGGGGATAGGTCCATGGGAACAGTCGCGGCGCAATGGCACGCAACTTTAAGTTCCCCTCGACAGTCTCCCATCTTCTTTGCCAAGCAGTCCGAAGAGCTGCCCGTATTCCTGCCATGTAGTCAGTGTGAGGAAGAGCGAAACGCTGGTCCGGTCGCAGAGTCCTCGCGGACTCTTTGGCGCCCTCATCGGCGCGCTCATTCCCCGCAATTCCTACATGTCCAGGAACCCAGCAGAAGATAATCTCGACATCTGCCCGGCTCGCCAAAACCGTGGCGTCACGGATTTCGCGAACCAGGGGATGCGGAGATTCCAATGCCCCGAGAGCACTCAGGGCGCTTTGTGAGTCGCTATAAATCACAATCCGGTCTCCGAACCGGGCACGTCGCGTAATCTCCCGTACCGAGTGGTGTATTGCCACCAGCTCGGCCGTGAAGACAGACGCAGCGCCTGGTAGAGCCCCGCTGACTTCAAACAGAGGGGATACGGCGTGGAAGCCGACCCCCTCTTGGGACTTGGAGCCATCCGTATACACTGGCACGGTACCAGCGTGACACGATGTGTGCTCCAAAAAGGTCGAACGCAATACTCCCGGCGCAGTACAAGCTTTGGGAGCAGAGGTGTGGCGACAAATAGCCAAATGTGGTACCCTCAAGGGTGGCGTCCTGGGCAGAACCAGGGGCGCCACCGGCCCGAGAGCTATATCTACCTCTCGAAGGAGTTTCCTGGCCCTAAACCCAAAGGGCTTAGGGTATGACTGGCGTCTCTCGGCGGCATAGGCACCATCGAGATCAGCTGCGGATGCAGTGAGAGCTGTAGGCGACTGAGGGAGGCGCCGGGCTCGCGCGTACAGGCGAGTGATGCACTGCACGCGGCGCAGAGCGAGTGGCATCTCCCCAGCATCAACCAACAGGCTCTCAATGGGGGAAGTGCGGAAGGCACCGGTCGCAAGGCGAAGGCCGGTGTGGTGGATCGAATCCACCTTCCGCAATAAACGCTCGGCTGCGGATGCATAAAACTCGCATCCGTAGTCGAGCTTCGAGCGAACAAAGGATCGATAAAAAAGTAAGGCGGTAGCCCTATCAGCGCCCCAAGCGCTGAACGTCACGGAACGGAGAATGTCCATGGCGCGGGTACAAGAGACCCTAAGGCTGCGAATGTGAGCCTCCCAGGTGAGGCGTCGGTCGAATACAAGACCAAGGAAACGGTGCGACTCAACCACATCCAGGCGCACCCCATTAAGAAACAAATCTGGGTCGGGGTGAAGCCGTGGATGGCGGCAGAAGTGCACCACCTTAGTCTTGGCCAAAGAAAACCAAAACCTGTGCGCTTCGGCATAGCGAGAGACGCGGTTCAATGCCTGTTGGAGTCGGCGCTCCAGAGTTGGCATCTGGGCCGCGCCAAAAGAGATCGAAAGGTCGTCCACGTAGAGCGTAGCGAGAACATCTTCCGGCAGCACCGAGGTGATGCCGTTGATGCTCAGGGCAAAGAGTGTGACACTGAGGACACTTCCCTGCGGGACACCCTCTTCCTGCTCCTTTGGGCCGGAGAGGGCTCCCCCAACCCGTACGCGGAATCGACGATCTCGCAAAAATTCAGATATAAACATTGGGAGGCGTCCCCTCGCCCCCATCGTGTGGAGAGTCTCCATGATACCGTATCGCCATGCGGTATCATAGGCCTTCTCCAGATCAAAAAACACCGTGGCGTAGTGCTGTCTACGAAGGAAAGCCTCGCAGACGGCATTTTCCAGTCGGAGCAGAGCATCCGACGTGGAGTGGAACTTACGGAAGCCGCACTGTGCAGAAGACAGATGGCCTCCGCTGTCCAGGAAATAGGCTAATCTAACATTTACCAATTTCTCCATCAACTTGCACACGCAAGAGGTTAGAGAGATTGGGCGGAATCCGGTCGGAGTAGAGTGATCTCTCCCCGGCTTGCGAAAGGCGAGCACAGTAGCGATTCGCCAGGAGTCTGGGAGAAGACCTTCCACCCAGATCCTGTTGAACAAATCTAACAGAAAGGCCATGCCTCGCTCACCCAGGTGTCGAAGCATGGCGTACGGGACATCGTCCGGACCATGGGCGGTGTCCGCGCACGAAGCGAGAGCGGAGCGCAACTCACTCACAGTAAACTTGTCGTTGAAGGGTTCTCCGCCTCTGGAGGTAAAGTCCAGCCGGCGGCCTTCTGCGACATCACGACGTGCATTGAATGCTGGCGGAGCAGCATCACGGCTAGAGAATGCGGAAAAAGCGGTCGCTAAGGATTCCGCCACGGACGCGGGGTCCGAGATTGCGGTCCCATTCTCCTGGAGAACGGGAGGGGGGTCCTGCGAGAACTTGCCCCGATCCTTTTGACTCGCTTCCACACCTCAGCTAAAGGGGTCTTGCCGTTAAGTGAAGACACGTATGCCCGCCAAGAAGAGCAGCGGGCGTGCTTCGAAATATACCGGAACCTAGCCCTAGCCCGACGAAATTCAGCGACAGTGAAATCGTTCGGGCGGCGCTTATAGCGCATGTAGGCATAACGCTTCTGTTTGAGGGCCGTCTCACACTCGACCGACCACCATGGGAGTGGTGGGCGTGCAAAACGGCCAGACGTCCTAGGAATAGTAGTCAGGCCCACGGCGATGAGGTTGCCGGAGAAGAACTCAACGGCCTCATCTACCGACCTAAACTCCTCGACTGAGATAGAGAATTCAGTCATTTCCTGAAATGCAGGCCACCGCGCCCGCGCCAAGCACCACCGAGGTGGTCTCTCAGGCGGCAGTTGCCCTGAAAATGATATTTGAATGGGAAAGTGATCACTACCATGGAGGTAATCGACCACCCCCCAATCAAAATCAGGCTGTGCATCCGAAGAGCACAAAGATAGGTCAAGGCAAGAAAATGAAGCGGTTCTCGGACAGTGATGCGTAAACTCATCCACGTTTAGGACACCCATCTCAAGCTCTTCGATCAGATCGGCAAGGACTTGTCCCCTGGGATTTATGGAGTAATCTCCCCAGAGAGGATGCCTGCCGTTCAGATCTCCAAGCAAGAGATAGGGCCTCGGCAACCGTGCCACGACGCGGCGGAAGTCCCCCGCGTCGAAGTCAGCTGACGGTGGAATGTACGCAGAAATGATAGTATACCTGCTATCCAGGTGCAGCTGCACAGCCACTGCCTGAAAGGAGGTATCTAAAGAGAAAGGAAGAACGGAGACATCATGCCGGGTGTAAACTGCGCACCCCCCAGCCCGGCCATCCCGCGGTGGTGGGGTCGCAAGACCCTTATACCCCGGGAGGGCAGGGAGGGGGCACGAACCTAGCATGGTCTCCTGCAAAAAAATAGCTAACGGGGAACGGGACGAGACGAGCCTCCGCAGCTCCTCCCAGTTGGCCCGGAGTCCACGGCAATTCCATTGAAGGAATATGCCCTCCAGGCCTAGCTCGGAGGAGACGCGGGGGCCCTCCTCGAATTGAAGACCCTCACGGGAATGGCCGTACGCTTCCCGGGGGCAGAACCCCGGGCGCTGTTGGCCGGACAAAGCGCTGAAGGCGCTGTCGCCTTCGAGGACTTATTGGGGGAGGTTGGGCTCGCCATGCGAGTCTTTTCCTCCCTCCTCCTCGAAACCTTAGGCGGGCGTTGCGGCTTCGGAGGCGGGGGGCCCTCTTTTCGAGGAACCACCGTCTCCGAGCAACTCGCTTCACCTCGGGGCGTGGGCGAAGGAGCCGAAGCCCCTTTGTTGCTGTCTTCCTTTCGGGGGACAGCTTTAGGAACCCCGGAAGATGGCCTAGCGACCATCTTCAGGGGTGTTGCCTCCTGTGAGTCTAACGACTCGGTGGAGGCGCGTGGCTGTTTCGCCTTACGGGAAACGGTCACGCTGGGGGAAGAGGGGGGAGCCCTGGTTTTAGCCGGGGCAGGGTATGAACCCTTTTTTCCGCCAGCTTTACCAGGGGAGCGCCCGGGTTGGGTAGAGCCCGCAGAAGGGCTCCGAATGGGCGCGGAAACAACCGTGCTCGTTGGCCTGGATGGGCCAGGAGCAGAGGGTGCCTTCCTAACTATTGAGGCATACGACGTCCCAGGCAGAGCCGGGCGCGCCAGGACCAAGTCCTTTGCCTCGCGGAATGAGAGTCGATCCTGGGCCTGAACGGCCAGGATTTCTTTCTCAAGGAGATATGCACCACATTGCTTCGAAGAAGAAGGGTGCGGCTCTCCGCAATTGACACACTTGGCCACACACGATTTGGACTTATCGTGTGCGACCTTGGAGCAATTTACACAGACTTCGGGTGACCCCGACTTTGCACGTCTACATGAGCGATTCGTATGGCCGAAGCGGTGACAGTAATAGCACCGCCGCGGCAGTGGCACGAATGCCTTCACGCGGTAGCGGTACCAACTGGCACGCACCGACTCAGGGAGCTTGTCACAGTCGAACGTGACGAAGAGTGTAGGGGTGGGTCTCGAGGCCCCTCCCTGTTTTTTCATCACACGTTCGACCTTGACCGCCCCATGGTCGGCCAGCTCTAAGGTGATGTCTTCAATGGAGTAGTCAACGAGTTCCCTCGCATAAACTACTCCTTTCACAAAGTTCATGGTAGAGTGCGGCGTCACACTCACCGGGGTGCCATGAAGTGTCCGAAGAGCACTAATCTTGGCCGCCTCGGCGGGATTCGCCGCATTCGCTAGAAGGCTCCCGTCCGAGAAACGGGTTACCTTCGGCTCTCTACCAATTGCACTAGCTAATCCTCTCCGCTGATGGATGATGTTGCCCTTGGACAACATGGTGCCATCAGTGGAGCGAATAACGAGGAAGCGTTTGAAGCCAGCGGGCTCGAAAACGCAAGGTAACCTCTGAATCAGGGGCCCCGATGTCATCGAGGCTCCGCCCTGTGCACTCTTGGTAGTAGTCTTCTTTGTCAGGGGCTCCGCAACCGGGGGGGCAGAGGGGACGGATGTGCCGATCTTGGCTTGGTCGCTTGCCAGAGTGGCAGCAGACCCATCCGTCCCCGCAGCCCCCGCGGATGGAGAGGAGCCCCGAGTCTTTTTTGTCTTTTTAGTCTTTTTCTTTTTCGGAGAGGAGGGCGGGGAATGAACCCGCTTTTCACCTCCGCCGGCAGAAGTTCCCAGGCCAGATGGACCAGCCTCAGCCAGGTCCCTCTCCGAAATGGAGAAGGTCCTGGTTGTCGTAGGGGCACCTGTCGGAGGAGATCCCTCCCCTCCTTTTGCCTCGGAGCCCTCAGCCATTTGAGGAGGACCTTGCATAGGGGCGGATTCGGGTTCGGTGCTTGGCGCCGAGCCCGAATTCCCCCCCATGGAAGGCCCTACCGTCTGAGACTGGGTCTCCTCAAGGACCATGTCTATCACAGGAGGGGCCTCCAATTGGCCATCCCCTCCCAGGACATCGCAGGTCCCCTTGGCAGTATTGTCACTAGTCAGGTGGTGTGGGGAGGCACAGGCCTTAACCCCAGCAAGGTTTAAAATTCTTGCCAGCAGGTCTTTTGAGGGAAGCGACCGAAGGGGCCTGGCTTCCCTCTCCCCCCTAAGGGGGTTTGCCCTACCGAGCCGCTTGCACGAGGGGCGGTCGGCAATGGGCTGCCTGCTGGCTTTCTTGGCAGTCCCCTTAGAAAGCAAAGGAGGGACTGCCGCTGGAGATAGGGAGGTGCCCGAAAGCACCTCCAGAGAAGGGGGTAAGGGGGAGTCCCCTACACCCGTAGGCGTAGGAGAGGAGTAAGCCTCCTCTCCGGTTAAAGAATTATGGAGGGTCCCTTGCGCAAGCACAAGGGGGGGGACCTCCATTTTCTCGGTGGAGCTGCCCGAGGGCGGCTCCGTCGATTTTCTTGGGGAAGTTGGGGGTTGGGTTTTTTGTTGTTTTTTTTATTCATGGGCATGGTGACCCTCTTTTGATTACGGGACGCAATAGCTCATCACCTCTCGCAGTTGCCCGCACTGCGAGAGGTGCTTACAAGCCCGGCAGAGCCAGGCGCCGCCATTCGGGACCACCCCTCCCGCCTGGTGGCCTGGCAGTCCTTCGGCATGGTGGCTCCACCTTGGACACGGCGTAAAAAATATAGGTTGTGAAGAGGAGAGGAAAAGGGATGTGAGGAAGATGTGGGTGGGGATGAAGCAGGTTGTTAAAAAACCCCCATCCCGAACCGGAGCTGAGGGGTTAGGGAACAATGTCCCCTCCCCCCTGATCCGGGGTGGTTGGCTTGAGAAGAAGGTCAGCATTCTACCCTGTGAAATTAGAGGCTGACCAGAGAAAGTTGTGGGAGAGGTTGTATGAAAAGGCGACGAGGTAGGGGAGAAATCGGGCTATCTGAAGGAAGGAAGAGAGGCTAAGCTGGGGCCGGACGGAGTGCTGGATCCCGTCAGCACGGCGGCCAGGATGGCAAATCGCCGCGCCCCTTACGGGGCGACAATGGATGAAACTGAGCTCCCGGCCTGGCATGCATTCAAAAATATATTCAAAGGACTTCGGGGAAAGCACCAAGGAACCCAGTGAGAGCATATATGGAGATCTCTGATCAATATTTCACTGAAGATACACTTTCTCATCTGTCCTTATTCCCTGAGAATGCAGAAGATGAGAGTGATGAACATGGATAGAAGTTCTGTCAAAATATAGCCTCAATGAAAAACAGGTATAAGGGAAAATGGAGCCATGCTATGCTGGCTGACTTCTGCTGAAACCTAAACCGTGACACATCTGAGACGTCTGACAAACGAAGAAGTAAATACTAAAATGTAAGTTAATACATTTTATAATGCTAACCAAAATGCTGATTCATTATATATTTATGAATTAATTGCAATGGACACATTTAATCTGAAATTGGAGTAAAATACATTTATGGTATCGTAGAAATCGGTATCAATTGCATAATTAATAAATCGGCAATTTAGAAGAAAATGTTACCTGCTGGGATTTATTTTTATCAAATTCGAATTTAGCAAATCAACTTCATAATAAATTCAAACGAGATCTATGGTTTTGTTCTTGACGCTGAAATTTGTTGTACAGTGAATAAACACCTAACAAAACCATATGATATTTCAACCAATCACAAAAGTGTAGTAGTGACGTCACGACTGTGTTCATGAGTTGGACCCTTTATAATAGAAATTACAGTCTGTCACGCGGAGCCTCTTTACAGGAGCATACAATATAGTCACAGAGCATTAATTCAATTAAGAGGGAAAGACCAAATTCAATATCGAAAACAAAATAAAGCTACAAACCGATACTTCATTTCAGTGATGTCAGTAATTCAGGAAACAACGACCATTTTCTTTCTCTTTTAATCATGGCACAGGACTAGACAGTGTTCCAAAAGCATATCACCCACACATGAAAACTATCTGGACCCCAATTTTAGAAGAAGGAACCGCCTAAAAATAGCGCATCATATAGTTTGAGTATTCAGGACGTCACAAAGTAGGCTCAAAAGTGGTCTCTTTTTACCGGGGCTCGGGTAATACTAATGCGCGGGAATCAGCGCTGCTACTGCTGCTTTTTCCAAGAAGATTTCGGTTTTACAGGCTTTATTTGGGTTAATTATTTTATAATAGCGTATAATCTGGGGTTTTCGTACTTTAAATAAGTAACATCATCAGAATTATTGACTATTTCTTTAATAATAACACTTATAACAACATCACTTTCTGAATAAAAATCTACTTGAATAGTCGACGGTTCACAAGAACGCATTTGAGTCGAGTTGCGAACTTGTTCATCACCTGTACAGAACACGTTCCAATGCCGCTGTGTGGTTGCAGGCCTACAAGCTACAGCATGGATGAGTGGTGGTGAGTGGTAAGAGAATGACTGTGTTTCAGTGCCAGGCCAACGCCAACTCAATACCAGTACTGAAGCATTAGAAGCCAGAAGGGTGGACAGGATTTCGAGGCGGTTGTGAAGGAAGAAGGATCGGAACAAGAAGTAAATTTCCATTGTCAATTACTTAGGCTTTTTCCAGTCTCCAACATTTCGGAAGTTGCACATTTTTACAGCCATGAAACAATCAAAACTACAAAGAACCTTCACTCAATGGGGACAATAAAAGCTTTGTGGGGATGGGAGGCTGGAAACGTCCTTTTTTCATTGAGTCGAAACTTAAATATTTCTTTGACCAAAATATTCACCATTAAGAATAACTATAATTTCCTTCTTCACTCAGTCAATAATTTGTTTAATGTAAAAGGGATGGTATCTGTTCAGAGGCTCTTCAAAGGACGCAATGCGACGAAAACGGCGCATAAATATCAAATGGTAATGAATGAATCTATATCATTTTATTCATATATATTTTATAAAATTAATAATTTGTAGAACCACATTTAATATAAGTGCCATTTACAATATGTCAAAAAAAAGAGGTGAAACCTTGTTTGCAACGAATGCAATTATAATTTCGATAAATATAATGTAGTGGTCTATCAAATTTGCTTGAAGCTAAATAGTTAAATTTAGATATCAAACAGCGAGGAGTTTCGGAAGATAAAATGATGCACGGTTCAAGCGTGACAGAGTAAGGTCCAAAAAGGTTGATGGCAACAATCACGGTGTTGTAGAAGCTATGGAAGAAGAGCTTCGGCCGCAAATAGTAGGAGATGGCACCATCAAGGGTGGCGGCCTGGGAAGAACTACATAGAAGCGCCATCGTCACGAGAGATACACCGATCTCTCGAAGGAGTTTCCTTTCCTTAAACTCTTTGGGTTTACGATATTTATGGTAAGATTGGGGTCTTTTGGCGTCAAGAGACCGTCGAGATGTCGCGCGGATGTAATGAGAGTCGTTAATGATTGAGGGAGACGCCTGACCCGTGGAATCCAAGCGCATAATGTGCTGTACAGGGCACAGAGCAAGCGTCATCGCGCAGGCATTGGTATTCAAGCGTCGAACAAAAAAAGCGGTAGACTAATCAGAACCCCGAGTGCTGAACCTCACGCCACGAAGAAGGTCCATGGCATGGGTATAAGAGACACTAAGGCTGCGGATCTAGGCCTCCCTGGAAAGGCACCAGTCAGAAACGGTGCGAATCTTCCGTGTAAATGCGAAACCGGTTTAGAAACAAGTCCGGGACACGCTGGAACCAGGAAGACGAACGAGTGTGTTAAGGAATTTTGCACAAATGAAAATTTTGAGCGACGAGACTAAAGGATCGGTTACATAAAAGATTATGGAGATTTGGTTGATTAGTTACTTGCCATTCTCTTGCATGCAGTAATTTCTTAGTTGTTCTTCTCTTTGATAAGGTAGATTACATACTTGCCATTCTCTTGCATTAGGTCGATTACATACTTGCCATTCTCTTGCATTAGGTCGATTACATACTTGCCATTCTCTTGCATTAGGTCGAATACTTACTTGCCATTTTAATTAGAAAAAGGACCCTTTTAATAGTCTCAAAAACGCTACATTTGTCCTTGCAAAAACAACAAAATCAGCGACCCAGATACAGTTGAAGCCTACAGAAAATCTTGGCCTCTTAAGAGGCAGATACAGATACAGTCAAAAATACTAGCCAGCAAACTACCACAAACCCTCGACTGAAATTAGCCAGTGAAAGAGGCAGGGCGAAGAAGAAACACGACCATCTTTAGAGTGTTATGGTAACGAACAACTGAAGCCGAGAGATAGGTTGTACCGAGAGTTACGAGAACCATATTCCTACCACTACCAGAACCTTACATCTCCCACAGGAGATCTCTGGAGAAAGCGGTGAAGTTGGAGGAAGTGCAGATGTAGTATTCCCAGCCGGGAAGGAAAACTCGTCCCGTTGGGGTTGGAAGAGCACACAGAACCCCAGATGTCTGCTGCAGCAATGGTGCCCAAGCTATAAATAAGTTTGGGAGTTAGAAAAGGGACCTCAACACAGGGGAAAAGGGAGAAATAGTGGAGGTGGGTTAAAAACAACCCTCTTAACTGAAGACAGGAGGTAGGAACTGATCCATCTGCTCTCGGCCCCGACCAAGGTTGGGGTGTGACTAGCCTACAAATTTAGTTACCGGCCAAGAAAATTATGCTGAAAAAAGTCGAGGAAAAAAGAGGGAAGATGTCTGGAAGGAATAAAGCCCAGGGGGTTTGAACACTTTTTGAGAACGCGGGGAGGAATGGGGTGGGAAGGGAGTATCACTGCTCCAAGTGCGGGGTATAATAGTCAATTTGGGGTAACCCCCCGGGGGAAAAGAAAAAGAATTTGGAAAGAGAGGAAAAATGGATCTGAAATAATGGGATATAATTGAGGCAGCGGCGCTCGGTCGAGGATGAGCCGTTGTTGTCTTCAAATCCAGGGGAATTTCGGGGAAAAAAAAGAAGAAGAAGAAGAAGAAGAAGAAGAACTAGAGAACTAGAGAATCTAGGACCAGCAAAGACCCTAAGGTCCACTCGAAGCTAGTCCGCTACACTACATTCATAACTACGATACACACTTATCTACGAGTGTATCTCTAACATGCTATATATTTATTTTTTTTATTTCATTTTGTTTTTTTTATTCTAATATATAAACTACTGTACACACTTATCTACACGTGTACATTGTCATGCATATTAACTACTTCAACCTAGGGGTGGGGGGGTGATAGAAAGTTTTTGTTCTCAACTTCTGCAGCCCTCGACTGCTAGTGGTGAAAATCTAATTTTAGGATAGTAAGACTATTTATAGGATAGGCGGAAAAGAAAATGGATATCTAAACTAGACATGCAAGAGAAATCGTTGGCATCATTTTTAGTCATCATTTTTACTCTCGTTGTTCCTCCGCTCCAAACTCCTTTTGCAAAGACGTTTTTATTTACTGTGCTCAGACTACGTTATATTTATACTATTTAAGTGCGCGTCGAGACTGTTTTTAAACATATTTACCGACGTACTATCTACTACGTGTGTGGGTAGCCTATTCCAAATTTGAGTAATTTTAAACGTAAAATAGTTTTGGGCTATACTAGTGTTAAATCGCTTGTTCACTAATTTTAATCCGTGTTGGCGAGTGTTTCCCCTATGATCCAATTCGAACAAATTCCTATAATCAACGTTTGAAAATCCTTTCAATATTTTAAATAGTTCTATTAGCTGGCCACGTGAACTTCTGCCTTCGAGAGATGGCAAATCTAATGCCCTGAGTCTTTCCTCGTAGGGCCTGTTTCTCAGCTCGGGAATTAATTTTGTAGCCCTACGCTGCACTCTTTCTAATTGCGCGATATCTTTGTTTAAGTATGGAGCCCAAAATTGAACCGCATATTCGAGCAGTGGACGCACAAGTGATTTATATAACGGTAAAATTATATCTTTGGATTTGAACGTGAAATTACGCGCGATATAACCCAGCACACGATCTGCTTTTTTACATGCATCCGCGCATTGTTTCGTGACTTTGAAGTCATCCGAGACTAAAACTCCCAGGTCTTTTTCCAATTTAACCATGTCGAGGACCGGGCCTTTCGTGGTATACTCTACCCTCAAATTATGGCAACCCAAATGCATCACCTTACATTTACTTAAATTAAACTGCATTTGCCACTTATCCGCCCATCTGACAATCAAGTTTAGGTCCTTTTGTAATTTATCTACATCCGATCTTACATAGGCACGGTTGCCCAGCTTCGTGTCGTCAGCAAATTTAGAAATCGTACTCAATACGCCATTATCCAAATCGTTTATATATATTAGAAACAATAATGGGCCAAGAACTGAGCCTTGTGGCACTCCACTACTGACGTTGACCCAATCAGAACATTCACCATTTATAACTACTGGCTGCGAACGATCCTTCAGCCAATTTCAAATCCAATTTAATATCTTACCCTTCACACCGATTGCTTTAACTTTCATTAATAATCTCTCGTGCGGAACGGTGTCAAGCGCCTTTTTAAAGTCTAGATAGATTACATTTACAGCTTTGTTTTCGTCGTAAACGCAAATCATTTTATGGAAGAATTCGAGCAAATTTGTCAAGCACGATCTCGCCCGCCTAAACCCATGTTGAGAATCTTTAATCAGATTATTTAGCTCGAGGTAGCTCACTATTCTATCTCTAATAACCGATTCTAAAAGCTTTCCAACTACCGAAGTTAGACTAATAGGACGAAAATTCGTTGCTTCGTATCTATTCCCATTCTTAAATATTGGTGTAACGTTTGCACGCTTGAAGTCTGAAGGGACTACGCCATCTTCTAATGAGCGATTGAAAATTGCACGCAACGGCTTCGCAAGCTCATTCTTAAGTTCCTTTAAATGAGTGGGGTAAACGCCATCGGGCCCGGGTGATTTCGACTTTTTCATCAGGTTAATATATTTAAGAATTTCCACTTCATTAACAGTTATATCGGATATGCAAATATCACTATTATCTACTTCTTCAACTAACGATCCTAATTCGGACGAATCTTCAACAGTAAAGACGCTTGTGAAATGTTCAATTTTAAATTTTAGACATTTCCACCCGAAATTCCGTCATACGACCACCCTTGTCTTTAATTGGCCCTATTGAACCTTTTAAGGGTTTCTTACTATTTACGTAGCTGTAAAACCGTTTCGGTTCCTTCTTCGAATCCTTCGCGAGTTTTATTTCATATTTCCGCTTCGCATCTCTAACCGCCCGTTTAACTTCTCTTCGAGAATCTATGTAATTTTGCCGACTTATAAATGACTCATTGTTCTTATGTATTTGAAATTTTCTATTTCGGTCCTTAATTAAGCTTAATATTAGTGGGCTAACCCACGGCGCTCTCATCGACTTCCCGCTCTTACGGCGCACATACTTTACTAAGTCGAAATTTACACTAAGGAGTGTACGCCGAAGCTCAGTGTACATTTCTCCTACCGACCTATTCTCGAAGCGCATTCCCCAGTCTACATGCTTAATCCTTTCGCGAAAAGTATCAAAATTACAGCTACCAAAACGTGGCATGAGCTGTGTACTAATTTTTACTTCTACACACGTGTTTACTACGAATCTAATCGCATTATGGTCACTCGAGGCTAAATGCTCTCCTACACAAACATTTTATACCAATGACTCGTCAGTTGCTATGATTAAATCGAGGATATTATTATCACGAGTTGGTTCCTCCACTTTTTGAACGAGAAAATTCTCCAGAATAAAGTTTAGTAGTCTCTCCCCAGATTTATCTGACGTTAGGTTACTATAATTAACGTTTGGATAGTTAAAATCGCCGCAGACTAATGTGGTCCCTTTTCTAACCCAAGATGAAAGCATATCAAAGAGTGCAGCATCTTCTCTTTCTATTTGCGATGGAGGACGATATATGACGGCTAAATTAATTTTATCCTTTGCATTACAACATAATTGGATTAATAAGGCCTCACTTCTCATATCCGATTTCTATTTTCCCTCCCACGCATATCATGAAGAGTAGAATTTAGACTCGAATTTAATTCGTCGACTTTACGGTTGGTCGAGATAACGTCCCTCGCGACGGAATTTAGTTCTAATTTAATTTCGCTAATAGCGTTAGCAAACTTACACTCCAATGCATCGTTTAAAATACAGAAACGGCAAATTCTATTTTGTTTGATGTTAGAAGGAACGTAAATTTCCTTATTAAAGGAAGCCCCATAACTCGAACATTCAAACTTGATCACGGAAATAATCGATTTCTAGAATACGGATGAAGATAAATAAAATTAACACTGCGAATAAGACGGCCAATCTTTTTAATACAGCGACTAATATTATATGAGCGCAGGAAGTATCTAGAATTATTAAGTTACTCAGAAAACGAAATTTTGGGGCACAGATGAATTAAGCAGGAGCACAGAGAGAACACGTCTTTTCAGTCAGGACTCGGAGGGCGGAATGAGGACTCGGCGGGCGGAAGAAGAAGAAGAAGAAAAACAACAACAACAACAACAACAACAACCACACAACAACAACAACAACAACAACGATAATTTTTGAAAATTTGAATTTTTGTTTTAGTTCGGTTGTCGCCTAATTTTATTTAAATTTCTTATCCAAGTTAGTCTAATGGTGAAGTCCAGAAAATTTATTAAAATTTTGGCATCGAAATTATTAAAGCAATTTTAAATGGAGAAAAAAAAGCATCATCATAGGCCGTCGGACACAGACCGAAAGACTGCCAGCGAAACGCAAGCTCCTTCTCTAAGGAGGAGTGGCGAAGCTGCTCCTCTTCTTTATATGGAAAAAACTCTAAGATTCTTTAATAGCATCTTTAATTTATCTTTAAAATGATAATCTAAACACTGGACTTAGTTAACAAACGAATAATAATAATTAAAAAAATTATAATTTTAATAACAACTCAAAATGGTCGTTATCAGAATCTCAAATAAATACAGAAAAAATTGTAGAATTACCGATTGATAAAAAACTTGAGGTTAAATAATTTTTGTAAATAATTATAGGAATTAATGAATGATGAATAAAACTTTTAAATATATTAAGTGTTTCAAGTGTTTTTTTGTTCTTTTAACTAAAAATGGGGTCCAAGTGGGTTAAATTAAATAGTCTATAAAGGGGGTAAAAAAAAGCGGATAAGATTAGCAAATAAGGCCGTAGGCACACCCCGCAGGGATGCCTGTGTAACCAAGCTCTTCCTGTTAAGGAAGAGAACAACGGCTTGTTTCCTTCTATCCGAATTCCAAAACTTATTCACCGCCCCTCCTACTTCGAACACATAGGAATAAAGAAAATAAGAATAGGAATCGTTTCGAAAACTTTACGTCAAGATAAATAATCGAAAAACGTTCCTTCAATAGGAAATGGCAGAGTAAAAGGGGTGAATGGAAGAGAAGAGTATACGATAGTTAAGAAATATTGTGTTTGGTGTGTGTGTGTGTGTGTGTGTGTGTGTGTTGATGGAATGGAGATGATACCATAAGGATGATGACGAATTGTGCCAGGTTGCCTGGAAAACGCTTTCGTTTGTTTGTCTTTTTTTAATTTACTTTGCCTTTTTTTGCAGTTATAATAATTTGAAGTTCAGAAATAAATTTTGTGAAATTTTTAAAACCCAAAGAATTACAAATGGTGAAGTTCAGAAAATTTATTTCTATATATCTTCTATAATTATATTTTAGCAACGTGATATTTTGAGAGGGGGAAAATTTAGTTTAGAGTTCCTTTTTAAAGTTATTATAATTGGCGAAGCTCATAAAATTGATAAAAATTTAACCATGGCTGCTTTTTTTTAAGATTCTAAATTTTAATCTTAATAGTGAAGCGAAAGCTCAGTGGCGAAGTCATCGCCTGGTATTTAATTTATGACGAAGATAGCTCCGTCATTTCCAAGGTTTTAGAGCCTTTTAATTAAAAAGGTTATAAAAGCAATGTTATTGAACTCATCGAATTACAATACAAATTTATTTATGAAATTTTGATGAAACTTATTTTTCGAAATTTTTTTAGTTTTTCTAAGTCCGGAGAGTTCTTTCCCTTCTCTTTTCAATAGGTATCCCTTCCTCTTGCGTCCGGCAGCGCGCCGCCGATGCTGCGCAATATGGTAAAGAACCACCGACGCATGCTTGGCCTGGCACCAACACTACGCATGCGTGACCGTCATGACATCATTTTAGACGCATTTTGCTTTGGCCCGAGCGCATTTATTCAAAATGACTTGTGAAGGAGGGTGTGACCTTAATTTCCAGCGTTTATTTACCAAAGTTCTGTGCAATAGCGAGTCTACTGTTGCATTTTTAGTTGATTGCGGTGTTGTTAAAGACAAATATGACTGTCGTAAGTGTAAGGCTATTCTGAAATTGAATAATTTAGGTAAATTTCGGTGCGACAAACGCGTTTATTGTGGCAAGGGTTTTACACGGTTTCGAGTCCTTCATTTCTTTTGCCGAAACTTTCCTCGACTAAAGGATCGATTTCCCCATTTTTGGAAGGCGATTAGCACGTTTTATCCACTGGCAGAAACATTATAAGGTAAGGAAACGAAATTCTTTTGTTTAACAATCGCATTATACCTTTGAATTTGCGGCAGGCTCTCAAATTAGGAATATTACTAGTTATTTTTTTGGATTGCGGGGTGTGTGGAGTCTATGGGGGCGAAGCCCCCATTTCGAAAGTACCTAAAAAATGTTAAATTAGGTCACAAATACCTTAAAGTAGGTAGCGCTATCGTCGTCTTAAATTACCATGTTTTTTAAAAATTATTGTCATTCTCCGAATCAATTTCTTATGTTTACTAGTAACTAAATCATTTTTCTTTCCGTTATTTGAGAAAAGCTTTTGAACCATCTTAAAAAGAAACGAAAGCCTGGAATATAATCAGGGCCGGCTCAAGCTTCTATGGGGCCCTAAGCAGAATTTCATTTGTGCCTCCCCCACCACCACCACGACAACCACACTAGATGCTTGATCGTCTCATAGGCTACACTGTCAGTGTAACACATCCACTATCTGCATTATTCGTAGTTGGTTTACATGGCTTTACAGCCGATTTGTCCACTTATCTGACTTCTGACATTAAGCGTCAACCACTCAAATGTGGTTGCATCTGGTTGCACAGTGGCAGCAGTCAGCCGCAGGATTAACCTATTATTGTACCAACAATGCAAATGATATAAAAATCGATTTTTCTGTAATACCTTTTCATTTCTACTACTACTCATTGTTTTTATTTTATTTAAAAATGTTTTATCATGACGTCTTGACATTTCCAGCGATGGCGGGGGTTCACTGGTGTCGTGGAAACCCTAAACGACCACTTATTTCGCTTATGCCTCAGGCCGGCCCTGAATATAATAATTTTAGTTTAGTAGCAGTGGTAGCTCGTATATAGGCACTGTGGAACCGCAGCACCCGATATTTATAATCGATATTATCGTTAACATTTAATATCATTAGTTCATTTTTCTTTAATTCTTTCTCTATACTTGTACATTATATAATCCTTAAGCTTAATGTCAGTAGCCATCCCCTAGCTTATGAACAAAATACAAAAATCCTTGTATAAAACTGTGCGCTTCACAGTTCTAGCGACGTGGTGTTTGGCTGCTGTGCGCATGTTCATATGTCCGAGATAGAAAGCTGCACCCTAGGGAGAGAGAGAACTGTGGCTCACGCAGTGCTGACCTTGGTGTGCCGGTGGAAGGTGTAGAAGGTAGTGTTTCTTTTTTACTCCGCGTGTGTTGTGCTTAAAAACGTGTTTATATTCTTGAATATGATAAATTGTAGAATTTAATTGATATTTTTTGGTTATTTTAGCAATTAATTGATTAATTGAGCTCCTGAAATTTATCTTGTAAAGTAATTTAGATAATGTTCTTATTGAAGTTACGAAACCTATAAAAACCTCAGGACAATTCCCATAACTAAATCAGATGCCGAATCGTGCTTTTCAACACTGAAAAGAATACAAAACAAACTTTTCTAACGAGCCCTATGAATTCTGAAAGACTAATGCCCTTGCAGTGCTTTCAATGGACAAAAATTCCTCAGTAGTCATCCAGAGATCAAGTAGAACATAATTAATTTTTTCGCGCAAATTAAAACAAGAAGAATGAAATTTGTTTTTAAATGAATGGATCAAGCTTGAACTGTAACAATTTAAGCTAGTAGTAAGTAAAAATGTTTGATTTTGTTCTCTTTAGGATTTAATAAATTTTATCTATAATTTTTTTTATATGTTTATTTCATTTTACACAATATTAAAATAGTGCTAAAATATTTCTGATGCAGCCTCCCCCCACTAATTTTAGCTACGAGCTGCCACTGTTTACTAATTATAAATCTATGTAAAACCCTATAGGTAACAATTGCAATCCAATTTCTTCAAAATATTTAATATAAACCGGTTAATGGAGGCATTTGGCAACTATTTAACGAATATGTTCCAGACAGGATCGTTATTTTAACTTAGGAATCAAAGGACTTCAAACTTATGAGAAAACAATATAATGGATTTGTTTTGGTTCTCTAAATGGAAGATATCTTTGATTAGAATCAAAACAACTTATTATAATTAATCTCTAAGAAATCCCCTCTTTTAAATATGTTAAAACTCTAAATTGTGTCCACTCCTTTCGAAGAAATATGTTTAAGTATATTTATAAAATCTTCAAATTGCTTTTGTATAATAATACAACAATTGTAAGATTCACTAAATATGTAAAACATTGTAAAATATATTAAATTAAGTAAAGTGAGAAAATATATTATTATTTGAATTCATATTGAATGAGTTAGGCGGTCCAATAAGATTAATACTCAAATCAAGAAGAGAAGTAGGAAGACCTTCCAAGTTCCCGCCGAATAAAGAATCCAATTCCAAGATTCCTTTACCCTTGAAAAAATCTCTCATCACTTTTACTCACCCTACAATTAAGCCAGATGATAGCTTTCTACCCCATTATAGTCGAGGCCTCGTGAATACCAGCACACCCACAGCACCGGTATCTTCCAAGCCGAACCAAGAAACCCATCAGGCGGGCCAGGAGTGGTACCAAAACTAGGGTGACAAATTAACCTTGGTAAACACACCATTCATAAAGAGATAACACAGCTTAATGCAATACATGAGTCCTAAATTAATACTGTTTGACTGCCAATTGTGTTTTCAGTAAAATGCAACCAAATGACCGCGCTGAGTCTTCGTCTCCACCTTCTAGGATAGCTGCACCCAATGAACACTGGCAACTCCTAACTAGTCTCGTGGCTAACTTAAACCACTTAATGACAATAATAATTGCTCGCATTCAGGTTTTCATATTCAAAATCATTCTCTCTCATCCACACAAAAATTAATGCAAACACTCGCTCAGCGTTGGAGAAGAAAGTTTGCAGTTCTTTGTTGCTCTTGATTCCTAGTCGTAACCCATCGTCTACTATCCAGGGAAGTATAGTCAACGTGGGGATCAAATATAGGGGGTTATGTGGCACTATCCAGATAGTGACACAGACTAGTGTCATCTTCTGGGTCACGCTGAACCTCTTCAGTGGCAGAAGGTACATCATGGCATGCAGGCATAGTTGTTGCTGACGGTCCAGGAGGCCATTCAACCACTAAAAAGATGATTATTTAAGTAGAGCTTGAGGTCAGCGCACAATTCTTGACTCGCGGCCCTCTCGTTCCAAGCCTAGGATTGGCGTTCATCAAAACTACGAAAAGTTTCTTGTAGGGAGTTTACCAGGTCATCTTCCGCCTTATGCGTGTTTAGTTGCTTTTATGACACGGGCCAGACAGAACACGCCTGCAAAATTAGTTGACGGTCAAGCAAAATAGCGAAGGATGGGCTTCTACGGCAGGAGAAATAAAAAAGTACAAGGAAGATTAAATGCAGTTTGAGATTCTGGATAGCATGTCACTCCTCCCCATGTAACTTCCTCATGGAGTACCAACGTATGCGCCCCCCCTACCCCTATCAGGCAATATCTTACCTGCATTTAAACTGTTGAATTTGCTAAAAAAATATTGACCATATTTCGGTCTTTGAAATATTAATTTCCAGTCCATCTTTGAGAGTGGCTTGTGATAATTCTGTTATAATTGAAGATAAATTTTCTAGGATCGATTGGAGCTGGTTTTAATAAGCTTTATACTAGTAGTGCCATGGTTCTAGAAATTGGATACAACATTTAACTAACTTAGAACTCCGCCCTCGGGAAACAACGCTGACGAGAGGCTTCGTTCATTATAGCGTACCTAGGTTACCTCGATTTATGGGCATAGGATAGAGCTGTAATGCCCAATGAGATTAAGGTGTGACCCACATGGGTAATTCCATCCGGGGCAACCCATCTATCTCGTTCCTACATTGGACCCGCGTTGGTTTTCCACCTGGAACCGAGGTGGGCTTATCAATGGGATTCAGATGTGACCTACAAAGGTAGACTAGATTGGCTAGGCCTCACGAGTTGCATATAGATAATCCAGATGGATTTCACATAGGTCTCACTTAGAACATCCACATGAACCCATATGTATCCCATGTGGGAGTTATTTTTGTTTGTTTACAATATGTGACTTTACAGAGGTAAGATGGGTCTCAAACTATTGAAGTGTAAGTGATGGAATTTATTAGGCTGAAATGTGAAAGCGGGCGGCTTATAAGCTCCATTTGGATTAATTCACTTAAGCCACAGGATGCCCGAGGGAGTCAAAGTACCTGTAAGAGTGTTCTTAGCGACCTATGGAAGTTCATTGAAAGTCGCAGCACACTACATTCGTTTCTTTATTTTTTATTACCGTTTCTTCCCACAAACCCATATTTCCAACTGTACCCATACTCGGCTGCTCCTTGGATACCGTTTCCAGGCGGCGTTTGGCTTATTACATTTCTTCAAAATATGTTCCTCTTGCCTTGAATGAGTCTTTGGGGGATTCATAATGGCTGATTGGGTTAAAGCCATTATCAGTTTCGCTATCCCCTATTAGATGTTTTTTTTATCTAGTCGATAATATAGAAAACAAAGAATCACTCCCGCATCCACTCAGGCTGAATGATCTGATGGACTATAAGAGCCACCGAGGAGTATTTTTTTTTTTATTTAAGGGGCTATCTGGCAACTGCCAACTTAGGCATAAGTCGCCGTAAACAAACAGCCTAGTTCTAGGATACTTTAAAAAAATTGAACAGGAAACAACAATAAAAAAAATAACAATAACAATAACAAAACAATAACAAGAACAATAACAAAAACAACAATTAAACCTGGTTAAATGAAAAGGAGAAGGCCGGCCTCCCCCCAAAAGTCAACAAGTCCACCAGTCAATGTGCACGCACTCGTCCCGAGTACAAGGGACAGGCGGTAGCGACCCCGCCAATCTCGGTACCGGGACAGGTATCGTGCGCGAAGATCACCCAGACTGGGACATTCGACAAGAATATGCCGAACAGTCTGGGGGACTACGCAGTCGTTGCAATAGGGCACAGGCGAGCGTTCCATCAAATAGCGATGCGTGACACGAGTGTGTCCGATGCGGAGACGACAGAAAGCAACCTGAAGCCGCCGAGGCATTGGGGGATAGGTCCATGGGAACAGTCGCGGGCGCAATGGCACGCAACTTTAAGTTCCCTTCAACCGTCTCCCATCTTCTTTGCCAAGCAGTCCGAAGAGCTGCCCGTATTCTTGCCATATAGTCAGTGTGAGGAAGAGTGAAACGCTGGTCCGGTCGCAGAGTCCTCGCGGACTCTTTGGCGCCCTCATCGGCGCGTTCATTCCCTGCAATTCCTACATGTCCAGGAACCCAGCAGAAGATAATCTCGACATCCACCCGGCTCGCCAAAACCGTGGCGTCACGGATATCGCGAACCAGGGGATGCAGAGATTCCAATGCTTCGAGAGCACTCAGGGCGCTTTGTGAGTCGTTATAGATCATAAACCGGTCTCCGAACCGGGCACGTCGCGTAATCTCCCGTACCGAGTGGTGTATTGCCACCAGCTCGGCAGTGAAGACAGACGCAGCGCCTGGTAGAGCCCCGCTGACTTCAAACAGAGGGGATACGGCATGGAACCGACCTCTCTTGGGACTTGGAGCCATCCGTATACACTGACACGTTTCCAGCGTGACACGATGTTCGCTCGAAAAAGGTCGAACGCAATACTCCCGGCGCAGTACAAGCTTTGGAGCAGAGGCGTGGCGACAAATAGCCAAATGTGGTACCCTCCAGGGTGGCGTCCTGGGCAGAACCAGGGGCGCCACCAGCCCGAGAGCTATATCTACCTCCCGAAGGAGTTTCCTGGCCCTAAACCCAAAGGGCTTAGGATATGACTGGCGTCTCTCGGCAGCATAGGCACCATCGAGATCAGCTGCGGAAGCAGTGAGAGCTGTTGGCGACTGAGGGAGGCGCCGGGCTTGAGCGTACAGGCGGGTGATGCACTGCACGCGGCGCAGAGCGAGTGGCATCTCCCCAGCATCGACCAACAGGCTCTCAATGGGGGAAGTACGGAAGGCACCGTTCGCAAGGCGAAGGCCGGTGTGGTGGATCGAATCCACCTTCCACAATAAACGCTTGGCTGCGGATGCATAAAACTCGCATTCGTAGTCGAGCTTCGAACGAACAAAGGATCGATAAAAAAGTAGGGTAGTAGTCCTATCAGCGCCCCAAGCGCTGAACGTCACGGAACCGAGAATGTCCATGGCTCGGGTACAGGAGAACCTGAGGCTGCGAATATGAGCCTCCCAGGTGAGGCGTCGGTCGAATACAAGACCAAGGAAATGGTGTGACTTAACCACATCCAGGCGCACCCCATTAAGAAACAAATCTGGTTCGGGGTGAAGCCGTGGATGGCGGCAGAAGTGCACCACCTTAGTCTTGGCCAAAGAAAACCGAAACCTGTGCGCTTTGGCACAGCGAGAGACGCGGTTCAATGCCTGTTGGAGTCGACGCTCCAGAGTTGGCATCTGGGCCGCGCCAAAAGAGATCGAAAGGTCGTCCACGTAGAGCGTAGCGAGAACATCTTCCGGCAGCACCGATGTGATGCCGTTGATGCTCAGGGCAAAGAGTGTGACACTGAGGACACTTCCCTGTAGGACACCCTCTTCCTGCTCCTTTGGGCCGAAGAAGCCTCCCCCCCCTCCGTACGCGGAATCGACGATCTCGCAAAAATTCCATCCAATTCCAGTGCTTTAGGCTCGAACAGGGGCAGCATCATATCAACTTTATGGAGCCTAACATGGATAATGAGCCTTTATAACTGGCTTTTTCTATCCATGAGCTCCATAATGCACGGAAGCACTGTGGATCCTCTGCACCCTAATCGGATGGCATTTCCTATGATATGATTAGGAATATGCATCCATCTCTCCTCTCACATTTGCTGGACATCTATAACTTCATCTGGATTAGGGGCTGCTTCCCCTCTATGTGGAGGGAGGCTGTGGTTTTACCTTTCCGAAAACCAGGAAAGGATGGGACGAAACCCACTCATCACCGCCCTATTGCCCTTACTAGTTGTCCATGTAAATTATTTGAGAGGATGATCAATACAAGACTCGTATGATTTTTGGAGACAAACTACCTAATATCTCCCTCTCCATCAGGGTTCAGAAAAAAACAGAGTACCATCGACCTGCTTGTTAGAATGGAATCTTATATAAGAGATGCTTTTTCAAAGAGACAGCATTCAGTTTCTGTCTTCTTTGATTTTGAGAAAGCATATGATACCACCTGGAGGCATGGTATCCTTAAGCAATTCCATGATTGGGGCCGGCAGGGGTTTCTCCCCAGGTTTGTCGAGCAATTTCTCATGCGGTGCACACTACGTGTAAAAGTTGGAAATGCCCTATCAGAGCCCGTAGAGCAAGTTGAGGGTGTGCCACAGTGAAGTGTCCTCAGTATTACCTGCTTCTCTGTGGACATCAACAGCATTATCACAAATGTCTCAGCTGAGATTTCCTCGACTCTATATATGGATGATTTAGCACTCATTTGTTAATCGCCTAGACTTCCATTTGTTATCCGTAAGCTACAACAAGCTATAAATACTGTAGCTGATAATGCTTCTTCCAAGGGCTTCCGCTTTTCGCACTAAAGACCAAGGCTGTCCATTTTTACAATCATAGATTGGTGACATGGGACCCCTCCCATCTGTCACTCTATGGTATCCATGTTAACTTTGAGTCCCATTTCAGATTTCTAGGGGTAATATTTGATTCAAGGCTTTCTTGGAGGCCTCACTTGGACAACTTGAAAAGGTCTTGTCTGAAGAGAATGGACATAATGAAATTACTGTCACACATCTCTTTGGGAAGTGATCGACGTACTCTGTGGCTTTTGTATTCAGCATTAGTCCAGTCAAAGCTGGACTATGCGTCACAGGTGTACTCTTCTGCCTCGCTGTCCACTCTTGAAAAATTAAATACTGTGCGTAACCAGGGTGTGCGCCTGGTTTCTGGAGCCTTCAAGTCCCCTCCTGTGTGGAGTCTCTATGTAGAGAACGGGATTCTTCCTCTTCCGGAACCTTTACAGACTCAAGTCTAACCTTAAATATCTTTGTAGACTTGAACAATTCCCATGGTTACCAGTATATGAGTGCTTGTTCAATTTGCGAACAGTGGCCTCATATGTTAAATTTCCATCTCTGACTCTCCCCTTTGCTCTGCGCATGGCTGAGCACACAAAACGTCTAAGTGAGATCTCTATTATTCCATTTTCAATACCAAAGATTCCGCCATGGGTCATACATACCGCCGGTAGTGGTATGCAAGAGGCTTACTGGCAGGCCCATGAATCAGTAGTTGCCTGTAACCTTGAGAACCATGTTCGATCACCACTCATCTCACCATCGACCTAGCAACTTTGTGTTCACCGATGGGTCCAAGTCATCGGACAAAGTTGGAGCTGCTGCTGTCTTCCCATCTTAGACAGCATTGGTTCGCCTACCAAGTGCATCTTCTGTTTTCACAGCAGAACTTATTGCTATTCTTGCTGCACTATTTTTTATTGATTCAATGACATCTGGTTGTTTTACAATTTTCTCTGACTCCCTCAGTTCTCTGGAGACACTGGGTGATTTTGGTTCTAGCCATCCAGTGGTTTCCAAGATCCAGTGGTGGCTTTTTTTATCTTTCTTCCTTCCACAAGATTTCTTTTTGCTGGGTGCCTAGCCATGTGGGCATCCCAGGTAATGAAAAGGCGGATGCAGCAGCCAAGGAGGCGGCATCTTTGGGGACACCCTCATCAGCCCCAGTCAAACTTCGTGATATCTATCCTCTCATCACCGAATATGTAGTCGGCTTATGGCAGAAGAGATGGGATGAACTTCCTCCTACCAAGCTCCATTCTATAAAACCTTCAGTGCTACCATGGCCACGTACCATGAGACCACGTAGACTAGAGGTTATTTTGTGCCGACTGAGGATTGTCCATTGCCGCCTCACTCATGAACACTTGATGAATGGGCAGCCCCCCCTTTATGCATCCTATGTGGAGTACAACTATCCATCCTTCACATTTTTGCTCCCCGTAAGGGGCGCGGCGATTTGCCATCCGGGCTGCCATGCTGACGGGATCCAGCGCTCCGTCCGGCCCCAGCTTAGCCTCTCTTCCTTCCTTCAGATAGCCTGTATTTCTCCCCTACTTCGTTGCTTGTCATACAACCTCTCCCAAAACTTTCTTTGGTCAGCCTCTAATTTCACAGGGCAGATGCCGACCTTCTTCCCAGCCAACCGTCCCCGATCGGGGCTGAGGGGGGAGGGGACAATGTTCCCTAACCCCGGAGCTACGGTCTAGGGTGGTTGGTTTTTAACAACCTGCTTCATCTTCACCCATACCTTCCTCACATCCCTTCCTTTCCTCTTCACAATCTATATTTTTACGCCTGTGTCTAAGGTGGAGCCGCTATGCCGATGGACTGCCAGGCCACCAGGCGGGAGGGGTGGTCCTGAATGGCGGCACCTGGCTCTGCTAGGCCTGTACGCACCGCTTGCAGGGCGGGCTACTGCGAGAGGTGATGAGCTATTGCTTCCCGTGGAAAAAATAGGGTCACCATGCCCATAGATGAACAACTAAAAAAAAAACCCCTCAACTTCCCATGTTCCATCGACGGAGCCGCCCTTTGGGCAGCTCCACTGGAAAAATGGAGGGGTCTCTCCCCCCCCTGTGCTTGCGCAGGGAACCCTCCAAATTTCTCTAACCAGAGAGGAAGATTACTCCTCTCCTTTGCCTACCGTGTAGGGGACTCCCCCTCACCCCCTTCTCTGGAGGTGCTTTCGGGCACCTCCCTTTTTCCAACGGCAGTCCCTCAATTCTTTCCAAGGGCACAAGCCACCAGGCGGAAGGGGTAGTCCTGAATGGCGGCACTTTGCTCTGCTAGGCCTGTACGCACCCCTTGCAGGGCGGGCTACTGCGAGAGGTGATGAGCTATTGCTTCCCATGGAAAAAATAGGGTCACCATGTCCATAGATGAACAACTAAAAAAAAAAACCCTCAACTTCCCATGTTCCATCGACGGAGCCGCCCTTTGGGCAGCTCCACTGGAAAAATGGAGGGGTCTCTCCCCCCCCCCCTGTGCTTGCGCAGGGAACCCTCCAAATTTCTCTAACCAGAGAGGAGGATTACTCCTCTCCTTTGCCTACCGTGTAGGGGACTCCCCCTCACCCCCTTCTTTAGAGGTGCTTTCAGGCACCTCCCTTTTTCCAACGGCAGTCCCCACCAAGTACCCGAAGGGCACTAATCATGGCCACCGCGTAGATTTCGACGCATTCGTTAAACGGGTCCCGTCCGAGAAACCGGTCACCTTCGGCTCTACCAATCACACTAGCTAGAGCTCTAAAATGCCAGGTGGCCTCTGAATGAGGGGAACCAATATAATTGAGGCTGAGCTCTGCGCAGTTTTGATCTTCCTCTCGGGCTCTCCACCCGGCGGAGCAAAGGGACCGGACGTGCCAATCTTGGCTTGGTCTCACACCGAAAACGGCACCGTCCCAGACTTTCCCAGAGGGTCCCACGAAGGAAGAAGAGCCCCCGACCCGTCCTTGTCGTCTTCTTTCTATTTTTAGGAGAGGGGGCGGGGAATAAACCCGCTTCTCCCCTCCGCCGATAAGAGCCCCTAAGCCAGATGGGCATGGCTCGGCAAATCTCCTTCTCTAAAATTGGTCATGCCTGTTATAGAGGTACCAGACGTGGAAGGAGATCCCTCTTCTCCTTGTGAGGCCTCGAGGACTCGAACTGGCTGATGAGGACCTTGCATATGGGCGAACACGGGTTCTGTGCTTGGCACCGAGCCCGAGTTCGACCCCATGGCAGATCCTACCGTCTAGGCCTGGGTAACTTCAGGGACTATGTCCATCTCAGGGGGTTGGGCGCTCCATGTAACCCCCATCCTCCCGAGACATCACAGATCCCATCCAAGGAGTCTTTGGTCTCATCTAATTGGGCCGGCAAATCGGCATCAGTCCGGGAGGAAAGGGGAGGGGGGTAGGACGTACAGAAACCGGCTGTAAGTTCTAAAGGGGTTAGCCCTATCGAGCCGGTGCCAGCAGAGCGTTCAAAATTCGGCCGCCTGCGCGCGTTCTTCGCAGTTCCCTTAGAAAGCAAAGGGGGAGGGGGGGATTGCCGCTAGTAAGAGGGAGTCACCCAAGGGCGAGGTGTGAGTCTACCTGCACCCTTAGGCATAGGAGAGGAGTAAGCCTCCTCTCGGGTAAGAGAAGTTAGGAGGGTCCCCTAAAATGCGCAGGAAGGCACCTCCTTTTCTAGTGTGGAGCTACCCGAGGGCGGCTCCTTCGGTTTTTTAGGGGGTATTTCCATTATTGGGCATGGTTACTCTATAGCAGGGGTGGGCAACCTTTTTAAGTGGGTGTGCCAAAATTGGCCAAATCTTTGCTACCTAATTTTCTCACGTGCCAATACTTGACTAAAACACAATGAAAGGATAAAGATAGTCATTTTACCTAAAAATATACATATTATATTAAACAGAATTGAATCTTTATCATTTCAAGCAGAAAACAACAAATCCAAACTAGAGAAAGAAAAACTGGACCTTTTCATATTTACCATCAATGAGACTTCTGCTGCTGCCTCACTAATAACATAATTTAAAACAGGTTGTACACAATGCGGTTGCTATATAAAATAAATTGGATATATTTATTTAGTTCTCTTAAATTAAGCATTTGGCTTCGCGTGGCGTGCCGGTAGAAGTCGTTGGCACGCATGCCAAAGGTTGCCCAGGTCTGCCCTATAGTATAGACGGGATGCAAACGATAATCACCGCACGTAGTAGCCCACTCTGCGAGGGGTAAACACAGGACGGCAGAATCAGCTGCCGCCATTTACGACCACACCTTTCCGCCCAGTGGCCAGGCGGCTCCACCTTGGGCTGGGCGTGAAATCGATAGAGATTGATAGGAGAAAGAAAGGCAATGTGAAGAAGGTGTGGGTGGGTGAGTTGTTAAAATCCCACACCAAAGATCAGAGCTTAGGAGTAAGGGGACGCTGCCCCCTACCCCCGATCCGGGATAGTTGGGTGAGAGGAAACTGGTCGACATCTACCCTGTGAAATTAGAAGCCGACCAGAGAAAGTTGTGGGAGAGGTAGGGAGAGTGAAGAAGTAGGCTATAAACGCCGTCTTCTAGAAAGAAGAGGCTAAGCTGGGGCCGGACGGGGGTAAAGTAGTTTCAATGACATGACTGTGTACGTCTCGACATCCTTTGTGTTCTTAGGTTAATATTTTTATTCAGAGTTCTTAAACCCTCATAGATTCATCTTTCGTCACCTCTGCCGCTTCCATTCAAAACCTCTTTAGCAAACACATTTCCTTGTTTTAAATCCGCCTGCCCTCCCCCGGAGAATGCGCTCAACACCAAAAAGTCAAATACAATGGAGATGGGCAGCATCCTTATGGGTGCAGACCGTCCCACACTCAGCTGAACAATACGGAAGAGGAGGCGCTTGTAGCGCATTGAAAATGCTTCTCTTAAGGTTTATTTATCACCAGTGTGGGTTCTTAAATGTGTCACAAGATTATCCTTTCTCTGATCCTGATAACGACAAGGACTGCACTTCAAAGGCTGTTCGCCTGTCTGAATACATGAATGGCTTTTGAGCTGACCTTTTCTTGCAGCCTGATAAGGGCAAAGACTGCATTTGAAAGGCTTCTCACCAGTGTGAGTCGTTGAATGTATCTTAATATCTACTTTTCTGGCAGCCTGATAAGAGCAGAGATTGCACTTGAAAGACTTTACACCAGTGTGAGTCGTTAAATGTATCTTAATATCTCCTTTTCTGGCAGCCTGATAAGAGCAAAGGTCGCACTTGAAAGGCTTTTCGCCAGTGTGAGTATAGGAATGGCTTTTAAGATGATCTTTCGTTGCAGCTTGATAAGGGCAAAGGCTGCATTTGAAAGGCTTCTTACCAGTGTGAGTCGTTGAATGTCTTTTAACTTCTCGTTTGGTGGCAGCCTGATAGAGGCAAAGATTACATTTGAAAGGTTTCTCGCCAGTGTGAGTCGTTGAATGTTTCTTAATATCTCCTTTTCTGGCAGTCTGATAAGGGCAAAGGCTGCATCTGAAAGGCTTCTCACCAGCGTGAGTCATTGAATGTGGCTTAATATCTCTTTTTCTGGCAGCCTGATAAGGGCAAATGTCGCACTTGAAAGGTTTCTCGTCAGTATGAGTATATGAATGGATTTTAAGCTGACTTTTCACTGCAGACTGATAAGGGCATAGGTCGCATTTGAATGGCTTTTCGCCAGCATGAGCATATGAATGCCTTTTAAGCTGACATTTCGTTGCGGCCTGATAAGGGCAAAGGCTGCATCTGAAAGGTTTCTCGCCAGTATGAGTATATGAATGCCTTTTAAGCTGAGCTTTCCATGCCGTCTGATAAGGGCATAGGTCGCATTTGAATGGCTTTGCGCCAGTGTGAGTATACGAATGGATTTTAAGCTTACTTTTCTCTGCAGTCTCATAAGGGCATAAGTCGCATTTGAATGGCTTTTCGCCAGTATGAATATATGAATGCTTTTTAAGGTGACATTTCATTGCGGCCTGATAAGGGCAAAGGCTGCATCTGAAAGGTCTCTCGCCAGAGTGAGTATATGAATGGATTTTAAGCTGACCTTTCTGTGCAGTCTGATAAGGGCATAAATTGCATTTGAATGGCTTTTCGCCAGTGTGAATCGTTAAATGTCTTCTAACATGTCCTTTCATTGTAGCCTGATAAGGGCAAAAACTGCATTTGAAAGGCTTCTCGCCAGTGTGAGTATATGAATGTATCTTAATATCTTCTTTTCTGGCACCTTGATAAGGGCAAAGGTCACATTTGAAAGGCTTCTCGCCAGTGTGAGTATATGAATGGATTTTAAGTTGACTTTTCCATGCAACCTGATAAGGGCAAAGGCTGCATTTGAATGGCTTCTTGCCATTGTGTGTTCTTAAATGTATGCTAAAAACTCCCCTCTGTGCAGTCTGATATGGACAAGAGCAACATTTATAGATTTTATTATTCATTCTCGAATGATGCAGCGAATGTGAATTGGTGTGTGTCGATTGGATAGGTATGGAGTTGTTTTCGGTGCATTTTCTTGGGCTTTCAGAACTTGAATATACACCATTAGTCCAATTTGGGTCATAATCAAAGGCTTGAGGTGGCGATGGTACTATACCACTAAATTGTGGAATTACTTTAAGGTTAGTGGAAGAACGCAATTTCATCCCCTGAAAAAGAAAAAGTGATTTTATAATCTCTCGTTCACAATCTTTCTGGGATATCAGACAGCATTCCTGCAAGAGGAAAAAAGGGTAAGGACTCCACCCAACCTAAATTCATTCTTTAAGACTCCCACCTGATTATGATCACAACAAATGAATAACTTCAAATAGCGAGCATTGGATTACAAATAGCTCATGTGTCAGGACTGATGCAGTGCATGGCTAGCCACCTCGAACATCAAAAAGAGGGGGAAAGCATAGAGGCCAAATTTAATCATGCTAATAATATTTTGCCAAATCTTTATAACTAATTGTAAGGAGAAATAATTTTAGGTGTGTAAAAGAGTATTTTGAAAAGTAGAGCATATAATTTAATAAAGATTTAAGGAACAAAATGGACAGCAGCCCAATTTCAAGGGGATTATATATGGGAACAAAAACAAATACGGGCAAATTAATTATGAGTGAGAAAACCACTACGAGATAAAAGTTTTAAAAGTGTTTAAAATATTCTTCGGTCAAAAGAAAAATAAAGAAGGAACAAGCGAGGTACACTTGAAAATGAGGACATTCCAATAGAAGATGGGCAACCAAGGGGTGACCACCACAAAAAGGGCAGCAAGGGGTGGTTCAAGGACAAGGCAAAACAAGATGCACATGGATAAGTCCAATCCGTCCCTGTCCAGTTTGAAAAAGAGGACGACAATTTCAAAGTGGCATAATGGTGGGTAAGATATGTTTTACAATTTTAGGAGCTCATCTGGCTACTGTCTACTTGGGCAAAAGTCGCCGTACTCAACAGAGCCTACTACTAGGCTATATTAAGAAACAAATAACAATATGTAAATAACAACAATAAAAAAGAACAAGGAAGGGCGGTCCGGCGACGGGATCAGGCCCGCCTCCCCCTGCACAGGAACATGCGAGCTACTAAAAAAGTCAAATAAAGTGGAAGAGGCCAGTTTCCTGCAAAAAGTCGTATAGTGTGCAAGTCCGTGTGCACGAACCACTCGCCTCGGTGCCGGCACAAGTAACATGCGTGGAGATCACCCAGACTGGGACTCTCACAGTATGGCGCAGGCAAGCGCTCCATGAAATGGCGGTGCGTCCCGAGAGTGTGTGTAATTTGGAGACGACAAAGAGCAACCTGAAGCCGTCGCGGCATTGGGGGTAGGTTGCGGCGTAATGGCACGCAACTTTAAGTGCCTCTCGACCGTCTCCCATCTTCTTTGCAAAACATCCCGGAGACCTGCCTGTATTATTGTCATGTAATCGGTGTGAGGAAGAGTGAAACGCTGGTCTGATCGCCCAGTCCTCGCGGACTCTTTGACAACATCATTCCCCCAATTCCTACATGTCCAGGACGCAGGATCCGAGATTGCGGTCAGTCTCATTGAGAACAGGAGGAGGGGTACCAGATATTAGCCCTAGCTCGACGAAATTTACCGACAGTGAAGTCATTCGGGCGGCGCTTATAGCGTATTTAGGCATAAGGATTCTGTTCGAGGGCCGTCTCACACTCGGCTGAGAACCACGGGAGAGGTCAGCGCGCAAAACGGCCATAAGTTATAGGAACAGCCTAATCAACCGATCCAAACTCCTCGAATGACAGAAATCAGTCATTTCCTGGAATGCGGACGTCCCCCTCCCCCCCGAGGGGATGTCAACCGTTCAGATCTCGGAGCAAAAAAAAAGGCCTCAGCAACGGTTCCACGACTGTTCCCTAGTGTCGAAGTCGGCTAACGGTGGAGTGTACGGGGAAATAACAGTATACCTGAAATTAAGGTGCAGCTGCACAGCTACTGCCTGGAAGGAACCATCTAAAGCGAAGAGAAGAACGGAGACATCATGCCGGGTGTATATCGCGCATCCTCCCGCCAGGCACCCAACTTGTGGTAGTGGGATCGCAAAACCCTTATACCCCGGGAGGTTGGGAAGGGGGCAGGCGTTCGGGATGGTCTCCGGCAAAATGATAGCAAACGGGAAACGGGGAGAGGCGAGCCTCCGCAGCTCTTCCCAGTTGAGCCGGTTCCACGAAAATTCCCTTGAAGGAATATCCCTTCCAGGCCTAGCTCGGAGGAGATGCGGGGACCCTCTTCGAAGAGAAGACCCTCACGGAAATGGACGTACGCTTCCCAGAGGCAGAACTCCGGGCGCTATTGGCCGGACAATGCGCTGTCGCCTTCGAGGACTTATCGGGGGAGGTTCGACTCGCCATGCGCGTATTTTCCTCCCGAGGCCCCAAAACCTTAGGCGACCGGTGGGGAGGGGTGTCCATCATTTGGAGGATCCACCGTCTCCGAGCCACCCAGTCTACCACTGGGTGTGGGTGACGGAGCCGAAGTCATTTAGTGCTGTCCTCCTTTCGAAGGGTAGGTTTAGGAACCCCGGAATATGGCCTCACGACCATCTTCAGGGGTGTTCACTCCTATGAGTCTGACGACTCGGTGGAGGCACGCCCCAGTTTTAGCCGAGGCTGAGTCTGAACCCTTTGTGCCGCCAGCTTTACCATGGGAGCGCCTGGGGTGGGTAGAACCCGCAGAACGTTTGCGAATGGGTCCAGAAACGACCGTGCTCGTATGCCTTGAGGGGCCAGGAGCAGAGCGTGTCTTTCTTAACATTTAGGCTTAGGTTGACCCAGACAGCGCCGGGCGAGCCAGGACCAAGTCCTTAGGCTCGTGAGATAGAGACATTCCTGAGCCTGAACAGCCAGGATTTCCTTAAGGAGATACGCAGCACATTTCTTCGAAGAAGCGGGGTGCGGCTCTCCGCAATTGACACTTGGCCACGCACGATTTGGACTTGTGGGCGGCCTTGGAGCAACTTACAGATTTCGGGTAATCTAGACTTTGCGCGTTTAGGGGAGCGATTAGTATGGCCAAAGCAATGACAGTAATATGACCTCGGCGGCAGTGGCACGAATGACTTAACGCGGTAGTGATATCAGCCGGGACTCACCGACTCAGGGAGCTTAACACAGTTGAACATGACGAAGAGAGAGGGGTGGGTCTCGAAGCCCTTCCCTGTTTTCTCATCACACGTTCGACCTTGACTGCCCCATGGTCGGTGAGCTCTAAGGTGATGATATTTATGGAGTAGTCCACGAGTTCCTTCGCATAAACTGCTCCTTTCACGAAATTCAGGGTATAGTGCGGCGTCACACTCACTGGCGTGCCATCTAGTGTCCAAAGGGCACTAATCATGGCTGACTGGGAGGGATTCGACGCATTGGCCAAAAGGCTCCCGTCCGAGAAACGAGTCACCTTCTGCTCTCTACCAATCACATTAGCTAGAGCTCTCGTCTGAAGGATCATGGTGACCTTAGCCAACATGCTGCTATCAGGGAAGCGAATAACAAGGAAGCGTTTGAAGCCAGCGGATTCGTAAACGCAGGGTAGCCTCTGAATGATGGGTCCCGACGTAATCGAGGCTCCGTTCGGGTCTACGTCTGGGTCTTCCCGCCCGGGAGAGAAACGGGCCGGACGTGTCAATTTTAGCATGTTGCTCTGGCCTAGGGAGAGGAGCCCAGTCTTTTTCGCCTTTTTCTTTTAGGAGATGAGGGCGGGGAATGAACCCGCTTATCTCCTCGGCCTGTAGGAGCCCCTAGGCATGATGCGCCAGCCTCGGCAAGATCGATCTCTGAAATGGAGATGGTTTCGCCTGTCACAGGAGCACCAGCCGGGGAAGGAGATATCTCCTCTCCTTATTATGGCTCGGGGACCCGAGCCGTCCTAGGAAGAGCTTGAATAGGGGCGGACTCGGGTTCTGTGCTTGGCACCAAGCCCGGATTTGACCCCATGGAAGATCATCCTATCATCTGGGCTTAGGTCACCTTAGGGACTATGTCCATCTCAAGGGAAGGACTCCATGTTCCCCTTCCCGAGACATCACAGATCCCATTCAGGGTTTCATTTTTACCTAATGCCAGTGAACCAGCATCCGTCGAAGAAGACAGGGGGGCACGTAGAGTGACCCCCTGTATGCTCTTGACGCACGAATGCAGGATTTTAGGGAGCAAGGACCTAATGGCATTTCGAGATGTTTAATGCAAAATCAGGAGGGGAAGGCACGGATGGGGTTAAAAGGAAGCACCGAAATTGTGTATGTTTCAAAGGTGTTTAGCATGGTTGAGCAGAACGTGACTATTCGACGAATGGAAGATAGTTGGCTGTGTTACGTTTCTGTCTCAAGTCATTACAGCCCTTTTTGTATGGGGCATGATTTGTTGTGACAAGGGATCACCAGCCATCAGTCTATTTGCAACGTATGAGGTCAGTGGGCAGTAGACTTGGAAGGTCTTGTGAGGCTTAATGGTCAAACATACCATCGGATGGGCTTAGGAAGTTGAACAGCCTTTTTGCCAAGATGACATCTTTGGCGTGCATGAGGACACTTTTCCCATACTTTTTTTAGATGGCCTTCAGGGATGAGTCCTATCTATCTATCCAGATACACAGCGGCTCAGATGAAATTGCCCTTAGCCTCTTTGTAGTAGGCAATGAACCAGTATGGAGTGTGTACTTTGTGTGGCCTTGCTGCATTCTCTGCCAGTTGCTCTTCAGATGTTTGAACAGTAGTCCTGCTCTGTCTCTTCGGGATTACTCTATATTAAGAGTCTAACAGAAAAGTTATTGTCACATATGAATAAGGAGGTTGCATGTTTAAAGGATGCCTTAGTGGCCTTCTTTATCAGGAAGATCACATAACATATGTTGCTGGTATCATTATTCTCATAGATGATTCCAATTCTTGTTATGGTACCAAACTTCTACATGAGAGTGTGTATTGTGTTGAATGTGAGGCTTTGTAGGATATCAGTCATCATAAGTGTGTCTCCATTTTGTGATGATGTAGAGGACGCAGCAGGTGTCCTGCTACCAACTTTCCCATTTTGGATTTCTGAAGCAGTAGGATGTGCTTCCCTCTGCTTCTCTTCTGGAGCACAACAACCAGTAGATTATGTCTCACGGGGCCTTGTAGACCACTTCCCGAAGCTAATTTTAATTTTTACACCCATATGTGTGTTACTTTCATGTTAGGCCCTGGGAGCCACACCCTACTGTGTCTGGCTGCTAGACAATGCGTAAGGGCTACCTCATTATCAGGGAGACTGCTCCTTTTAAAAAGCAGGCCATGTAATGCGTCATTTTTGTCCATGCTGAAGCTGACCCCCTTCCCACACGTATCCCCCGTCCAGATACCCACCTAGCAAAGGATGACTCTAAGGAGTCATTTATCCCTACAGCAGGTGGCGCTTTTGCCAATACAAGAAGCCTATGTTAGAGTCGTTTAGTCTGGTCCCTAGCTGCTAACCCGTCTAGTATGGTTAATCCCCTCCCCCAGGGGGCGGAGTCGGGAACCCAGCTCCCCCAAGCATGGATGGCCAGTTTCTTGGCTACCTATCCAGTGTATGGGTAGCCCTCTCCCCCAATGATGAACCGAGTAGGAAGCTTGGATCCCATCCTAGCATGGCTTATCAGATCTTTGGGACAGACAATACCCCCGACCAACACATAAATGCAGCTCGTGTTAGGGAGTCCAGAAGTGCAGAACACCCACCAAGTCTGGGAACCTGAAGGAATACCAAGAAGAATGTGGGCCTACCTACTTTTCCTTCCTTACCCCCTCCCCCCCCCCAACAATATTTTGCACATTACTGTTACCAGATATTAGAGAGACTGTCATGACTGGATACTGTGTATATAGTTTTGGGGTGTGCACCATATTTTTGGTGTGTGTGACTTATTTATATTTCACATTGGCCCTATATATATTTAGAGTTTTTGTGTACACATTTTTTATTTATTAGTGTCTCTTCCCAATGGGCAGCCAGCTCATGACCACTAAGGGCATTGTGTCCACCCTCCTTGACATCAGAATTCCAATGTTGGATCAACTAGAATAGTAAAAGGTCTGCTTTCAAAGCATTAACTACCGCTCCTCATTCCCCTACCAGGTTCAATTGACTGCCCTGTGTCTCCCCTTGCAGGAGTAGGTAGCTCCTACACACGACATCAAGCTCATAGCCAATTACAACACCAGTCTTTCCCTTCCCATCTTCACAGTAAAAAATATCAAAACTCTCTTCTGCCTCAGAACATGTCGATGTGTTTTGGGTGTACTCAATGCAAATCCCATCCCCTCCTACCCTCCAAGGAAAAGCACCTATTGACTGCATATATATTAGCAATCGTCAGTCTGATCATTATATAAATTTCAATATCTTATTCATGAGGAATGGATAGAGAAATTTACTTTTCCCATTGTCCATATAAACCATAGGATGCAGATTAACCACCATGCCAAAACTGTTGGCATGGGCAGCAGTGGGCAGCAGCGTCTCAGGACACCAACCCCATATCTGGACTTAGTTGCCTTTTATTTGACATTTGGTAGATTTGGGAATGACTTTGGTATTGATTCAATTTTAAAGTGGGCAAAATTACCTCTTCTTGAAGTGAGTTTTGTAGGGCCATTTCATTAGAGGATTTGGGGCTCAAGTTTTCCTCCTGTGAATCCAGCCTCTCTTCATCAAGGGGAGGAATTTCATCTTCCAGAGGTTCTTCTTTAATCTCCTCTTTCATTACAATATCATAAAATCGCTCCTAAAGTTAAAGACAAAGTCAATTCTATTAAAATACCCAAGAAATATTTTTATATAAAATTAGGAAAAAGAAGGACCAAAAGGCTAACCAGGCCCCTCAGATTTATCTTTGCCCACCAGGCCCGTCTAGTGGAAAAAGACTATGAATGAGCTTTCCACACATTTTTACTGTTTTCTCTGCAATCTTGTTTGACAAAAGATTTAACAGAAAAAAACTAGATGTGGCAGGCAAAAGTCTGACAGCCATTACATCCAGTCTTTTACCTATTGCACTCATTGGTTTTATCTCATACTATAACAGGAAACACGTTAGGAGGCTCTCAAAGAGTCCTACTGTGGCCCATCACTGCCTCCAAAGCTATAATATGAGGAGATTAAAGGCTTGCTCTGGCTCCCAGCTGATGCCTTTCTCATTGGCAAATAAAACTCTGTATCCTAATACCCATGGACTATATCATATTCCTCTTGGCTCTTTCCATCTCTTCATACATTGCAGAAGAGTATGCACATCTCTCAGAACCATGTGGCAACAACCATCTCACACTACTTAGGCAATAAACACAAAGGATAGAATACTTTACTAAAATTAGGAATTAATAATTGAAATCTTTTGCATGTAGATGTATAACCCAGAGACAACTTAATTACGTAGTGTCTGCATATTTTCACCACCACTTTATTTAGGAACCTTTTACTAAAGTACTTTCAAGTATTGGAGCATTCCTTGCTTTTTGTATACAATTTATAAAGAAATGTGAGATTTTTCTTTAGATATGCACAAAGAGATCCCTATCTCTAAAGTTACAAACTTAAATCATATTTAAAACTCAGTAACTGAATAGTCCAACCTAGTCGGGAATGCGAGATAGCTACCATTGATACCATGCAAACAAATTGGATACAAAGAAAAAAATAATAAAATTACCTCTTTGTGTGAGTCAAATTGGCTGATTATTTCATAAGAACCACCAAACACTTCTTCTTGACTTCTTAATCCATGTTGTTTTCCATCAAAAATCTCATCTTTGATCTTTTTGGCTGGGCTATCTACACAATCATCCTAATAAATAATTTAATTATCATATTTAAAATGATTCAAATATAATAATCAGATTTATGCTGACAATGGTTAAAAATAATACAATTAGAAACAATAGATAAATATAGGTAATAGTGTTGTATCTTCTCTCACCTTTTTAAGATAAAAATTGCCACCAAGTCGATCTTCACAGAATTTGTGATTTATTTCTTTAATCTCTTCAGATGCATCCTGTAAAAGTTAAAAAGATACTTTCATACTTTATAATAAATCTTATAAATTTTTACAGGCTCATCATATTGATATTCAAGCAAGATGGACCAAAAAGGTGATACATTCCACTCAAGTTTAATTTGGTGAGCAATGGTTTAACGGTCTCTTGACATCGGGGATACATTCCCTGAGCCATTCGAATGCAAGCACAAATAACAAAATATCCCACTTCTCATTATTATTTTCAAAAGTGCCCATCTGGCACAAAAAAGAAGAAATTAAGTGAGGAATAGAAAAGAACCATCAAGGAACCAAGATCACGAAAATGACATAATTCGGAAGTGACACACATGTATTCAAGATAGTGTGTGCAACAGCAGAGATGACCTATAAAATAGCACAGAATGTACTCTTATTGATGAACATAACAATCCTCCCAGAAACATACGGAGCGAGATAGCCATATAAATATCCAGATATGCTTCAATTGCTGTAAAATGGACGACCATATTACAAGGCAATGCCAAAAGATGGAGCAGATCCTTTCTGAGTGCAGAAAACCGGTCATAACTGAAGAGACTGTAAGGAAACAGAAAATAAGTGTATTAACTGTGGAAGGTCACACAGAACTATGGCAATGGCGTGTCCCAAAGGCAAAGAAATTATCGAGAGAAAAGTAAATGAAGAAAAGGAACAGCAAGAGAAGAAAGAAATGTGCAACCTATAAGGGAAAAAACAAAAAAACCCACAAAAAAACTGGTTAAATAATAGGGAGAAGAGCTCATCCGGCGACTGCCGACTTGGGCATTAGTCGCTGTATTAAAAACCTGCCTAGAACTAGGCTACTGTAAAATCAGATTCAAAAACACAAAAAACAAACAAACCCACACTAAAAAATGTTAAAAAAGGAAAAAGGCAACCAGCAGGAAGCAAGCTCCTGCGTAGGGTGGAGTTCCCACCAGCGCAGGAACGTGTTACCTATAAGGAAAAAAACAGAAACAAAACCAAAAAAAACTCGTTAAATAATAGGAAGAAGGCCAGGCCTCCCCCCCCCCTAAAAGTCTAGAAGTCCACCAGTCAATGTGCCCGCACTCTTCCCGAGTACAAGGGACAGGTGGTAGCGACCCCGCCCATCCCGGTACCGGGACAGGTAACGTGGGCAAAGATCGCCCAGACTAAGACATTCAAAGAGAACGGGCGGAACAGTCTGGGGGACAACGCAGTATTCAAAGTGGGGCGCTGGGGAGCGCACCATCAAATAGCGGTGCGTCCCGCGAGTGTGCCCAATTCGAAGATGACAGAAAACAACCTGAAGCCTTCGCGGCATGGGGGTAGGTCTATGGGAACAGTCGCGGCGCAATCGCACGCAACTTTAAGTTCCCTTCGACCGTCTCCCATCTTCTTTGCCAAGCCCGAAGAGGTGCCCGTATTCCTGCCATGTAGTCGGTGTGAGGGACGGCGAAACGCTAGTCCGGTCGCAGAGTCCTCGCGGAATCTTTGGCGCCCTCATTCCCCGCAATTCCTACATGTCCAGGAACCCAGCAGAAGATAATCTCGACATCCGCCCGGCTCACCAAAACCGTGGCGTCACGGATATCGCGAACCAGGGGATGCGGGGATTCCAATGCCCCGAGAACACTCAGGGAGCTTTGTGAGTCACTATAGAGTTAAATCCGGTCTCGAACCGGGCACTTCGCGTAATCTCCCGTCCCGAGTGGTGTATTGCCACCAGCTCGGCAGTGAAGACAGACGCAGAGCCCCTCTGACTTGAATCAGAGGGGATGCAGCGTAAACCGTATACTGTGGCACGGTTCCAGCGTGACACGAGGTGTTCCAAAAAGGTTGAACGCAATAAAAACGGCGCTTACAAGCTTTGCGAGCAGAGTCGTGGCGACAAATAGCCAAATGTGGTACCCTCCAGGGTGGCGTCCTGGGCAGAACCAGGGGCGTCTCCGGGCTGAGAGCTATACCTAGCTCTCGAAGGAGTTTCCTGGACCTAAACACAAAGGGTTGGGAATGACTGGCGTCTCTCGGCGGCATAGACACCTTTGAAGTCAGCTGCGGATGCAGTGAGAGCTATTGGCGACTGAGGGAGGCGCCGGGATCACGCGTACCGGCGAATGATGAACTGTACACGGCGTAGAGCGAGTGACATCTCCCCAGCATCGACTAGTAAGCTCTCAATGGGAGAAGTGCAGAAGACCCGGTCGCCAGGCGAAGGCCGGTGTAGTGGATCGAGTCCACCTTTCGCAATACACGCTCAGCTGCGAATGCATTAAACTAGCATCCGTTGTCGAGCTTCGAACGAACAAAGGATCGATAAAACAGTAAGGCAGTAGCCCTATCAGCGCCCCAAGCGATGAACGTCACGGAACGGAGAATATCCATGGCTCGGGTACAAAAGACCCTAAGGCTGCGAATATGAGCCTCCCAGGTGAGGCGTCGTTCAAATACAAGACCAAGGAAACGGTGCGATTCAACCACTTCCAGGCGTACCCCATTAAGAAACAAGTCTGGATCTGGCTGGAGCCGTGGATGGAGGCAGAAGTTCACCAGCTTAGTCTTGGCCAAGGAAAACCGAAACCTGTGCACCTCGGCATAGTGAGAGACGCGGTTCAATGCCTGTTGGAGTCGACGCTCCAGAGTTGGCATCTGGGCTGCGCCAAAAGAGATCGAAAGGTCATCCACGTAGAATGTAGCAAGAACATCTTCCGGCAGCACCGAGATGATGCCGTTGATGCTCAGGGCAAAGAGTGTGACACTGAGGACACCCTTGCAGAACACTCTCTTCCTGCTCCATTGGCTCGGAGACTGTTATCCCCACCCGTACGCGGAATCGACGATCTCACAAAAATTCAGATATAAACATTGGGAGGCGTCCCCTAGCCCCCATCGTGTGGAGAGTCTCCATGATACCGTATCGCCATGCGGTATCAAAGGCCTTTGCCAGATCGAAAAACACCGTGTCGTAGTGCTGTCTACTAAGGAAGGCCTCGCAGAAGGCATTTTCCAGTCGGAGCAGAGCATCCGACCTGGACTGGAACTTGTGGAAGCCGCACTGTGCAGAAGACAGATGGCCTCCGATGTCCAGGAAAAAGGCTAGTATAACATTTACCAATTTCTCCATCAACTAACTTGCACACTCAAGAGGCTAGAGATATTGGGCGGAAACCGGCCGGAGTAGAGTGATCTCTCCCCAGTGTGCGAAAGGCGAGCACAGAATCGATTCGCCAGGAATCCGGGAGGAGATCCTCTACCCAGATCCTGTTGAACAAATCTAACAGAAAGGACATGCATCGCTCACCCAAGTGTCAAAGCATGGCGTACGGCACATCGTCCGGACCATGGGCGGTGTCCGCGCATGAAGCAAGAGCTGAAATGGTTCTCTGCCTCTGGAGGTAAATTCAGTTGGCGGCCTTCCGCGACATCACAACCTGCATTGAATGCTGGCGGAGCAGCATCCCGGCTAGAGAATGCAAAGAAAGCGGTCGCGAAGGATTCCGCCAGGGACGCGGGGTCTAAGATTACGGTCCAATACTCCTAGATATGGATAACGGGAGGGGGTGTCCTGCGAGAACTTGCGTGAATCATTTTGACTCGCTTCCACACCTCTGACAGAGGGATCTTCCCGTTAAGTGAAGACACGTATACCCGCCAAGAAGAGCGGCAGGAGAGCTTCGAAATATACCGGAACCTAGCCCTAATCTGACGAAATTCACCGACAGTGAAATCGTTCTTGCAGCGCTTGTAGGCATACGCTTCTGATCAGCGTGCAAAGCGGCCAGACGTTCTGGGAATAGTAGTCAGGCCAGCGGCGATGAGGTTGCCGGAGAAGAACTTAACGGCCTTATCTACCGACCTAAACTCCTCGAATGAGATAGAGAATTCAATTATTTCCTGAAATGCAAGTCACCGCGCCCGTGACAAGCACCACCGAGGTGGGCTCTCCGGCGGTAGTTGCCTTGAAAATGATATTTGAATGGGAAAGTGCATCCGAAGAGCACAAAGATCGATCAAGGCAAGAAAATGAAGCGGTTCTCGGGCAGTGATGCGTAAACGCATCCACATTTAGGACACTTATCTCAAGCTCTTCGATCAGATCGGCAAGGACTTGGGCTCTGGAATTTATTGAGTAATCTCCCCAGAGAGGATGTCTGCTGCTCAGATCTCCAAGCAAGAGAAAGGGCCTAGGCAACTTTACGAATCGTCGAAAGCCCCCCGCGTCGAAGTCAGCTGACGGTGGAATGTATGCAGAAATAATAGTATACCTCCTATACAGGTCAAGCTGCACAGCCACTACCTGAAAGGAGGTATCTAAAGTGAAAATAAGAACAGACATGATGCCGGGTGTAAACCCTGAATCCCCTAGCCCAGCCCCCATCTTGTGGTGGTAGGGTCGCAAAACCCTTATAGCCAGGGAGGGCGGGCAGGGGGCACGCGCCTAGGATGGTCTCCTGCAGAAAAATAGCTAACGGGAAACGGGACGAGACGAGCCTCCGCAGCTCCTCCCAGTTGGCCCGGAGTCCACGGCAATTCCATTGAAGGAATATGCCCTCCATGCCTAGCTCGGAAGATACGCGGGGGCCCTCTTCGAACAGAAGACCCTTAAGGAAATGGCCGTACGCTTCCCGGAGGCAGAACCCCTGGCGCTGTTGGCCGAACAATGCGCTGTCGCCTTCGAGGACTTATTGGGGGAGCTTGGGTTTGCCATGCAAGTCTTTTCTTCCCTCCGCCTCGAAACCTTAGGCGGGCGTTGCGGCTTCGTTGGCGGGGGGCCCTCTTTCCGAGGATCCAGGACTAGGCATTGGCGAAGGAGCCGAAGCTCCTTTGTTGCTGTCCTCCTTCCCGGGGACAGCTTTAGGCACCCCGGAAGACGTCCTTGCGACCAACTTCAGGGGTGTTGCCTCCTGTGAGTCTAACCGTTTCGCCTTACGGGAAACAGTCACGCTGGGGGAAGGGGGGGGGGGAAGCCCTGGTTTTAGCCAGGGCTGGGTGTGAACCCTTTGTGCCACCAGCTCTACCAGGGGAGCGCCCGGGTTGAGTAGAACCCGCAGAAGGGTTCCGAATGGGCGCGCAAACAACCGTACTCGTTGGCCTGGATGGGCAAGGAGCAGAGAGTGTCTTTCTAACCATCGAGGCGTAAGACGTCTCTGGCAGAGCCGGGCGCGCCAGGACCAAGTCCTTAGCCTCGCGGAATGAGAGTCGATCCTGGGCTTGAACGGCCAGGATTTGTTTCTCAAGGAGATATCCACGACATTGCTTCGAAGAAGCGGGGTCCGGCTCTCAAGATTTGACACACTTGGCCACACACGATTTGGACTTGTCGTGTGCGGCCTTGGAGCAATTTACACATAATTCGGGTGACCCCGACTCTGTACGTCTACATGAGCAATTCGTATGGCCGAAGCAGACAGTAATAGCACCTCCGCGGCAGTGGCACGATTGCCTTCACGCGGTAGCGGTGAACCCTTTGTGCCGCCAACTTTAGCAGTGACATTCTTTCTGAATGTCCCAGGACGAGGTGGTGGATACCTGAGGGAGGCGCCGGGCTCACGTGTACAGGCGAGTGATGCACTGCACGCGGCGCAGAGCAAGAGGACACTAACCAGCATCGACCAACAGGCTTTCAATGGAGGAAGTGCGGAAGGTAACGGTCGTAAGGCGAAGGCCGGTGTGGTGGATCGAATCCACCTTCCGCAATAAACGCTCGGCTGCGGATGCATAAAACTCGCATCCGTAGTCGAGCTTCGAGGGAACAAAGGATCGATAAAAAAGTAAGTCAGTAGCCCTATCAGCGCCCCAAGCGCTGAACGTCACGGAACGGAGAATGTCCATGGCGCGGGTACAACAGCCCCTAAGGCTGCGAATATGAGCCTCCCAGGTGAGGCGTAAGTCGAATACGAGATCAAGGAAACGGTGCGACTCAACCACATCAGGCGCACCCCATTAAGAAACAAGTCTGGGTCGGGGTGAAGCCGTGGATGGCGGCAAAAGTGCACCACCTTAGTCTTGGCCAAAGAAAACCGAAACCTGTGCGCTTCGGCATAGCGAGAGACGTGGTTCAATGCCTGTTGGAGTCGACGCTCCAGAGATGGCCTAGCGACCATCTTCAGGGGTGTAGCCTCCTGTGAGTCTAACGACTCGGTGGAGGCGCGTGGCCGTCTTTGTCATGGTCAGGAGCTCCGTACCCGGGGGGGGCAGAGGGGCCGAATGTGCCGATCTTGGCTTAGTCGCTTGCCAGAGTGGCAGCGGACCCATCCGGCCCCGTAGCTCGCGCGGATGGAGAGGAGCCCCGAGTCTTTTTAGTCTTTCTTGTCTTCTTTTTCTTTTAGGGAGAGGAGGGCGGGGAATGAACCCGCTTCTCACCTCCGCCGGTAGAAGCCCCTAGGCCAGATGGACCGGCCTTAGCCAGGTCCTTCTTCGAAATGGAGAAGGTCCTGGTCGTCGCAGGGGCACCATCCGGAGGAGATCCCTTCCCTCCTTGTACTGCATCAGAATGCCCAGCCGTTTGAGGAGGACCTTGCATAGGGGCGGATTCAGGTTCGGTATTTGGCGCCGAGCTCGGATTCCCCCCCATGGAAGACCCTACCGTCTGAGGCTGGGTTTCCTCAAGGACCATGCCTATCACAGGAGGGGCCTCCAGTTGGCCATCCCCTCCCAGGACATCGCAGGTCCCCTTGGCAGTGTCGCCAGTCTTGTGTGGGGAGGCACAGGCCTTGACCCCGGCAAGGTTTAAAATTCTTGCCAGCAGGTCTTTTGAGGGAAGCGACCGAAGGGGCGGTCGGCAATAAGCTGCCTGCTGGCTTTCTTGGCAGTCCCCTTGGAAAGAAAAGAGGGGACTGCCGCTTGAAAAGGAAAGGTGCCCGAAAGCACCTCCAGAGAAGGGGGTGAGGAGGAGTCCCCTGCACCCATAGGCGAAGGAGAGGAGTAAGCCTCCTCTCCGGTTAGAGAAATATGGAGGGTCCTCTGCGCAAGCACAAGAGGGGGATGGACCTCCATTTTTTTGCTAGAGCTGCCCGAGGGCGGCTCCGTCGATGTACAAGGGGGAATGGGGAGAGATTTGGGTTTTTTATTATTTTCATCTATGGGCATGGTGACCCTATTTGTGCCACGGGACGCAATAGCTCATCACCTCTTGCAGTTGCCCGCACTGCAAGAGGTGCTTACAGGCCTGGCAGAGCCAGGCACCGCCATTTGGGACCACCCCTCCCGCCTGGTGGCCTGGCAGTCCATCGGCATGGCGGCTCCACCTTGAATGCGGCGTAAAAGGAAAGATTGTGAAGAGGAGAGGAAAAGGGATGTGAGGAAGGTATGGGTGGGGATGAAGCAGGTTGTTAAAAACCCCTATCCCGAACCAGAGCTCAGGGGTTAGGGAACATTGTCCCCTCCCCCCTCAGCCCCGATCTGGGACGGTTGGCTTGAGAAGCTCAGCATCTACCCTGTGAAATTAGAGGCTGACCAGAGAAAGTTGTGGGAGAGGTTGTATAAAAGGGAGGAAACAAGTGTTTTGAAGGAAGGAGAAGAGGCTAAGCTGGGGTCGGACGGGGTGCTGAGTCCCGTCAGCACGGCGGCCAGGATGGCAAATCGCCGCGCCCCTTACGGGGTAAGCTAGGGGTGGATGGGGAGCTGAGTTGCATAAGCAAAGTATCCAGAGAAATATATTGTCATGGCTATTACAAGGGTTTCTTCCAGGGTTAGCTAAAAAACCCAAATTTTGAAAAAGCCCAATAAAACCAGGGTTTTATTCTGTTTTAGTTCAAATCTTGGGTTTTTTCAAAAAAACAAAAGCTACAAGCATTAGAATAACATGGAAAAAGAATAGCAATCTCTATTTTTATATAATATTAATAATGAATCGAGAATTATGGGTACCCATGATAGCTATAACTTGTAGAAGGAGAGATGAATTATGATTAAGTATCAGAGAAATAATCTTAATTTGATATATAATTGTTGAAATTATAAACAAATATGAATTTTGAATAAAATAATGATAAGTAGCATTTATTTCTCAAAAAAAAAAAACAGGTTTTATTTGAAAAATCCCCCCAAACATGGTAATAAAACCGGGTCTTTTAGGGCCGAGGTTTTTGATTTGCCAACCCTATTTTCTCCTCCAGTCTTGAATAGTAATAAGGGGTTTTGCCCCGAGCTACACCATGTATCTTCTTGCAGCTTCATCTTGTCTCATCAAAGAGTTCAAGTCAACCCAGTCATGGAGTCTTCTCTATTTTCAGTCAGGCCACGAGGATATACAGTTACCCTGGATACCATGTGTAACAGTATAAACAGTAAACCCTCCCCCCCCCCCCAACAGGGACCCAAACCAGTAGGGTGTGTTGGTCCTCCAAGTTTCAGTTGCAGTAGAGAAAAGGTTAAACAGACAGTAAAAAAAAAGGCACTGAGAAAGAGCAAGAGGAAGCTCAACAGGTTCAAGTAAACCCAGTGAATGGATCCTGCACTATTTGCACTTAGGCTGGCACAACAAACAGCTCCTCTACATACCAAGTGCACCAAGCTACACAGGGTACCTCCTTGAGTGGTCCACATCAACATTTCAAAGTCTCACACCATCAGAAAATAAAAAAGAGGCACCAATAAAACTAAATTGGATATTATTCCTGCAAGTTGTCCTTGTTTATAAATTATTTGCATAATTTAATGCAATTGGTGGTCAATTGATGGCAGAAAATGAGCAATACTTAAGAGTAAACCTCATTTCATAGTAAAGATAACTAAACTCATAAACCAAGGAATGAATAATCAGCATTATTTAATTACACAAAATACCTGAAAGATGTCAATTAACTCACCTTTTTATTATCCTTCATTTCATCTTTAAATAAATTCTTTTCATTATTCATGTTGTTTCAAGAGTTCTATCTGAATGTTTTATAGAGTGATTAAAGTTTCTGGTGGATAAACTTCTTCTTCATATACCAAACTCTTCAGAAGCTTCAATATATTATATTAACTTAGCTGTTTTCTAAAATAAAGTTGGGGAGAGAGAGAAAAATGAGTCAGATACAATGATCAAGGAGTGCAGTGACCCATCGGAGACACTCAAAATAATGTCTAACTGACCAAGGCCCTTATGGCCTAATGATGGGACAGGCCACTTCCAATTAGAGTAAAGTTAAGCATCATTAAGCATAGTTATTTTCTATATGGAGTCTCAATTCAGGTGAACTCAGTAGCTGCAATAAACTAATGTGACCCGATGATGAGTTCAATGTAAGAACTAAATGGTTTCTGTGAGAGAGTGTTTAAGTTTAAGATAAAATTCTCTCAAACTAAAAGAGTAATGTAATTAGTACCTATTATACTTAGCCACTTGCCTCAGGATATTTTTGGCTAGATTAATAATTTAAAAGATACCAATGACTTGCCAGTTTAAGGTCAAATGTCAGGTTATGTAGTCTGAGTGAGAGTAGAGTAGTATAGATACACAATAATAAGTTCTCCTGGTATGGGTGAGTTATCTCTATACCAATGCTCATAGTCTTATAAATAGGAAGGATGAGTTATTTAGTTATATTGTTGATCAAGATCTAGATATTGTATATGTAAAAGAATCATGGGTAATTAAATTGAAACATTTTGAAGTTGAACTAAGGAAAATTTCTGAGAAGAAAAGGGCATACCAGATATTACAAAGAGAAAGTACTTTTGACAATTTAAATCATTATAGATTGACCAGAATTGAGCTAATTATGATTATTAAGTGTGAGTAAAAGGGCAGGGCAGTGGGGATGGGTAGGTGGAGCTCGTAGCCAAGACAGGATACAAGCGTGGTTTCTAACTATGAACAATCTCTACCTGAGCATAATGATTCTAAAAGACTTCATAGTTACTTGAGGAATAAAGAGACTGACAAGCCTGCTGTGGTGCCTTTGATTATTGATGGTTCCTGGGTGCATGACAGCAGTTCAGTGGCCAACCATTTGGCTGACTATTTTTCATTAGATTTTGTGAGGGAAGTTCCCTTAAATCCTTTTTCTCACCAGTATTCTATTTCTAAGCTAACCTTTGATGATCTTACGTTATTGATGAGCTAAATGCTTTAAAAAATGTTAAAAAATTCCCCAAACTCTGGCCCTGACAATATTCCTTCAATTGTTTTGAAAAACTGCTACAGTTCTCTGTTATCCCTTGTTTCTTCTGTATAGTAAAATTCTTTCTTCAATGACTGTTCCTTCTCTCTGAAAGGTTGCTCTTGTGTTCCCTTTATTCAAGAGCGGTATTCATTCCAATCCATCCAACTATAAGCCTATTATTATGAATTCTAATTGTAGTAATAGTAAAGCTTTTGATGTTGCTAATAATAGATTTCTCATCATCAAACTTTCTCAAATCATTATTTGTAACCCACTGTTTGGATGGTTCAGTGATTATTTAGCTGACAGAAGTTTGAAGGTAGTAGTTCAGGGATTTTCTAGCAAATCAGTAGATGTTACTAGTAGGGTCCTGTATTTTCCTAATCTTTCTTAATTATATTTGTGCCAGTCTGATCAGCAAATTTATCTTGTTTGCTGATGATTTGAAATTCTATTTAGCTCTCCCTCACCTTTCAGCCAATTATTTATCCTCCATCCTCTCTCCATCACTGAACCACCCATCTACCTCTTCTCAGGACCAGACTAATTCATTCTATCCCTTAATTCACAACTCTGTCTCCTCCAGGCCTCAAATTCAGAGATGCCCTGCACATCCATCTCACCATTCTCATCTCAGTACGCTTGAGCCTCTGGATGTCCTCTTCCTTCACAGACAAGTTTCACTGCTGTACAACATTGCACTTCATATGCACACAGTGTACAGACGTCCCTTAGCTCAGAGGGAAAACCACCCAGCACCAAGAGAGGAAGCAGCTCTCTCAGGATTTTCAAACCATTTCCAACCCTTGCCATGAAACTCGCCCCACCACCTCTCCCTGCACTGATCATATCTCCCAAATAGCAGAACTCCTCTACGCATTTAAGTGACACACCATCATATACTATCTTCTCCTGTTTCCTCTCATCCACTTGCTCTCCTCTACACACAGTGCACTGAAACTCTTCATCATTCTGCAGCCTACCCTTGATACCACTACATCTTTTATGCCACATAAACCCTCAATAATGTCATTACCACAACCCACTCTTGAAATCATCATCTTTTTTTATCCAAATTCACTCACAGCACCATGGAATTCATCCCTTTCCTCCACAACCTGAACTTTTCAAGTGGTCTCCTCTCATCCTCGGCAATCAGCAATAAGTCATCAGCGTACAACTTGAATAACAACCCTGTTCTAAACTTCTGTGTCAGCACTTTCAAGACCATTTCAAAGAGCAAGGGACTCAAAACGGATCCCTGATGAACACCAACCTTCACAGGGAAGAAATCACTCAATTCTCCAGTTACCTTCACCTGGGTTGTTGAATCTTCATACATAGCCATGACTACCCTGACCAACTACTCCTTGATTCCACCTTACCACAGCTCTTGGTACCCTATTTAAAACCTTTTCCAGGTCAACAAAAATATAATACAATGCTCTTTTTCAATGATGTACTTCTCCTGAAGCTGTATAACTATAGCATCCATGTTATCTTTTTCAGGCATGAACCCAAACTGCATGTTGTCAAAGTTTATCTTATCCCTAATATTTCTTCTAGAACATGCTCCATAACTTTCATAATATGATTAAGGAGCTTTATACCTACCCCTTTCTAGCGCATCAATCAGTCTTCTGATTCAGCACATTCATATATGACAGCATTTATAAGGTCCATGATCAACCGCACACAAATATCTACATAGGCTTTCAACATCTCAGCATTTATCTCAGAAACACCCACTACCTTACCTTCTGGCATGTGAATGATGGCTCTGCTCACCATTTTGTCCTCAATTGATGGCCACAGTCCAGCCACAAGTTCTGTGGAATCCACAAGTCTCCTGTCCCTTCAAATTCTACATTTAATAAATGATTATAGTGATCCCTCTAAGCCTTTTTTTTTATATTGTCCTGCCCAACCACAACTTTGCCATTATTTTTAAAGCACTGTTCACCCACTATAGCACTATTTTACTTTTTCCTCTGCCTAACCAGTTCAACAGACACTTTTCCTGCCATCAGCATCATTGAGGCTCTTAGTAAGAGGTTTTTGGGCCTCAGACTTAGCCCTATACACTTACTGACTTGCCCTACTTTTCACTGCCAAGTATGCTTCCATACTCCCACCCTCTTCCATGCCATAAACAATCTTCTTTTCTCCTTCACTGCAGCCTCAACTTCCTCATTCCACCACCAAGACACCTTGTGTCTAGGTGGACCTCTTGACTATCCACAAACCTGTTCAGTGGTGTTTAGAAGGTTATCTCTCAGTCTCCCATACTGCTCATTCACACTTCCATCAGTCACTTTATACTCCATTGTTAGTGTACCGAATTCTTCAGAAAAAGCCTGCCTCACTTCCTGATTTTAAAGCTTCCACACCTTCCTCCCAGGCACAAACACCCTCCTGCTGGCCCTTAAATCTCTCTAACCAAAGGTGACAAACCAGTAACTTAAGTTGCTGTACACTCTTCACTGGGTATCACTAACATCTTGCACAAATTTCCTCTCTCTTCTTCTAACCATAAAATAGTCTATCTGTCTACTGCTGTCCCCAGATGTATATGTGACTAGTTTGCTTCTCTCTTTTCTGTACAGGGTGTTACAAATGACCATGTCCTTTGCTTCCCTAATTTCCAGAATTCATTCACCTTCCAGATTCCTAATGCCAAATCCACAACCTTTATGCATTCCTTCATACCCCAGTGCCTCTGCCCCCACATGTTCATTCAGGTCTCCTACCAGGAACACCATATCACTCTGCCATGCCACCAACAACTCTGATCAAGTCATCCCAAAACCCATCCTTGACTGCCATATCCAAGCCTACTTGGGGTGCATAACAATGATACAACAGATATATGACTACTTTATCGAAATTCAACTTTGATACAAATATCCTGTCATTAATTATATTCACACACATAATATGCTCTTGAATAGAATTAATGACAACATATTGGTGTTAGGCAATAATCCTATCCCATCTAAATCCTCCTTTAAGGATCTTGGTATTTTGGTAGATACAAATCTCCATTTCTATTCATGTTAGAGAGGTCTTTGTTAAAGCAAATGGTGTTGTCAATAATATCCTCTGAGGTACCATTTGTAGATCAAGTCAATTTATGTGTCAGGGGTTTGTTGCACATATTCTTCCAATTATTGACTTTGGTTGTGTGGAATACTGGTTATATTGGTGATTTGCATCTAGTTGAATCAGTTCAGAGAAACTGAAATAAAAAGGTTTGGCCTTAATAATCTCCTGTATGCTGTAAGATTATCAAGATTGGGTTTAATCTAAATCAAAGGCGGTCTCATTTGAGCAGACTTGATAGCAGGTTGATATCATGTCTAGATGCGGTGACGATGCTTGTATACAGTAATCTAAATGTGGCCTGACATACGAGTTATAGAGTTTAAGGATAACCTCTTTACTCTTGTAGTTAGCATAAGAGCATAAGAAAGTGACTCCACAACAGACCACTAGGGTCCAACAAGCAATGACATTCATCTCAAACCAAACCCCCACTATAAATTCAGATCCTCATCATTGTCTGCATTAACACATACACTTATATACACTATTGTACATTGGAAAATATGTTCGGCTGTAGAAAGAATTAATTTCAGGCTTGCGTGCCCGAATGTGTAAATAGTGGAGTTCTCCAGTCTTTACCAATTTAGTAATATTGCATGCTTATTATACCCTCTGGAAAAAGTTCTCTTGCTTTATACAAGATTTAATCTATTAACTCTGCTTCAAGGAGCATTGTATTAAGTTACAAATATATATATACATATATATATATACATATATATATATATATATACATACACATATACACATAAAATAATTCTTATTATACTATATTTAAATTATCCATATAGATGTCTAACCTATTTTTAAAGTCTTTTGTGCTATTACTATTTACAATATCATATGGCAAACTATTCCAAAAATTGACAACTCTATTACTGAAGTAGTTCTTACAAAGGTTCAAATGGCACTGCTTTTTCTTTATTTTCTTATTATGACCTCTTGTTCTAGAGTTATTATCCAATTCCAAAAACTCCTCTTATCCACTTTCTCATAAATCATATAATAACTTGAAAACATGAATCATGTCTCCCCTAGGAAATTTACGCCTAACTTAAAACATATTAAGTTCCTTCTATCTATTTTCATAACTTTTATTAGTCAAACTAGGAATTAATCTGGTCGCCCTTCGTTGAACATCAAGTAAAGCCACATCCTCTACATAATGCTAGGTCCAGGCCTGAGCACAATACTTTATGTGTGGTCGAAGATAAGAATTGTAAAGTCTTGAAATTATCTCTACTATTATATGAAAAATTCCTATTTATTACTCCCAACATTTTATTTACTTTATTTCTCGCATCAAGATACTGTGGTGAAATTTAATATCATTTATAATAGTCACTCCCAAATCTTTTTCTTTCTCAGTCACATTGAGCCAGTTACCATTCATTAAATGGACAAAATTTTCATTATTAAACCCTAAATGCATAACCTTACATTTATTAGTATTAAAATCCATTTTCCATCTATCTGCCCAGCTAAGTAATATATCCAAATCATTTTGAAGCAAAGTGAAATAAAAAATACTGGAAATTGATACTGCTATCTTAGTATCATCAGCAAACTTCCAGATTTTATTTCTTAAACCACATTCCAAATCCCTTACATAAATAATAAACAAAAGTGGGCCAAGAACTGAGCCTTGGGGGACCCCACTTACAACATTTTTCCATGAATATTTCCTACCATTGAGCATAACTCTGCTTTCTGAAACTGAGCCAATTTGAGATCCAATTTCGGAAATAATTACAGACTCCAAAACTTTTGAGTTTACTAATTAATCTTCTATGTGGAACTTTATCAAATGCCTTGCTAATATCCAGAAATATAACATCAACATCATCTCCTTTGTCCAAACATTCAGTAACAAATTCCAAAAAACTCAATAAATTTGTTAAACATGACTTTTTCCTTCTGAATCCATGTTGGGATTTATTTAGCAGATTAAATTGAGCAGCATGATTCTCAATTTGGCCCTTAATCCCTATTTCTAATATTTTACAAATCAAACTTGTTAAACTTACAGGACGATAATTACATACATCTTCCTTACTACCATTCTTAAATATTGGGACAATATAGCTAATTTCCAATCCAGAGGAATTTCATTGTACATAAGAAATCTATTATAAATCATACTCAATGGCAGGGATATTAAATCACTTATCTTATGTAATAATCTTGATGGCATTTCATCAGGACCAGCGGCTTTATTTATTTTAACCTGCTTAATAATTCTCTTAACTTCTTCAGGAGTAATATTTATACTTTCATTCATTATATGGTTTGGGACACAATTTATACTGGGATCGATAGCTCCTTCTTGAACAAACACTGAACTAAAATATGAACTTAACTCTTCCACAGTCTCTTCATCATTTTCTATGGATACTCCATTGAACTTGAGAGGCCCTACTTGATCTTGCTTTTTATTGAATTTCTAAAATGAAATTTTTTTTTTTGAGGGGGGGGGCCTTGTTACATGTTCTTGCCAGATTAATCTCAGCCTGTCATTTCTTATTTCTAATTAGTTTTTTAAGATTACTTCTCATATTTTGTTAGTGATTAATGTTTTCCTCATTACATAATACTTTGCATTTGTGATCGTCGTTTTACTTTTTTTTTAATCATACTACTGACTTCTGTTATACCAAGGTGGTTTCATACTCTTCAAATTTCTAATAGCTTTTAAAAGAATATAATCTTTTTGAATAGACTTGATGATTGTTACGAAAATAGTCTACATCTCTATTACGGTCTTATCTTTAAAAAGGGTAATTCAATTTATGCCTTTTAACTTTTCTCTAATTAAATTATAATAGCTTTATTATAGTTAAATGTTTTGACATCATTTTCTACTAATTGTTCTTCAAAAATTAAAGAGAATAGAATGATACTGTGGTCACTCTCTCCCAAGGATTCACCAACATTTACAGACAAAGGGTATCTAGAAAAAAACAAATCTAATATGTTGTTTTCACAAGTTGGTGCATAAACATTCTGACAAATAAAATTATCTAGAAAGAAATCTAGAAATAACGAACTAATTTTATCCTGTGCCCCTATGTTGTCCCAATTTATATTTGGTAAATTAAAATCCCCTAATATAATAATGTCTTGATACTTTTTAAAGCCTAAATTTATTTCATGGCAAATGTTAAGATCACTTTCAAGGCCATTATTTGGAGGACTATAAAAAAATACCAATTAGTTTATTTTTGCTTTTTGCATCAATAGTCTTAACCCAGATTGATTCAACCTTATTAATGTCAGTCTGGAGACTACTTTAGAGTGAATTTTTTGCATATACCAATAAACCTCCACCCATTTTATTCTCTCTTTCATATGACTATAAATTGTAAACATCTATTGAATATTCTGAGATATCATTAAAAATACATTTACTTATCCATGTCTCAGTAATACAAACTATGTCTAAACATTCCTCCACTCCAAAAATCTAACTATGAAGTTCATCTTTCTTATTTCTAAGACTTCTGGCATTGGTATAGAAAAATTTCCTTTGAAGTTGACTCTCTGTTTTGAACCTTATTTTTAATAGATTTAATTTGCTTTCCCGCATAACATTTACCATTTACAACAATATTTTGAGTAACAGACTTTTCAATTTCATATTTATCTGGACCTAGTCAATTTTTACCTAATATTTTTATTTCAATTTTAAGACTATTTGCTAAAATCTTTTTACCATGTGTATTTAAGTGCATACCATTAGAATTAAAGAGCAGCTTATTATCATAAAAGGTATCCCATAAAACTATGAAATTAAACCTAACCTTACTACATTCCTCTTTAAGGCAAGTATTTTTTACTTGGTAGGTGATTTGATAAGTCCCTCACTTGAGAATCACCTATAATGTTTGAGGTACAAGGCTTAGGCTTATTGGCTTTTGTTTTATTATTAGTCATTTTATCATTAATGATGAACAAATTAGTAATGAATTGATCGGTATCATCAAGTTAATCCGTTCCTATCCTTTCAGCATTTTTATCCAGCTCTGAGCTAGGCTCGTCAGTTTTAATTTCATTATTAGTCTTAATTTTATCTTTTAACTCAACATCCAAAGGGTTAAATTTATTTGTTATATTTATTAAATTTAAAAGTTTTCCTGGGCTTTATCCAATTACTCTCTGCCCTAGGCCTATATTCTATAATTTCTATTGAATGGACAGAATCAGACTGGGAATGGTCAGGCTCAATTCTAGTCTCCAGTTTCTTTTTCAGGTTCTCAATTTCATCACACAAAGTTTCAAATTTGTTCTTTACCATTACATGATTTATATTCATATACTGCATTAATTCACTAGCATAGGACAATGTTCATTTTGTTTTGTTTTCCATTTACTTTGTGGGTTTTTCAAATCAATCTCCACATATAATTCTCCACATATAAAATTCATTATTTTCTACCTGCAAAATTTCTACTACTTTACTGAGCTTAGAATTTTCATCTATATTTCCTATCCTTTGTTCAAACATTAATAAGGAAAGAATCATCTCTTGCAATGTTTCACATTGTTGTGTTAGCCTCTTGACTTCCTTTGTTCAAACTTTAGTGAGGAGAGAATCATCTCTTGCAAAGTTTCACATTGTTGTGTTAGCCTCTTGACTTCCATATTTTGCATGCGTCAACTGTTATTCTACTTTCATAACCACAATCAGTACAACCAATATATACATTATCTACAGAAAGAATATCATCACTTACAACAGTCTTTACGTTTTCTATCCTTAAGTACCAAAAAAGTAAGGTTGTAAAATCTAGACTAACCCCAATCGACCCAACCTGCTTCCTACACTAATCCGGACATGAGAAACCGAAGGAAAATGAAACGGATTGTATATACAGTCCTTTACTAACAAAAGAGATGTACAATGATATTCACAATGGAGAGGGGTGATATATTAGAGATCTCTTGACTATTTACACACAAAAAATATAGCTAAATTTCCTTTATATACGCACTCAGAAAAAATAAACAAATACTATTAATCGATCCTAAGAAACATTCTAAAAAAAATCAAACAACCAAAAAAATCCGGACTACAACAGTCAATATATAGTTAACAAAAAAAGAAGCCCTCACGTGGTACAACAAAAATCTTGGTATTCAAAACTAGCGCCTCCGAGCTTGGACTAAGATAACTGACTTTGTTACAGTTGTGTGGCTATTTTAAGCCCTCCTTCATTAAAGCCAAACTATTTTACACTCAACCAAGTAAGACAGAACAGGGCCTAGAACCTTTGTCATATACTAATGGCTTTTGGTATTTAACAATACTAAATAGTTAGCTTTTTTTTTAATATAAAGATTAGGAACTAAGTCCTTTCCAGAATAAGGCGCTTCGTTAAATTTACTTAGGGCAAAGTAATATCTTGTTTGCTATATAAAGATATATTAAACTAAGTCCTTTCCAGAATATGGCACCTGGAATGAAAAAAAACATGGTAATCATTTTTTTATAAATAGAATAAACAAAAAACAAAAACCCATTCACACACACGCATTCTTACAGAAGGGGGGAAGAGTGTATTGGGAAAAAGGGTGGGAGAATGGCCCTTTATACACACACTCACATTCGCTTCACCACAAGGTAAGATAAATTAAAGGTCTTAGACTACTAAGGTGGTTATAAGAAGATAACCAGGTAGATCAAAACTCACTAAGGCATCTAACGATTTATCACACACAGATACCCTCTCCCTCCCTCTGTAAAAATGTATGTGTGAATGGGAATGTTTTTTTTTATATATACATATATAATATATTTATATCTGGATTTCGTTTTGTCTAAAATGTTTTTTTCTCTTCCTTAGCTAATTATTTGTTTGTTATTTTGCGCCACCACTCTATTAAAATTTCAATAGATAATTATTACTGCCTTTTTTAAAGAGTGGCTGGGATCAAAAGTTTACAGTAACTTAATCAAATCTATTGTAAGTACTGCTGTGACAGAAATAGCTTCTTTTTTATAGCCTTAAAAGTGTGACTGGATCACATTATTATACCGAGCTTGGGGTCACCAGCCTTTTGGGGGTAAGACCTAGGCAAAATTATGAACACTCGAGTGGCAGCCGGCAGGACTTTTCCCCAGGGGTAGCACGCAAGGCCTTTTCTTTTGTTGTTTACATCCATTGTGTTCATTGGGCCTCTTTTGTATCATTGTTTGTATGTATATAATATATTATTTGGTGATAGGATTGACTTTTTTATACGTATATCTATACTCGAGATCTCAAATATAATTACCCCATATTTTTTTAAATATTATTGTAATCCATTTCATTTCTCCCTAATTTCTCATGTCTGACTTAGTGCAGGAAGTGGGTTGAATAGAATGGGGTTAGAACGTAGATTCATGGCCCACTAAATTTGGCACGCAAATAGGGATGTAAGATCTTGAAACCGGGAGCACAAAATTAGAATGACAAATAGTTGGGTTGGTTTTTCACCTTTTTCTATCATTTTTACTAATCTGGGAACATGGCTTCTGTGGAGAAGGGCCTCCATGATGAAATTGTGAGCCTGAGGCTAGAGCTGAGGCAGAAAGAGGAGGAATGTACAATGTTGAGGAGCGGGATTGAGGAGTGATATGATGAGTATGGATGAGAAGATGGACAGGATGAAGAAAGAAATGGATGAAAGACAAAGGCAAGTCGCCCAAAGAATGTAGGACCTATATGACATGATCAAGGGGTCAAGACTGGCCCAAGGACCCTCGGCCCTGACCTCTGCTCTGACTGAAGGGGATAAGATGAATGAGATGAGTAGAAGTGTATGGGAGTATAGGAAAGATACAGTGAGTGATAGGAAGAACAGACAATGGAAGAGAGTGGAATGCAAGAGAGGAAGGAAGACTAGGTCAAAGGGAAGGATCAGAAGGTGAGAGGGAAGAGTGTGGACTCGGATGAAGGAGAGAGTGATGGTAGGGTTGGCATGTGTGAGAGTGAAGTGAATATGGGGAAAGGTATTTTGATAAGGGAAGTGCCAAAGGTTGATAGGTTTAGGTTGCATGGTGAAAAGGGTGTGGATGAATTCTTCGGGGACTTTGAGCAGTGTTGTAAGCTCAAGTACTGGGAGAATAAAGGATATTGGGTGACTGTATTGGGAGAGTTGTAGGAGACTGCTTGGAAGGAAAGGTGCTAGACTTTTTCTGTATGATCACGAGTGTAGGTGAGCCAAGGTATGAGGTGGTGAAGAAGCGATTGATTGGGCAAGTGAAACGAATGAAATAGGGTGTGAAGTATAAAAATGTGAATGAATATGAGAAGGCTCACATGGGAAAAAGTGAAAGTGTGAATATATATATATGCGCATATGACTAAAGACTATGGCGAGGAAGAGGTATGGTGATGATGGTGTGATTGAATGTAAGCAATTGATGAGAAAGTTCCTTGATATGGTCCAGCAAAAGATAAGTAAATGGCTGAATGGGAAGAGAAAGGAGAGGATGAGACTGACAGGTGAACAGTTGTTGTAGGAGCATGTGTTGGAGCTTCTGGAAGATGGGCGATTTGATGAAGTGATTTGGATGTTGGTGGTAAAAAGCCCAGGAGCTTTCCTCCAGCCCAGCCATTTGTCAGTTATCAGGATGCCCTGATGGCTGCGCCAGTTGGGGTGATGTCGAGCTTCCTGGGCCGGCAGACTGGATGGGCAAATGGAAGGGGACGGATGAGTGGTAAGTACGTGAATGTGTATATGAGGGAGCAACCAAGCTATGTCCCAGCAAATGAGAGACTGAATGGTGTGAGAAAGATCGTGGGATGTCGTAGGTGTGGAAGGAAGGGGCATATGTTGGCGGAATGTAAGTGGACGCCTGGTGCATGTTTTGGGTGTTATAACAAGGAGCATATGATAAAGAATTGCCAGGAAAGTGTTTTGAATGTAAAGAAACAGGCCAGTTGAAGAGAGAGTGTCTGAAGTTGAATGGTGGAGTGTGCTGGATTAAGTATTAGGTATGCTTGTGGTAATTGCCGAAAGGCTGGTCATTATGCGAGGATGTGACATGATCAGAGGAATGTATGTAGCTATTGTGTGATGGAAGGGCATTCAAGTGAAAAGTGTTGGATTAGACTGAGAGCGCAAGGTGTGAATGGAAAGTCTGAAGCGGGAAACTGATTTGTAAGAGGGTACCTGGTCAAGTATCCTCTGGGTGCATGAGTGAGAGTAATGTGTTGGTAAGTCTGTCTAGTATAAAAGTGCTGTCTGGAAGGAAGTATGAGTGTCTGAATGTGAAGGTTGAAATGAACGGGATTGAGTGTTTGGCTTTGATAGATTCTAGATGCAAGATGAGCTTGGTATATAAGGATGTGTATGATAAGCAGAGTGATAAAGCCATCTTGGCTGAGTGTAAGGGTAGTTTGGTAAGGATTGGTTGTATGAGAGTGCATGTGATTGGAATGATAAGGTCAGCTGTTCAAATGCATGGTATGTTGATGAATGAGTGTGAATTCTATGATTGAAAAGGTGAGTAGTGAGTATGGTGTGATTTTGGGGTATGATGTTATGAAAGTGAACTGTATGGTTCTGCATCCTGTAAGCGATCAGATTGAGAGAAAAATGGCGTGTATAAGTTGTACATAGGGAAAGATGGTAGTGTTTTGAGGAGTGTGTTTAGCAGTATTGAGGTGACAGCTATGGAGAGTGTAAGGCTTGTGAAGGGTGAAAGGGTGTTTGATAGAGAGTGAGTTGGAGTAAGGATGTGAGTTTGAATGTGGGTGAGAACACTGATATTGAATGGAAAGGGTGTGTGTTATAAGATAAGGCATGTTGTTTGTGTGTTTGATCGCTTGATGAGAATGAATGATCCTTTTGTATGTGTGCAGGCGAAGCCCAGGGTGAAAGGGCAGGTAAGGGGGATCCAAGTCAGAGATATACTGGGTCACCTCTCCACTGTCAGTGAATCAGGTATGGATGATAGCGCAGATGTCAGGGTAAATGTTGCGAATGAAAAGATGCGTGAATGGATGTATAAGAAGTGGAAAGGATGGTGGAATTGGATGAATGTTTGACTGAGTATAAAAGGGAAGATGTGTACCAAATGCTATTTGAGCAAAAGGGGGTCCTCTGTAAGGGTGATCTGGATTTTGGGGTACCAAACCTCCAGGAATTTAAGATTGTCTTGAAGGAGGGCACCCCAATCTATCAGCGGACCGATACAATTCCCACATCCTGTTGCTGATGAGATTGAGGAGCAGTGTGTGGAATAAGAATGAGTGGGGGTGATTGAAGAAAGTGAATGTGCATGGAATAGTCCGATTGTGCCTGTATGTAAGCTGGATGGAAGATTGCGTCTGTGTGTGGTATCTAGATGTGTGTATAGTATGCATGGGATGAAGTGGTTTACAAAGCTGGATCTGGTACAGGGGAATTACCAGGTGCCCATTGCTGAGGAGAGCCGGCCAGTTACTGCCTTTTCCTCTACGAAAAGGCATTATCAGTTCCGGAACCTCAGCTTTGGGTTGGCTAATGCTCCCGATGGCTTCCAGCAGGCAATGAATGTTGTGTTGAGTAAGTTTGTGAGTAAGAATGTGATTGTGTTTATAGATATTTAATTATGACTGAGTTTTTAGGAGCATATGAGATTGATGAATGGTGTGTTGAGAACATTGGAGAGTGTTGGTGTGAAGTTGAAAGTAGCGAAGTGTGAATGGTTTCTGAAAGAAGTGGAGTTCCTTGGGCATATGGTGAGTGAGAATGGGTTGTGAAAGTCGATGAAATATGTTGAGAAGGTGCGAATGTTTCTGAAACCAGTGAATGTGAAGCAGCTGAAGTCATTTCTGGGTTTACTTACTTGAATACTTGAAGGTGCGCGGACCCTGCCTGGCCATCCCATTGTCGAGACCACCATCCTCTTCTCGCTAAATCAGTCACAGTGTTGCTGTGAGCCCGGGGGAGACCAGGTACTGGTGGCTCATCGGGTAGAGAGAAGAGAAACTTGGTTAGCTGCGTCTTGAATGCATTAAGACTTTCCATTAATGTCAGCTCTGGTGGCAGGGAGTTCCACAAACGTGGACCTACTACAGTGAAAGAGTCGTCGTACTTTGTTAGAAGTGCTGGGTTTGAGCCTCTTAGAAGGAGAATAACTGCTTGTATGCCCAGTCTTGATTGGGGACAGAATTTTATTTGGGGATCATTGGGACATACATCATGTAGTATCTTGTAAATGTTAATTATAATAAAATGTTCCCTCCTTCTTTGTAAGGACATTAAGCATAATTTTTTGAGTCTCTCTTAGTATGTAAAATTTTGATATCCACAAATTTTTCTTCTGTATTCTCTTTGGACAGATTCAATATACTGAATATCACCTACCCTGACTGGGTTCCACAGAGGACAGGCGTATTCTAGGTGGGACCGGACCATGGACTTATAAATAATTAACATAGAAAGGGAATTTCTAGACCCAAATACGCTAAGTGCCCAGGCAGCTGCATTTCTTGCTCTCAGACATCGTTCATATATGGGGAGTCCATGATGGGTCACTAGTTAGAATAATCCTGAGGTCCCTCAACTTATCCACAGGGTACAACTGGAGATCCACGTCTACCACGTAGCTTTGGAGATCTGTGAGGAAGGTCATCTCAGCTATCCACAGTTCATGTCAAGTTTCATGCATAATCAGGTCAAATTTTTGCTTATGCAACACCATATTATTGCTGTGCGACCACTCCATCACCCTCATTAGATCATCTTGGAGGGACGCCTTATCTGTACTGCTTGTTATCTTTTTGGATATTCTTGTGTCATCTGCAAAAAATCTGACTGTCAAGTTTTGGACAACAGATTCCATGTCATTGATAAATATCAAGAACAATACAGGACCCAAAACTGTACCTTGGGGGACACAGCTTTTAACTGAATTTGATTGAATTTCAGCGAAAGTTTATATGTGAGTAAGCCTCTGACTGAGTGGATGGGCAAGAAAGGTTGTATGATTGTCAGGTGGAATGATAAGATGAATGAAGCGTATGACAGGCTGAAAGAAGCAGTAGCTGAAGAAGTTGAATTGGCATATCTAGGCTATAAAGTATGAATGCTAAGATGTTTGAATTGTATACAGATGCAAGTGGGTACTGTATGGGAGGTTTAATGATGCAAGAGCAGCATTTGAATGGAGAGAATGTCAAGCAAATAATTGGGTATGTATCCAAGGCTATGAATGTGGCAGAGCAAAAGTATTCGACTGTGGAGGGAGAGTTAGCTGCAATAAGGTATTGTTTGAAAGTGTTGTGTCCATTTTTGTATGGTTTGAGGTTTGTGATCAAAACACATCATCAACCTCTTGTGTATCTGTAGCATATGAAGTGGGCTGATAGTAGGATTGCAAGGACTTTGGAAAATTTGAGTGAGTTTGACTATGTGATTGAATATGTGCCTGGTGAATGGAATGGAGTGACTGATTTGATGTCAAGGTATCCTAGTATGAATCAAAAAAATGTGTGTGGGGTGAGGGATCCTGAGTATTTGCCAAAAGAGATTATGAATGGAAAGGAGAGTAAGGGTGGTGGTGATTCCTTGTTTGAGAATGTATGGAATGGTTTGCAAGATTTGAAGAGTGATGGTGTAAATGTGAGAGTGCCCGATAGTGTGGATGGCTTAAGGAAGGAGGTAATGAGTGAAGTATGTAGAAAGACAAAGTATTGTTATGGTGAGGGAGCGGAACCTTATGAAAGAATTGAAAGCTATGTGTATACCAGGGGTCCCGCCATGCCAGGAAGTGTTGATTGTAGTGAGTCGTTTGTATGGAGTGATTGTTTATGTACACTTTAGTGGTGAGAGGCTGATTTTGTACAAGAATGAGAAAGTGAAGGGTTCAAGTGCTAATGTGGTGCATCTGCAGTGTTTGAGCAGTGTGCATTACAATTGGGTGATTGAAAAGTGTTCTATATGAGGGAGAAGAATGATTTTCTGGACGAAGATGAGTGTGTGGTGAATGATGATGTGGGAGTTGACAGTGCTGATGTTGTTGTGGTTGTTCCTTCAGTGTGTTGTGAGCATGGAGGACCTGATATGATGGAAGCGAGAGTGAAAGGTTCTTCTGTTGTTTGATTGATACTGGTTTGCAAATGTCGTTAGTGAATAAGAGGATTCTGAGTAAGTAAGTTACAGATAAGAAGATTGGGAAATGGAATGATAGTGGCATGGGAACAGGTTAGTCTGAGAGTAAGTTTGGGCAGTGGTGTGAATGTGAAGCATGACATTCTGAAAGATGAGGAAATGCCGAGTTGTTTCTTGCTTGGTGTCGACTTTATGAGATTGAATGATTTGTCTTTGGATGCTATAAGGATTGTGTTATGAAAAGTGAATGTGAGGTGATGAGGTTGAATGAGTGTGCGAAGAATGTTGTCAAATTTTGCGGTATGATCGAGTTGGTCATGGATTATGAGAACGAGATTTTAAGTGATGATGATATTCTAGAGATGCAAGCAAGAGATGTGTCCTTTTGTCAGTGAGTTGAAGAGGGGTGTAATGATTTGTGTTGATTTGAATGAATGGCCTGAGTGTTTAAGTGATTTTAAAAGGTATGATAAGGATTTTGTTGTTTGTATGGATGTATATTTTGCGAGGCATGTGAAGGGTTGTGATGATATGTATGTACCTGTCATGTCTTTGGTTGGTATGATTGGCTGGTGAAGGTTGTGCATGATAATTATGGGCATAGGGGTAAGTTTAAGCTGTGGGAGTGATGAAGGAGTGTGTGTTCCATCCATTTCTGAGAACTGCTGTGAATGATATTGCAACTATGTGAGAAAGGTGTCAGAAGCGAAAGGTGCAAGTGAGGCTGCCGATGTTGAAAGTTGATGCGAGAGAGCCGTTCAAATTTGTAAGTGTTTGATTGTGTGTCTTTACTGTGTACTAATGCTGGTATGGTTGTGATGGTTGATCATAAAAGTAAGTGAAAGATAAAAGGAGTGTGACTGTTGTGCATGTGGTTGAGCAGATGTTCTTTCCTGAGTTTGCAAGTGAAGTGTTTGAGCAAATGATGAGAGAGAATGGTGTGGAGCATGTGAGAATGACTCTGTATGTACCATCTTCGAATGGATTGGCTGAACATACAATTATGACCTTGTGTGAGATGTTAAGAATGATGAGTATGACTTTGAATGACTGGGATGAATGGTTGGATAGTGTTATGGGCATATAATTTGATGGTGCATAGTTCAACTGGGGTGTCCCCGTGTCAGTTTGTAATGAAGTTTGAAAGGTGAGTGAAAGAAAGGTTTCGTTTGAGTGAAAGTGAGCAGAGTGTATGGCGTGAGGCGCATGACAGGTTTCTTTCGTTTAAAATAGGTGAAAAAGTATTGAAGGTAGAAGAAGTCAAAGGTAGGTTGAATCTGTCAAAGATGAGGGAAAAGATTGAAAGCCTGTATAGAGTTGTGAGAGTCTGGGAAAATGGTGTGACATATGTTTTGGAGAGTTTGAATGAAGGTGTGACAGAGAGTGCAGGCTCATCAGAATCAGATGAGGATGTATAGAGAACTTTGTGAGTACCTGGTGAGCCATCCTGTGTATGAACTATGCAGAGAGAGAGAGATAAGATGCATGATGATGAGAAGGAGTGTGATAGTATGGATCTGTCTGGGAAAGATCAGGTCTTGGTCTCAAAGAGTAGAAAGCGTGCAAAGAAGAGTGAAAGGAAGAATGCAAGTACGAATGTTAGTAAGTCTGAGCAGGCTTTCTGGTATGGGGGAGCTTGAGAAAGAGATTGAGTGTTTGCATAAGCAGGTGAAATATTTTGCTGGTGTAAGTAGATGAGTGAGTGAGTGTGTTTGGGCCGAATGAACCTATTGTGGCTGATTTTTCTGGTTTTGTGAATGGTAAGGGTAGAGGTGAGTTTGATGTGGAGAATGAGGAGGTGACTGACTTTTCTGGCTTCTGGTGGGAACTAATTGAAGGGGTCTCTGGTATAGCCACTGAGAGTAGAAGGGGATGTGAGTGATTTGTCTGTTTTGCAAGAGTGTACTTTGAGTTGGATAAGAGCTATGAGTCAGGAGCTGATGAATGGGGGTATGAAGAGTCAAGGTTCTGAACGGAGGAGTATGAAAGAGTTCTGTTGAGAGATGGGAGAACTGGTAATGAAGGCTAAGAGTATGATGGATGATATGATGGATAGTGATGAGGACACTAACAGTACAACTGACGACCAGCCCCGACAGATTGTTACGAGTAGCCAGGGACCAGTAGACGAGTGTGAATGGGTGCAGAAGGGCACGATTAAATATAAAAAGTACCATGAGTAAGGATTGAGAGTGTATTGTGAATAAATGTGGTTGAATGGCCTAAGGAAGGAGGGGTTTGGTGGAGCAAATGTGAGTGTTTGTGGGGCCATTCTCCCACCCCTTTTCCAACACTCAGACATCTTCTAGGCTTCAATACACACATAGGAAAAAACCACTGCTTAACCACATGTGCAACAGTCACACTCCTTTTATCTCTCACAGATGGTGCATACACAAACTTACTTTTATGATCAACCATCACAACCATACCAACATTCCCAGCCCTCGTATGCGGCAAAGACATGCAATCAATCACTACCAATTCAAATGGTTCTTCCGCATCAACTTTCAACATCGGTGGTTTCACTTGCATACCTTGCACCTTTCGCTTCTGACACCTTTCACATATAGTCGCTACATCATTTACAACAGTTCTGAGAAACGGATGGAACACACTCCTTTATACACTCCCACAGATTAAACTTACCCATATGCCCATAATTATCATGCACAACTTTCACCAGGCCAATCATATTAACCAAGGACATCACAGGTACATACATATCATCACCACCCTTCACATGCCTCATAAAATATACAATATCCATACAAACAACAAAATCCTTAGCATACCTTTTAAAATTACTTAAACACTCAGGCCATTCATTAAAATCAACATGCGTCATTACACACCTCTTAAACTCACTAACAAAAGGACATCTCTAGAATATCGTTATCACTAAAATCTCATTCTCATCATCCATGACCAATTCGATCATACTGCAAAATTTGACAACATTCTTCGCACACTGATTCAACCTCATCACCTCACATTCACCTTTCATAATACAATCCTTATCAGCATCCAAAGACAAATCATTCAATCTCATAAAGTGTAGCTAAGCAAGAAACACAGCATTTGCTCATCTTTCATAATCACAAAGTCATGCTTCACATTCACACCATTACCCAAACTCACTTTCAGACTAACCTGTTCCCATGCCACTATCATGCCATTCCCTAATCCACTTATCGCAACATCTAAATTCATCATACTTACTCAGAATCCTCTCATTCACCAAAGACACTTGTGCTCCAGTATCAATCAAACCACAGAACAACCTTTCACCAACTTTCACTCTTGCTTCCATCATATCAGGTCCACCATGTTCGCAATATACAGAAAGAACAAGCACACCAACATCAGCACTGACTTTTACACCATCATCAACTCCCACATCATCACTCACCACACAGTCATCTTCATCCAGACAATCATTCTTCTCTCTCACATATAGGCACTTTTCAATCACACAATTGTAGTGCACACCGGTCAAACACTGCAGATGCAACACAGTAGCATTCAAACCCTTCATTTCTCATCTTTGTACACAATCGATCTCTCAGCACCAAAGTGCACATAAACAATCACTCCATACAAACGACTCACTACAATCAACACTTCCTGACACGGCGGGACCCCTTGAATACACATCGCTCTCAATTCTTTTATGAAGTTCCGCACCCTTGCCATACCAATGCTTACGGGCTTCTGACATACTTCACTCATTACTTCCTTCCTAAAGTCACCCACACTATCGGGTACTCTCACATCTACTCCATCACTTCAAATCTTGCAAACCATTCCATACACTCTCAAACAAGGAATCACCACCACCCTTACTCTCCTTTCCATTCATAATCCCTTTCGGCAAATACTCAGGATCCCTCACCCCACACACATTTTCATCATTCGTACCAGGATACCTCGACATCAAATCAGCCACTCCATTTTGTTCACCTAGCACGTACTCAATCACATAGTCATAGTGACTCAAATCTTCCAAAGTCCTTGCAATCCTACTATCAGCCCACTTCATATGCTGCAGATAAACATTCATAGCCTTGGATACATACCCAATTATTCGCCTGACATTCTCTCCATTCAGACGCTGCTCTTGCATCAGAAAAACTCCCATACAATACCCACTCACATCTGTATACAATTCAAGCATTTTAGCATTCATACTATAATCTGGATATGCCAATTCAACATCTTCAGTCACTGCCTCTTTCAGTTTCTCATACACCTCATTCATCTTATCATTGCACCTGACAACCGAACTACCTTTCTTGCCCATCCACTCAGTCAGAGGCTTACTCAAACCATAACAATCACGTATAAACTTTCGCTGGAACTCAATCAAACCCCAAAATGACTTAAGTTGCTTCACAGTCACCGGTTTCAGAAACATTTGCACCTTATCAACATACTTCAGTGATTTTTGTAACCCATTCTCACTCACCATATGCCCAAGGAATTCCACTTCTTTATCAAACCATTCACACTTGGCCACTTTCACCTTCACACCAACACTCTCCAACGTTCTCAACACATCATTCACTAATCTCATATGCTCCTCAAAAGTCTGTCACAATCAAAATATCATCTATAAATGCAATCACATTCTTACTCACAAACTTACTCAACACAACATTCATTGCCCGCTGGAAGGTTCCGGGAGAATTAGCCAACCCAAAGCTGAGGTTCCGGAATTGATAATGCCTCTTCGTGGAAGAGAAGGCAGTTACTGGCCGGCTCTCCTCAGCAATGGGCATCTGGTAATAGCCCCGTACCAGATCCAGCTTCATAAACCCCTCCATCCCATGCATACTATACACACACTCAGTTACAACACACATCGGAAACCTTTCTTTCCCAGTCCTTTCAATCACCTTTCAATAATCCACACAATTGGAGTATTCCATGCACATTCACTTTCTTCAATCGCCCCCACTCATTCTTATTCCACACACTGCTCCTCAATCTCATCAGCAACTGGATGTGGAAAATGCCTCAGCCACTGATAGATTGGGGAGTCCTCCTTCAGGACAATCTTGAATTCTAGGAGCTTTGCAACCCAGAAATTCAGATCATCCTTACTGAGGGCTCCCTTTCATTCAAATATCATCCGATAGACATCCTCCCTTTCATACTCAGTCAAACATCCATCCAATTCCACCATGCTCTTCACTTCATTATGCGTCCAGTCACACGTCTTTTCACCTGCAACATTTACCCTGACATCCGTGCTATCATCCGTGTAATGTGGTATGTCAAGGATAAAATCGAATTAAGAACTCCAACGTTATATCCGACCACGAGCTCTTAGGCGTTGACCTAGAGATCGGTCCTGTCAGATACAGGACTCTGCTGCTTTACAGACCACCTTCCCAACCCGTTGAGGACAGGGAACTGTACCAGCTGCTGGGTGAGCTGGTTCAAGGCAGAGTGTGCATCGTTATGGGCGATCTCAACAGCCAAGTTGACTGGGAAACCAGAGCATCCTATGGCGAGAGCGCGCTACTCTTGGAGTTCGCCAACAACGAGTTCCTCACTCAATGGGTCAGAGAACCGATGAGAGGAGACAATATCCTCGACTTGGTCTTCACCTCTGAGGATGATATCGTTGAGGATCTCTCTGTAGGCAAAGAGCTCAGTGGCAGTGATCACCAGCTAGTTAGATTTAGCGTCAAGATCCCGAAGGTAAGGTCTGTTGCTAGTGAATCAAGGAAACTTAACTTGAGAAGAGCAGACTTTGCAAGACTTCATGCTGGACTGACTGACGTGAAGCTAGAGTGTGCGATGCTGTTGAAGACTCGTGGAATAGTTTCAAAACCACATTCATGAGTCTTCAATCGCATTTCATCCCTCTGAAATGCCCCCATCGGTCTTCTGTTCAACCAAAGTGGTTTAATCGAGAAATCGGCTAACTGCTTAGGGAGAAGAGAACTGTGTACCGGCGAACGAAGATCTCAGGTGACTTTGACGAATACCGGAGGCTAGCCAGGAGAGTGAAGTCCAGCATAAGGGTGGCTAAGCGGTCTGAGAAACTCTGAGTGGCGAGACTCTGTAAAGAGAATCCCAAGGAGTTCTTTGGATATGTAAAGAGCCGTAAACCAATCCGTTGAATGATTGGCCCTTTGAGGAATGAGGAGGGGACATTAAAGCATTCAGATGCAGAAAATACTAACCTCCTCAATGACTACTTCTCTTCAGTGTTTACTGAAGAGTGTGGTCCCACCCCCCAGCCGACAGATTCCTACTCGGGGGAAAAGCTGGAGGATATGGACTTCACCAAACGAGAAATCAAAAAGAAGATCACTGACCTAATGATGAATAAGTCACCTGGCCCGGATGGGTTTCTACCTAAAGTGTTGAAAGAAGTGCGCGATCAAGTGTCAAGACACCTGAGCGCAATCTTCAACATGTCAATCCGGACCGAATGCGTTCCTAGAGACTGGCGTGAAGCGGAGGTGACTCCTATCTTCAAGAAAGGAGACCGTAGCCAACCGTCAAACTACCGACCTATCAGTCTGACTTCGATAGTCGGTAAACTCATGGAAAGCATGATGGTAGACAAAATGACGTTGTATTTAGAGTCAAACCTGCTACAGTCTTCTGAGTGGGTGCCTGTTACTAGCGGGGTGCCTCAAGGTTCTGTCCTGGGACCACTACTATTCATCATCTACATCATCGAAATGGACAGTGACATGGTTGCCAAGATTTCCAAACTTGCCGACCATACCAAGCTTGGTATGAACATTGCAAAGGATGGAAATATTGCCCGCCTGCAGGAAGATCTTGGGAAGATTGGGGAGTGGTCGGACACGTGGCAAATGCCTTTTAACGTGGGGAAATGCAAAGTGATGCATATCAGCCACAGAAACCCCCAATCTCAGTATATCCTTAAGGGCACTGCGTTTGAATTGAGTGACACTGAGAAGGACTTGGGTGTAACAATCACCAATGACCTCAAGTTCTCGAAACTGCATTAAGGCGGAGAAAAAGGCCCAAAGGATGCTAGGCTATATTAAGCGCCAGTTTGGTTATCGGAACCAGGAGATTGAACTATGCTTGTACAACTCACTTGTCCGACCGCACCTGGAGTATGCCGTACAATTTTGAAGTCCTTCATTGCGAAAGGACATCGCGAGATTGGAATGCGTATAAGCCAGGGCAATCAAGCTGATTCCCTCTATCTGACATAAAAGTTATGAGGATAGACTACGGGAATTAGACTTGTTCTCGCTGGAAACCTGTAGACTGCGTGGTCAGCTCATCAAAGTTTTAAAAATACTTTGAGGGTTCGACAATGTTAACTACCGGGATATTTTCACACTGAGTGAGAACAGAACGCGCAATCACGGCTTCAAACTTGAACTGAAGCGTTACAACCGCAATCTGTGTGGAAATTTTTTCACTTACAGTATCTGCAGTAAGTGGAACGCACTTCCAGTGGAAGTTGTCAACAGTGAATCTGTTGACCAGTTCAAGTCAAGACAAGGTCTTGAAAAGTGGCCATTTAGGGACGCAAAACAATTGAGCAGTCATGTGCCCGCTCGATTGCTAGTCCAAAGGTACCCTCCTTGAATGGACCGTAAGGTCTCCTAGGGTACCTTCTTTCCTTCTTGTTACCTCATTGACAGTGGAGAGGTGACCAAGTACATCTCCGACTTGGATGCCCCTCACCTGTCTTTTCCCCCTGGGGTCCGCCTGCACAGATACAAAAGGATCATTCATTCTCATCAAGCCATCAAACACACAAGCAACACGCATCCTTTTCACCCAATATCACAGTGTTCTCTCCCACATTCAAACCAACATCCTTAATACAACTCACCTTTCACCCTTCACAAGCCTTACAGTCTCCATAGCAGTCACCTAAATACCAGTAAAAACACTCCTCAAAACACTACCATCTTTCCCTACATATAACTTATACACCCATTTTTACCAATCTTTCTCTCAATCCGATCACTCGTAGGATGCACAACCATATGATTTATTTTCATAAAATCATACCCCAAAATCACACCATACTCACTACTCACCTTATCAATCACAGAGAATTCACATTCATTCATCAACATACCATGCATTCGAACAGGTGACCTTATCATTCCAATCACAGGCACTCTCCTATTACCAATACCTACCAAACTACCCTTACACTCAGACAGGAGGGCTTCCTCACTCACCTTGTCATACACATCTTTATACACCAAGCTCGCCTTGCATCCAGAATCTATTAAAGCCAAACACTCGATTCAATTCCACATTCACACTCAGACACTCATACTTCCTACCAGACAGCACTTTCACACTAGACAGACTTACCAACAAATTACTCACACTCATGCACCCAGAGGATACTTCACCAGGTACCCTCTTACAAATCAGTTTCTTACTTCAGACTTTCCATTCACACCTTGCACTCTCAGTCTAATCCAACACTTTTCAATTGAATTTCCTTCCATCGCACAATAGCTACATACATTCCTCTGGTCACGACACATCCTCGCATAATGAACAGCCTTTCCACAATTACCACAAGCATACTTCATACTCCCCCCAGCAGTGGCTCCACCATTCATCCTCAGACAATCTTTCTTCAAATGGCCTATTTCTTTACACTTGAAGCACTCTTTCACATTTTCCTGGCAATCCTTTATCATATTCCCCTTCTTACCACACCCAAAACATACACCAGACATCCACCTACATTCTGCCAACATATAACCTTTCCTTCCACACCGACGACATTCCATAATCTTTCTCCCACCATTCGGTCTCTCGTTTGCTGGGACAAACCTCGGTTTCTCTCTAATATATCCATTCCCGCGCTTGACATTCTTCTGTCCCCTTCCATTTGACCACCCTCCATTTACCTATCCATTCTGCCGGCCCAGGAAGTTTGACATCACTCCAGCTGGTGCAGCCTTCAGGGCATCCCTGTAGCTCACAAACTGCTGGGGTGGAGGAAAGCTCCTTATCTTCTTACCCCCAACATTCACACTGTACCATCCATCCTCTTCTAGATCGCTTTCATCATCAAATAGTCCATCTTCCAACAGCTCCAACACATCCTCCAACATCAACCGTTCACCTGTCAGTCTCATTCTCTCCTTTCTCTCTCCACTCAGCCATTCACTCACCTTTTATGGGATCGTGTCCAGAAACTTCCTCATCAGTGGTTTACATTCATTTACATCATCATCCCGATTCGAGCCTTCTCAAATTCATTCACCGTTTTATACTTCACACTCTCTTTTATTTGTTTCACATGCCCAATCAATCTCTCCTTAACCACATCATACCTCGGTTCCCCCACACTTATAATCACATGGTAAACTCCAATACTTTTCACTCCAAACATTCCCCCAAAACATTCATCCATTATCCCTTATTCGCTGGGTACTTGAGCTTACAATATCGCTCAAATTCCCCGAAGAATTCTTCCACACTTTTCCCACCATGTACCTATCTATCTTTGGCACTTCCCTTATCAAAATACCCTTTCCCACATTCACTTCACTCTCACTCATACCAATTATACCATCACTCTCTCCTTCATCGGAGTACAATGAGTCCACACTATTGCCTCTTACCTTCCTATCCTTCTCCTTTGAATGTCTTCCTTCTTCTCTTGCGTTCAACTCTCTTCCATTCTCCATCCTTCCTATCACTCATAATCACCTTATCCTTTCTAGACTCGCACACACTCCCATTGATCCCATTAGTCTTATCCCCTTCAGTAGGAGCAGGGATCAAGGTCGAGGGTCCTGACCCCTTCATCATGTCATATAAGTCCTTCATCCGTTGGTCGACCTGCTTCTGTCTCTCATCCATTTCTTTCCTCATCCTGTCTGTCTTCTCATCCATACTTATCACATCACTCTTCAATCCATCAATCACATTCCTCCTCTTCCTGCTTTAGTCTCACGATCTCATCATGGAGGCCCTGTTCTACAAAAGCCATCCCCCCAGGTTAGTACAAAGATAGAAAAAGGTGAAAAACAACCAACTACCTATCACTCTAATTGGGTGTGAACTGCACTCTAATCCTGTCATAACATAACATAACTTCATGGATGACAAAAGCCACAAGGGCCTATCAAAGGTCATCCGCCTCCGTCAAAACCCACTCCCAGTTTCGAGATCTCACGTCCCTATTCAGGTGCCAAATGTAGCGGGCCGAAAATATATACTTTAATCTCAATTGTTCCAACCCGCTGACTACACAAATTTGGACCTGAGAAATCAAAGGAGAATGAAACAGATTGTATATACAGTCCTTTACTAACAAAAAAATGTACAATAATATTCACAATGGAGAGGGGTTATTAAATTAGAGATCTTGTTACTATTTGCAAAAAATATACAGCTAAATTTCCTATATATATATATATGCAATAAAAAATAAATAAATCCTACTTATAACTTTTAGCAATCAATCAATCCTAAGAAACGATTCTATGCAAAATCCAACAACCAAAAAAATCTGGACTACAACAGTCAATATATAAATAAAAAGAAAGGCCTCACATGGTACAAAGAGGGTGGGAGGGACATCCAGCCACCTGCCACTCAAGCGAGCAAAATGCTTAGGACTTACAAACAAGTGGCGCCTCTGAGCTTGATGGAAGATAAGTGACCTTATCATGCTTGCGTGGCTATTATAAGCCCTCCTTCATTAAGCTATACTATTTTAACCTCAACAAGTAAGAACACGGTCTTGAACCTTTTCCAAATACTATTGGCCTTTATTAATTAACAATAATAAATAGTTAGCTTTCCAGAATATGGTGCCTGGAAAGAAAGAAAAACATTTTAAAATAACATGCAAATCAATTTTATAAAAAAAAACAAAAAAACAAACAAAAAACAAACCCATTCCCATTCAGACACACATTCTTACAGAGGGAGGGAGAGGGTATTATGAAAAGGGGTGGGAGAATGGCCCTTCATACACACTCAGATTCGCTCCACCACATTGTGACCATTTTGTTTGAAAATGTTGCATCAGGCATCGTAAGATTTCATTCTTAGATTTAGGAATATTTGTAAGATGTCTATGTAAATTGGCTGATTTGACAATCTTGTCTGCCTGTTTATTGCCTGGGATATCCTTGTGTCCTAGGATCCAGATGAAGAAAAATTTGATATACCAGATTTCAGTTATAATTTTGTATATTCATATGAATTGCTAAGATGGATGCCATGGAATCAGAATAAATAGCGGTGTTTTCTTTGTGTTGCTCTGCAGCTAGGATTGGTCCATGATATATAGCATATAATTCTGCTGTAAAAACTGAGCTGTTGTGGGGTAACATATATGAGTAATCCATTGTGTTAAACAGGATTTCCTAGCTTGTGTTTCCATCAATGTCTTTAGACCCATCAGTGCAAATTGAGGAGATGAGTTGTGGGAGGGATTCTATTAATTCAGAATAAAGCTGGTTATACGTGCAGGAGGGCGTCAAGTTTATACGATATTCGGTTAGCTCAAGATGAAAAGTGATATTTGATGCTAACTCGTATAACTTATGGGAGGGTAACATTGTAGTGGCAGGGTTGCAACTTCCTCACTAATTCTTCCTGCTGCCCTAACAAGGTCGGCTCAGTGGTTCAAAGAGAGGGTATTGAGGTGAGTATTTTCTAAATTTATTAAAACCCAATAAATATTCCAAGCTAAACCAACAAAACAGCCCCAAAACCTTTAAAATAAATATATCTTATAACCTACTTAAAATTATATTTATGTATACACTATATAAGTGGCCTTAGAATATTATTGGCCAACAACCACACTCGCAAAGACAAATGTCTAGAACTTCACAAATAGATGCGAGTGTCTAAAATGTATCCAGATATCTGGAGCGCTATTACCTATATAAAAGAAGGGGGTGAAGGAAAGGGAGGTGGGCTTGCTTTCTTGAGGGAAGGGGGGTTTCTTTTTCTTAAGGGACTGGGAGTCCAGCTCCAGCCAATGCAAAATTATCTGCACTCAAGGACGGGGATGAGGTGGTTGAGCTCTGGCTCCAATTGATGCGTAGGCGACTAGGAGGCAATCTCGAGACTCCTGCTTCAAAACAGTCCCCTTACTGCCACAGTAGGGTCAAGATTGGCTGCTGCCACCTCACCAAGCCAGAACATGTTGGACAAGCAGGCACCAAGAAGCTGGACAGGAGAAGGCATTTTCAACCACCCAATCACTGTCACACTTAAAACATTCTTATACTGCCATTCATACACATCCACCCATTCACACTAAGACTCGCCTGAATAACTATTCAGCTTCTATCTAAATTCCAATGGACACTTTATACAATATTATTAGAGTTCACTGTTAAACTCATTTACTAGTCAATCACTTCAGACTAATCTTATTCCTGTTTCAAATATCGCCTGTGGAGGAAGACAGATGAATGGGGAAACACGATAGAAATCTATTGAGTCTCCCCACCCGGAGTGACTTCGGTGCGTCCTCCTCATTCCAAACAACCTGAAAAAGGAGAAAGGGATTAGAGACAGGGAAGGGGCGGCAGACACCAACACACTACTACATCCCCCCAGCTAAATTCGTCTAATCTCACCATGTCTCAATCCCATCTTCATAGACACATTTCATTCCTTCACAACGCTTTCGACATCACCCAGTCATACTCTCTCACTCTGCCTCTCCTCCTAGTCACAGGTCCATCAACTGTGTGTCATCTGTTGTAATGTCTCATCATGTCTGTCTATAGCCCCTTCTCTATGTACTTCATCCACACACATCTGACAATCCCTGACCAATCTCACTAATATCCTCAACTAACTTCTCTACTTCATCCATCAAACCTTCCCATTCTTTCATAGCATTTATTGACTCCTGTTCCAATTGCACACTTATCCGATTTATACTCTCTAGCATAGACTCAGACTCATTCAAAGGAAACTTACAAATACTATACATTCTATCATATACTCCGTCTTGATCTTGCATAAATCCAGAAAACTGTCTAACATCACTCTCACCAAACTGTTCTATCTATTCATCCTTTCTCAACCGTTTACTCTTACATTTCCCCCTTCCATGTTCAACTAACATTAACTGCTTCCCCTCTAAAGCACTAGCTATATCATCCACCATTTGACAGTCTTCCATTCTTTCAGACAGATATTCATTCACTGGATGTTGCACCAAATATTCAGGAAATTCATGCCACTTTCACAACTGCCATTGATGCGCTCTACATTCATCCAAACTTCCATCCTCTCTTTCACCAACTAACACATAACTTACCCCATTCAACCAAACCTTTCTTACTACAAATGGACCTTCAAACTTCTATTTCAACTTATCCACATTCAGTCTACCTTTTGTCTCAATCTCCTTTAGTACTTTATCACCAAGAGAAAAACTCTCAAACCTTTCAAACCTTTCATTCCCTTTTCTCCACAACTCACGATCCTTCTCACTAAGTCCCATACGTGGCCTAATCATCTGTTCAAAGTTCAGCAAATACTTACACCATGACCTTCCAATTGCATTATGCACTACCATGTTATAGTCCAAAGCACTCTTCCCAAACATTCATCCCATTCTTTCACCATAAATTGCAACATCTCACTCAAAGTTCTTATCATTCTTTCAGCCAAACCTTTCACACTAGGCATATACGGCGTCGTTCGCACATGATCTATCCCCCATTTACTCAACATCTCCTCAAAAGATCGTCCCACAAACTCAAGTCCATTGTCACTCAACATTCACACAGGCTTACACATGCACATGGGCAACATTCTCTCACTCACTTCTCTAGCAACATTCAAAGATTTATTTGTCACAGTTGCAGCATATGCAAATTTGCTCTTATGATCCACCATCGCAATCATCCCTACATACCCTCTTGCAGTCCTAGGAAAAGACACACAATCGATCGCTACCATTTCAAAGGGTTCATTCACACTCAGCTTTAATATGGGTGGGGCGACCATACACTCTCTGATACTTTCTCTTCTGACACACTCCACATATAGTCACTACATCCACACAAATCTTACTCAAAAAGGGATTAAATATACATCTTTTCATACATTCCCACAATTTATTCTTACCCATATGGCCAAACCTATCATGCATAATCTTCACCATTCCAATTGTACCACAAATGGAAAACACCGGAATATATACATCCTCATCATCTATACGTTGCACAAAATACACTAAACCCTTGCACACTAGAAACTTTTCAGCAAACCTTCTAAACTCATAATATGCAACTCCATTCATTCACAGGAACACTGGTCATCATGTTATCTTTGAATAAATGCACCATCGGACATGACTCTTGCATGCTCTCTCTATCTTAAGCAGTCAACAGCTCTTCACTCAAATCGACACCTGCGCCACTCCTACAAATCCAGTTGAACCTACAAGCTCACTTCAAATTCCCAACTATTACACCATCTTTCACTAAACATTCATTATATACATCCACTGAAATTATATTCTTCAGGATTGGCTTCAACCGTCTCCAAAGGCCAAATGTCGTCGACTATCAGTACCACAGAGCTGGAAAAGAGAAGGCACATTCAGTCACTGATCCACTGCGACACTCAAACATCTTTACTCCTAACACATTCAACTATACCCACTCTCACGCAATTTTCCATCCAGGCGGCTCTTCCTTCTTCAGTCACAACTGATGACTTTTCAAACTATTACTAGACACAAAATTAGCTGAAAGAATCTGCCTAAAAAGAAAATAGAGATGAATGGGGGAGCACGATAGAGGTCTATCGAGTCTACCCACACAAAGCAATGACAGTGATCACACGATCCACACACACATTCTGAAAAAACAGAAAGGGATTAGACATAGGGGAGGGGAGGCGGACAACCAAACTACTAGAGTGTCATTTAACTTCCCCATGCTTACAGACAAACTCACTTCCTCCCATGCCATAATCTGTCCACTTTCGAGTCCACTTATCAAAACTGTCGCACCTTTTCTAGAAACATTCCAACTCATCTAATCATCATGCACAACTTTTGCATTCACCAAGGAAATTGGCGCACCTGTGTCAATCATTCCACAAAAGCTCTTCCCATTCATTTTATAGTCAAGGGAACTTGCACTCTCTCTTCAAGTCCATGCTCACACATTACATTCAACACTTGTCCATTTAACAAACACTTCTGCAGCATCTAAACCCTCATCTTCACTAATGGGAACAATTCCTTCGCAAACGTAATCAATCTCTCTTCTTACATAACTCTTCTTCTCAATTAACCAATTATAATGCAAACCACTCAAACATTGCAGATGCAACTCACACCCATTCACTCGATCTACACCTTTACCACGATATATCACTGGCTTCTCCACACCATAATGCACATATACTCTCACATAAAACAGCTTACTCACTATTGCTAACACTTCCTGAAATATCATCACTCCTGGCATACACATACTTCTCAACTCTTTTCTTAACCTACTTTAATTTTCCATTCCCAATTGCTCTGCTCATTTATACGCTTCTTCCATAACCACCTTTCATAATGCATTCACACTTTCTGGCACCTTCTCAAGTAATCCATCTTTCATCAAGTCTCATAAACCATAGAACACACTTTTGAACATAGAATCACCTCTATCTTTACATTTCCCTCAACAACTACACCTGCTGGCAAATACTCAGGATTTATGCTTACAGTATTGCTCTCATTCAAACTACATGGCAAACATGACATCAAATCAGTGATCACATTCCTTTCACCTGGCAAATACTCAACCAAAAAATCAAAATCACTCAAATCTTCCATCATTCTTGCAAGCCTACTATCAAGTAACCTCATACGCTTCAAATACACTAGTGGCTGGTGATCTTTTCTGACTACAAACCGTACTCCATACAGAAATGGTTGTAATGACTTGAGACAGAATCTTAATGCAGACAACTCTATTTCAATCATTGAATATGTACGCTCTTCCACACTAAACATCTTGAAAACTTCCCCAAATTACTTACTTTCTTTCAACCCTATTCACAACCTGATCTTGCATCAAACATCCAACCATCGAATGACCACTTGCATCCGTATACACTTCAAGCATTCCTGCATTTGTTTCATATGCTGGATACGCAAGTTCCACATCTTTTGCAACTTCTTTTAACTTTTCAAATGCTACATTCAAAGATTCATTCCACTTAATCACAGTACTCTTCTTTTTCCCAGTCCATACACTCAATGGTTTCATCACCTAAACAATCTTTCGTAAACTATCTTCCAAGTTTCAGATCTTTTGCAACCTCCGCTTTTAACTTTTCAAACGCGCATTAATAGAGTCATAACATATAATTTCACGGATGACAAAAGCCACAAGGGCCTATCAAAGGTCATCGGAGTCAAACGGCCTCTTTTATTAAGGCACCCAAACTCCCAAGAAAACTACATCCAGAGGATTGCATCCAGAAACAAGGGTATCACAAATCAAGGCTTGTCAACAACTAAATCATGCAGCTATAGATATATAAAAAAAATATTAATATATACAAAACTTAGGAACCACCACAACCTTCCCTCCCCATAAACTCATCCAACCTACTCTTAAATAAATTTCAATTTTGACTACCTACTACCCTCCGTGGCAATTTGTTCCAGAAGTCTACCACTATATTGGTGAAAAAATATGTTCTTAAATCCAAACCTACACCCTTGCTTTTCAATTTTCAAGTGGTAAACTCTAGTCTGATTTCCATCATCTAACTCAAAAAACTTGCTAACATCCAATTTATCTATCCCAGAAAAAAAATTTAAAGAGCTAATCATATATCCTCTCACACACCTTTTGAACGAGAACATATTTAATACCCTCAGTCTATCTATATATTCAAGTTGCCTCAGGGAAGGAATAATCTTTGTTGCCCGCCGTTGCACTGACTCAAGAAGGTTAATATCGTGTATAAAATGTGAACACCATGCCTGTATACATTACTCTAGATGTGGCCTAACATAAGAGTTATAGAGTTTAAGAATAACCTCCTTACTTTTGTAACTGACATTTCTCTTAATGAAACCTAGCACTCTATTTGCCCTATTTCTTGCTTCAATACACTGCTTAGAAAACCTTAATGACTTATCTATTACTACTCCTAGATCTTTCTCATCCTCTACTGAGCTCAGCCAATGCCCATCCATTTCATAGTTAAATTCTCTATTATCTTTTCCATGTTAATAACTTTACACTTATCAAGGTTGAAAGTCATTTGCCACTTATGTGCCCAGGATCACAATTTATTTAAATCCCCCTGCACTTTAAAATTATCATCAATATCTTTAACTACACCTGCTAATTTGGTATCATCCCTGCTAATTTGGTATCATCCGCAAAAATTGACACCATTATTAACTGCCTCCCCAAGATCACTTACATAGATGACAAATAATAATGGACCGAGAACTGATCCCTGAGGAACCCCATTGATAACATCCCTCCACTCTGACTTTACACCATTTAGCACTACCCTTTGCTTCCTATCTTTCAGCCACTCAGCTATCCAATTTGAAACACTCCCACATATCCCAATCATTTTTAATTTATGAACTAGTCTCCTATGTGGTACCTTATCAAATGCTTTACAAAAACCTAAGTAAATTACATCTACATTCTTTCCCTTATCTACTTGATTTGTTACAAACTCCAGAAAGTCTAGTAAATTAGTCAAACATGATCTACCTGATCTAAACCCATGCTGAGCATCGCTGATTAACCCCTCCCTCTCTAGATGTTGGCAAATCCCTTTTTTAACTATTTTCTCAAGAATCGTACAGACTACAGGAGTTAGGCTAACCGGTCTAAAGTTATTTGGATCCTCTTTACTACCCTTCTTGAAAATGGGGACTACATTCGCTCTCTTCCAATCATTGGGTATTTCTCCATATTCCAGTGACCTAGTATACAACTTCGCCAGAGCTATTGAGATACTTTCTACCCCTTCTTTAAGTATCCTAGAATGAATATTATCATGGCCGTAGGCCTTGGTAGCATATAACTCGCCTATTAGTCCTTTTATCATCCTCCAATCCACACTAATGGTAGTAAACACCTCTTTCCCTGACCCATGAGTACTATACATGACTATTTAGTTTCTCCTTTGTAAATACTGATGCAAAATGACCATTTAGTACATCAACTATATCCTCATCAGTTTCTCTCACAACCCCTTCACATTTGATAGGTCCTATTTTAACTCTGCCAGACTTGTTATTAATTTTATAGTAACTAAAGAACTTTCTAGGATCTTTGTTGCTATCCTGAGCTAATTTAATTTCTTACCCCCTTTTGTTCTTTATAATCTTATTTAACTCATCCCTAGCCAATCTATAATCACTGAAATTTTGAATATTATTTTCTATCTGTAATTTTTTGTATGCCCTTTTCTTCTCTGAAATTTTTCTAGGTATCTCCTGATTCTACCATAATGGTTTTGTACATTTCTTCCTAATAGACTTCATTGGAATACACTGTTCCTGAACCATGTTTAATATAGTCTTAAAAATATCCCACATCTCGTAAGTATTCTTTCCATGGAATTCTATATCCCACCTAATCTGATTTAGAATGCCGCGTAATTTATTGTAATCTTCCCTATAAAAATTTGGAATTTTGGGGGAGTTTGTCGTTGTTCTACCCTTAACTATTTGCAAATTAAACCAAACCATCTGATGATCACTGTTTCCCAATGATTCCACTACACTCAATCCTTGAACTAAGTGATCATCATTTGAAAGAATTAGATCTAATATATTGGCACACCTTGTTGGCTTATTAACAAATTGGGTTAAAAAGTTATCCTCAAAACACTCCATAAACTTACAACTTGTTCTATCTCTACCTATCATATTTTCCCAGTCTACAGAAGTTAAATTAAAGTCACCAAGAATAACTGTATCTACTTTGCATCCTTTACTTATTTCCCTAATCATTAACTCATTGATGCAATCAGTCTCTCCTGGTGGTCTATAAAAAGCTCCCAAGTATATTTTCCTATTTTTACTAACCTTAATATCTATCCATAATGATTCACCTTCTCTTTGCTTTATAGAGTTATTTAGATTTGGAGAAATGCTATTTCTGATATAAATAATCAAACCACCACCAGTCCTATCTCTCCTTTGACTAATGTACATAGTATAACCCTCTAGTTCAAATTCACTCACATTATCATTAAATATATTTTCATTAACCCATGATTCAACTATACATATTATATCTATATCTTCATGAATGATATAACTAAATAATTCATCCCTCTTATTTCTAAGACTACGGGCATTTGTGTAAAGACAACTCAGCCCACCTATCCCTGAAGCACCTGAGGGCCTATCTCCTCTGCCTCTCCTTTCTCTCCTTCCCCGACCCTGTACTCTTGTATTTCCCTGACCACTATCACTACTCAAGTAATTTAACCCTAAAGCACTTCCATTAGCCTGCCTACCTTCTACAAATCTGTGTTTGCTTCCTATCCCTGCCTTACTTTGAGCCATTAAATTTCCCTGACCACTATCAAAACCTAGTTTCCCGCCTCTAAAGACCTAATAACACTATCTAATTCCCGCCACAAAACCTCAACCCCATCTCGGCTCAGATGGAGTCCATCCATCACATACAAACCCTTATTCCCATAAAACCCACTCCAAACATCTACAAACACCAATCCTGACTCCTCACACAAACCTTTCACATATTCATTCAACCCCATTGCACGAGACAACCATTCCATCCCCACATCCATTCTCGGAAGCACACCTGAAACAACGCCTTTTACTCTACTTTCACACATCCTTTCAATCAGCCTTTTATACCGCTGTCGTAACTCACAAGTACCCACCTTCTTTCATCGTTTACTCAGACATGTGTAATCACAACTGCTTCCCTCTCACACCCAGATACCTACCTATCATACCTCTCACACACATCATTTACACCAGCACCTGGCAGACAAACTCTCACTCCCTTCCATTTACTTTCACTCAACTTCCTATCTAAATACCTAATCTGAGAGTCACCCATCACAATCACCTCAGTCATTCTCCTATTCTCTCTAGGCCTAGTATTACCCTACCTCCTGCTCTCACTCACTCGACCTCCTATTCTAATTTCAGGCATGGCCACACCAGACAAATCTCTTTCAAATTCTTCCTCTCAGAGCATTAAATCTGTTAGTTAGCCTAACAGGTTCCATGTCCCTCTCATTCACACACCTAACCTGTCCTAACTTATCTATTCTGTTAACTTTCACCCACCACTCATTATCACTTACTTCATTGGACATAACAAGTGAGAAACATAGTAGAAGAGGGTTTTAGTAGGAGAAATAGTGGGGAAATAGGGGAAAAATGATAGGAAAGCGAAAATGAAAGGTAGAATGAAAGACAGATCCCTGGTGAAAGGGTATCACTGGCTTTCTTTGCGTTTTGGTTTTGTTTTGTTTTTTATAGTATATGAATACACTATCTGGTAAATGCGCTGGGCATTCAAGCCTTTGTATTAATATAAAATATCTCTACGTGGCTTTTGGAAGATTTTCATCTTCGATCCTGGGTGTTTCACACCTAGATTTGGATTTTTTGTGTTGTTTTTGGGTGATATTTCGCACAAAAATTTAGGGAAGTGTTTTTTAAACCAAATTAAGCAAGTGCTAATTCGGTGGCTAAACTCGTTTGGCTTTGTTCATGTTTTTCTTTGTTATGAATGGGGGTTATTTAGTTTTTAAGTGAACTTTGGGTCGACGTTAAAGTCATTTGGTAGTCTACTGCTTTTGAAACTAATTGGTCGTCTTAAGTTAGGTAAATTGTCAAAATCCATGTGCTCCAGTACAAACTCGGGAGGGAGGTGCCGGTGCACCCTGTCCCAGATTTTGGTTGCTCTGAGGTGAAGCTCCACGTTTATGGGGGTCATCCCCAGTTCACCATGGAGATCACTCTGCCTTCTCCCTTCGGGCTCCCGTAATGATATATACTGCCCTATTCTGGACCCTTTGCAGTTTAAGGACTTGGGTCTTGGAAACTATGTTTATAGGGATCGGGGGGTACAGGAGTTTTGAGCGAATGCACGCATTGTAGATTTTCAGTTTGTTGGAGGTACTCAGGTTTATGAATTTGAAAAATTCACCCAAGTCCCTCCGTGCATTCTGTGTAGTTTTTGCTACATGGCTCCTATACCCACCGGTCATAATTTGTAGTCCCAGAACCGTGCCCTCTGGGCGGTATGGGATGCGTGCACCCCCCACACGGATGTCTGCCAGAGTCCTTCGGAATAATGGAATTACACGGAACTTTGGGGCATTGGTGGATATCTTCCATCTTCTCTCGAAAGAGTTGATGTTTTCGATTTCCACTGCCGTACTTCGTGCCATGAAATTCGCATTCTGATAAGGCCACGTACATATCATTGTTATATCATCCGCAAATTGGACGTATAAGGAACCCTCAGTCAAGGGTTGGGGAAGGTCTATGGTGTAAATGTTATAGAGCAGGGGAGAGATGCACCCGCCTTGGGGCACCCCCGCCTCGAGTTCGAACTCAGGGCCGCTATAATCTTTTATACTCAGAAACGCTCTCCTCTCCATCACGTAGTCACAAAGAATCCTCTCAAGTATGGGATTGAGGCCTAGTTGTAGGATCTTATATTGTAGGCCTCTCCTCCATACCTTGTCAAAGGCCTTTTTGACATCGCGTAGCACCAGATTTGCATGGTGTTTTTCGGATTTTACTTTTGCCAACTTCTCGGTAATTACGGCTAGCGCCGTGTCTGTTCCTCGCTTCACACGGAAGCCATGTTGTTGATTGTTATGAGAGTTGTTTCTCTCAAGGAACGTGTTTACCCTGTTAGCCAATATCTTCTCCAAGACTTTCCCTGAAAATTCTAGGAGAGATATGGGCCTGAAGTTAGCTGGACTGTCCGGTGGTTTACCGGCTTTTGGAATGAATATCATTTTCACTACCTTCCAGTGGTCAGGGAAGTATCCCACGTTTAGGCATGCGTTCATGATATTCATGAGCCCCAATAGGATATTGGGCGGGGCTCGAATAAAATTCTCCTTCGTCAGTCCTGTACGCCCCGGTGCTCGCTGTCGGAAGGATTTTAAGGTCATAGAGAGTTCCTCGGCAGTAAATCTACCGCGAGTCCCTCCATTTCCCTGTTTTGTGATACGCAATGGTGAGGGTGCGTTCTGTGTATTTGGTCGTTCAGGTCGTTAATAATTTCATCCTCGAAGTCCAAATCGAAGTCATCATTCTCTTCCGGGGAAATCGTAAATATAGATGCCCAAAAGAGTCTGAATTCCTCTTCGATTCTTTCCACGTCAAAAATTTCAGTGTCGTCACGTATAAGTTTAATAGTCTTTGCTGGCTGTCCGCCTTTCAGTCGTTTTACCGTCTGCCAGAATGTACGTGAGTCAGTTTCTACATTCAGTCCGTCAATCAAATTATTCCAGAGTACACTCTGTTGGTCCCTTATAAGAGTCATTAGTTCGTCGCATATGAGTCGTGTTTGTCGGTGTGTGTTGATGTTGGGGCAGGTGAGGTTCACTTCATTGATCCGTTCCTTATATTCCCTCGCGAGGGTTTTCATTCTAGGGGTCCAGGAGGGGGCAGGGAGAGTTTTATATTTAACTCGGGGGACGGCTTCCTTGTCGGCTTTTAATAGATTTTCATTTAATTTATCCAACTCCTCGTCAATTTCTTCAAGGGAGGCATCATTTAAGGGTTCTGGGTTATAACTTTCGAGGAGTTGATTATACTTATCCCAGTTGGCTCGAGCATAGCTCTTTCGCTCTGGGATAGGGATTTGAATGGGGGAGGTTGAGACTTTAATAAGGATAGCCTGGTGGTCGCTGGGAATAGGGGGGCCCAGCTCAATGAAGTAATTATAGAACATATGCTGGTTAGCACAATATCTGGTTTGGTGGCTGACCTGTGAGTGATATATATGGGGAAGTCTGGTCCAATTCTAGTCATAATGTGTCTATCAATAAGTGTCTCGAGATTCCTGCCTGCTGGGTTGGTCGACGTATCACCGGAGGCAGCGCTTCTTGCATTGAGGTCACCGGCAAAGAGAACGGTTCTGCCATGACCACATAACTGCAAGAAGTTTGGGAGGGGCAAATACCCTCTCCTTGGGGGTTGGTACCCCGTTGCCAGGACCAGGGGTCCCACTGCCGTACGGACCTCCACAGCAAGGTAAGATTCGTCGAAGCACGATGCAATGAAGATGGGAATAATAAAAAAACCTTAAAAATATACTACACAAATGGTTGGAGTATAAGGAATAAGATAGATCTCTTAAGAGCGTTAGCAAGTGAAGAGAATTTTGATATAATTGTGATAACAGAGTCATAGGCTTGATTTGGCAGGTCATCACTTTAAACCTGAGGTTGAGATTGAGGGCTTTAACATGTTCCATACAGATAGGAATGGGAAGAGAGGAGGAGGGGTTATTATTTATATTAAAGATAATCTCCAGTGTTGTGTAAACAGTACAATTAAATTAGATGATAACACAGAGTCATTATGGCTAAATGTAAAAGAAGGTAAAAACAAGCTTGTCATAGAATTATTATACAGACCACCAAATCTTAGTAAGGAAGCTTCAAATCTTCTGTGGCAGGAGATAGAACGGGCATGTAGAAGTAAGCATGTGTGTATAATGGGCAATTTTAATTACAGAAATATAGACTGGGAAGCTCTTGTGGGTGATCAGGAGGCTGAGGAATTTTTTAATGTTGTCCAAGATAATTTTCTGAGGCAGATTATTAACGAACCCACTAGAGGTAATAATATACTGGATTTAGTTCTGACAAATAGGGAAGAAGTTATTAAGGATACTGAGATTAGAGGAAATTTGGGTAATAGTGACCATTGTGAAATTAGATTCAAGATGAAATGGAATGGTATTGATAGTAGCATAAACAATGTTAAAATTCCTGACTTTAGAAGAGCAAATTATAATGGGCTAAGGACTTACCTGGAGGCAGTTGTACAGAAACCAGGCAATGAAATCAATTCAGGAATAGATTCAATGATATCAGTTAGTGGAGACAATACTCACCAGGATGAGGAGATTACAATTGAAGAGGAGTATGAAAGAATAATTGAGCAATTAATTACAGGTCAGATCATTAACATTCCATATAAGGAGATTAGGACTAAAAATAATGACCCAAAATGGATGACAGATAAAATTAAGGGTAACACTTCAGATTCGGGGCGCACGGTAGATGGCGCTGTTAGTAAGCTACAATTTTGGGCTACAGCATATCTCTCATAACGTCAGACGGTAGCGTCAGATGTGAACAATATCGGCGTAATATTTTTTTTATGAGTATATACTCGGGGGCTGCGCCCCCGAGTGGTCCGCCTGCAGTGATATCATCCCCACGAGCAGTCCCCTTGAATTTACTGGGGGTTTTTTCTCCTCAACAGCTTTTTACTGGCAGAAAAACATAACATAACATAACATAATTTAACGGATGACAAAAGCCACAAGGGCCTATCAAAGGTCATCCGTATCCATCAAATCCCACCCATATAATGCATCCATAGGATTTTGTCAGATCATGCAGCTACAATATACAATTTAACAATCCATAGGAATGTCCAACCATGCATCTACAATATATAATTTAAAGCCTCCATAGGAGTCTGTCAAAAACAAAATCAAAATCCCCCAAAATATACAATAAAAAGAAACTGCATCCACAGGAATGAGTCAAGAAACATATCCACATACTAAAAAGTAAGAAATTAACCCTCCATCCCCATATAATCATCCAATCTGCGCTTGAAAACATTCAAGTTTGGGCTGTCTACAGTCTCAGGTGGCAAACTACTCCAATAATTCACCACTCTGTTAGTGAAAAAATATTTTCTAACATCCAGTCTGCACCTCTGTTTTTTAATCTTTAAGTGGTGGCCTCTAGTTCTATTACTACCTTCTAACTCAAATAACTTGCTGAAATCTAATTTATCCATCCCAGAAAAGATTTTAAAAAGCTCAATCATATCTCCCCTCACACACCTTCTTTCAAATGAAAACATATTTAATACCCTCAGTCTATCTTCATATTCAAGGTGCTTCAGGGATGGTATTATTTTTGTTGCCCTCCTTTGTACTGACTCTAATAAGTTTATATCATGTCTAAAATGTGGTGACCATGCCTGTATACAGTACTCTAAATGTGGCCTGACATAAGAGTTGTATAGTTTAAGGATGACCTCCTTACTCTTGTAGCTAACATTTCTTTTAATGTAACCTAGCACCCTATTTGCTCTATTTTTTGCCTCAATACACTGCTTTGAAAATTTCAGTGACCTATCTACTACCACTCCTAAGTCTTTCTCATCTTCAACTGAATTAAGCCAATATCCATCCATCTCATAGCTAAATTCCCTATTATCTCTCCCCATGTTAATAACTTTGCATTTATTAAGGTTAAAAGTCATCTGCCACTTCTGAGCCCAAGCTAACAGCTTATCTAAGTCACCCTGCACTTTAAAGCTACCCTCAACCTCTTTGACTACAGCTGCCAATTTAGTGTCATCAGCAAAAATTGACACTTTACTATTTACACCTTGCCCAAGATCATTTACATAGATTATAAATAATAAAGGGCCTAAAACTGATCCCTGAGGTACGCCACTAATAACATTCCTCCACTCTGACCTCACTCCATTCAGTACAACTCTCTGTTTCCTATTTTTCAGCCATTCAGTTATCCAATTTAAAACGTTCCCACATATCCCATGCAGCTTTAATTTATGAACTAGTCTTCTATGTGGAACCTTATCAAAAGCTTTGCTGAAATCTAAGTAGATCACATCAACTTTCTCACCCCTATCTAATTCTTTAGTTACATAATCCATAAAATCCAGTTCGTTCGCAGTAAAACCTAACCTAATAACAAACAATTCTTACTTTTATAGGTTTCTTGATTAGTTTATGCGCCTCTAAATAATCTAAAAGTTTTTCGCGATTATACAAAGTAAAGCCGAATTCGAATAACAAAGAAGCACATGGAGAGCACGAAAACACCATAACGAAAGAAAAACATTTGCAAACGGGTCCTATTTATAAGCTACGATGTTGCCAGTAAGAAGCTGTTATCGTTCGCAGTAAACAAAAAATACGAAAAAAAACAAAACAATAAAAGACATCAAGAAACCTTACCTAACTTAGAAAAAAAAACTATAAGCGAGCAGAGCGCAGATATTTAGTAAATAATAGACTAAAAGTTACAAATCCACAAAACAACAAAAAAATATAACGCAGTGATGTTCACATCTGACGCTACCGTCTGACGTCATAAGAGATATGCTGTAGCCCAAAATTGTAGCCGACTAACAGCGCCATCTACCGTGCGCCTCGAATCTGAAGTATTACCGACATAGGTATAAGTAGTGACCTGAGTAAATTTGCTGATGATACTAAGCTAGGTAGGGCCATTAGGGCTGATTCTGATGCTGTTGTAATGCAGGAGGAATTGACCATTCTGTCCAATTGGGCCAAGAAATGGCAAATGAAGTTTAACATAGACAAATGTAGTGTACTTAGTATAGGTAGAAATAATCCATTGAATAGTTATAAACTAAATGGGAGAATTATAGGGAGGACCGATTGTGAGAGGAACTTGGGTATTTTGGTAAGTTCAGACCTTCGTCCTAGAAAGCAATGCCTAAATGCTAAGAATATAGCTAATAGGATATTTGGATTCATTAGTAGGAGTGTAAGCAATAAGAGTGCTGAAGTCATTCTAAAACTGTATCTGGCGCTAGTTAGGCCTCATCTAGACTATGCAGTACAATTTTGGTCACCATATTATAGGAAGGATATTGATTTGCTTGAGTCTGCAGAGAAGTATGACAAAGATGATTGGTGGGCTAAGGAACTTACCTTATGGTGAAAGGCTCAGAAAACTAAATCTACATACATTGGAAAGGAGAAGAGTCAGACGGGAATTGATTGAAGTCTTCAAATGGGTAAAAGGATATAATAAAGGGGATCTGGGTAAGGTTCTTATACTTAGTGAACATGACAGGACACATAGCAATGTGTTTAAGCTTGATAAGTATAGGTTTAGGAAGGAGATTGGGAGGAATTGGTTTACAAATCGTTTGGTAGATGAATGGAATAGGCTCACTAGACATGTGATAGAAGCCTCGGTAAATATGTAGATTATCGGCCCGGCCGATCCCGGCCGATAAACCGTAGTTTTTTCGTCCGTGTTCCAAAATGTTTCACGTTTTTGGAGTACATTTAAGGGGACGGCTCGTGTGGGGGTAAGCACAAGGGGGGGACCGGACTACGATGATCCTGAGTTTCATTAAATTGGGGGGGTCTGGGGGGCACAGCCCCCCTGTATATAATCCTAATTGTTATAATGTTCTGCCGTTTACAGAGGTGAATGCATTAACTACATCATGTCAGCGTCTGTAATCGTTTTGCGAATTATAATAGGGGTGGGGGGGGGGGTATGACTTCAGAAATGCTTGATATCAATTTTTCTTTCCTACTAAATAGCTTTTTATTATCCTCATTCGGAGTCATTTTTATTTTTCAATATATTTTTCCCCATTTTACTATTTTTGTTACCTTCTTTTATACATTTAAATGTCATTGGCTAGATCATTTCAAGAAACTACTTGTTTTTTAGCAGTGTGGGTGTCAAATATTCCCCTTTTACGCAGTTTGAAAATAATCATCATTCTGAATTTTGTCCGTCGGCTATTGCGGAATTATTAACCCTAGTTTCTGATAAAGATAAATTAAACACCTTTTTGGATGTGTATAATTTAGTGCGAATTAAAAGTGAATGCGACATTTGTGGCTAAGCATTAGATGGGAACCCTAACTTTGAATTTAGATGATCGAAAATAAAATGTGATTCAAGTCAGCTAGATTTCGAATAGGGCGCAGACGCGCACAATAAATAGGCTTTCCTCTTCGCTATTTTGGAAGTATAACCACTGCATTTAAGTACGGGAAACAAAGTGTTTGGTTTGGTTATTTTCTGGCAATTTGGTAACTAAAATGGCCTACGTTAACAGCATTTTCGGTGGGTTTAATTTCGAGATTTAAAAAAAAAAAATGGCACCTAGCATTCAAACAAAACTCAAACGCGCATGAATATTCAAACACGGGTGAACGATAATATTTACACAAAAAAAATAATTCAGGCTGAGCCGATAATCTACATGTTTACCGAAGCCTCCTCTCTGGGTAGTTTTAAGAATAGATTCGATAAATATATGGATGAAGCTGCTAGATGGGACTGACTTCTTTTTTTTTATGTACATATGTATATATTTTTCTAAGGAGTGGGGAGATTATATTTTGCGGTTGCATGAATGGACATAATCCTCTAGGACACATTTTATGTATGTTGTAGATTAGATCTGACGAACTCCTTAAAGGGTGACAATGTTGATGACTTTTCTGTGGTAAGAAATCTTTTGTGTGTTGACTGGAACAGGAGCTGCCAAGTGTAGGCCATGAATGGTCTTTTGCAGTCTCCTTCTTTTCTTATGTTCTTAATTGATTGAAACTCAGGATCATCGCAGGCTGGTCCTCCTGCAGTGATATCTCCCCTGCGAGCAGTCCCCTTGAATTTACTGGGAGGTTTTCTCCAAACAGCTTTTTACTTGCAGAAAAACCTAACCTAATAACAAACAATTCTTACTTTTATAGGTTTCTTGATTAGTTTATGCGCCTCTAGATAATCTAAAAGTTTTTCGCGATTATACAAAGTAAAGCCGAATTCGAATAACAAAGAAGCACATGGAGAGCATGAAAACACAATAACGAAAGAAAAACATTTGCAAAACGGATCCTATTTATAAGCTACGATGTTGCCAGTAAGAAGTGTTATCGTTCGCAGCAAACAAAAAATACGAAAACAAAACAGAAAACAATAAAAGACATCAAGAAACCTTACCTAACTTAGAAAAAAAACTATAAACGAGCAGAGCGCAGATATTTAGTAAATAATAGACTAAAAGTTACAAATCGCCGAAACAACAAAAAAATATAACGCAGTGATTGTCACATCTGACGCTACCGTCTGACGTCATAAGAGATATGCTGTAGCCCAAAATTGTAGCCGACTAACAGCGCCATCTACCGTGCGCCTCGAATCTGAAGTATTACCGTTATTTGTTGTTGTTGCTAACTGATAGCATAACGATTCTATATTTAGGATCATTAATATCGTGTTTATATATATATATATATATATATATATATATATATATATATATATATATATATATATATATATATATATATATATATATATATATATATATATATATATATATATATATATATATATATATATATATATATATATATATATATATATATATATATATATATATATATATATATATATATATATATATATATATATATGCAAATTTTGTTGAAGACCATTGTGTATTTTGCCTTAATTAATTTCCTTTGGCAACTTTCCTCAATCTTCTGATGAAAAATAACCTCTGCCCAAACTCCTTGAATCTCAAGTCAACCAACATAGTTTATGAGTTCACATTCCCCAATAAAAACTATAAGCTTTAGAAAAATTATAAATATATTGGCATGACAACTACCACACTTTCGAGACGGTTGACTATGCAACTTCAAAGCGGAGGGCCAAAGAACCATATGGAGAGTATACATAATATTAATCTAATGAGAGATATGCTCGTTGATAATACCATTATTAAAATAAAAGAGGTTAATAAAGCGAGGCTTAACATCTTGGAAGCCATATTAATAAATGAGTATAAGGCGGCCATCAACAGTCAAGCGAGAAGCTGGAATCGCACATTAAAACTATTTTAAAGATTCCACGCACACGAGTGGCCCATTTCCTCTAATATATAAACCTACCAGCCCCGCCAGAGCTGGTTAAACAGCATCCAACGGTCATCTTGTTAATGGAGCAGGTAGCCTTCTCAGACTTATTCGTAGCTCCGGACATTCTTCAAATAATTGGCCAATTTTTTATTTGAATGAATTTATTGTCCTTGCATAGACCGTTTGGTCATCTAAATTGTTCCATTCATCAATAACTCTTTGACTAAAGGAGAACTTTCTGATATTCAATCTTAATCTATCCTTAAAGATTTTCAGGACATGACCTCTAGTTCTTCTATCATCAATTATTGTAAAAAAAATCTTCTTTTCTTAATCCTTCATAACCATGCATTATCTTAAAAATCTCTATTAAATCACTTCTATGTCGTCTCATTTCCAATGTCATAAGATTACAACTTCTTAATCTATTTTCATATGATTCATTTCTTAAATCAGTTATCATTTTAGTAGTTCTTCTTTGCACTTTTTCTATATTATCCATGTATTGTTGATTAGTAGGCCTCCACGCCTATGAATAATATTCCAAACTAGGTCTGACTAAGCTTTTGTAAAGATTTATAATATTAAATTTTGACTTGTTGTCAATTGTTCTTTTTATTGTCCCCAGAACATAATTTGCTTTATAAACAATTTTGGCTATATGCTCACTTGGTTTTAAAGAATTATGTACTATTACACCTTAATCCTTTTCTGTAACAGCATTTTCAATATTTTCTTGTGCTAGACTATATACAGCATTTATATTATTAAATCCTACATTTATAGTTTTACACTTTCTAACATTGAAAATCATCTGCCAATCCTCTGACCATTTATGAAATTTTTTAAGTCTTCCTGAAACACTCTAATTTCCTTGTCATTTGAGCTAGTCCCGAAGATCTTTATATCATCAGCAAATTTTAGAATATTTTATTTAATATTTTCGTCAATATCATTAATAAATACTAGGAATAATATCGGCCCCAATACTGAACCTTGCGGCCCACCACTACTTATATTACTCCAAGTCGATTTTTGCCCTTGTATTACAACTCTTTGCTTTCTGGAAGTTAGCCATTCACCTATCCATCTCACTATTCCTTCTCCAAAACTATGACTCCTCAATTTGAGTAATAATCTCTGATGAGGCACCTTATCAAATGCTTTTGCAAAATCCAGGTATATGATATCTACTGGGTACCCTTCATCAACATATTTAGTTACCTTTTCAAAAAATGTAAGTAGATTTGTCAGACAAGACTTTTTATGTAAAAAACCATGTTGACTATCTTTAATTATATTCCTTTCTCATAGGTGTTTTAACATCTTTTCTAAGTAATTTTTCAAAAACTTTGCTGACTTGGGATGTTAAACGGACTGGTCAATAGGACGATACTGAATTTTTTGGTGCTCTTGACCCTTTATAGATTGGAGTAATGTTCGCTTCCTTCCAGTCACTTGGTATTTGTCCATGCACATAACTGTGATTAAACATAATTTCCAATGGTTTTGATATCAAATGTCTAAGGTTTCTAAGGACTATATTAAAAATTTGTTTATTTCCAGGTGCTTTTTTCTGGATCTAAGTCTGCTAAAACTTTATGTATAGCAGTCTCGGATAAATCAACATCATTCAACATATCATTTCCATCATACATTATTTTTGGTTGTGGCATATTTTCTAGCCTTTCACTTGTAAAAACAGATGTAAAATATTCATTAAATTTATTTGCCATTTGGAGATACTGTTACAGTTTCACCATTTTCATTTTCTAAAGGTCCAACCTCCTCCTTAACAGTTAATTTGCTTCTTACATATTTATAGTAGATTTGGGGGTCTCTCTTAATTTGCCTTGAAATTTTCCGTTCAAACTTTCTCTTGGCTCTTATTTCTTTTCATAATTATTTCATTGCATTTCTATATCTTTCATTGTGCTGAAAGTCTGGATTTTCTCTATATCTTTTCCACCATCTATTTTTGTTTTTTCTTTTTCTTGCTATATGTATATTCCACCAAGGTGGCTTAGGTTTCGCTTTGCTTCTTATCTTTACTGGAACACAAATTTATTTTTTAGTCATGTTTTTTTTTAATAAATCCCACATTTCATATACATTTTTATCTTTAAAAATTTTGAGCCAGTCAACTTTTCTAAATTATTCTAATTTTTTGAAGTCAGCATTCCTATAATCAAGATATTTCTCTTTCCAATTCAAATCTAACGTTGGCAAAGATATACTAAATTGCACAATATTGTGATCACTACTACTAAAATGTGATTTTACTTTAACATTGTCCACTAGATTATCATTCGAGGTTAATACTAAATCTAAAATCGCACATTAAAACTATTTTAAAGATTCTACGCACACGAGTGGCTCATTTCCTCTAACATTACGTTTAACCAAGGCGAATAAATACCGCGTAAAGATCGTTTTCTTTCACTTTACTTTTTGTCAGATCCTCACTCCACTCATTACAACGGTAAAGGAGGCAAGAAAATTTCAAAACGCTCCGAAGATGATCGAATAAGATCGAAAGCTTAGCAATTTAGTGTGTTTTTTACCAAAACACATTCATTTAAAAAAAAAGATTAATACTGGACAAGAAGTAGTCCACCATCTACAAGATGGACTAAAATAGATAGTTCGAAGAAGAGAAAGTTGCCAAAGGAAATTAACTGAGCAAAATACACAATGGTCTTCAACAAAATTTGCATTCAAGAAAGACTGCTAAGCAACTAAACTAATATATATATATATATATATATATATATATATATATATATATATATATATATATATATATATATATATAGTGTGTGTATATGTATGTGTTCTAATACAGTGTTTTGTATCCATGTTTGTGTGCTTTGCTTAGGACTGGTTAAGAGGCCAGGGAGCCAGGCTCATAAATTGCATCTTCTCACACTATTATAGTGTTTATCTAAATTGTTTTCAAATGCTATAGTACTTGCACTGGACACAACATATCCCGGTAAACCATTTCATTTATTTACCAGCCTAAAACCTAAAAGTGGCCCCCACTTCGCTGTTCTGTGACGTGGCTTCAGTAGCTTAAGCCGGTGGCCTCTAGTCTCTGACTGGATGTTGTACCTTCCGCAGCAATTTGAAAGAACTGCTTGGTCACCTCTAGTCCTTCGCTCCTCCAATGTGGTAATTCCCAGCCTCTCAATTCTTGTTTCATATTGCAGACCCCTAAGCTCTGGTACCAGCTTTGTAGCTCTTTTCTGGACTTTTTCTAGTTTCATCATAGGTGGGCGCGATTACAAAAAAATGTATCACGATAACCGATTCATCGATAACGATAACCTTATCGGCGATAACCGATAATCGATAACTGGCGCTAAATTTATCGTCCGATAAGGTGAAAACCGATAAATCAATAAATCTAAAATTATAATATAATATTGATTATTGACTATATATAGCGTTATTTTATAATACAATAGTAAGAATATTTGAATACTGTTGCTTAGTTTTTTGTCTGGTGAGGCTCCCCTTCATCTTCTTATAGGTTTTAAGGATCCTCCTCCCAGCTCGTACGTTCCTAGTTCTGCCTCCAAGGTACACGCGGCTCACCACTGTGCTAATCTGGAGCCAAAAACTGAAATTATTGATTATCGCTAGTTTGGAACCAAAAGTATCGGCGATACCGATGAATCGATAATGCGGGAAAAAATATCGGATAACCGTTAACCCGATATCATTATCGCAATAACGCCTACCTATGAGTTTTATAATATCTCCTGTATTATTTAGTAGTTAATTAATTTGTGTATTTACGTTTATACTATAGTTAATGTGTTTATTTTCTTTCACTCATTGATTTTATTACACATATATATTTTATTAATGCATATGGTAATTAGTTTATCTCTTTTACAAGATGGCCTTATAAGTTCAATAAAGCCGAGATAACTGCTTTGTTTCGGTTTCCTTATTAGAATTTATTGAACTTATTTTCATCGTCATGGATCATGTCCTGCCTGCAGATCGTCTCCAGGTTGCTCCAAACAGCCCAGATGCTGCCGAGATTTTTAAATATTGGTTCTTTGTTTTCAAATGCTACAAAGGTTCAATCTAGGGTTGTTGGCGAATTCCCTCTCGCCTGAGAACTTCGAACTCATCACTGATTGTGAGACATTTGACTCTGCAATAGAAAAATTTAATGCTGCTTTCATTCAACCTTCCAATGAGGTTGTTGCCCGATATCGACTTATGAGGCGCAGCAAATTAGAATCCGAGGTAGTTGACGGGTACTTTAGAGCACTCCACAAGTTAGCCGTCGATTACAACTTTCGGGACGTGAGTAGCGATAAATATCGAGATGAGTATGTTCGTAACTCATTTATTACAGGTATATCGTCGACCTATATAAGAACTCGCCTTCTAGAGTATCGTACACTCTCACTGACTTCAGCCGTGGATCTCGCTCATTCACTTGAAATTGCCTCGAGAGATTCCCGCTCTTATCAATGCGACGTCCCGGCAGCCGCAGCTGAGCTTAAACAACCTGTTCACATGGCGGAATATGACGACTCAAAAGATACCTGGTCTCCGCCCGATTGCTTAGCGGTAGGACAAGTTAAATGTAGATACTGTGAAGGATCATCGCATCCTCGCCCTGAATGCCCCGCCAATAATGTACTGTGCTTAAAATGCAAAAAACGAGGACACTTTTCAAAAGTTTACCGCTCACGGCAATTGTTTACTGCTGAATCAACTTCAAGTGCCACTCTATCCTCTATTAATACTATGAGCAACTCTTTAATGTTAGTTACAATCAATGGTCAAGAAGCAATGGAGTTAATGGACACTGGCAGCTCTGAGAACTTTATTTCTCAAACTTTATGCGACAGACTACGGTTGCCAGTCGACATTTTGGATGGAGTCGACTAATTTGAAATCTCACGTTTTCCAGATCCTGTGAAACCGATTTATGCATAAAGGGTCAACCATATCATTCTATGTGCTCTCTAGTATTACCCTAACTATGCACTGATATAATTTTAGGACTTCCATTTCTCAAAATGCATTCGTCAGTATCATTGCAGTATTGAGCTCACTTTCTAAGTTGCATATATGTTCCCTCGTTGCCCTGACAATAAATCCTGTCAGTCAAGGTATTCAGGAATCTCTCGCCCCAATTTTGTCCTGTTGTCACTAAATCTCGCATTTATGGTCCATCGGATCGTGATTTCATACGAACGGAAATATCAAGACTCATCGGTGAAGATATTATTGAGGCTAGTTTTTCTCCCTGGAGGGCACAAGTAGTTGTTGTTCATCACAACGGTAAGCGCAGATTGGTCATAGACTACTCCAAAACTATTAATAAATTTACACATATAGAGACGTAGATGTCATCATTAACTTTCTGGTAAGCATTTTATATTAGTAGCGGACCAACGCCCCGTCAGATTCATGTTTGATCAATCTCACAAAAGCAAAATAAAGAACGAGAAAATAATGAGATGCGGAATGGAACTTCTACCATACTCATCTGAGGTTAACTAAAGACCTGGGAAATTTTATGCTTCTGCAGACTCACTCTCTCGTGGATTCTCTGGAAGTATATCACTCGGTGATATGGGGGAAATACACAAATCGCTATGCGACCCTGGCGTTACCCGTTTTCTCCATTTTGTACGCAGTTTTAACCTATCCTACTCTACGGATTATGTAAAGCGTGTAATCTCCTCATGCGATGTATGCAAAAGATTGAAACCTCAATATCATAAACCGCAATCTTCAACTGTATCAGCACGATGCATCCCTTTGACCGACTGAGTGTAGACTTTAAATGACCTCTCCTCTCAAATAGCGTTAATCGATATCTCCTGATTGTTGTCGATGAGTATTGGAAGTTCCCTTTTGCTTTTCAAAGCAAAGACACCGCAGACGTGACCGTGATGAAATGTCTCTCCACTCGCTTTTCTATCTTCGGGTTACCAAAATATATTCACTTGGATAGTGGATCCACTTTTATGTCTGAAGAGCTTCGTACTTACTTATTAAACCACAGTCTATCAACGAGTCGGTCTACGCCCTACCATTCTATGTGAAACTCGCAATGTGAGAGGTTCGTTAGCACTGTTTGGAAAACTATTTCGCTAGCTCTGGAGTGGAGAGGACTTCTTGCCGCTGGCTGGGAGTTGTTGTTCTCTACGACGCTATGCACTCAATACGATCGTTGTTGAACACTTCTACTAATGTAACACCTCATGAAAGTTAATTTATCTATTCCACGAGATCGAGTAATGGGTGGAGCATGCCGTCATGGTTGTTAGAACCTGGACTGTTTCTTCTTTGCAAATACCGTCGAAGTAAGACCGATCCCCTAACAGAAGATGTACAATTTTTGGAAGCAAATCCTCAATATGCTCATGTCCGGTATGGTATTGGTTATTAGTGAGATTTATTTTAGTTAATAAATCATCCTAGATACCTATTTGAAAATCATTACCATAAATTTGTTGGAATGGATGGAATAGTCGTCTGCTAATATTTAGGCTTAACAAATGACGTGAACTGAATTTGGAAAAAACTTCAAGGCAAGGGTTATAAGAAAACGGACGATAACAAAATATATATTTATAAAATCAACGAATGCACAGTGAGAGAAATGAATTTGGAAATAACAAGTGAAAGGTAATTACAATTATACGAATGAATGAGAATTAAATTGAGAATTGCTAAGGAATAGAACGTAAATATAATTGAAATATGGATTACAAGATGAGAATATAGGATGGTATTACAAGTATAATTGACTTGTAAAAAGGATGCGAAGTGTAGGATAATATGGTTGATTTGTGGAGAAGGCAGTGGACTATAACGTAACGTAATGAGATGTATGAAAAGTATGGAGTGAAATGTAAGGTGAAGTGAGGTAAGGTAACTATAACGGACTTTGAATTGGGATCTTTATGCTGAGAATGACGAGAGACGAGTGAGGAATATTTGTATTCAATGTGGGAGAGCTAAAAGTGTTAGTTTGAGTGTTTGACTAAAGTAAGTGTGGCCGAAAAGAATGTATCTTAGCCACGATTTTTGGATGGCAATTATATATTACAAAAGATATATTAAAATTACATATACAAAATATTTGAGCTTTATATAAGAATTAATAAAATTATATCAGGCATAGGTGGGCGCGATAATGAAAAAATGTATCACGATAACCGATAACGGTAACCTTATCGGCGATAACCGATAACTTGCGATAAATTTATCGCCCGATAAGGTTATAACCGATAAATCGATAAATCCAAAATTATAATACAACATTGATTATTGAATATATATAGAACGGAAGAAGCACGGGAGCATAGGAAAAAAATAATCAAATAACGCGTAAAACCGGTAGCGCGCAGGAGAAACACCTCATGACCTCTCGTCCGACAGCTGGGTACCAGCTCGGATCTACCTATTTCTGCCTCCAAGGTACGCGCGGCTCGCCCCTGTGTTAAACTGGAACCAAAAACTGAAATTATCGATTATTACTAGTTTGGAACCATAAGTATCGGCGATGCCGATGAATCGATAACCCGGAAAAAAATATCGGATAACCGATAACCCAATATCGTTATCGTGAAAAATTATCGCGATAATTGATCGCGATAACGTGCACCTATGATATTAGGTAATGATAATATTTAAATTGATGCAATGGAATATAGATACATGCTATATTTTAAAGGAATGCCAGATGGCATTGATATATCCGGTTCAAAGATAGCAGGGAAGACACCGTCTCTCCCATCTCCAACTCGCACCTCTCAATCGACACCGAATCAGAATGTTCCAATCCCTGAGATTGCCCTTGTACCAACCTCCCCAGGAATTCGTCGATCGAGTAGAATGCGACGACCCGTTGATCGATTAAATCTTGGAATTTTAAGGGAGGAGAGAATATTATATGTTAAAACTACTGCCACCTTACATAGTTAACATCGGTGACTATGTTATTTTGGGATTTAGTTGGGATTCTTGGCCTCGTAGTTAATGTTGGACTGATAATTCTGTAAGTTATTTGTTGTTTTTGCTGACTTATATTAATAACGATTCTATAGTTGGGATCATTAATATCGTATATATATATATATATATATATATATATATATATATATATATATATATATATATATATATATATTTATTTATTTATTATAATACAATGTTTTGTAACCATGTTTGTGCATTATTTAATTGTTAATTAATTTGTAGGGCACACATGTATTCATCTGAAGAGTCTAGAATGTCGAGGTAAAGGCTCGCTTTTCTCATTGCAATAAAGTGGTAGTCTCTGTATCTGGGCTTAAATGAGACAGGCGCCAGAGAGTAAACATTTGGAAACTGAGAATGTCTGGAGGTAATAAAAGGGCGCGTGATAAAAGCATTTCACCATTCTGTAACAAAGATGGTCAGAAGTTAAACAAATATATTCTAATAATATAGCTCCACCTTCTAGAAACATTGACCAATAACGAGGTACGGCAGTTTAGACGTCATCCAATCAAAATTAAATAAATGATTAATTTAAGCCAATCAGGAGGCGAGATAATGGAATGAGCAGCCAATCACGTGCGCCAACGTCATTTGTAGCCGGGGCATGAGGCTGACTTGATAAATGTTTCTTCCCCTTTATAAATGGGTGCTGAGAGATTAGAAGAGAGAGTCTTTCATTATTAATATCTTAATTGTTACGTGTTCATTAATTCAATAAGTCGATCATTATAATCGTCCAGTCACTCTATCATATTCCCGCATTACTTTGTTGTAAAATCGAATTGTGAAATTGTACTCGGACTACTTCCTAATTTGGTGCAAGGTAAAATGAATAGACTGAGACTCGTTTACACTTATAAACAGATTCTTTTATTCATCCAAGCTGGTACCCTGTTCTCGGATCAAGTACAAGGCTACTTAAAGGGAAATTTCCGTTGCGCATGAGAAAATAACTTGTTATCATTGCCGGTGGCAAGCGTTATTCCAATCCTACCAAGCTCACCCTCTTGAATGGCAACGTTACCACTAAACGGGCAACCAAACTCCCTATTGGTACAAAGGATTACCACTCACTCCAGAGGTAAGCCCTATTAACATACAGGGGGAGGGGGCAAGAATAACAAAAAACAGCAAGTAAAATCTTCACCCCCTGCTCATAAATTTGTATATCTACGTTTATATTATCGTTAATGTGTTTATTTACTTTCACTCATTCATTTATTTATTTTATTACACCTATATATTTTATTAATGCATTTGGTAATGAGTTTATCTCTTTTAGAGGATGTCCTTATAAGTTCAATAAAGCCGGGATAGCTGCTTTGTTTCGGTTCCCTTATTACAGGGACTAAACTAATAACTTATTTAACTCACTCAGTAACATGACATAACATAACATAACAGAATTTCACAGATGACAAAAGCCACAAGGGCCTATCAAAGGTCATCCGCATCCATCACCCCCCCCCCCTACAACATAATATAACAGATGACAAAAGCCACAAGGGCCCATCAAAGGTCATTCGAGTCAAACTGCCTCTTTTTTAAGGCACCCAAACTCCCAAGAAAACTACTTCCAGAGGATTGCGTCCACAAACAAGGGTATCACCAATCAAGGCTTGTCAAGAACTAAATCATGCAGCTATAGATATATACAAACAATATTAATATATACAAAACTTAGGAACCATCACAACCTTCCCTCCCCATAAACTCATCCAACCTACTCTTAAATACATTTAAATTTGGACTACCTACTACCCTCCGCGGCAATTTGTTCCAGAAGTCTACCACTCTATTGGTGAAAAAATATTTTCTTAAATCCAACCTACACCCTTGCTTTTTAATTTTCAAGTGGTGACCTCTAGTCCGATTTCCACCATCTAACTCAAAAAACTTGCTAACATCCAATTTATCTAGCCCAGAAATTTTTTAAAACAGCTCAATCATATCCCCTCTCACACACCTCCTTTCGAATGAGAACATATTTAATATCTTGAGTCTATCTATATATTCAAGGTGCCTCAGGAAAGGAATAATCTTTGTTGCCCTCCGTTGCACTGACTCGAGAAGGTTAATATCGTGTACATTTAAGGGGACGGCTCGTGTGGGGGTAAACACAATGCGGGGACCACACTACGATGATCCTGAGTTTCATTAAATTGGGGAGTCTAGGGGCACAGCCACCCAGTATATAATCCTAATTGTTTATAGAATAATGTCCGGACATTTACAGAGGTGAATGATTTAACTACATCATGTTAGCGCCTTTAATCGTTTTGCGAATTATAATAGGGGTGGGGGTGGGGTCTGACGTTAGAAATGACTAAATTGATTTTTTATGATGTTTTTCACTTAATATCTTTTTATTATCTTCAATTGGAGTTATTTTTATCTGTCAATATATTTTTCCCCATTTTACTATTTTTATTACCTTTTTTATAAATTTAAATCTAATTAGCTACCTCGTTTATAGGAACTACTTTTTTAGCCGTTTGCGTATCATAGAGACGGTTTATACGTAGTTTCAAAATGGTATCGGTTGGCGAAGTGTGTCCATCGTCTATTTACGAATTATTAACTCTAGTTTCTGATAAAGAAAAATTGGTAACCTTTTTGGACGTTCATAATTTAGTTCAAATTAAAAGCGATTGCGAGATATGTGGCCGGGCATTAGATGCGGTAAATATGTAGATTAGTGACTTGAACGACAAGACCAACTATTTCGTCCGTAGTTCAATCCCTAAATACGGAATAAAAAACGAACAGTTCGACGCCTATCTTACAACCGCCATCTTCTGCAATCGTTTCCCGTTGACCAAAACGGGAATTAAAGAAAGATTCCACGCTTTCCTCATCGCTATTTCTGAAGTATACCCACCGAAATAAAGTAAGTAAACAGCGTTTTTCGTTCTTTAGTTTTATATAATAAAGATGGCGTCAGCTATATTTCGAATAGGACTCAAACGCGAGAACAAAATAGGCTTTCCTCATTCGCTATTTCAGAAGTATAGCCACTGCAATTAAGTAAGTAAACAGCGTTTTTCGTTTGGTTATTTTCGGGCATTTTTGTTAAAAAAATGGCCAAAGTAAACAGCGTTTTCCGTTTGTTTACTTTCGGGCATTTTTTTTATAACAAAAATGGCGCCAGCTATATTTCGAAAAGGACTCAAACGGGCATGAATATTCCGACACGGGTGAACGAAAATATTTACACGAATTTTTTTTTCCCGGTCGCGTCGCTAATCTACATATTTACCTTATATATTTACCGAACGAAATATAAACACACAAAAATCCACTTTTTTTGGCCGAGCCACTAATCTACATATTTACCTGAATATGAATGTGCAGGTGAATGGAACATACACGCCCCCCCCCTCCCCTCCTTTTTCAGGCGCGCCGCTGATCTTCATATTTACCTAAAGGAGATGGGTCAGAGGACTGTGGTTGCTGGGCCGGCTCAGCAATCAGCCCCGCCAGAGCCGGTGCCATTAAAGCTACCCTCAACTTCTTCTACTACAGCTGTCAATTTAGTGTCATCAGTAAAAAATGACACTTTGATATTTACAGCACCCCCAATACCATTTATATAAATTATGAATAATAAAAGGCCTAGAACAAATCCCTGAGGTACACCACTGATAACGTCCCTCCACTGTGACCTCACCCCATTCAGTAAAAGTCTCTGTTTCCTATCTTTCAGCCATTCAGCTATCCAATTAAAAACTTTATCACAGATACCATGCATTTTTAATTTGTGAACTAGTCTCCTCTGTGGAACCTTATCAAAAGGTTTGCTAAAATCTAAGTATATTACATCAACATTCTCTCCCTTATCTACTTGTTTAGTTTGTTTACATAATCCCTAAAATCCAGTAAACTTGTTAAACACAATCTACCTCTTCTAAACCCATGCTGAGCATCATTTATTAACCTACCACTCTCTAGATAGTCAGAAATCCGCTTCTTAACTATCTTCTCAAGAATTTTATAAACGATAGAAGTTTAGTTTAGCGTGGTGTGGGGAAACACCGACCTATTAGTAGAAAAACCTGCATAAAAATTCCATTTTGTACTTGAGCGAGTGCAAACTTTGCCCAAAACAAACTTCACAACATAACTCATAACTCACATATATAGTGAATGATGTGTTGAGATCGTTGGTGAGTGTTGATGTGAAGGTGAAAGTAGCGAAGTTTGAATGGTTTGCGAAAGAAGTGGAATTCCTTGGGCATGTGATGAGTGAGAATGGGTTACGAAAGTCACCGAAGTATGTTGAGAAGGTGCGAATGTTTCCGAAACCGGTGACTGTGAAGCAACTGAAGTCGTTTCTGGGTTTAATTGAGTTTCAGCGAAAGTTTATACTTTATTCTTCGGGTGTGAATAAGACTCTGACAGTGTGGGTGGGCAAGAAAGGTAGTACGATTGTTAGGTGGAATGGTAAGATAAATGAAGCTTATGAGAAACTGAAAGAGACAGTGGCTGAAGATGTTGAATTGGCTTACCCAGATTATAGTGTGACTGCTTGAATTGTATACAGATGCGAGTGGGTATTGTATGGGAGGTTTTCTGATGCAAGAGCAGCGTTTGAATGGAGAGAATGTCAGGCGAATAATTGGGTATGTATCCAAGGCTATGAATGTTGCAAAACGAAAGTATTGGACTGTGGAACAAGAGTTAGCTGCGATAAAGTATTATTTGAAAGAGCTGCGTCCGTTTTTGTCTGGTGTGAGGTTTGTGATCAAAACAGATCACCAACCTCTTGTGTATTGACAACGTATGAAATTGGCTGATAGTAGGATTGGAAGGACTTTGGAAGATTTGAGTGATTTTGACTATGTGATTGAATACGTGCCTGGTAAACGGAATGGAGTGGCTGATTTGATGTCAAGGTATCCTGGTACGAATGATGAAATTGTGTGTGGAGTGAGTGATCCTGAGTATTTGCCGAAAGGGATTATGAATATAAAGGAGAGTGTATAGAATGGTTTGCAAGATTTGAAGAGTGATGGAATAGATTTGAGAGTGCCCAATAGTGTGGATGACTTAAGGAAGGAGGTAATGAATTAAGTATGTAGGAAGCCTGAAAGCATTGGTATGCTAAGGGTGCGGAACTTTATGGAAGAATTGAGAGCGATGTGCATGCAAGGGGTCCTGCCTTTTCAGGAAATGTTGATTGCAATGAGTCATTTGTATGGAGTGATTGTTTATGTGCACTTTGGTGGTGAGAGGCCGATTGTGTACAAAGATGAGAAGATGAAGGGTTTGAATGCTAATGTGGTGCACCTTCAGTGTTTGAGCGGTGTGCATTACAATTGGGTGATTGAAAAGTGTTCGTATATGAGAGAGAAGAATGATTGTCTGGATGAAGATGAGTGTGTAATGAATGATGATGTGGGAGTTGATGACAGTGTGGATATCAGTGTTGATGTTGGTGTGCTTGTTCCTTCTGTGTATTGCGAACATGGTGGACATGATATGATGGAAGCAAGAGTCAAAGTTGGTGAAAGGTTGTTCTGTGGTTTGATTGATAATGAAGCGCAAGTGTCTTTAGTAAATGGGAGGATTCTAAGGAAGTATGATGAGTTTAGTTGTTGCGAGCGTAAGCCTGTGAAGTTACAGGTAAGTGGATTGGGGACTGGAATGATAGTGGCATGGGAACAGGTTAGTTTGAGAGTGAGTTTGGGCAGTGGTGTGGAAGTGAAGCATGATTTTGTGATTCTGAAAGATGAGCAAATGCTGTGTTGTTTCTTGCTTGGTGTAGACTTTATGAGATTGAATGATATGTCTTTGCATTTTCTTTTGGGTGTGTGCTTCCCAATCTGAGAACGTGCGTTGCCTTCCTACGGACCCCTTACATTCTTTTGCTCGCGAACATTTTGCAGGTCGGATGTCTTTTTCTTTTCCTGAGGTACATTCTGTTCCTCGTTTGCGGTGCACAGTTTATTTTGGAACACTGTAGCTTTGAATGGATACTGTGTGGCGTGTTTTGGAGTTTGAACCCCATACAAGACCAACACTTCTGTTTTTTTTATTAACCGTTTGAGCCCCCCGCAACGTCATATGCGAACACTTTTTGTGCCAAAATTCTTAATTGATTGTAGCTTCTCCACAGGATGTTCGTTAGTCCTTCGAGGGAATTGGAGGTACGAACTCCCTTTTTAGAATCTCCTGTGCCAGTTAAGAGTACGCCTTGCTCTCCTAGGGTCATTTGTGGGGTTTCTTTGTGAGACTTTGATTTTTGCACTCTCCTTATACGGGGTGCCTTTCTTGGGAGGGGGGGGGGTTACAGTATCTTTTGAGACAATTGCCTTGTGTATGGGCCGTGGCGGCCCTAGCCTACATGGTGCCCTGGGCGAACCTCACCTACGGCGCCCCCTCTCCCTCCCCAGTGTACATAAGAAGTTTAGGACAGCCATAACTTTCACCAAACAACTTTTTATTGAACTATTTATTGTTACTTCAGAATTAAAAAAAAATGTCATTTATAAATTTTACAAACTCTTCATCACTTAAATAAAACACAAACATAGGAATTTAGTTATGGTACCAGAAATAGGAATAATACAAATGAAATTGCACAACTAACATAAACTACAGAAACAATATTGTAATGTAAGTTATATAAATGTTTTATCATAAAAGTATAAGAAAGTTGATAGAACATAATAAATAAAATCTACTGCACCACAGCACAACTACCATCTCACTTTCCTAGCTGCAAACTCATGAACTAGCTCATCATTTGAAATCTTCTCAGCAACTGTGTGATTTATGCTGATGGTGGCCAGACGAGTGAAGCGTTCCTGTGATATAGTTGATCTCAGGTAGGATTTGATGAGGCAGGAGCGTGCGGCTACAGGTCCTGACTTGTCATAACTTGTCCTAACAGCCCCACAAACAGCCATCCCCCTTTCTCTGTTTTGCTCTACCGATTCGCAAAAATTATTGATCGCCCCTCGTAGCTCATCATATGAAATCTTCTCAGCAACTGTGTGATTTATACTGATGGTGGCCAGACCAGTGAGGCGTTCCTGTAATATAGTTGATCTCAGGTAGAATTTGATTAGTTTCAATTTCGAAAAGCTCCTCTCTGCTTCAGCAACAGTGACTGGAAGAAGAATATCAATCCTGAGAGCACTCCACAAATTTGGATATATTTCAGAGAGCTTCCTTTCGTGGATAAGTGTTAATTGCTCAAGCAAGGACATAGTTTTTAATGGAATGTCTGGCAAGTTGTTCAGCTCCTGTACAAGCGCTCTACCATTCAAGTCAGAATGACCCTTAAACTGTAGTGTATTGCTAAGGTTCTCACATTGTTTAGTCAGCTCCTCAAATGTGAGATTATGGAAATTGGTCAGCACTCCAAACTTCTCTCCCACATTTTCCAAGGTGGAAAATCTTTCCTGAATGGCTGACATTGTAGCAGCAACGACTGCATTGAAGAATGTCACCTCCAACTTCAAAGCATCATTTAAGGGCTCATCACATGCTTCATGGGAGAAGTGCCGTTTGGTAGACCTCAGCCGTTTCTGTTTTAACACAGCCTCCACATGCATTTGTTCACAGATATCTTTGGCTGCCATCTGTGCAGCAACATGACTTGTTTCCCTGTAATCATAGAGAGCTCTCTCTGTCTTTTTTAGGAGATTTACTGCAACATCAACTTGAATGTTACGAGATTGCATCTGTTTGCTCACATGCTGAATTTGGCACAACAGGTCGTACCACACAACTGAACAAATGGCGAAGCGGTATGATCCAACTTCCTCTGCTAGAGATAAAGCCTCAACCTTTATTACAGAATGTTTGGTGTGATCTCTCACCTCGATCAGTGCATCTCTCACTCCAGCTGCTTGATATCTTAGGGGCTCCACACTCTTGATCTTGCTCTCCCATCTTGTGTCAGACCACATCTCCAATGTGATATTCACATGTTTTTTCAAATTGGCCCATCGTTGTGTGGAGGCTGAAAACAAGTTATAAAGCTTCTGCAAGATACCAAAGTAACTTGTGGCATCAATAGATCCCTTGGTAGCATCGGCCACAAGCAAATTCAGAGAATGAGCCCCACATGGAACAAACAAAGCTCTGGAATTCATTTCAAGTAGCCTGGATTGAACACCCTCGTTTTTTACCTTCATGTTGGTCCCATTGCCGTATGATTGTCCTCTACAGTCCATGAAAGGAATTTCTAACTCCTCCAGTCTCTTCAAAATCATAGATGCCAAATGCTGCCGAGTGGACTCTTCTGCCTCCAAGAACTCCATGAAATGTTCCATGATATGGGGTTTCCCCTCAAGTGATACTGCCCGAATCACAACTGACAACTGTTCAGTGTGACTGATGTCTGGAGTGCAATCTAGAATTATTGAGAAGAACTTAGATTGTTTGATGTCAGCCACCATTGCTGTAATGGTCTTGCTGCTCAACAAATCAATGAGCTCGTTTTGTATGCGGTGGCCAAAGTAGCTGGTGTAATTGGAGGTCCCTTGTTGGATACGGTTAATGTGCTCTTGTATTATAGGGACAAATTGTGCCATAAGCTCAACTTCTTTCAAAAAATTGCTATTTGATAGTGAGAATAACTTTTCTATGTGTCCCCTTAGTGCCAAATCTGTAACTGCCAGAGAATGCACAATAGCAAGAAGACGTGTGAGCGCTGCTTTCCATCTTGATATCTCAGCCTGCTGAAGTGCCATCTCCTGCTTGTCAATGGTCTCCCCTCTTTTCATCCTCACTGCCAGCTCTTTCCACGTTTTCATAGGTTTTAGGTGTTCTGGACTGCTTTCGTGTGATGTGAGCAATGAGCCTGCATGCTTCCAGTCTGAAAGTCCCAGTCTTGTTAAATGTATCTTTCTCTTGCAAAATAATATGCAACAGAAACAAAAGAGGCTGTTGTTTTTTGATGAATAGACCAGCCAACTTCTGGTTATATTCTCACCACTAATCAACGACTTCCTGAAATAATGATGGTGGCAACTTCGTCCATCACTGTCGTTTTTAGGGAATACAAAGTCAGATGATACTTGAGTTAGTCCTCTGGAAGTCAATTATGTCCTAATTCTGTCTGTCAGAACTGAAGGCCAATTAGCAGGGTCAGTGGGAAGAGGCTCATCCTCGGTAGTCAATTCAGCTCCAGGCAGTTCTAATGGAAAGAACAAGAGAAATATAAATTAGTATGCACATCTAAGTTAGACAACACAATATTCACAGCAGGTGTTATGATGGTGGTGCTATAGAATGATGGTTGTGACTCGTGAGACACCACAATCATCTGGTAACCTCAGTAAATTAGTGATAATAACATTATAATTCCTAACTATTTACAGAATTGTTTACACACACACACACTAATAAATAACTTACTGCTTTATATTTGAAATACATCATTTATTATTTAAAATAATTATTTACAATCCTATGTACAAAAAAATAAATAAAAAATAAAAAACTCACCTAAAGAGTCCTGATGGGAAGCAGTGGAAGCGAATGGGTCTTCATCCTCTGGATCTGACTGCATTTGTGGGCACAGCTCTATGTGAGGCTATAGAAGTAGATGGTTCCCCAGCCGGGTCCGAAGGCTCCAAAACCATTTCTGTAGAGGCTTGTGTGGCTGCAGAAGTAGACACCTTACCATCCTGGCTAGTGGCAGAGGTTCTAAAATATTTCCAAAGGGCCCCTGCAATCAGGATAAAAACCCATAAGTGATCAATGCATGAGTTTGACAAAACAACAATTTAACTTATTGAGCACAAGTTACTAAACATTTTCCTAGGAAACTAGGCAAATTGGGCTTAGAATAAATACATCAGAGCACTTTAAATATCTTAGAAAGATGTATGATCACAAAATAGCAGTGAGAAGTATTGGCAAAGTTCTATACCTTCATATTTTGCTCGTTTCTACGTTTCTTCTTTCCTCTTTTTTCTACATTGAGCACCTGATAGCTTAGACCTTTTTTTATTCATTTGCGTTTCTCAGGCCTTGATGGTTTAGTGTTAAGAATTGTTCTTTGTAATAAATAACATATTCTACAATACTATTCTTACTATATGAGCTTTATATATATATATATATATATATATATATATATATATATATATATATATATATATATATATATATATATATATATATATATATATATATATATATATATATATATATATATATATATATATGCGCGAGCATAGCCTAAAATACAGGCCTTTCCGCAAATATCGCCCAATTTAGGTTCCCAATGGCACAAATACATTCAATACTTCATGCTCAATTAAAAAACACCACAAAAATCAAATTAATTAATTAATTAGATGGTTTAAAATTCACCGCCGTCAAAAATGGGATGAATTGCAACGCGAATGAAAATTTGAGACCATTAAAAAATGAAAGTTGCCAAATCGCTTGTTAAAGGGCAAACATTAAAGACATTTTTTTATCGATCAAAAAAGTTTCTGAGGGGGCGGCAATGCCGCCCCCTCAGAAACTTTTTTTCAAGTGCCGCCCTAAGCGACCGCCTATATTGCCCATAGGAAGAACCGCCACCGTGTATGGGTGTGCGTTATTATTGGGAGTGGGTGGTTGGACCACAACAGGACACGCGCAAAACCTCTTTATGCTGTTGGGCGTATTTGCCTCTGTATTTTTCATGGCTACGTAAGTTACCCCTATAATATTGAAGCTTTCTTCGGCAATGATTCGTTTTCTTTGGATTTACCATGGATAACTATGCTAATCAATTTTGGCAATTTTTCGAACAATTTCTTCGTTGTGACAAAGGTAGAACTGGAGAGAACGGAAAAGGTCCAAAACAAAGTGGCAAGAATACCACATGGAGCCAATCGGTTCTATCAGTAGAGGCACTGAGAGAAGAAATGGGCTAGAGTTGTTATGAAGAGATGGTGGCAGGGATGAAAGGAAACTATAAGTTGATACTGCAAGGGATGCGAATAGAGACTTAGGCAGGCTATGTGTATGCTGGCTACGATAGGACTGAGTGGTGCAAAGATGTAATGAGAGTGGAGAAGAGGTATAAATTAGAAGCAATCTATATAGAGTACAAAGCAAAAGGAAAGTTGAAAAAAAATATTAGATTCAGGAAGGAGAAAGGTTCAAGAGAAGTCTGAACGCATCTAGAGGCAAAAAGGAGCCTTGCATTGAAAATATGTATGATGGGAGTTTTGCAAACCAGCTATTATTCAAGGCAGGGACTGAATCCTTGGATGTTAAGGGGTGAACATTTAGATGTAATGGAGGAGAGGACAGATGCGAATGGTGCCTATTGGGGCACAGAGAATCTATAGAACATTTGATTGTGGAGTGTGTGAGACACGGTATCGAGAGGAAGAAATTGAAAGAAGAATTGGTGATAGAGCTGGGAAGAGAAAAGTGGGAGGAGGTGGATAGAAGGGACGATAATGGACTGAGTGTGGTGCTAGGATTTGTGTGTAAAAAATATATATAAATGATAAGAGAATAGGAATAGAAACAGCAACAAATAAATCTTTGCAGTGTGTGTGGAAGATGAGAAATGAACAAGGCTAATTAATTACTCTCCTCTCCTCAGAAAATAAATGCCATATCCCGATACAATGGGTGGCTCAACAACGTGAACCTGATCGTTTTTATGATTTTTTCCCAATTCCTTCTTCGTATCCACCGTTTACAGGCGCGGATACAGGGGTGTGTGGGGCGGACGGGGGGCAATTTTTTTTTTCAAAAAACTTATTAAGAGCGATCTCTTTTCTCAGTGTATAGGCGAAAAACATTTGAGCGTCGCCTAGTGAAGGCAATTTCAACATACTGGGCGACATCGAATTAAATATTTACAATTTTACGTAGTGGAAATAATTTAAAAATTGTGCAATATATACTACAATTGGTCTACCCAACACATTTTCAGTGATAAATAAAACACTAAAACGTTTCGGCATCGCTGGTTCCCTATCGATTTTGTTTATATTTATTGGGCCAAGTACGAGAAATGTCGCCCAGTGGAAATTTCGTCAAATACTACGCAATAATAGATTATTTTAGAGTAAAGGAAGATTGTTAAAACGGGGAAAGAAAGGCGCATCAAACACAGTGTAAACTAATCAGCCTTTTTCCATCACCTACGAACAAGTCTGGTAGTACGGTAAGGTACGTGTGTAAAATAGCAAATGTAAAACTAACGAAAAATTGACGCCTCGTTCTAAATGTGACCTCCCTTTTTATTAAATCCTGGTCACGTACATAAAGTGGCATGTGTATACACTTGTGTTTATAATCATTTTCAACTAGCATTTATGCAATATTTTATTGGTTATTATATTTTTACGGTTGCACTATACTAAGTTATATAGGAAACATGTACGATTCTGATAGTAGTGTCTCTACTCTCACTCTTCAAGTTAACTCACTCTTTCTATGGTCTTTGTAAGCAAAAAAGATCCGAGTGAAGGAATGTTAAAATATTGGCATTTTTTTCATCATTATTCCATTTTCATATTTTTATAGTTGTTTGCGCATTCGGACAGAGGCGCATCAGAGGGGGGCAGTGGAGCCATGCCCCCATGAGCCACGCCGGCGCCCATAAGAACTAAGAAGCTATGTTGGCGCCCCTAGGGCCATAAGGATCCTATGAGCCTATGTCAGTCTACATCATATATCTACATCATGTAGATACAGTGGCGTATTTAGGGAGGGGGGCATTGGGCCATAGACCCCTCTCAGATAATGGAAACCAACCCTTAAAAATTATCACAGGAGTCCATGGTGGAAAAAAAAACTGTTCTAAAACAAACTAATATATATCATTTCCTCTGATTTACCATAAAAATTCACAAGTAAATATGTTTAATATTCAATTACTTTTATATTTCAGACAAAAATATGCACAGTCATTAAAAAATGTGACATGGCACTTTTTCTAATCGGCCGGAAAAGCCTACGAGGTTGAAATATTGGTGTTTTGTATCCCATAATATTTGGTCAGGCTGATGCTGTTCCTAAGAAATTAGTTCCCCAGCCATATTTGAACTGAAACTAATCCCATAGAAATATTAATTTAAGGGAGTTATCAACATGAGTACGCTCTTCTGATTGTCAGCGGGATAATTATATCCAGTATGAACACGGAACAGAAGAGAATTGCTGGTCAATTGCCACCTCTCTTATCATATCTTCCCCAAGATCGGCAGTTTAAAACTCCCGCCACTTCTTCACAAGAAGAAACATCATTCCCTTCTTTCAGTTCAAGACAACCGCATTTGGTTGTTGAGCACTGTTAAGATATTCGTGTTTCTTGGTTTTACCTGATCTTCCCCGCTTAAGGTAAGTACTCACGCTATATTTTGTTAAGTTTTTCACTTTTTAGGGGCTTATTTTGCGCCAACCGACGCTCTTTTGCAAGCCCCATGTTTTAACGTAATCTCATTTCCTTTTATAGTTCATTAATTATTTTGGAAATATTGTGTAAGTACTATTTTATGCATTTTCATTTATATCTATGGTTGACATCTGGAGTAAATATTTTGCTATTAGCTTTATGTTGGTAGCCTAATAGGTTTCATGTGGATCACTTATTAGTCGGGGAAATTACGATAGCCTAATCTAGTTGTTCCCTTTACCTTTTATGTATGTTTAGTAGTTCGAATGCTGCAGCATACTTATTTTATATTGGTTATGTATAAGCAGTTTGTACAACAAGATATTAAGAGATATACTGCGACTGGTGATATCTTCTGGCTTTCACATTCATCCTAGGACTAACCTGGTTTCTGGTTTATGTCCCAGTATACATATATATATATATATATATATATATATATATATATATATATATATATATATATATATATATATATATATATATATATGTTTTGTATAAGTATCGTTTTCAACATAGTAATGTTAAAACTTTATAACTATTATATATATGGCAGAAAACCTTATTTTGATACCAATGCTTGGCTATTTTCTCACCTGATACCTGGTGCCAATTAATTATGGTATAATTGTGACCTTTTCCACACCCCTTGCTAATTTACTTTTAACTGTTGGTGTCTTGCATTTTTAATAATTTACTCAATTATCAATATTAGTCTATCCCTTTACTGATATTAGTGTAATATATGGGGTTGTGCCATTGGCCCTGTGTCCCCTTTTTTAGGCCCTAGCTAAGTCCTCCACTGATATCTCTGTCTAGGTTAGGCCCCTCCCAAATCTTATTCTGTTATGCCTCTCCTAGTTCCTTTCGTCTCTCCTCTTATCCTCCTCCTATCTTCCTTCCTTCTTTATTTATAAAAGCTAGAACTGTGGTACATTTATCAGGTGATCACGATGAAGCGGACAAAAATAACTATTTTTTTTCAAATCGAACTCGGCCAGGAGCCATCAAGACAACGAGATGGGGCCAAAGACAAGCACTTCAACCGCGACTTCCTGTAGTCAACATGATCCAGTTACCGAAGAGGCAACTAATGTTTCGACCGTTTCGAGTGAGAAACAGCCTACTCCAGTTGACATCGCCAATTTTGTTTTTTGAATACGATAAACTTGCTGTGATTCATCAAAAACCGCCATCTTTAGAGACACCCGTATACAAATGAAGGTGGTCATAAGAGACGCTTTCAACCTGGATGATGTTCCACGTACCCTTGGCTTAAATACTCGGCGTCAAAGAAAGGCGACTATTGCGTCACTTGTGTTTTGTTTGCTGGTTACCAAGCTGGAACTGGCGGACAGACGAAGCTGGGAACACTAGTTATGCAGCCAATGCAAAAATATAAAAAAGCTACCGAGATGCTCAGTAGCCATAACGGCAACGGCTAACATACAACAAGTATGGTTAGGGTGCAACAGTTTCTGGACACTACCCGCCATCCAACGAGGGCTATTGATCTCATGATGACTTGGAAAAGGAAGGAGCAAATCGAGAGCAACCGTCGTCTGCTTGTCCCAGTTGTTGAGACTGTACTGTTTTTTGGCCGCAATATGCTTCCTCTTAGAGGGCACCGTGACGACGGTCCCTTAGTCGAGTGATGTTGCGGTACCGCTCCAATGGCGGCGATGCTGAATTAGCGAAGCTACTAATGACATCCAACAAGAATTGTGCTTTCATTAGCAAGACTACCGAAAATGAACTCATTGAAATATCAGGTAAAAGTTGTCCATTTACTATTTTCACTGTTATTTTTATGCTTTTGCATTTCCATACATATAGAGAATAATGCAATAAATATTTAAGTTTTATCTTTATTTGCAGGGAGACTAAGGCAAGAGAAGGTGGCATCTCAAGTTGCTGGAATATTTGCTATCATGATGGACTAGACGACAGATACTGCGAAGAAAGAACAAGCCACCATCTGCGTCCGTCACTTCAGCAACGACCAATTGAGAGAGGACTTTCTGGGCTTCGTTCATGCCGTAGACTTGACTGGAGAAGGACTGGCTCGTCTTCTTCTCAGCACAGTAGATTGTGTCGATCTCGAAATGAACAGCTGTCGCGGTCTCTGTTTTGATAGAGCCAGTGCCATGATGGAGAAGTTTCGCGGGTGTGCAGCAGTTATAAAACAAGAATATCCACTCGCGAATGTGATCCACTGCTGCAATCATCGGCTGAACCTTGTGTTGACTAAAGATTGTGACACAAAAAAGGTCAAACTTGCTCTCCAGACCCTCAACGATGTTTTCAACTAAGTTAATTCTTCAAACATACGTTATATGAGGTTTGCTCAGTTGGTGAAACACCACACATCCTCGAAGCAGCAGCAATTCCTTAGCCTCTGCGATACTAGATGGGTTTAACGACACGATTCCGTAGTTTTCATCAAACTGCTACCAGTTGTACCCATCTCCCTTGAAGATGAGAACAATTTGGATGCGACAGCGGGACTACTGCTAATCGCCATCCAAGAACCACGCTTTTTGATTAGCCTCGTCGTCGCTGAGTCCGTGCTGGTTCACACGTGGGACCAAGCCGAGCCCTGCAATCTCCTACGGTTGATCTTTTATCTGCCTATGCTACGATCAGGGAAGTAGTGACGCATCTCGACAGGGTCAGAGAGGATGCCAATACCAGATTTCACGACATCTTCACGAAAGCAGAAGAGCTCCTATACGAGATCGGCTCAACGCACGATACCATTCCCATGCCCCGAGTTTTCAAACGACAGACGCAACGTGATAATGTACCTTTTCTAATAGCAGAAGAGTATTTCCGCCGATCTGTATACATACTGTTTCCAGATCAGGTCTTGAGTGAGTTAGGGCGTCGGTTCCAGGACGACACCGTTATGACTGTCTTTAACATTAAGCATCTGCTCAACGGTGCTGATGGAGACGTTGGAGCTTCACTGAAGGCGGCACAGGTTTACAAGGCTGATATCGAGAGCTTGAGCCTTGTCAAAGCGGAAGCAGAGCGCTGGTTTTCAACAACAACAAAGTCTGACTCTGTTGGAGATGCTCTAGCTCATGCCAGACTCGAATGTATCCAAACTTGGCCAGGCTTCTCCAAGTTTTGATAACGCTTCCAGTTTCGAATGCGGAAGCGGAACGATCATTCTCAGCCATAAAGCGACTGAAAACTTATTTGAGGAACACTATGGGTCAAGAGCGCCTCAACGGTCTAGCGATGCTTCGTCTTCACGACGAAATTGACATTGCAATAAACTGCGGGATCAATGCATTCGCTCCCCCAAATAGGAAATTGATGTTTTTGTGAGCACCACGTTTTGCTTCTATTTATCTGTGTTAGATGGGGTGGTTTTGCTAGAGCAGAGACTCATTTATCTGTGTTAGATGTTGTAATAATGAACTCAAATGTATGTTTTATTAAATATTTATCCTTTGTCAAATACTTTTCCAGTACAACACTTGTAATTACCTTTATTTGTTTTTTTACAGCTGTTTGTTGGTTAATATTCAATAAAACTGCTCATCAAAATAATAAGCATATTTACCTCTTTTATTGCAGTTCGAAAAAAATCTAGTAGGCCCCCTCCAAATTTTATTCTTATATCCGACACTGACCGTTTATATTTGTAACTTTTGTCCCTAGATGTACTCCTCAAGCTTTTATTTTCATCTTGTTATGGGGCCGTTTCATTCTACCTTTATGCGCCTAGTTCCTGGTTCCCGTCGTAGTTTGCATAAGTTGCGCATCCTCGGCCTGGCTTGGTAGTACCTGTTTAAAGTATTTGCTTTTTTGGAATCCTTACGCCAATGTCTTCGCTTTTTGACGATGGTTACGAATGAATAACTTTGGATTTAGTAGCCCCCCTCCCCCCCCAAAACAAGAGGAACATTCACCTGAAAACCTTTAGCACGTTTTGAACACCCATCTTCTGCAACACGTAGACGCGGTTCGCGGTATGCATAGGGCTACAAACTGCAAAGAATTCGTACTTAATTTCGCTTACTGATAAATTTATTGCGGCGTCATCTGCTTCTTGGTCTTTTGGGTGCTGCAGGTTACATCTGGAAAGCAAAGTAACTATTAGTTGCTGCGGGAGATACACACACTGCACCTAACACTTACGTCGAGGGTATGCGCGAAGGACCCGGGCGCGGAAAGGGAGATAGTCGGGAAGCATATCAGTAAACTGAAGGCATGTTTCTAATCACAGGAATTCTTTGCGGAAACCTGCAAAACGCTGCCAGTCGAAGGGGAACGCTGAACGTACACTGAAGGGGAATTTTGTTTTGAATAAAGGGTTTAACTTAGCCTAGGTGGCAGCCGGCTCATCCAAAGATGAGCTATAGCTTTCTTTTCGCTGTGCTCTGAGAGACTTGTTTGCTTTGGTTGGGTTCAGATTGAAGGCGCTTTTTGATCAAAGTTTATAGACCCTCGCCCACACGCCTGGGTTCGAAATAGCCGCTAGAAAAGGAGGAAATAGCAGAAAACTAAATTGACGGCTATTTTCCGGAATTCTTTTCTAATTTTCTTGCCGTTTAACCGTTTTTCCCCGGGTTATCACTGTTATTTCTGACTGGTTTTTGCGCCCTAAATTTAGAAGTGTTTACCGTTGCTAGGATGGCGTATTAATTTGTTATGGGCATTTTTCTTTTATTTTGCCGCGGAAACTTAATTTTCTAGGCCTTGTATTTACTTGCAACGAAGCTCTAGGTCTAGGCGTCGCATTTTTCAAAATGAGTAAAGTTTAATTGTACCCATTTAGAGCCATGAAATGACCCATATGACCATCGGACCTATGGTTATTCACCCTGGAGATTTCAAATCTGCTATCGGATTTAGCGATGAGTGGCGCCATCTAGTGGCAGAAGCCTCATTTAGCCATTCAAAGGCACTTGTAAGTGTTTTGAACGATGGGAAACCATCGATGCGATAACCATTTATTATCTTCTCACAAAATGCCGAATGTCATTGTAGGGAATTTCCCTCTAGTTTTGTCTACGCTTACTAGAGGGGTTTCTTGAAGCTGAACAATTATAGGGGAGGGGGCAGAGGGGAAATTAGGAGTCAGGGTTGAACGCCCCCCCCAAAAGCACAACCCGAGAAATTCAAGATACCCAGCATTTTTTCCTATAATATTTTCCAGTTTTCTTGCTATTAACCGATTTCCGCGGGGGTTTTCGCTCTTAATTCCGATTCTTGGAGGTGCGAACTAATTCTTAGAAGTGTTTCTCCCTCGCTAGAGGTCGTAGGAAGATTTGGCAGGTAATTTTGAGGGCCGCGTTTAAATACTCTTCTAGGCCTTGAATAAAGTCCTAGAATAAACCTAGGTAATCTTTTCGACGGTGGACAGTTCCTTTTGGGACAACAGAAATTTTGTGGGGGTTCTGGGAAGTGTTTTGGGGAGACACTCCCCCAACAAATACGGTAAATAAGAAGAAAAAATAAATAATACAGAACGCGGGAAGATTAGGTTAGGTTATGATATTTTGGGGAACTTAGAAACGTCAATGGTTAGGTTTGGTTAGGTTATAGGAGTATATATTACCAATTACTGTGCGGTAACCAGTTTCTAGCGGTGAATTACCACTTTCACCAGTTTAAGGCGGGTTGGTTAGGAGTTGACAAGAATGGCGAATTATCTGACTCCAAAGATGATTCTTCAAGGGTATTCTTATTGATGGATGGAGTTACCGAAGGTTTACGGGTAATCGAGGTAAAGAAGGACTTTGAGAAAGGAAGTAGCAAAATATGCTTTAATTATAAGTAAAGGCCTATTAAAGAGACAAGTAACCCGTCAAAAGGTACTGTGCAAGGCAGGTTTTCTTATTCAACGCGAACTATTCAATTCTAGAGCGACACGACTTAGGTGAATTAAAGAGGTCTCCTCACGCTAATAGGCGTGACAATGAATTAATAAAACAATTATAATGTTTAAGCTTCTCATTTCTTGCCAATATATACCGTTTTATTTCCTAGGGAGTGTGGCTTAGACTCGTCTGAAAGACGAGCCTCCATCTTTGAGCCCCTAAATTTTCACTCCTAAGGCGGAGCTACTAAACAGCCGTGTGTGTCTGATTTAGTTACAAGCCCAAAGGTTTTATCTCTATTGCTTGTCATACATCTCTGTTAAAATTTCCTTTAGGCAAAGTCTGTATTTGCCCAGCTGCTTCGTAGACTCCCATCTTCTGATAATTCTATCCCGAGACGCGAATTATTCGTTTCCTCTTGTTGTCTAAAGTATCTTGACCTTTGATCCTTGTATCCCGCGTTCGCCCGCTTTGTAGTTCCCGCGCGTTAGGATTTAATGAGACCACCGCGAGTCGATTTTGTGGAGTTTCCAGCAATTTGGTGCCAGTAGCCCACCTATTACATAATCCGATCACCACAAGGTTAGGTTAGGTTTGTAGGTCCTTTTAGGTTAGGTTAGGTTTCGTTATGTTTTCTGTAAAATATGGTTGTATGTTAGAATAATGTTCTAATAGTTATTTGATTTAAAACCATTGTTTGATGGTAAGAAAGAACAACGAAAAATACCTAAAGAGCTTTAATTCTTAATTCTGCAACAGAGCATATTTCCTTATCCCAACTAATTAAATCTATCTCCATGTAACCGAAAACCCCATAAAAATAGCTTGAGCTACGTTAAATTAATTACTTTTCGTTAAAATAGCTGTATACCTACCTAGAAATTATGACGTTATTCGTTCAATATTAAACCTATTTACTCTAAATTGATCTTAACTAACTCATCGTACACCCTTCCCCCTCAAAAAAAATAAATCAAATAACTTAGCAATGTTATTTATTTATTTTTAATATTAAATAACCTTGCTAGTTTAATTAATAGTAATGCGCGGGGATGAGCACACATGGCTCGGCCATGTCGTTTGTTCTATAACATTCGTATTTCTTCTAAAATGAAGGGGAAATAATTATTATTTGTATGTAAATAAAAGTGCACAACGAAACTCTAATTCGAGGCTTAGAACAACGAAATTAGGTAGACTAAGCAAGAAAAAATATCCGAGTTCATATATTTTTTCTATATATCCTGATTTTCACAAACGAGGAAAAACTATATTTGTCTGAAGGCTAATTTTTATAATTAATTAATTCTCAGCAAATTCTTTTTTTGGTGGGGCTTCTTCTCCCAGGATTCAGCTCTCAAGCCTATCGTCTGAAGGGCATTTTTGCATTCATTGTGGTTTTTGTTTTGAAGCCGTTAAAAAATAAGATTTTGTGCTGATGAATCGAAGGCACTACGGTGTTTCTTTGGATTTTCATTCCCAAATTCTGGATCCTTCAAAAGTATTGATGTAGCGAGGTTGGTATAAGTTGGGTGCACTGCATGTCTGTTTATGTAGCCTCGTTATATCTTTAGTTTGTTTGGGGTGTGGGTAGATCATCGCGATCAGTCAAATGTGTGCACAAAACAACGGATACTAAAATACTCACAAAGATGGTCAACAAATATAAAGTCACCATTCAAATAATTAGGGCAGGATCATAGAAAACGTTACCACACTGACTATCCTGCATTTTGTGTATAGTACTTCTACTGGTTACTAGTTCTTAACATTGTGTTATGTCAAAAGATAGAAAGTATTTGACAAATTTAAAACCGAGTAAATGTTCCTACCTATTGGGTTGCCCTCAGAAATGAGAACTGAATTACTTTAGAAGTAATATTTCCATTATGGAATTTAAATCTTTACTGCAAAGCAGAAGTACCAACCCATCGTATGATTTTGGCCTTGATAAGTAGTTTGTGTTGTTTTTTTATATTAATTTCTGGAAATCAAACGAGCTTTAAATGTAATGTTGTGTTTTTCTTGTATAAACCTGTAATAGTAAGTTTGATGTTGCTTTGGTTGATTCTCAAAACGCAGTTTCAATAAGTTAATGAATGTATCAAAATGCTTCAGTATGTGAAACGCTTGCGAAATTCACGAATGTCAGAGACTCACGTTTGTTCATTTTTCTAAACAAGGCGGAAAGTTGAAATTATTATTCAAATACTCAAAAAAATTCCCTTCTCAAATTATAGAGTTAATGATGATGATTATGAAAAAAAACAGGCCAGTAATAAAAACGAGTCTTCTCAACAATCGTCATACTAAGAGCGTCAATACGTGTTAAGCACATAATATTTTCCCAAAAGCCTAGATTTCCAGGAAAGAGAAAATTATAAACATGAAATTTCATGTTTATAATTTTCTCTTTCCTAGAAATATTTGCTTTTGGGAAAATATATTGTTACAAATCTAATTCGTGTCGGGATCAAGACTTATTGTAGCACGATGCCCCTTTTTACCACTCCACTCTTTGAAACCACTTTTGTAGCGGTATGCTTTGTGGTACATGAGTTACTTCTTTGATGAAGTAGGCTTTGATCTATGCGTGCTAATCCGGTTGTTTTGTTCTTAATGAAGAGCTAATTCAACACGTAAGGATAAGAGGAAACACAAGATTTATACCAAAATAAACATATATTTTAAATGAAACACTTAACTATGACAAACAAACAGTTAACACATTTCTATCCTTGTCTCAATGCTAAACTCGACTATCCCTGTTGGCATCTAGGCCTCTCACAAAGCCTGCTATGACAAAGATAAATAAATAGGCTACACGTAAACACACCAATTGCCGATTAGTATTTTTATCGCGACTCTATTTGTATAGCGTTAAACATTAAATTAACGTACTCTCGTCTACAAGCAAATATGACCGAGGTTCACGAACAAGGGTTTCTACTCCCCTTAAAACCCGATAAACTCGACTATTCCTGTTGGCATCTAGGCCTCTCACAAAGCCTGCTATGACAAAAATAAACAAATAGGCTGGCTACACGTAAACACACCAATTGCCGATTAGTATTTTTATCGCGACTCCATTTGATTAGCGTTAAACATTAAATTAACGTACTCTCGTCTACAAGCAAATATGACCGAGGTTAAGGAACAAGGGTTTCCTACTCTCCTTAAAACCTGAGACGTACTAAACTTCTACTATCGCAATATGAATATATGTTCTTTCTAACTTACATGTGAGGAGGTATTAGGGATTGCCGGGTATCGCTGGAGGGCTTATATCTCGCTTTGGGGTGTTGTCTTGGCCGATCCTTGAATTTCGCAGAGGTAGTATGGCAGGAGAGAGATGAGATGATGTACTTCTAATTAAAGAACAGGAGCTCGTTGGGGCTGGGTTCTTCTCCTCTTACTCTTACGGAGTAAGAGTCACTCGAGTGTGAGTGGGTTTACTTCTCTTCAGTTAGACTTTTCTCCAGTCCGTAAAGGATTCTTCGGTATGGCACCGATATCAAGATTGACTATTTATGTTAATTCAGCCAGGGAAGGGGGGATCGATTTTATCAATCTAACCCTATCGTTTCTCTCGGAAATAGTCTTGATTGGCTAAAGGATCGATATTCACGAACTGATCCTTTTACTTTCGTATTGAATTCTAATCTTCTTGTCTGGCCGAAGGATCGATCTCCACGAACTGATCCTTCTTCTTCCGTATCGACTTCTAATCACTTCTCTTTCTTTGCGGGGCTTATTTATAGGCGGATCACCGCCCCATCTAAGGGGAAAGTGACCAGGCCACAGGGAGGGAAACGCGAATGGTCAGAGCGAGAAGTGCCGAGGTTGGCACTGGGGTGCCAAATTCGGCTTGCTAATTATAGAGACTCTCAAACGCACCACTACTTGGCGTGCCTTTTGACTAGCACCGCTTTTTATTGTGACCTAACCAATGGTTTCTAGGTCTGGTAGGTAATTGGATCGTTAGAGCTTCGTTTAAGGGCCTTATGTGGTCTCCTTAAAACAGATGTTAGCTCCAACTTCCCAAAGCAGCGGGGAGATCAAACAGGGTAGGCAGTTACTGTAATTCGTTGGCTACCGTTCCCACGCTTCTCCTCATGGGGGGGGAGGGGCTCGCTCCTCCGGCTCTCTCCACAAGGGGGGGAGGGGGCTTTAATGTACATCTCCTCCTCTGGGATGCTTAATGTAGCCATTTCTCTACACTTATAATTGGTAGTTTGTAGGGGTGCAAAGATGTATAAGAGAAAAACTTCCTTCCAAAAGCAAGAATATAAATAGCCCATTAAATTACCAAGTCAAGATGGACTACGCCGTAGCGTGACGGTAGACTGCTAGCCTCTGGATTCAAAAGACCCGCGATCGATCCCCAAAGTCCACAATTTTTACGAAGAAAATTCTCGAAGAAAACTGAGACCACGAAAAATGCTTTAAGGAGAACTCAAGAAGACTCAAGATAAATGGATCTCCTCCAGAAGAAACGGGACTCAAGGAAAATGACATCAAGGGCTAACTCATCTCAACTCAACAAGAAGAAATCTTCACATCATAAAGAATCAAAGAGAAAACCATCACGTCATCAATAAATGGAAGGAATCATCACATCAAGTTAAATGCAAGTTAATATGAAGATACATCAAGAAAAGAAATAAAAGATCAAGAACTAACTCAGCCTACAAGAATACCAAGAGTCAGATAAATGGAGTCAATGTTTGAAGGAGCATCTTCATCTCAAGAAGTAAATAGATATTGAGAGATAAATATAATAAAGAAATGCCCTCCCCCCTCCCATAAGTTAACCGCATCATGTTTCTCTATCATGTTGTTCCATTTTCTCTTTATGTTCGTTGCTCCAAAAAGGCTCTATTATTGCCGTTTTTGATTGCCAAATTTCCTTGTTCTTTTCGTGTTGGATTCCATTTGTTGTCCATTTTCCGCCAGAATTAGCACTGTACAACAATAAAACAACCGGGAAGGAGAATAACCTTTTCTAGGGGTATTGTTTGCGTAAATCACGAATATATCATCAATCTCTTCCAGTTTCTCGAAAATAACATTCTTAATTACGTTAAATACATTGATGGTTCCTAAGGATTGAATGCAAACAGGAGAGGGCCAAAAATGACAAATCTAAAAGTTATAAAGGATTTTTTTTAAATTTTAATAAGGTGTTCCTAAGGTGTGTCTCAACCTCACTTAGGAAATTTATGAAAGTATACTCAATATTTTTTTAACTATATTGGTCCAAATCCGAAATAACTTACGTAACGCTTTGATAATTTTCTAACTTACTATAAATCTTCCTATTTTTATTTTTTTACTTTTTATCTTTTTTTGCTCTTACGATTTATATTATTTTGTACATACTAGAGTGTTTTTTCTTTACAGGAGACTGGGGTAAATTGCCTAGAGAATGCAAAAAATTCCCCAGACAGTTTCTGTTTTATATGTGGATCAGTTGAATTAAGACAATACATGAGACAGTTGAGTAAACATATGAACAAACTTTATGAACTGTACCTTGGATGTAAAGTGAGTGACCAGGACAAACGCTGGGCACCTCACATATGTTTTGTCAGGTGTACAAGTTCCCTTTCTACCTGGCTGAAAGGCAAAGGACCTGGCTTCATGTTTGGCGTACCAATGGTATGGGCGAAGACAAGGACCATTCAACCAATTGCTACTTCTGTTTAAGAGATATTAAAGGTAAGTATTTAATCTGTTTTCTTTCCTGATCTTTAATATATTTTCAAGAGATGTATCAATTAAAAAGATCAAAATACCTACTATGTTGTACTTCCACTATTTCTGCAAATGATCACAGTCAGTGATATCTATTTTTAGTCTCATTTTTTTTTATTTCACTGCAGGTCACAATAGAAAGGACAAGAAATCTATCATATATCCAGATCTTCAGTCTGGTGTTCACCCAGTTCGACATCAAAGTCTATTCCTGTATCTCTGAACTACCAAGCGATGAGACAAACAAAGCAGATGATTCGGAATCTCAAGATACATCATACGTGGCACAACTCGAAACTGACACAAAATCATACCATTCACCCAACCAGAACGCAATGATCTAGTTCGTGATCTAACACTTACTAAGCGACAGAGTGAGCTCCTGGCCTCACGTCTGTAACAATAGAACCTGTTGGATGAACATGCTCGAATTACAGTATTTAGGGAGCGTTCTGCAGATCTACAGTAATTCTTCACGTTTGAAAACGACTTGACTTATTGTAATGATATCAGAGGCCTATTCAATGCCCTTATGATGACCTATAAACCAAATGAGTCGAGGTTATTCATAGATGCATCCCTTTACAGCATAAAAGCCGTTATGTTGTTAATTAGGAACACCATGCCTTCAGTTTCAGTTGCTAATTAAGTAATTTTAAGAGACATATGAGAACCTTGCTTTTATTCTATGTCGCATAAGTTACAAAGATCATGAGTGGCTAATTTGTCAGGATTGAAAGTTGTAGCCCTACTTAATGAGCTACAAACTGAGGAGAGTAGGGCCAGATCAGAACATTATGTACCGACCAAATGATCCCCTCGGAAAACTATGGCGCCTCGAGGCCATAAGCTAATTCAGGAGACTTTAGTTAAGAAGGAGAAAATAATTTTGCCACCACTGCATATTAAATGAGGCCTAATGAAGCAGATAACCAAGGCGCTGCAACATAACAAGCCATGTTTCCAGGACCTCAAAGCGATCTTTCCTAAAATAAGTGATGCCAAGATTAAAGAAGCCATATTCGTGCGCTCTCAGCTTCGTCAATTTATAGCTGATGATGACTTTGAGGCGACAATGGATGAAACCGAGTTATCGGCCTGGCGTGCATTCAAAGATGATGACCTATAAACCAAATGAGTCGAGGTTATTCATAGATGCATCCCTTTACAGCATAAAAGCCGTTATGTTGTTAATTAGGAACACCATGCCTTCAGTTTCAGTTGCTAATTAAGTAATTTTAAGAGACATATGAGAACCTTGCTTTTATTCTATGTCGCATAAGTTACAAAGATCATGAGTGGCTAATTTGTCAGGATTGAAAGTTGTAGCCCTACTTAATGAGCTACAAACTGAGGAGAGTAGGGCCAGATCAGAACATTATGTACCGACCAAATGATCCCCTCGGAAAACTATGGCGCCTCGAGGCCATAAGCTAATTCAGAAGACTTTAGTTAAGAAGGAGAAAATAATTTTGCCACCACTGCATATTAAATGAGGCCTAATGAAGCAGATAACCAAGGCGCTGCAACATAACAAGCCATGTTTCCAGGACCTCAAAGCGATCTTTCCTAAAATAAGTGATGCCAAGATTAAAGAAGCCATATTCGTGCGCTCTCAGCTTCGTCAATTTATAGCTGATGATGACTTTGAGGCGACAATGGATGAAACCGAGTTATCGGCCTGGCGTGCATTCAAAGATATATTCAAAGGACCGGGGAAAGCACCAAGGAACCTATTGAGAGCCTATAATGCAGAGCCTATCAAGTTCTACCAAGATTTCTGATGCAATATGTCACTGAAGATACACTTTATTCATTCTCATCTGTCCTTATTCCCTGAGAATGCAGGAGATGAGAGTGATGCACATGGAGAGAGGTTCTGTCAAAATATAGCGTCAATGGAAAACAGGTATAAGGGAAAATGGAGCCATGCTATGGTGGCTGACTTCTGCTGGAACCTGATCCGTGACACAGCTGAGACGTCTGACAAACGAAGAAGTAAATACTAAAATATAAGTTAATACATTTTATAATGCTAACAAAAATCTGATTTATTATATATTCATGAATTAATACAATGGACACATTTAATCTGAAATTGGGAGTGAAATACTTTTATGGTGTTGTAAAAATCGGTATCAATTGCATAATTAATAAATTGACAATTTAGAAGAAAATGTTACCTGCTGGGATTTATTTTTATCAAATTTGAATTTAGCAAATCAACTTTATAATAAATTCACACGAGATCTATGGTTTGTTCTTGACGCTGAAATTTGTTGTACAGTGAATAAACACCTAACAAAACCATATGATATTTCAGCCAATCACAAAAGTGTGGTAGTGAGATCACGACTGTGTTCATGAGTTCAACCCTTTATAATAGAAATTACAGTCTGTGACGCGGAGCATCTTTTCAGGAGCCTACAATATAGTCATAGCTCAGTAATTCAATAAAGAGGGAAAGACCAAATGCAATATTGAAAACAAAATAAAGCTACAAACCGATACTTCATTTCAGTGATGTCAGTAATTCAGGAAACCACGACCATTTTCTTTCGCTTTTAATAATAGCACAGGTCTAGAGATTGTTCCCCATTCATATCCCTTCCCATGAAAACTATCTGGACCCCGATTTTATAAGAAGGAACCTCCTAAAAATAGTGCATCATATAGTTGAGCATGCGTGACGTCACAAAGTAGGCTCAAAGGCGGTCTCTTTTAGTGGGGGTCGGGTAATACTGATCCGCGGGAATCAAGGCTGCAGCGTTTTCCACCAAAATCTGGGTTTAACAGGATTTATCTGTTATTTTTTTTTATAATCGGGTATAATCTGGGGTTTTCATACTTTCAAAAAGTAACATCATCAGAATTATTCACTATTTGTTTAATAATATCACTTATAACAACATCACTTTATGGATAAAAATCTACTTGAATAGTCTACGGTTCACAAGAACGCATTTGAGTCGAGTTGCGAACTTGTTCATCACCTGTACAGAACACGTTCCAATGGCACTGTGTGGTTGTAGGCATGAAAGCTGCAGCGTGTATGAGTGGTAGTGAGTGATAAGAGACTGGCTGTTTTTCAGTGCCGGGCCAGCGCCATCTATTGAGCAATACTGAAGCATTAGAAGACAGAAGGGAGGGCAGGATTTCAAGGCGGTTGTGAAGGAAGAAGGATCGGAACAGGAAGTAAATCTCCATTGTCAATTACTTAGGCCTTTATCAGTCTCCAACCTTTCGGAAGTTGCACATTTTTAGAAGCTATAAAACATTCAAAACCCCAAAGAACCTTCACTCAATGGGGACAATAAAAACTTCTTTGGGGATGCGAGGCTGGAAACCCCCGTTTGAGTCGAAACTTAAATATTTCTTTTACCAAAATATTCACCATTAAAAATAACTATAATTTCCTTCTTCACTTAGTAGATAATTTGTTTAGTGTAGAAGGGATGGTATCTCTTCAGAGGCTCTTCAGAGGACGCAATGCGACAAAAACGGCGCATAGATATCAAATGGTAATGAATGAATCATTTTATTCATATATATTTTATAAAATTAATAATTTGTAGAAGCACATTTAATATAGGGGTCATTTATAATATGTCAAATAAAAGAGGTGAAACTTTGTTTGCAAGGAATGCAATTATAATTTAGATAAATATAATGTAGTGGTCTATCAAATTTGCTTGAAGCTAAATAGTTAAATTTAGATATCAAACAGCGAGGAGTTTTGGAAGATAAAATGATGCACGGTTCAAGCGTGACAGAGTGTGGTCCAGAAAGGTTGAAAGCAACAATCAAGGTGCTGTTGAAGCTTTGGAAGAAGATCTGCGTCCCCAAATAGTTAGAGGTGGCACCTTCCAGGTTGGCGGCCTGGGAAGAACTACATAGAGGCTCCATCGGCACGAGAGGTACACCGAGCTCTCGAATGACTATCCTTTCCAAAAACTCTTTGGGTTTAGGGTATTTAAGGTAAGATTGGGGTCTCTCGATGGCATAGGGACCGTCGAGATTGTTGTAATGAGAGTAGTTGATGATTGAGGAAGACGCCTGTCCCGTGGAATCCAAGCGCATAATATACTGTAGACGGCGCAGTGCAAGCGTCATCGTCCAGGCATTTGTATTCAAGTGTCGAACAAACAAAGTGGTAGACCAATCAGCACTCTAAGTGTTGAACATCACCCCACGAAGAAGGTCCATGGCGTGGGTATAAGAGACACTAAGGCTGTCGATCTGGGCGACAGCCCAGACGAGAGACGGGTCTTTTCCGCAAGGCGTATTGGGGGCGGGAAGGAGCCTTGGATCGAGTCAATACCAGACACCTCTCAGAGACTACAGAACCGCTGTAGCGAGACTTCCTAGAACCACACTCCTACCACTACAAGAACCTAGCATGTCGCACGGAAGATCAGTAGAGAAAGCGGTGAAGTTGGAGAAAGGGAAAATGTGCGCAAGATATATGTACGAAGATTCACATCCTGTTAGTAATTGGCTCGGGAAGGAAAACTCCCCATGTTGGGGCTGGAAGGGTACAGAGGCCCTCCAGATGTCAGCTGCAGCAAGGGGGCCCAAGGTATGGTTGAAATCAGCTTTGTGGTTTAGAGAAGAGATCTCAACACAGGGAAAATGGGGGAAATAGTGAAGGTGGGTTAAAAACAACCCTCTCAACTGGGGACAGGAGGTAGGAAATGATCCATCAGCTCTCGGCCCCGACCAAGGTTGGGATGCGACTAGCCTACAAATTTAGTTACCGGCCAAGAAAATTAGGCTGAAAGAAGCCGAGGAAAAAAGAGGGAAGATGTCTGGAAAGAATAAAGCCCAGGTAGTTTGAACATTTTTTGAGAACGCGGGGAGGACTGGGACGGGAAGGGCGTGTCACTGCTCCAAATGCCACGTATAATACTCAATTTGGGGAAATCCCCCGGGTGAAAAGAAGAAGAAAAGGAATTTGGAGAGGGATGAAAAATGGATCTGAAATAATGGGAGATAATTGAGGCAGCGGCGCTCAGCCGAGGAGGCGCCGTTGTCTTCAAATCCAGAGGAATTACGGGGAAAGAGAGAGATAAGATGAAGAAGAAGGATTACAAGGTATTCTTAACGACAAATAGACAAAGAGAGAGATAGACATACAAACAGACAGACAAAGAGAGAGAGAGAGAGAGTGGGGGGAGGGAAAAAAGGGACTGACAAACAACTCTGGAGAATATTTCGGGGGTAATTTCGAGGTGATTGTACCAAAGAAAGGCACCGACCCAAAGGGGATTAGCTTAGTGATCTTGGATTTAGATAAAGCGGATTAACATCGAAGTCAAGGCTCTTCCTTATGTGGCGCTTCGCTCAAGAGTTCCAAACACTCTTAAGGAAAAACGCGATGGCCAGGGAACTCTGGTTTCCGGAGAACCGCCCATCAAGCGACCTACTAAGGAGGAGTCTCTCAGTAACCACACGAACAAACATTCCTTTTTCCTTCATTATTTCATATTTACACCAGCCAAAATTAGGGAAAAACTAAATATATTTTCAACCCTTTTCCCTTAAACCAATTTACTTTTTAAAATCTTTCAAAATTATTTCATATTACAAAGGGTGGTGATGGTTGTGGTGTAGGTTGTAGTGTTGTAGTTATTGGGGGTTGGTGATGTAGATGATTTAGGTGGTCATGTAATGGATTGGTTTAGGTGGTTTAGGTTGTGATTGTGTAGGTGGTGGTGGTGAGGTTGATGTAGGCGTAGTTGGTGTAAGTGGTGGCGGCGTAGGTTATGTAAGCGTAGGTGTTTTCGCTGCAGGTGGTTGTGGTGTAGGGGTGATGGTGTAGGTGGTCGTGGTATGGGAAATTATAATCGTGCAGGAGGTGATGGTGGTATAGGAGGTTTTGGTGGTATAGGTGGTGGTGGTGGTGGTGGAGGTGTAGGTAGTCGTGGTGGAGTTGGTGGTGTCATAGGTATGGGTGGTGTAGGTAATTTAGCTGTTCGTGTATGGGAATATGATGTAGGTCTAGGTAGTTTATGTGTTGGTTGTGTAGGTGTTGGGGTGTAGGTCATTGTGGTGTAGGTGGTCTGATGTGCTGGTGCTTTATGTGGTAGTGGTGTAAGTGCTGGTGGTAGTATGTTTGTGTTCTCCAAGTGGCTCATGGAGTGAATGGGTTGATGTTGGTAGTGTAAGTGTTGATAGTGTAGGGGTATGTGGTGTAGGTGGCTGTCTAGGTAGTTATGGTGTAGGTAGTGGTGGTGCCGTATGTCGTGGTGTGTAGGAGGTGATGGTGGTGGTATAACAGGCGATGGTGGTATAGGTGGTAGTGGTGTAGGTGGTGGAGTTGGTGGTTTTATAGGTATGGGTGGTGTACGTCATTTATCTGGTCGTGTATGGAATAGCGATGTAGGTGTAGGTGATGTGGGCGTAACTGCTGTAGGGGGTTGTTGTGTAGTTGATCTGATGTATGTGCTGCATGTGGTAGTGCTGTAGGTGGTGGAATACGTGGTAGTGGTGTAGGTACTAATGGGTGTAGGCTATGGTGCTGTGTATGGTAGTGTTGTAGGTTGTGTATGGAGTGAAGGGGTAGGTGGTGGTGGTGTAGCTGTTGATAATTTAGGTGGTGTATGGGGTGGAGGGGTAGGTGGTGGTGTAGCTGTTGATAATGTAGGCGTATGTGGTGTCGATGGGTGTGATGTAGGTGGTGGTGTAGTTCGTGGTGGTGTAGGTGGTCGAGTAGGTAGTGGTTCTGTAGGTGGTCGAGTAGGTAGTGGACCTGTGAGTGGTGGCGGATTAAGTGATCGTGCTGGTGTAGATAGTAATGTATGTGGTGGTGGTATAGGAGGTGATGGTTGTGTGTCTGGTGGTGTTCTAGGTTATAGGGGTGTTGTAGGTGTAATTTATATGTTCGTTTAGAGGATAGTGCTGTAGGTATAGATAGTTTAGGTTGTTGTGTAGGTGGTAGTGATTCTGGTGATGTAGGTGATGTAGGTGTAGTTGGTTGTAGTTTAGGTATAGGGGTGGTGTAGGTAGTGTGGTGTAGTTAGGGGTGGATACGGTGGTGGTGGTGGTGTAGGTGATTTATGTGATCGTGTCGGGGATAGTGCTGTAGTTTAGTTATTGGTTGTGTATGTGCTGGTGGTGTAGGTGATGTAGGTGTAGTTGATGTAGGTGGTGTTTGTGTAACTAGTGGTCGTTGAGGTAATAGTGGTGTAAGTGCTGGTGGTGTGTAGGTGGTGTATGCTGTGGAGAGGTAGGTGGTGTAGGTTGTGATCTGTAGGGGGTTGGGGTGTAGGTGGTGGTGGTCTAGGTGGTGGTGGTGTAGGGGGCGGTGGTGTAGGTGGTCTAGATTGTGGTGCTGTAGGTCGTAGTGGTGTAGGTGGTACGGGTGTATGTGATGATTCGAAAGAGAATGTAAAACAACATAAGGGTGTCAAATATCGTTAGAATCTATCGAATAGTTACAAAACGCAAACAAAAAAGGCAAAACGGGGACCGACAGATGTAGAGTCGCACGCGACTAAAAATTGATCAATTATGAATGGAATAAAGAATTGTTCTCCTCTCTCGTCTCACTACCCATTGAGGGGTTTTGGAGGTCGGGGAGGGGGGGAAGAGGGTAGTAGGTATAATTTATTTTAGCCTCTTGAGGGCTCTTCACTATCATAATAGTCGACTATTTAGAGACCTTTAAGCTGCCTCCTCTGATTCGACAAAATAGTTGAGAAGAGAATAAAAGGAGGGAATCGGCTTTTGCCCTTTGGGGGACCGGGGAGGGGGGGGGAGGTCCTATCAAGCATTTCAACACTTTTCGTTTTAATGTCAGACAATCTCCTTAAAATTAATATCAAATAACGAAATGAGAATGGATGGCAAGCACATTTTATCTCGGGGCGTGTAACACCAGCTTTCCTCCTTTATTGGGTCTTTTCAGGCGCGGCAAATAGAGTGGGAAATTGAAAGGAAGTGAAAAAGACGACCCGAGAGAGTCAGGAGCACTTGGGTCGGGAGAACTTGCCGTCCCATGGGGTTTCATTCGTAGCTGGGGCATCATAACACCATCCATCACCCAATGGGTGAATAGGGTAACAAGTGATGGTATCCTACAAGGGTGAAGGTATTTTATCCCGTCAAAAAATGAAAGGTGAAAATGTTTGCATATTTTGTTTTGTTATAAAAAAATGGAGGATGTTTTAAGGACCTAATTTCATTTACTCAAATGAAAATAATTTATTTTGTAAAGATTTGAAAAGTGAGATATTAATAAATAGATAAATATGATCTCAGTTAAAAGGTTTAAATAAAAAATATACTCTCATTATTACTTTATTAATTTATCTGTGCCATCTTTCACTCCCTATATAATACGAGTTTAACATATATGAGTATCTATTATTATTTTCTTATATTTTCATTCTTTTTCCTCATTCATTTCTCTCGTTCTTCCGTAAACAATAAAACCAAGATTCAAAGAAGTTCCTAATTCTATTCTTAATTCTCTTCTCCTTAACACATTCCTTCTCGAAACCTGAGTTGGTGCTCGATAGAAACGATAAAAAGGAAATCTTTCCTTCGCAAACCTGACGTTTAAACTCCTCTCTTACTCTGTCATATTCTTGATCCTTCTCCCACATCCTTTCTATCGCATCTAATCCTTCCATCTCTATTTAGGAGAATGATCAAAAAATTGAATTGAGAGATGAACAATTTTTCAGGAGGTCAGGAGCTCGTAAAAATAATGCAGTCGACCGGAATAAAGCTTCTCGACAACCGAGAAAACACAACCACGCGATTACTTATACAAACTCGGTATCACAGTTGGGAGACAAAGATCAAAAGTAAAGTACCTCAAATATTGAATAATAAAAGGGTAAAGTAAAATGACGTGCCCTTTTTAACTATCTAAAACAGAAGTGAGCTTCTTTCAATTTTCTTAAATGTTTATCTCCTAAGGCCTCTTCTCAGTTCATTCGAAAATGAAATAATTTTGAAAAGTCTTAAGAAGTAAATTGGTTTAAGGGAAAAGGGTTGAAAAAATAGTTAGTTTTTCGCGAATTTTGGCTGGTCTAAATATGATATATTGAAGGAAAAGTGATTTAGAATGGAAAAAAAGACTAATTAAACAACAAAACAAAGAATATTTAAGCCGGAAAGTGAAATTACAAAAATCAATTTTATTTATTAGTATTTTAATCAACTTTATATTTATATATGGAAGAGCGGAGGTTGCAAACGGGTCTATGCCTTTTCTCCAACTGAAACCTCGAAGAGTGGCCAAATATAAAATCAAATACAAGGGGAAAAAAATGGCGAACTCTCTCGGGTCTTCTTTTTATACAATTTGAAATCTCTCAATATCGTTACCGGGTATGTTTAGACCCAATGACGGGTGACGGAAGACGTTAATCTTTACGTTCCCGTCGTTGATGTTTATAAATTTCTCTTTAATTAATAGGCTACTTCGTGTGTAGGATATTTTTATGTCCTCTTCGTTTAATGCAATTTCGAGCATGTCCAAGTCATGTTCTGAGTAATATTTCCATTTGTAGATGGCGCTCTCTATCCCGTCCATCATCCGTTAGTTCTGGAGGGTTATGCTATTCCGCGGCTTCTGTTGTTTCTTCTATTTGTGTTATTTCCTCGTTCTCGGGTGTTTGCTGATCTTCTGTATTTACTTCCTCGTTCTGTTTGTTTGTTAGTGTGGTTACTCAGAGACTCCTCCTTACTAGGTCGCTTGATGGGCGGTTCTCCAGAACCCAGAGTTTCCTGGCCAGGCCGTTTACCTTAAGAGTGTTTGGAACACTTGAGCGAAGCTGCCACAAAAAGAAGAGCCTTGACTTCGATGTTTATCTCCCTGTAATTAAATCTACGACCACTAACTAATCACCTTTGGGTCGGTGCCCTTGTTTGGTACAATCACCTAGGAAATGACCATCCATATATATATATGTATATGATTGTCGTTAAGAATAACTTTTAATTCTTCTTCTTCTTCTTCTTCTTCTTCTTCTTCTTCTTCTTCTTCTTCTTCTTCCGTCCTCCGAGTCCTGACTGAAAAGACGTGTTATCTCTGTGCTCCTGCTTAATTCATCTGTGCCCCAAAATTTCGTTTTCTGAGTAACTTAATAATTCTAGATACTTCCTGCGCTCATATAATACTAGTCGCTGTATTAAAAAGATTGGCCGTCTTATTCGCTGTGTAAGTTTTATTTATCGTCATCCGTATTCTAGAAATCGACAATGCCCGTGATCAAGTTTGAATGTTCGAGTTGTGGGGCTTCCTTTAATAAGGAAATTTACGTTCCTTCTAACATCGAACAAACTAGAATTTGCCGTTTCTGTATTTTAAACGATGCATTGGAGCGTAAGTTCGCTAACGCTATTAGCGAACTTAAATTAGAACTAAATACCGTCGCGAGGGACGTTATCTCGACCAACCGTAAAGTCGACGAATTAAATTCGAGTCTAAATTCTACCCTTCATGATATGCGTGGGAGGGAAAATAGAAATCGTGACAGCCGGCCTACTCGTATGAATCATCAGGCAATTGTTGACCAGCAACAAAGGATTTTAAACTCGTTTGGACCCCAGGATTCACAATATAGACCCCAAGATTCGCAATTTAGGACCGTTAGAAATGGGGCTAGATCATCGAGGGAACAGAATTTCATATTACCATGTTCGAACCCCTTCGCACTGCTTACTCCCATCGAAGGGGAAGAAGAAACAGTACTAATTGGGGTTCTTTAATTAGAAACCAAGAGGCGGAATTCACAGCGCGTAACCCGTCAAAACGAAAACGATTTTGCTTTCCTGGTGGCCGCATAGATAAAGTAGTTAGTGAAATTGAAAAATTGGACCAAACACGTGACGGGCGTACGATCCTCACGCTGGTAGGGGGAAATGATGTGCACATATACGACAGCACCTCAGAGGGAATAGTAAACCGCGCTGAGACTCTGATTCATACTGCGAAAGTTAAAGCGGATAACGTAGGAATAATTGGTAGTTTACCCCGACTAAAATCCACGTTGCGTCTGCAGTCCCGTGCTATATATACAAACGAGTGCCTTAAGCGCTTGTGTCGAAACACTGGAGTTAGCTTCTTTAACGTTTGGGATACATTCCAAGACCAACCTTCACTTTATCAAACGGACGGAATCCATTTAAGCGATGTGGGGAACAGTCGGCTGGGTAGGATTTTAGACCAGTCAGTACGTAGCATGTTAAGTAGGAGAGTTGCGGGGCCACGTGATGGCCATGCGCCGGACCGGTCCTCGCTTGAAGGGGCAATGAGTATTGGGGAGCAGGGAAACGGAACCGATTCGCGTGTGATAGAGGAGTCCACCTAAAGCGCAAAATGAAATGTATATATTCAAATGTTCGTAGCTTAAAAAATAGACTTGCCGAAATAAAAGCCGTAATTCTAGAGGGAGACTACGATCTCGTATTCTTAAGCGAGACTTGGATAGATACACATTCGGGGATCAGTGTTTGCGAATTTGATATACCAGGTTATAAAATTCATTATACAAATAGACAAACTGGTAGAGGAGGGGGCGTATTAGTGTATATAAAAGATGACTTAAACGCTATAACGATCGACTCGTCTACGGCAGATATGAGAAGTGAGGCCTTATTAATCCAATTATGTTTTAATGCAAAAAATAAAATTAATTTAGCCGTCAAATATCGTCCTCCATCTCAAGTAGAAAGAGAAGATGCTGCATTCTTTGATATGCTTTCATCTTGGGTTAGAAAAGGGACCACATTAGTCTGCGGCGATTTTAACAATCCAAACGTTAATTATAGTAACCTAACGTCAGATAAAGCTGGGGAGAGACTACTAAACTTTATTCTAGAGAATTTTCTCGTTCAAAAAGTGGAGGAACCAACTCGTGATAATAATATCCTCGATTTAATCATGGCGACTGACGAGTCATTGGTAGAAAATGTTTGTGTAGGAGAGCATTTAGCCTCGAGTGACCATAATGCGATTAGATTCGTAGTAAACACGTGTGTAGAAGTAAAAATTAGTACACAGCTCATCCCACGTTTTGGGAGCTGTAATTTTGATACTTTTCGCGAAAGGATTAAGGATGTAGACTGAGGAATGCGCTTCGAGAATAGGTCAGTAGGAAAAATGTACACTGAGCTTCGGCGTACACTCCTTAGTGTAAATTTCGACTTAGTAAAGTATGTGCGCCATAAGAGCGTGAAGTGGACGAGAGCGCCGTGGGTTAGCTTACTAATATTAAGCTTAATTAAGGACCGAAATAGAAAATTTCAAATACATAAGAACAATGAGTCATTTATAAGTCGGCAAAATTACATAGATTCTCGAAGAGAAGTTAAACGGGCGGTTAGAGATGCAAAGCGGAAATATGAAATAAATCTCGCAAAGGATTCCAAGAAGGAACCGAAACGGTTTTACGGCTATGTAAACAGTAGGAAACCCTTAAAAGGTTCAATAGGGCCGATTAAAGACAAAAATGGTCGTTTGACGGAATTTCCGGCGGAAATGTCTAAAATTTTAAACGAACATTTCACAAGCATCTTTACTGTTGAAGATTCGTCCCAATTAGGATCGTTAGTTGAAGAAGTATATAATAGTGATATTTGCATATCCGATATAACTGTTAATGAAGTGGAAATTCTTAAATATATTAACCTAATGAAAAAGTCAAAATCACCCGGGCCCGATGGCGTTTACCCCACTCATTTAAAGGAACTTAAGAATGAGCTTGCGAAGCCGTTGCGTGCAATTTTCAATCGCTCATTAGAAGATGGTGTAGTCCCTTTAGACTTCAAGCGTGCAAACGTTACACCAATATTTAAGAATGGGAATAGATACGAAGCAACGAATTTTCGTCCTATTAGTCTAACTTCGGTAGTTGGAAAGCTTTTAGAATCGGTTATTAGAGATAGAATAGTGAGCCACCTCGAGCTAAATAATCTGATTAAAGATTCCCAACATGGGTTTAGGCGGGCGAGATCGTGCTTGACAAATTTGCTGGAGTTCTTCCATAAAATGATTTGCGTTTACGACGAAAGCAAAGCTGTAGATGTAATCTATCTAGACTTTAAAAAGGCGTTTGACACCGTTCCGCACGAGAGATTATTAATGAAAGTTAAAGCAATCGGTGTGAAGGGTAAGATATTAAATTGGATTAGAAATTGGCTGAAGGATCGTTCGCAGCGAGTAGTTATAAATGGTGAATGTTCTGATTGGGTCAACGTCAGAAGTGGAGTGCCACAAGGCTCAGTTCTTGGCCCATTATTGTTTCTAATATATATAAACGATTTGTATAATGGCGTATTGAGTACGATTTCTAAATTTGCTGACGACACGAAGCTGGGCAACCGTGCCTATGTAAGATCGGATGTAGAGAAATTACAAAAATACCTAAACTTGATTGTCAGATGGGCGAATAAGTGGCAAATGCAGTTTAATTTAAGTAAATGTAAGGTGATGCATTTGGGTTGCCATAATTTGAGGGTAGAGTATACCATGAAAGGCCAGGTCCTCGACGTGGTTAAATTGAGAAAATACCTGGGAGTTTTAGTCTCAGATGACTTCAAAGTCACGAAACAAATGCGTGGATGCATGTAAAAAAGCAAATCATGTGCTGGGTTATATCGCGTGTAATTTCACGTTCAAATCCAAAGATGTAATTTTACCGTTATATAAATCACTTGTGCGTCCACTGCTCGAATACGCGGTTCAATTTTGGGCTCCATACTTAAACAAAGATATCGCGCAATTAGAAAGAGTGCAGCGTAGGGCTACAAAATTAATTCCCGAGCTGAGAAACAGGCCCTACGAGGAAAGACTCAGGGCATTAGATTTGCCATCTCTCGAAGGCAGAAGATTACGTGGCCAGCTAATAGAAGTATTTAAAATATTGAAAGGATTTTCAAACGTTGATTATAGGAATTTGTTCGAATTGGATCATAGGGGAAACACTCGCCAACACGGATTAAAATTAGTGAACAAGCGATTTAACACTAGTATAGCCCAAAACTATTTTACGTTTAAAATTACTCAAATTTGGAATAGGCTACCAATCCACGTAGTAGATAGTACGTCGGTAAATATGTTTAAAAACAGTCTCGACGCGCACTTAAATAGTATAAATATAACGTAGTCTGAGCACAGTAAATAAAAACGTCTTTGCAAAAGGAGTTTGGAGCGGAGGAACAACGAGAGTAAAAATGATGACTAAAAATGATGCCAGCGATTTCTCTTGCATGTCTAGTTTAGATATGCATTTTCTTTTCCGCCTATCCTATAAATAGTCTTACTATCCTAAAATTAGATTTTCACCACTAGCAGTCGAGGGCTGCGGAAGTTGAGAAGAAAAACTTTCTATCACCCCCCCTTGGTTGAAGTAGTTAATATGCATGACAATGTACACATGTAGATAAGTGTGTACAGTAGATTATATATAAAAAAAAATAAATATATAGCATGTTAGAGATACACTCGTAGATAAGTGTGTATCGTAGTTATGGATGTAGTGTAGCGGACTAGCCTCGAGCGGACCTTAGGGTCTTTGCTGGTCCTAGATTCTGTAGTTCTTCTTCTTCTTTTTCTTGTTTTTTTTCTTTTTCTTGTATTTTTCTTTTTTTTGTTTTTTTCTTTTACCTATTTTCCTTCTTTTTCTTTTCTTTTTTCCTGTTTTTTCTTTTTTTTTCTCTTTTGTTTCCTCTTTTTTCTCTTTTTTCTTTTTTGGTAGTAATTATTAGAAATAACTTTGATAAAAAAATTAGACTTAGGTTACAACCGAACTAAATGAAAAAATCTTATTCAAGCCTTAGAAAAATCATGTTCTTAAAATATAGGGTTATGGACGAGATATGAGAAAGTGTTTTATTATTTTTCAATATAACTACCTTCGACTTCAATGCACTTGCGCCACTTGTCCCTGAGGCTTCGAATTCCCGACCACCAGAAATCTCCCGACTGTTGTTCAATCCACTCCTGGACGGCGAGCTGGACATCTTCATCGTCCCCAAACAGGCGTCCACGCAGTGCAGTCCTGAGCTGGCGGAATAAAAAGTAGTCGCTAGAGGCCAGATCAGGACTGTAGGCGGGATGGTTGAGCTCCTTGAATCCTCACTCGCGCAGGGCATCTTGTGCAACTCTGGCCTTGTGGACTTTGACGACGTTGAAGTCGATCATGGGGCGTGAGGTTTCTCGGGCCCCAACGGGCAGAGACCTTGGTCATGCCCAAATTGTCGTGGATGATGTTGATAACACTTCCATGTGATATTCCAAGTTCTCGCTCGATTACTTCGACCTTCATCCATCGATTTTCGAGGATCCTCCTCTCCACACGGGCCACATTGTCCTTGTTGGTCGCTACTGACGGGCATCCTGGACAGGGGTCATCTTCAAGGGACTCACGACCATGGCGGAACTCCCTATTCCAGCGAGCAATGGTTGCATAGGAAGGGGCGGGGTCGGTGTATACTGCAACCATGCGTGCATTGATCTCTTTTGCATTCTTGCCTTCCTTTGTCAAAAATTTGATCACTGAGAGGTGTTCAACCTTCTCCATTGTTGAAAAATTTGTGACTGACGATCTGCGATCAGCTACTGCTTCTTAAATAGAGGAGGCAGGAGCGTGCGGATGCAGGTCCTTACTTATGCTAGAAAACTCGTTTACTACTCCATAGAGGACATCACCTTAGAGCTGGCCAACCACGTTCGACTGTGACAAGCTCCCTGAGTCGGTGCGTGCCGGTTGGTACCGCTACCGCGTGAAGTCATTCGTGCCACTGCCGCGGTGGTGCTATTACTGTCACCGCTTCGGCCATACGAATCGTTCTTGTAGACGTGCAAAGTGGGCGTCACCAAAAGTCTGTGTAAATTGCTCCAAGGTCGCACACGATAAGTCTAAATCATGTGTGGCCAAGTGTTTCAATTGCGGAGGGGCCGCATCCCGCTTCTTTGAAGCAATGTGGTGCATATCTCCTTGAAAAAGAAATCCTGGCCGTTCAGGCCCAGGATCGACTCTCATTCCGCGAGGCTAAGGACTTGGTCCTGGCGCGCCCGACTCTACCTGGGACGTCATATGCCTCAATAGTTAGAAAGGCACCCTCTGCTCCTGGCCCATCCAGGCCAACGAGCACGGTTGTTTCCGCGCCCATTCGGCGCACTTATGCGGGCACTACTCAAACCGGGTGCTCCCCTGGTAAAGCTAGGCAAAAAGGGTTCATACTCAGCCCCGGCTAAAACCAGGGCTCTTCACTCTTCACCCAGCATGACCGTTTTCCGTAAGGCGAAACGGCCACGCGCCTCCACTGAGTCGTTAGACTCACAGGAGGCAAAACCCCTGAAGTTGGTCGCTAAGGCTATCTTCTGGGGTTCTTAAACTTTCCCCCGAAAGGAGGACAGCAACAAAGGAACTTCGGCTCCTTCGCCCACGCCAAGAGGTGGAGCGAGTGGCTTGAAGACGGTGGTTCCTCGAAAAGAGCCCTCCGCCTCCGAAGCCGCAACGCCCGCCTAAAGTTTCGAGGCGGAGGGAGGAAAAGACTTGCATGGCGAGCCCAACCTTCCCTAATAAGTCCTCGAAGGCGAAAGCGGCTTCAGCGCCTTGTCCGGCCAACAGCGCCTGGGGTTTTGCCTCCGGGAAGCATACGGCCATTCCCGTGAGGGTCTTCTGTTCGAAGAGGGCCCCCGCGTGTCCTCCGAGCTAGGCCTGGAGGGCAGATTCCTTGAATGGAATTGCCATGGATCTGGGCCAACTGGAAGTGGTTGTGGAGGCTCGTCTCGTCCCGTTCCCCGTTAGCTATCTTTTTGCAGGAGACCATGCTAGACGCGTGCCCCCTGCCCTCCCTCCCAGGGTATGAGGGTCTTGCAACCCCACCACCGCGGGATGGCCGGGCTGGGGGATGCGCGGTTTACACCCGGCATGATGTCTCCGTTCTTCCTTTCTCATTAGATACCTCCTTTCAGGCAGTGGCTGTGCAACTGCACCTGGATAGGAGCTATACTATCATTTCTGCGTGCATTCCACCGTCAGCTGACTTCGACGCGGGGGACTTCCGCCGCGTCGTGGCACGGTTGCCGAGGCCCTATCTCTTGCTTGGAGATCTGAACGGCAGGCATCCTCTCTGGGAAGATTATTCAATAAATTCCAGGGGACAAGTCCTTGATGATCTGATCGAAGAGCTTGAGATAAGTGTCCTAAATGTGGATGAGTTTACGCATCACTGTCCGAGAACCGCTTCATTTTCTTGCCTTGATCTATCTTTGTGCTCTTCGGATGCACAGCCCGATTTTGATTGGGGGGTGGTCGATGACCTCCATGGTAGTGATCACTTTCCCATTCAAATATCATTTTCAGGGTAACTGCCAGCTGAGAGCCCAACTCGGTGGTGCTTGGCGCTGGCGCGGTGGCCTGCATTTCAGGAAATGACTGAATTCTCTATCCCAGTTGATGAGTTTAGGTCGGTAGATGAGGCCGTTGAGTTCTCCGGCGACCTCATAGCCGCAGGCCTGATTACTATTCCCAGAACGTCTGGCCGTTTTGCACGCCGACCACTTCCGTGGTGGTAGGCCGAGTATAAAACTGCCCTCAAATAGCACATTATGCCTACATGCGCTATAAGCGCCGCCCGAACAATTTCACTGTCGCTGAATTTCGTTGGGCTAGGGCTAGGTTCCTGTATATTTCGAAGCACGCACGCCGCTCTTCTTGGCGGGCATACGTGTTTTCACTTAACGGGAAGACCCCTTTAGAAGAGGTGTGGAAGCGAGTCAAAAGGATTCGGGGCAAATTCTCGCAAGATCCTCCTCCTGTCCTCCAGGAGAATGGGACCGCAATCTCGGACCCCGCGTCCGTGGCGGAATCCTTAGCGACCGCTTTTTCCGCATTCTCTAGCCGGGATGCTGTTCCGCCAGCATTCAATGCACGTCGTAATGACGCGGTAGACCGCCGGCTGGACTTTACCTCTAGAGGTGGAGAACCCTTCAACAAGAACTTTACTGTGAGTGAGATGAGCTCCGCTCTCGCTTCGTGCGTGGACACCGCCCATGGTCCGGACGATGTCCCGTACGCCGTGCTTTGACACCCGAGTGAGCGAGGCATGGCCTTTCTGTTAGATTTGTTCAACAGGATCTGGATGGAGGGTTTTCTCCCAGATTCCTGGCGAATCGCTGCTGTGCTCGCCTTTTGCAAACCGGGGAGAGATCACTCTACTCCGACCGGCTTCCGCTTAATCTCTCTAACCTCTTGCGTGTGCAAGTTGATGGAAAAATTGGTAAATGTTAGATTAGCCTTTTTTCTGGACAGCGGAGGCAATCTGTCTTCTGCACAGTGCGGTTTCCGAAAGTTCCACTCCACGTCGGATTCTCTGCTCTCACTGGAAAATGCCGTCTGCGAGGCTTTCCTTCGTAGACAGCACTACGCCACGGTCTTTTTCGATCTGGAGAAGGCCTATGATACCACATGGCGATACGGTATCATGGAGACCCTCCACACGATATGGGCGAGGGGACGCCTCTTAATGTTTATATCTGAATTTTTGCGAGATCGTCGATCCTGCGTACGGGTGGGGGGAGCCCTCTCCGGCCCAAAAGAGCAGGAAGAGGGTGTCCCGCAGGGAAGTGTCCTCAGTGTCACACTCTTTGTCCTGAACATCAACGGCATCACCTCGGTGCTGACGAAAGATGTTCTCGCTACGCTCTACGTGGACGACCTTTCGATCTCTTTTGGCGCGGCCCAGATGCCAATTCTGGAGCGTCAACTCCAACAGCCCTTGAACCGCGTATTTAGCTATGCCAAAGCGCGCACCTATCGGTTTTCTTTGGCCAAGACTAAGGTGGTGCACTTCTGCTGCCATCCTCGGCTTCACCCTGACCCAGATTTGTTTCTTAATGGGGTGCACCTGAATGTGTAGGAATCGCACCGTTTCCTCGGTCTTGTATTCGACACACGCCTCACCCGGGAGGCTCATATTCGCAGCCTCAGGGTCTCCTGTACCCACGCCATGGACATTCTCCTTTCCGTGACGTTCAGCGCTTTGGGCGCTGATAGGGCTACTGCCCTACTTTTTTATCGATCCTTTGTTCGTTCGAAGCTCGACTACGGATGCGAGTTTTATGTATCCGCAGCCGAGCGCGTATTGCGGAAGGTGGATTCGATCCACCACGCCTTGCGACCGGTGCCTTCCGCACTTGCCCCATTGAGAGCCTGTTGGTCGATGCTGGGGAGATGCCATTCGCTCTGCGCCGCGTGCAGTGCATCACTCGCCTGTACGCATGAGCCCGGTGCCTCCCTTAGTCGCCAACAGCTCTTACTGCATCTGCAGCTGATCTCGATGGTGCCTATGCCAACGAGAGACGCCAGTCATACCCTCAGCCCCTTGAGTTTATAGCCAGGAAACTCCTTCGAGAGCTAGATATAGCTATCGGGCCGGTGGCGCCCCTGGTTCTGCCTAGGATGCCACCCTGGAGGGTACCACATTTGGCTATATGTCGCCTCGCCTCTGCTCTTAAAGCTTGTACGGCGCCGAGAGTATTGCGTTCGACCTTTTTGGAGCACACCTCGTGTCACGCTGGAACCGTTTAATGTATACGGATGGCTCCAAGTCCCAAGAGGGGGTTGGCTTCTACGCTGTATCGCCTCTCTTTGAAGTCAGCGGGGCTCTGCCATGCGCTGCGTCTGTCTTCACGGCCGAGCTGGTGCCAATACACCACTCGGTACGGGAGATTACGCGACGTGCTCGGTTCGGAGACCAGATTGTAATCTATAGCGACTCACAAAGCACCCTGAGTTCTCTCGGGGTATTGGAATCTCTGCATCCCATGTTTCGCGTTATCCTTGACGCCACGGTTAGGGCGAGCCGAGCAGATGACAAGATTATCTTCTGCTGGGTTCCTGGACATGTAGGAATTGCGGGGAATTAGCGCCACGATGAGCCTGACAAAGAGTCCGCGAGGACTCTGCGACCGGACCAGCGTTTCGCTCTTCCTCACACCGACTACATGGCAGGAATACGGGCAGCTCTTCGGGCTGCTTGGCAAAGAAGATGGGAGACGGTCGAAGAGAACTTAAAGTTGCGTGCCATTGCGCCGCGACTGTTCCCATGGACCTATTCCCCAATGCCACGGCGGCTTCATGTCGCTTTCTGTTGTATCCGAATCAGACACACTCTTGTGACGCATCGCTATTCGATGGAGCGCTCGCATGCGACCTATTGCGACGACTGCACCGCCCCTCAGACTGTTGGGCACATTCTCGTCGAATCTCCCAGTCTGGGTGATCTTCGCGCACGTTACCTGTCCCTGTACCGGATGGGCGGGGTCGCTACCGTCTGTCCCTTGTACTCGGGACGAGTGCGTGCACATTGACTGGTGGACTTGTCGACTTTGGGGGGGGGGGGAGGGTGGCCTTCTCCCTATTATTTAAGCAGGGTTTGTTTTTTTTTTGTTTTTTGTTTTTTTTCCTTTAGGTTGCACGCTCTTGCGCAGGGGGGGACCTCCCCCTGACGCATGAGCTTGCTTCCTTTCCCTCTTTTTGGTGTGTTTTTTTCGTCTCTTTAATTTTATTTTAAAGTAGCCTAGAACTAGGCCAGTTTTAATACGGTGACTAATGGCCAAGTAGGCAGTCGCCAGATGAGCTCTTAAAAAAAAAAAAGGTTTTCAAATTATATTTTTTTTGTCAGGTACTGTGAGATGAAGCGATCTAGTGAACATCAAAATATCACTGATTTTTTTTTTAGCCACGGCCTAAACGCGTTCACGAGGATAATGCCACCACAGAGGCAGATACTCCGAAGAAGATTAAGACCTCTGATATCCCTTGCTCGTCACATGAAGGCTGGAGTTGCAGTGGCAGCTCCTAAAGCACATTGACTTGACATTGCTAATTTCGTTGGGAAGAACGCAACTAATGATAAAAAGATGGCCATCATCCACCATAAAGCCCCAGGTATCGAGGATCTTCCTTAAACTATGAGGGTGGTCAAAAGAGGCGGTTCCAACCTACCTGGTTCTCAACATACCCATGACTCAAGTTTACATTTTCGAAAAATGAAGGATACTGTGTTGCTTGTGTGCTTTTCGTCGGAGTCTCTGCCAGGACTCGAAATCAGGTTAAACGTGGATGTTACGTTTTTGAGCCAATGTCCAAGTACAAGAAGGCCCTTCAAGCTTTAGCAAACCACAACTAGCATAGCGACCACACTGCAGCAAGACCCAGATGGAAGCCTTCGTCGACATCATGTGTGACCCTTCGAAGGCCATCGACAAACTACTTCCATAGTAGTAGTCTTTAGAGTTAGATGGAGACAAACTACCTTCCATAGCATATGAAGTCGACACTCAGGCTTGATAAAGTATAATCCTTAGGTCAGTGTAACATGTATTCAACCATTTTCAACACTCTTTTAACCCGTTCGCGGCTCGGGGCGAAATGTCCGTAAAATAGCTTGCTTGCAATAAGCCCCACTCTGTATTTTTGTCAAATTATGTCTTGGTCAATCTTTATTATAAATAAAGATTATCTACATGAATAAATATGCATGCGGAAAATTTAGCCATGGGACCAGTTTGATGTATGGTATTTGGTTATTAGTGGGATTGATTTTAGTTAATAAATCAGCCTAGATATCCAATTGAAAACCATTACTAAAATTTGTTGAATTTGGACGGAATAGTCGTCTGCTAATAGTTAGGCCTAACGACTGACGTGAAATGAATTTAGAAAACTTTCGAACTAGGTTTTTAAGAAAAACAAAAAAATAAATAAAATATAAATATATTTACAAAATAAACGAATGCACAATGAGAGAATTGAATTAGGAATACAACGTAATGCAATGCATGGAAGTAATGAAAAGTAGAATGAATGTAAGGTATGTAAAGTAACTAAGATGTGGTAACTATGTGTGGTAATTATGTTGGGTGAAGTATGATGACTAAGATATGATAATTATGCTGTGGTAAAGTATGATGGCTAAGATATGGCAATTATGATGTGGTTAAGTAACTATGATGTAAAATAACTAAGATGTAAAGTGACTATGATGGACTGTAAATTGGGATCTTGATTCGAAGTTAATTGGAGCACGAATGGATGGTGACGCAAACACAAATGAGAGAGTCAATTCACGTTATTTCACAAGTGGTAAAATGCGTGTATTTGTATGTGCGTGAAATTCTAAGAGATGTTGTTTGTACCGGTGCATTAAATGAAGTCAGTTTCTCGTCACGGGATAATTGAATTATTAAAGGTTACATAAAATAATTGAATGATTGAATCGACAAAAGTTAAGTAAAATTGATGAATGAATTATTAAGTTGTACATAAATTGAATGAATGATTTAATTGACAAAAGTTAAGTAAAATAAATGAATGATTTGAATTTTATACATAATATATATATTTAAGTTTCCCAGGAGGATTTTAAAATAGGAATGCCGAGAGGGCATCGCTAAGAGATGATTGGTTTATTAATAGCCTTCCTGACGGATATATTCGCTCATTCATTATTAAGTAAGAAAATTAAAATGTTTGAGTAACAAACTATATATTACATTATTACAATAGGTAATTCCTTTCGATATTATAATATAAAAATAAATACAATTCCTATTGTATTACAGGACATTCCTATTAAAAAAATTAAACTATATACACAACAAAACAAAGTTACAAAGTCGAATATCACCATTAATAGACAGTGGCGGATCTAGGATAAAAATTGGGCAGGGGCTAAGCTGAATACCTCCCACTGCGGAATCAGAGAAAAGGGCATTAATAATGTCAATCTTACACAGAATTGATAATCAGACAGTAACTCATACAAGACTGAGCACTAACTCTCTCAGATCAGGGGTTTTCTTCCACACATCAGAAAATTATAGTTTTTGAACGTCTGCTAAAGTATAATAAGGAATTTAATATTTATTTTTGAGATTTGCCTGAATTTTATACAAGTATGATATAAGGTACACAGAGTTGGGTGGTAGTTGAAAGCTGAAGAGCAAAGACTTGATGCATCTACGGGAGAAGCCTCAAAACATGAAGGCTTCGGCACTAACAAAGTTTTTATTTATGTGGTGTCACCTGGCGATCACCACCAAAAGGCATTAACCACCGATACTCACTTTTAGCCTATTTGATGGCAAAAAAAACAAAACAAGTGAAAACAGTGGAAAACAACATGTACAAAAATGCAAATGGGACAAAACAGGTAGAGCTACTAAGGCAACCATGGGTAGCCCAGGTATCTATGGGAATACCTTTTATCGACAATGGTCTTGCTTCGCTCGTGTAGGGGATGTATGGGCGATATTTGATCCTGACGGCAAAGCGGAGCAGTCACCCACCTAGCATAAAGGGGTCGTTGAATTCTTACCCCGGGTATAATAACTAGGTTTCCTTTACGTAAAACCACATATATTCTTTCTCGTTGTTGGCGGAATAATACGGCCATCTTATCAGCACAATGTTGCGTCACGGAATAGTCGTCTGCACAAGTGAATTTATTTTAACTTATTTATTCTTTTCAGGCTTTATAAATTTTTACTCTTAATTCCAGTAAATATAATAACTAGGTCTCCTCGTTGGCGGAGTAATACAGGCAGCAGATCGGTTCGGGCCATTTGAAAAGCTTATGGCCGATTAAGCTGACGTGGTGCCTTAGTTCTAGGCGGAATATATTTGCTCTTTTTTTTTTTCAGGCAACTTTTAAATTTTCTTTTTCTTTCAGGAATATAAAGTTTATTTCTATTTCAGTTAAAATAAGATTTTTGGTTCTTTTTTCCTTGCTCCTCCAGGTAAAATAACATAGTTTCCTCTTTTTCCTGTCTGTCATTACACTCCATTTCTTTCAGGAATACACCGCTCATTCGTATTTCAGAAGAATTAACAGGTTGTTTTTTTTATTTGTTTTTCCTCTTCCAGGTAAAATAATCATTGCTTACATTTTTCAGACGGCTTAACACTTCTCCATTTATGTCAGGAATATAACATCTATTTATATTTCAGGTAAAATAACAATTCTCTTTTTCTTACTAGGTTAAACAGACTTGTTTTTAAGATGACCACAGAAACGTGTCTGGGCGACGTGCGAAGGGCGGTTTTTGCTGGCCCACTTTGAAGGCCAACAAACAAGTTGTAGAGGCTGTGTGTCTCGTGACCAGTTGGAAGTTGAGGTCCGTCGCCTAAACCGAGAGCTAGCAGCGGTACATGCCAGGGTTGAGGAGCTGGAGAACCCAAATGATGGGCGACCTAGTTACTCACAGGTGGCCTTCGGCGAGCAGATTGTGTCCGAGCACGCAGCGGCGCCTGCCGTAGCGTCTGTTCCCCGCGGACAACGAGGCACCTGCATTAGTTGGACCGCCCCACGGAAGTCAGACACCACGAGAATCGAGTGAAGCAGCTCCCGTGCTTCTTTCTTTTTTTTTAAGGGCTCATCTGGCGACTGCCTACTTGGGCATTAGTCACCGTATTAAAACTGGCCTAGTTCTAGGCTACTTTAAAATAAAATTAAAGAGAAGAAAAACACCCCAAAAAGGGGGAAAGGAAGCAAGCTCCTGCTTCGGGGGGAGGTCCCCCCGGCGCAGGAGCGTGCAACCTAAAGGGGAAAAAAACAAAACAAAACAAAAAACAAACCCTGCCTAAATAATAGGGAGAAGGCCGGGCCTCCTCCCCCCCCAAAAGTCAACAAGCCCACCAGTCAATGTGCACGCACTCGTCCCGAGTACAAGGGACAGGCGGTAGCGACCCCGCCCATCCCGGTACCGGGACAAGTAACGTGCGCGAAGATCACGCAGACTGGGACATTCGACAAGAATGGGCCGAACAGTCTGGGGGACGAGGCAGTCGTCGCAATAGGGCGCAGGCGAGCGCTCCATCAAATAGCGATGCGTCACACGAGTGTGTCCGATTCGGAGACGACATAAAGCGACCTGAAGACCTCGCTGTGGCTCAATGGAAGGAAACAACGTAGTCATAAATGGTCACCAATCAAGATGGCGAGAGGTAACAAGCGGAGTACCCCACGGGTCCGTGCTGGGTCCATTGCTTTTTCTAATATATGTAAACGACTTAGATGAAAGCATAGCAAGCCTATTGTCGAACTTTGCTGACGATACAAAGCTAGGCAGTAAATCACCAACACTTGCCGATTAACATAACATAAAATCCAGAGACTCGGACATCATTGTGGAATGGTCAGAAAATTGGCAGATGAAACTCAACATTGATAAATGCAAGGTACTACACATTGGAGCAAGAAACGAAGAATTTAACTATAAAATAAAAGGAATGCCACTGAAAAAGATATCAGAAGAAAAATATCTTGTTATACTTTGCAACGATTTGAATGTTGGAAGACAGAGCGCGGAGGCATGCAAGAAAGAAAATAGAGTGCTCGGTTTCATATATACAAATTTTGCCTACAAATCGGAAAATATAGTAATTCTCCTGTATAAATCTTTGGTTCGACCACATTTAGAGTACGCAGTTCAGTTTTGGAATCCATACTGGCGGAAAGGTATAGAAATGTTAGAGAGCGTGCATATTTTTTTTTTTATAAGAGCTCATCTGGCGACTGCCTACATGGGCATTAGTCGCCGTATTAAAACTGGCCTAGTTATAGGCTACTTTAAAATAAAATTAAAGAAACGAAAAAAAAAACCCCCAAATGGGGGAAAGGAAGCAAGCTTCTGCGTCGGGGGGAGGTGCCCCAGGTGCAGGAGCGTGCAACCTAAAAGAAAAATACAAAAAAAAACAAAAAAAAAAAAAACAACAGAAAAACAAACCCTGCTTAAATAATAGGGTGAAGGCCGGCCTCCCCCCAAAAGTCAACAAGTCCACCAGTCAATGTGAACACACTCATCCCGAGTACAAGGGACAGGCGGTAGCGACCCCGCCCATCCCGGTCCTGGGACAGATATCGTGCGCGAAGATCACCCAGACTGGGACATTCGACAAGAATGTGCTGAACAGTCTGGAGGACGACGCAGTCGTTGCAATAGGGCGCAGGGAAGCGCTCCATCAAATAGCAATGCGTCACACGAGTGTGTCCTATTCGGAGACGACAGAAAGCAACTTGAAGCCGCCGTGGCAGTAGGGAATAGGTCCATGGGAACAGTCGTGGCGCGATGGAACGCAACTTTAAGTTCCCTTCGACCGTCTCCCATCTTCTTTGCCAAGCAGTCTGAAGAGCTGCCCGTATTCCTGCCATGTAGTCGGTGTGAAGAAGAGCCAAACGCTGGTCTGGTCGCAGAGTCCTCGCGGACGCTTAGGCGCCCTCATCGGCACGCTCATTCTCCGCAATTCTTACATGTTCAGGAACCCAGCAGAAGATAATCTCGACATCTGCCCGGCTCGCCAAAACCGTGGCGTCACGGATATCGCGAACCAGGGGATGCTGAGATTCCAATGCCCCGAGAGCACTCAGAGCGCTTTGTGAGTCGCTATAGATCACAATCCGGTCTCCGAACCGGGAAAGTCGCGTAATCTCCCGCACCGAGTGGTGTATTGCCACCAGCTCGGCCGTGAAGAGCCCAGCTGACTTCAAACAGAGGGGATACGGCGTGGAAGCCGACCCCTTCTTTAGACTTAGAGCCATCCGTATACACTGGCACGGTTCCAGCATGACACGATGTGTGCTCCAAAAAAGGTCGAACGCAATACCTTCGGCGAAGTACAAACTTTGGGAGCAGAGGCGTGGCGACAAAAACCAAATGTGGTACCCTCCAGGGTGGCGTCCTGGGAAGAACCAGGGGCGCCACTGGCCCGAGAGCTATATCTACCTCTCGAAGGAGTTTCCTGGCCCTAAACCCTTTGGTTTAGCGTATGACTGGCGTCTCTCGGCGGCATAGGCACCGTCGAGATCAGCTGCGGATGCAGTGAGAGCTGTTGGCGACTGAGGGAGGCGCCGGGCTCGCGCGTACAGGCGAGTGATGCACTGCACGCGGCGCAGAGCAAGTGGAAACTCCCTAGCATCGACCAACAAGCTCTCAATGGAGCGAGTGCGCAAGGCACCGGTCGCAAGGCATGGTGGATGCGGATGCATAAAACTCGCATCCGTAGTCGAGCTTCGAGCGAACAAAGGATCGATAAAAAAGTAGGGGAGTAACCGAATCAGCGCCCCAAGCACTGAACGTCACGGAACGGAGAATATTCATGGCGCGGGTACAGGAGACCCTAAGGCTGCGAATATGAGCCTCCCAGGTGAGGCGTCGGTCGAATACAAGACAAAGGAAACGGTGCGACTCAACCACATCCAGACGCACCCCATTAAGAAACAAATCTGGGTCGAGGTGAAGCCGTGGATGGCGGCAGAAGTGCACCACCTTAGTCTTGGCCAAAGAAAACCGAAACCTGTGCGCTTTGGCATAGCGAGAGACGCGGTTCAATGCCTGTCGAAGTCGACGCTCCAGAGTTGGCATCTGGGCCGCGCCAAAAGAGATCGAAAGGTCGTCCACTTAGAGCGTAGCGAGAACATCTTCTGGCAGCACCGAGGTGATGCCGTTGATGCTCAGGACAAAGAGTGTGACACTGAGGACCCTTCCCTGCGCGACACCCTCTTCCTGCTCCTTTGGGCCGGAGAGGGCTCCCCCCATCCGTACGCGGAATCGACGATCTCGCAAATATTCAGATATTAACATTGGGAGGCGTCCCCTCGCCCCCATCATGTGGAGAGTTTCCATGTTCTTGTATCGCCATGCGGTATCATAGGCCTTCTCCAGATCGAAAAACACCGTGGCGTAGTGCTGTCTACGAAGGAAAGCCTCGCAGACGGCATTTTCCAGTCGAAGCAGAGCATCCGACGTGGAGTGGAACTTGCGGAAGCCGCACTGTGCGGAAGACAGATGGCCTCCGCTGTCCAGGAAAAAGGCTAATCTAACATTTACCAATTTCTCCATCAACTTGCACACGCAAGAGGTTAGAGAGATTGGGCGGAAACCGGTCGGAGTAGAGTGATCTCTTCCCGGTTCGCTGGAGAGCGTGCAACATCGTGCTACAAAAATGATACATAGACTACGTCAAAAGTCCTACGAAGACAGACTTATAGCGTTCAACCTGCAATCACTTTCACTTTAGACGAGAAGGTTAAGAAGAGAACTTATACAAGTGTTTAAGATCCTAAACAATTTTGATAAAGTAAAAGTTTTAACCATTTTCGAGGGTTTGTTTTTTGTTTTTTTTTTGTTGTTTTTTTCCTTTAGGTTGCAGGCTCCTGCGCAGGGGGGGACCTCCCCCTGACGCAGGAGCTTGCTTCCTTTCCCCCTTTTTGGAGTGTTTTTTTCTTCTCTTTAATTTTATTTTAAAGTAGCCTAGAACTAGGCCAGTTTTAATACGGCGACTAATGGCCAAGCAGGCAGTCGCCAGATGAGCTCCTAAAAAAAAAAAAGGTTTTCAAATTATATTTTTTTTGTCAGGTACAATGAGATGAAACGATCTAGTGAACATCAAAATATCACTGATTTTTTTAATCCACGGCCTAAACGCGTTCACGAGGATAATGAAGATTTGAAACAAATATAGCAAATAATTTTTTCCAAAACAAGGTGTTTACTCGTGGAACAAGTTGCCGGAGATCGTTGTTAAATCAAAAAGCATACACATCTTTGAGAACCGCTTTGATTCACACTTGAAGTGCATCGGCGTGGTTTGAAGGAGAGCTGGCCCAGAAGTGGACCACACGGTCTTTGCCTGCTTTGACATCTTATAATAATCTGGAGGTAAAATCCATTCCACAGGATTCAACGATTCCACGACGTGGATTAGCATTCCTGATATAGAATATGTATTAAGAGAGTGGCAAGGAGTAAGCCATGGACAAGGGGAGAAATTGGGGTGAGATCCTCCAAGATGGGACGGGGGTGTTGCCTGCTAGGGAAATTTCTTGCATCTTCCCTCCAGGAGGATGGACCCGCAATCTCTCACCTGGTATATGTGGCAAAGTCTTTTGTAGCAGGATGAGGTCAAATGGCGGCCACGTGCCCTTCTGTACCCACGTGGAACCTGAGATCACCGCATGGAGCTGACAAAGCATGGCTGAATCTGAGCAAGGAGGCGGCAGACGCCGTTATCTCACGCCCCAGCTATATTTGCCAAGGGATCGATGTCATCGTCCCCCTTCCCCACGTTATCCTCTCCGCTCTCATTCGGTCTTTCCACTCGAAGATAGAAATCCGTTGGACATTCCAACGAACGTTATCATGATTCCCCCTTCCCCCGAAGGAGTCGCCGACCTTTCCCCAATTACGCGCGCCAGTTCGGAGCCACATCACCAGGCGCCTATATAACGCTTCGATAGAGTTTAGAGAACCGCACTGTTAGAGTTCCACCTACTCAGACGAACGAGCTGAAGGATGCTTCCCCCCCTCCCCAGTCCAACGGCGATTTCGATTCAAGTTGAAGACTAAAACGATTCGTGAACTCTGCCTTAGGTACGAATATCATCGTCCCCCTCCCCCACGGTCACCTCTCCGCTCGAAGATTGAAATCCGTTGGACATTCCAACGAACGTTATCATGATTTCCCCTTCCCCCGAAGGAGTTGCCGACTTTTCCCCAATTACGCGCGCCAGTTTGGAGCCACATCACCAGGCACATATATAACGCTTCGATAGAGTTTAGAGAGCAGCACTGTTAGTGTTCCACCTACTCAGACGAACGAGCTGAAGGATGCTTTCCCCCCTCTCCAACGGCGATTTCGATTCAAGTTGAAGGCTAAATCGATTCGTGAACTCTACCTTAGTCAATCGGCAAGGACTGACAAGGAATCCCTACTCCGAAGGCGATAAGTGCTCCCTCGTCTGAAGCCAGAGGTAAACCGACTTCTTCCATCGCCTTCATAGTAGTCCATCTGGGAATTTTTTGGCGAGCCCGTAAGGTAATCATAACCATTGCCACCTGCAGATTAATTAATCTTGAATCTAGCTTACCCAATTGCTCCATTATTTGTGTGAACGCCCTAGTTTAAAATCCCCCCTTAAATCACCAAGCTGAATCTGACCTCCTTAATTAACCTACCTGATCACGTGTGGACCTTTAACCACGTCTGGGCGACCATTCCCTTTAAACCCAATTTTTATGTAAATATATATCATTTTGTTGTTAGTAAAGTTATATTTTCGTCATTGTTTTTCTTTTGCAGCCCCAGCGCGTACCAGCTACCTGTTAATCTTTGGCCAACTTGCACTCTGAAATATTTGTTTTAAAGAGCCCCGCAAAGTTAATAATAAACCATCCCCACTAGACTCATAACAATTTCCCCCTTTTACTATCAGTCTTCAACCAACTTCGGCCCCAAGCCCCAAAGTACCCACGTATATATAAATATAGAGTCTGGCCATTCCAAGACATCTTTGCTACTTACACAAGGAGACAAACGGTATGCAAAAGGCATCACCACTCAGAATGGTAGTTAGGTTAATGACGGTTAATTTCATGGTGAATAAATCAACGGCCTAGAAATCTTTGACTGTGCATTTCTTTCTGCCATAGCACAACTCTCAATCACTTTAATTCTACCACTAACCTTTCATTTTTTTCCCTCTTTTGTTTTAAATATAATATGGAAATTAATTAGAATAGTGTACCCCCCAAAACCGCAGTTACCACTAATTTAGGACGCCTGAAAGATGCAAGGACAATCACAAATTTTATTTCTTCGATGAAACAATTAAGTAAATGCTGCACAGATGAAGATATCTAAAATTACCATACAATTTAGATTAAAATTAAAATATCAATCACGCCTTACAACACACAGGAACTTAGCCTCTCCTATATATACATTATAAATTTACCATGTTATAAGAACTAAATATTACATTAGTCGTGAGACACTAAAGAAAAACAGCGATAAAACCACTTCAGAGATGATGCGAGCTACACATGCAGCCAGGGCCGGCTCTGTGCATAAGCAATACAGAAAAAAAATATATGTATAATAAACTTGAAACACACCCGTTACACTTAGGCTATTTGACACGTTTTCTCTTAAATACGTTTATTTGATACTTGACGTTTTTTTTCTTATAGTGGGGAGGAGTAGCGCATCAGGCCATCACGGGTTCTCAAATTGATAAAGAAGCACGTCGTCGTATTGTCATTTTGGTCAACGATTCAATTGCTTATCTTTTGTAGCGAAAAGGTCACCCAAGCCGTCAGGTGATGATGCTTTTAGGAAGCGGGGGGAGGGGGGGATGGGCACCAAAGTACACTCTCGCCACGAGCACCAAATGATCTAGAGACGGCCTTGCATACAGCAAGATGAGGTCGGGTACTCAAAAGTCCGAATTGGAAAGCCTTGTGAGGGATTAGTACCAAATGAATTTGTGATGGAGACTGTTCGTGATATCAGCCGGGGAGAAGAAACAATTCTCAAATTCCATATTTTACTGCGAGGGGGAATTCGCCAAGTGGAGCATTCGAATAGGCCCGCATTTATACTTCAAATGTGAGTTTCCTGACAAGGGCGACGATTCCTGCTGGTAAGAGACATGGTATTGAAGTATTTACATAGAAACGTCTGGGGGTATCAGGATTCACTTTCAAACATTAGGAAAAATTTTCAAATAATAGGGAATTTCAGTCCTATTCCAACAAGGGTAGAAGACACTAGATGCAGGAATTCAGTTGAAAAATGTGAAGAACTCTCTAAGCAGTATTTACTTAAATATTTTTTTCAGAGTAGATAACGCCTTGAACAGATAACGACATTAATTCCATCTAGAGAATTTTATATTCGAAATGCAGCTTAAAAGCTGTTTGAGACCGATTCTGATAAATAGGAGCAGGAAATTCATTTGAAAGGCTTTTCAGTATCTCTGGTGCTTTGATAAGAGCAGAACTGCATTATCAGCATTTTTACTAGTGTGCGTTCTTATAGTCACTCAAAATTCTAGCTTAGGGCAGTTTCATAAGAACAGTAACTATTTGAAAGCCTTATCACCCGTGTGAGTTTATTCATGTCCCCCAGTAGTAGACGTCTCGGCAGCCTCATTGTGTCAGGAACTGCATTTGAAAGACTTCTTACGTATGTTGATTCTTTCATGTGTCAGCTGCCTCATAGGGGCAGGAAATGCATTTGAAAGGTTTCTCACCCGCGTGGATTCTTTCATGTCTCCGGAGGGTAGACATTTGGGCTGCTTCATACCTGCAGGACCTGCATTTGAAGGGCTTCGTGTGGGTTCTTTCATGTGTCAGAAGATTAGAAGAGTTGGCTGTTTTATAGGGACAGGAACTGCATTTGAAAGGTTTCTTACCCGTGTGGATTCTTTCATGTCTCCGGAGAGTAGACCCGTCAGCTGCTTCATAGACGCAGGAATGGCATTTGAAAGGCTTCTCGCCCGTGTGGGTTCTTTCATGTGTCAGAAGATTAGACCTTTGGGCTGTCTCATAGGGACACGAAATGCATTTGAAAGGCTTCTCACCCGTGTGGGTTCTTTCATGACTCCGGAGATTAGACTCGCCAGCTGCTTCATAGGCGCAGGAATTGCATTTGAAAGGCTTCTCGCCCGTGTGGGTTCTTTCATGTCTCCGGAGATTAGAGCTCTCAGCTGCTTCATAGGGGCAGGAACTGCATTTGAAACGCTTCTCGCCCGTGTGGGTTCTTTCATGTTTCCGGAGATGAGACCTGTCTGCTGTTTCATAGGGACAGGAACTGCATTTGAAAGGCTTCTCACCCGTGTGGATTCTTACATGTCTCTGGAGATTAGATCTCTCAGCTGCTTCATAGGGGCAGGAACTGCATTTGAAACGCTTTTCGCCCGTGTGGGTTCTTTCATGTTTACGGAGATGAGACCTGTTCGCTGCCTCATAGGGGCAGGAAATGCATTTGTATGGTTTCTCACACGTGTGGATTCTTTCATGTGTCAGAAGATTAGACCTCTGGGCTGCCTCATAGGGACACGAAATGCATTTAAAAGGCTTCTCGCCCGTTCGGGTTCTTTCATGTACGCGAAGAGAAGACTTCTGGACTGCTTCATAGGGGCAGGAGCTGTATTTCAAAGGCTTCTCATCCCTATGCGTTCTCTTATGACGCTGAAGATTCTCTCTCCAAACTGTTTGATAAGTAGATGAAGTGCATTTTAAAGGCTCGTTAATAGATGAATGTTTCTTCTGAGGCTTTAGTGTTCTGTCACATACAACTAATTTCGATTGAAATGGAGACAAATTATCTTCCATGACATTTGAAAGCGGGCATTTAATCTGCAAATAAAGCGTTAAGTTAATTTTCATTAAAATATCCGACTACAATAGTATACAATTTACAACGACGGTCGGATTATATTATCATACTCAACACTTAACGAAGTGGACACCGGTATTATACACAAGTAACGAACTTATATTCGTAAACTGTTTTGTTATTTTCATGTGTGTTAAGATACTAGAATTAGCTTTATATAATCATATTTATTAACGCAGTTTATACTTATTTATCAGTCAAAATTAATCATAATGACCAATGAATGAACTTTCAATACTGATGAGGAAGTGCCTGCCATCCATTGCAGTGGGAGGGATACAGAGGTGATGAGAGGAGGTTTGAAGCCTTCATTAAAGGAGAAGCCTCAAAAAATGAACTCTCCAACTTTCCTATTTGAGATTTTTTATATATAAAATAGGGACCTATTAATGAGGGTAAAACCTATTGCAACCCATCATAACAATACAAACTTAAGATATTCATTTGCATGCAAATAAATAACAAGTAAATTTAAGGGGTCTCACCTGGTGACTTACAAATAAAAAATGAACCTAGATCTACAAAGAAAAATGAATATTCAGGCTGAGCGAGGAAGGACAGACATGTGCTCAAACTATTAGTACACCATTGGGAGTACACAAATGCGCCCAGGGTAAGAGCAAAAAACACTAGTGATCCCACTCACCCTGGTATCAGAACAGGTAAAGGTGAGCTAAGATCCTCCAGAGTGAGACATGCAACAATAAAATGGCCTAAAGCGTGAGTGACCAAGCAGCTGTTACAATAAAAGTTAGGAGAGCACTCCATCAGATGGCACCTCGTCCAGTGAGTGCCCAATTCGGAGACCGTATTAAACGACTTGAAGCCGTCAATATATTAGGGTTAGGCCTGGGGAAAAAGAATAATCGCAATTAAACGAAAATGTTGATTCCAGTCGGCCATGCAGAACAAAGGGGCACCAGATTTATGTTATGTAGTCACTGTGGGAAAGAGCGAAAAGCTGCTAGGATCGTCTAATCCACACATGCCCAGGGACGGAATAGAAGAAAATATCCCTGCTCGTGACGCCAGTGATGCTGAGAAGCCGCGAGTGCAGAGATTCCAATGACTCGAGGACACCTGAGGTATTCTGTGTGTAGCTCTATATTAATCCGGTCTCCCAACTAGACTGGACGCAGAATCACTTACACCGAGTGGTATATTACAACCAGTTGAAGATATATGTACAACGGGTTAGAGCCACGCCGATTCATAGAGAGGGGACTGGAGTGACTTCAGCGTGTGTTCAGAGAAGTTGGAACATAATACTTCTGGCGGCGATCTAAACTTTGGGAACAGAAACGGAGTGACAAATTTTAAAAACAAGTAGGCTCTAGGGTGGCGTCCTTTGTAGAACCAGGGGCGCGTCAGGCCTGAGAGGTACACCGAGCTCTCGGAAAAAGTTTCCTCACCTTAAAACAACAAAAGCTTAGGGAATGAGTAGCTTCTCTTGGCGACACAAGTAACACACTCGCGGTGCGTTCCGCGAGTGTGTCCAATTCGGAGATGACAGAAAGCGCCTGAAGCCGTCGCGGCATTAAGGGTGAGGGCCAAGGAACGCAACTTTAAGTCTCCTCGGCTGTCTCCAATCTCCATTGCCAAACAGCCCATATTACTACCATGTAATCGATGTGAAGAAGAGTATAACGCTGTCAGGTCGACAAGTCCTCGCGGACCCTTTGGCGCTCTCATTCCCAGCAATTCCTAAAGTCCAGGGACACAGCCCGGAACCTAGCCCAACTCCACGAAATTCACCGACAGTGAAATCGTACGGGCGGTGCCTATAACGCATGGAGGCATAGCGCTTCTGTTTGATGGCCACCTCACACTCGGCTAACCACCACGGAAGCGGTCGCTGTGCAAAACGGCAAGACGTTCTAGGAATAGTAAATAGGACCACGGCCATGAGGTTGCTGAAAAACTCAACGCCTTTATCTACCGACCTAAACTCCTCGACTGAGACAGAAATCAGCAATTTGTGAAATGCGGTCCACCACGCCCGCGCCATGCACCACCAGGGAAGGCTCTCTAGCGCATTTTAAAAAAAAATTAAGAGCCCATCTGGCGACTGCCTACTTGGGCATAGGTCGCCGTACCCAAGATAGCCTAGTACTAGGCTTTATTAAAATAGCAATATGCAAAGCAAAACAAGAAAAATACACTAACAATAAAAAACAAAAAGCAGTAAACACGCTACGGCGTCGGGGTGAGGTCCGCCTTCCCCCGCCGCACGAACATGCGTCCTAAAAAGAAAACAAAAAAAGTTAAATAAAGTGGAGGTCAACCTCCTCCTAAAGGTCATAAATTATACAGGTCGGTGTGAACGAACTCGTCTCGAGTACAAGGGACAAGCGGTAGCGACCCGGCTCATCCCAGTACCGAGACAGGTAACGTGCGCGAGGATCACCCAAACTGAGGCATTCAACAAGAATGCGCCGAACAGTCTGGGGAACAACCCAGTGTGACAGGGCTAAGTAAATAGAACAGTCGCGGCGTAATGGCACACAGCTTTAGGTTCGCCTCGACCGGCTCCCATCTTCTTTGGTAAGGAGCTCGGAGAGCTGCCCGTATTCCTGCCATTTAATCGGTGTGAGGAAGAATGAAACACTGGTCTGGTCGCCCAGTCCTCACAAACTCTTTGGAGCCCTCATCGGCGGGCTAATTCCTCCCAATTACTAAATGTGCAGAAACACAACATCCGCCCGGTTCGCCAATACCGTGGATTCACGGATATCGCGAACCAGGGAATAAGGAGATCCTAATACAAGCAGAGCAGTCAGGGTGCTTTGTGAGTCGCTATAGATCACAATCCGGTGTCCGAACCGGGTATGGCGCGTAATCATCCGCACCGAGCGGTTTATTGCAATCAGATCGGCCGTGAAGACAGACGCAGAGCCTGGCAGTCCTACTGACTTCAAAAAGAAGGGATACGGCTTGGAAACCGACCTCCTCTTGGGACGTGGAGCTATCTGTATACACTGGCACAGTTTTACCGTGACAAGAAGTGTGCTCCAAAAAGACGCACACAATACTCCAGGTGCTGCAGAAGATTTGGGAGCAGAGGTGTGGCGAAAAATGGTCAAAGGTGGAACACTCCAGCATGGCCTCCTAGACAGAACCATGGGCGCCACTCGCCCTAGCGCTCAAAGGAATTCCCTGGCCATAAACTCTAAGGCTTACGGTATAACCGGCGTCTCTCGGCTGGATTGACACCGTCGAGATCAGCTGCGAATGCAGTGAGAGGCGTTCGGGAGGCGCTTATAGCGCATGTAAGCATAAAGCTTCTGTTTAAGCTCTATCTCACACTCGGCCGACCACCACGGGAGTGGTCGGCGTGCAAAACAGCCAGATGTTCTGGGAATAGTAGTCAGGCTCGCGGCGATGAGATTGCCCAAGAAGAAGTGAAAGGTATCATCTACTGACTTAAACTCCTCGACTGAGATAGAGAATTCAGTCATTTCCTGAAATGCAGGCCACCGCGCCCGCGTCAAGTACCACCAAGGTGGGCTCTCAGGCGACAGCCACCTTGAAAATGATATTTGAATGGGAAAGTGATCCCTACCATGGAGGTCATTGACCCCTACCCCCCCAATCAAAATCAGGCTGTGTATCCGAAGAGTACAAAGATAGATCAAGGCAAAAAATGAAGCGGTTTTCGGGCAGTGATGCGTAAACTTATCCACATTTAGGACACCTATCTCAAGCTCTTCGATCAGATCAGGCAAGACTTGTCTCCTGGGATTTATTGAGTAGTCTCCTCAGAGAGGATATCTGTGGTTCAGATCTCAAAGCAAGAGAAAGGTACTCGGCAACCGTGCTACGGCGCGGCGGAAGTTCCCCGCGTCGAGGTCAGCTGACGGTGGAATGTACGCAGAAATAACAGAATACCTCCTATCCAGGTGAAGCTGAACAGCCACTGCCAGAGAGGAGGTATCTAAAGTGAAAAGAATTTTTTCTTTTTAAGAGCTCATCTGGCGACTGCCTACTTGGGCACTAGTCGCCGAATTAAAAACTGCCTAGTACTAGGTTACTTTAAAATCGAATGCAATAACAAAAAACAACCCAAACACAACACTAAAAATTAAAAAAAGGGATAAGGCAACGAGCAGGAAGCAAGCTTATGTGTCGGGGGGAGATCCCCCGGCGCAGGAACGTGCAAAAAATAAGGGGGGAAAAAACAGATTAAATAATAGGGAGAAGGCCGGCATCCCACCAAAAGTGAACAAGGCCACCAGTTAATGTGCACGCACTCATCCTGAGTACAAGGGACAGGCGGTAGCAACCCAGCCGATCCCGGTACCGGGACAGGCAACGTGCGCGAAGATCACCCAGACTGGGACATTCAACAAGAAAGCGCCGAACAGTCTGGGAGACAACGCAGTCTTCACAGTAGAGCGCTGGCGAGCGCTCCATTAAATGACGGTGCTTCCCGCGAGTGTGCACAACTCAGAGACGACAGAAAGCAACCTGAAGCCTTCGCGGCATTGGGGGTAGGTCCATGGGAACAGTCGCGGCTCAATGGCACGCAAATTTTAAGTTCCCTTCGACCGTCTCCCATTTTCTTTGCCAGGCAGTTCGAAGAGCTGCCCGTATTCCTGTCATTTAGTCTGTGTGAGGAAGAGCGAAACGCTGTTCCAGTCGCAGAGTCCTCGGGAACTCTTTGGCGCGCTAATTCCCCGCAATTCCTACATGTCCAGGAACCCAGCAGAAGATAATCTTGACATCCGCCCGGCTCGCCAAAACCGTAGCGTCACGGATATCGCGAACCAGGGGATGCGGAGATTCCAATGCCCCGAGAGCAATCAGGGCGCTTTGTGAGTCGCTATAGATCACAATCCGGTCTCCAAACCAGGCACGTCGCGTAATACCCGTACAGAGTGGTGTATTGCCACCAGCTCAGCCGTGTAGACAGACGCAGCGCCTGGCAGAGCCCCGCTGACTTCAAACACAGGGGATACGGCGGGGAAGCCGACCCCCTCTTCGGACTTGGAGCCATCCGTATACACTGGCACGGTTCCAGCGTGACACGAGGTGTGCTCCAAAAAGGTCGAATGCAATATTCCCGGCGCTGTACAAGCTTTGGGAGAGAGGCGTGGCGACAAATAGCCAAATGTAGTACCCTCCAGAGTGGCGTCTTGGGCAGAACCAGGGGCGCCACCGGCCCGAGAGCTATATCTAGCTCTCGAAGGAGTTTCCTGGCCCTAAACCCTTTGGTTTAGGGTAAGACTAGCGTCTCTCGGCGTCATAGGCACCGTCGAGATCAGCTGCGGATGCAGTGAGAGCTGTTAGCGACTAAGGGAGGCGACGGGCTCGCGCGTACAGGCGAGTGATGCACTGCACGCGGCACAGAGCGAGTCGCATCTCCCCACCATCGACCAACAGGCTCTCAATGGGGAAAGTGCGGAAGGCACCGGTCGCAAGGCGAAGGCCGGTGTGGTGGATCGAGTCCACCTTCCGCAATACGCGCTCGGCTGAGGATACATAAAACTCGCATCCGTAGTCGAACTTTGAACGAACAAAGGATCGGTAGAAAAGTAAGGGAGGCGCCCTTTCAGCACCCCAAGCGCTGAAGGTCACGGAACGGAGAATATCCATTGCGCGGGTACAAGAGACCCTAAGGCTGCGAATATGAGCCTCCCAGATGAGGAGTCGGTCGAATACAAGATCAAAGAAACGGTGGGACTCAACCACATCCAGACGCACCCCATTAAGAAACATCTGGGTCGGGGTAGACCCGTGGATATCGGCATAAGTGCACCACCTTAGTCTTGGCCAAAGAAAACCGAAACCTGTGCGCTTCGGCCTAGAGAGAGTCGCGGTTCAATGCCTGTTGGAGTCAACGCTCCAGAGTTAGCATCTGGGTCGCGCACAACGAGATCGAAAGGACGTCCACGTAGAGCGTAGCGAGAACATCTTCTGGCAGCACCGAGGTGATGCCGTTGATGCTCCGTCAAAGAGCGTGACACTGAGGACACTTCCCTGCGGGACACCATCTTACTGCTCCTTTGGGCCGGAAAGGGCTCCCCCCAACCGTACGCAGAATCGATGATCTCGCAAAAATTCAGATATTAACATTGGGAGGCGTCCCCTCGCCCCCATCGTGTGGAGAGTCTCCTTGATACCGTATAGCTATGCGGTATCTTAGGCCTTCTCCAGTTCGAAAATCACCGTGGAGTAGTGCTGTCTACGAAGGAAAGCCTCGCAGATGGCATTTTCCAGTCGGAGCAGAGCATCCGACGTGGAGTGGAACTTGCGGAAGCCGCACTGTGCAGAAGACAGATAGCCTCAGCTGTCCAGGAAAAAGGCTAGTCTAACATTTAGCAATTTCTCCATCAAATTGCACACGCAAGAGGTTAGAGAGATTGGGCGGAAACCGGTCGGAGTAGAGTGATCTCTCCCCGACTTGCGAAAGGCGAGCACAGTAGCGATTCGCCAGGAATCTGGAAGAAGACCCTACACCCAGATCCTGTTGAACAAATCTAACAGAAATGCCATGCCTCGCTCACCCAGGTGTCTAAGCATGGCATACGGGACATCGTCCGGACCATGGCCGGTGTCCGCTCACGAAGCGAGAGCGTAGCGTAACTTACTCACAGTAAACCTGTCGTTGAAGGGTTCTCCGCCTCTGGAGGTAAAGTCCAGCCGTCGGCCTTCCGCGACATAACGACGTGCATTAAATGCTGGCGGAGCAGCATCACGGCTAGAGAATGCGGAAAAAGCGGTCGCTAAGGATTCCGCCACGGACGCGGGGTCCGAGATTGCAGTCCCATTCTCCTAGAGAACGGGAGGGGGGTCCTGCGAGAACTTGCCCCGAATCCTTTTAACTCGCTTCCACACCTCTGCTGAAGGGGTCTTTCCCGTTAAATAAAGACACGTATGCCCGCCAAGAAGAGCAGCGGGCGTGCTTCGAAATATACCGGAACCTAGCCCTAGCCCGACAAAATTCAGCGACAGTGAAATCGTTCGGGCGGCGCTTATAGCGCATGTAGGCACAACGCTTCTGTTTGAGGGCGGTCTCACACTCGGCCGATCACCATGGGAGTGGTCGGCGTGCAAAACGGCCAGACGTTCTAGGAATAGTAGTCAGGCCCGCGGCGATGAGGTTGCCGGAGAAGAACTCAACGGCCTCATCCACCGACCTAAACTCCTCGACTGAGATAGAGAATTCAGTCATTTCCTGAAATGCAGGCCAACGCAACCGCGCCAAGCACCACCGAGGTGGGCTCTCAGGCGGCAGTTGCCCTGAAAATGACAAATGAATGGGAAAGTGATCACTACCATGGAGGTCATCGACCACCCCTCAATCAAAATCAGCCTGTGCATCCGAAGAGCACAGAGATAGGTCAAGGCAAGAAAATGAAGCGGTTCTCGGACAATGATGCGTAAACTCATCCACGTTTAGGACACCCATCTCATGCTCTTCGATCAGATCGGCAAGGATTTGTCCCCTGTGATGTATTGCGTAATCTTCCCAGAGAGGATGCCTGCCGTTCAGATCTCCAAGCGAAAGAAAGGGCCTCGGCAACCGTGCCACGACGCTGCGGAAGTCCCGCGCGTCGAAGTCAGCTGACGCTGGAATGTACGCAGAAATGATTGTATATCTCCTATCCAGGTGCAGCTGCACAGCCACTGCCTGTAAGGAGGTATCTAAAGAGAAAGGAAGAACGGAGACATCATGCCGGGTGTAAACCGCGCATCCCCCAGCCCGGCCGTCCCGCGGTGGTGGGGTCGCAAGACCCTTGTACCCCGGGAGGGCGGGCAGGGGGCAAGCGCCTAGCATTGTCTCCTGCAAAAAAATAGCTAACGGGGAACGGAACGAGGCGAGCCTCCGCAGCTCCTCCCAGTTGGCCCATGGTCCACGGCAATTCCATTGAAGGAATATGCCCTCCAGGCCTAGCTCGGAGGAGACGCGGGGGCCCTCCTCGAATTGAAGACCCTCACGGGAATGGCCGTACGATTCCCGGGGGCAGAACCCCGGGCGCTGTTGGCCGGATAAAGCGCTGAAGGCGCTGTCGCCTTCGCGACTTATTGGGGGAGGTTGGGCTCGCCATGCGACTCTTTTCCTCCCTCTGCCAAGAAAGCTTAGGCAGGCGTTGCGGCTTTGGAGGCGGGGGGCCCTCTTTTCGAGAAACCACCGTCTTCGAGCCATTCGCTCCACTACTAGGCGTGGACAAAGGACCTCAAGCTCCTTTGTTGCTGTCCTCCTTTTGGGGGACAGCTTTTGGAACCCCGCAAGATGGCCTAGCGACCAACTTCAGGGCTGTTGCCGTCTAACGACTCGTTGGAGGCGCGTGGCCGTTTCGCCTTACGGGAAACGGCCACGCTGAAGGAAGAGGAGGAGCCCTGGTTTTAGCCGGGGCAGGGTGTGAACCCTTTTTGACGCCAGCTTTCCCAGGAGAGGGCCCGGGTTGAGCAGAGCCCGCAGTTTCGCTCCGAATGGGCGCGGAAACAACCGTGCTCGTTGGCCTGGATGGGCCAGGAGCAGAGGGTGCCTTTCTAATTTTTGAGGCATATGACGTCCCAGGCAGAGCCGGGAGCGCCAGGAACAAGTCCTTAGCCTCGCGGAAAGAGTCTCGATCCTGGGCGTGAACGGCCAGGATTTCTTTCTCAAGGAGATATTCACCAGATTGCTTCGAAGAAGCAGGGTGCGGCTCTCCGCAATTGACACACCTGGCCACACACGATTTGGACTTATCGTGTGCGGCATTGGAGCAATTTACACAAACTTCGGGTGACCCCGACTTTGCACGTCTACAAGAACGATTCGTATGGCCGAAGCGGTGACTGTAATAGCACAGCCGCGGCAGTGGCACGAACAACCTTCACGCGGTAGCGGTACCAACCAGCACGCACCGACTCAGGGAGCTTTTCACAGTCGAACGTGACGAAGAGCTTGACTGCCCCATGGTCGGCCAGCTCTAAGGTGATGTCCTCAATGGAGTAGTCAACGAGTTCCCTCGCATAAACTACTCCTTTCACAAAGTTCATGGTAGAGTGCGGCGTTACACTCACCGGGGTGCCATGAAGTGTCCGAAGAGCACTTATCTTGGCCGCCTAGGCGGGATTCGCCGCATTCGCCAGAATGCTTCCGTCTGAGAAACGGGTCACCTTCGGCTCTCTACCAATTGCACTAGCTAATCTTCTCCTCTGATGGATCATGTTGCCCTTGGACAACATGGTGCCATCAGTGGATCGAATAACGAGGAAGCGTTTGAAGCCAGCGGGTTCGAAAACGACGGGTAACCTCTGAATCAGGGGCCCCGATGTCATCGAAGCTCTGCCCTGTACACTTTTATTCTTTGTCATAGTCAGGGGCTCCGCAACCAGGGGGGGGGGGCAGAGGGGCCGGATGTGCCGATCTTGGCTTGGTCGCTTACCAAAGTGGCAGCAGACCCATCCGTCCCCGCAGATGGAGAGGAGCCCCGAGTCTTCTTAGTCTTTTTCTTTTTTGGAGAGGAGGGCGGGGAATGAACCCGCTTCTCACCTCCGCCGGCAGAAGCCCCTAGGCCAGATGGACCGGCCTCAGCCAGGTCCTTCTCCGAAATGGAGAAGGTCCTGGTGGTCGCAGGGGCACCGGTAGGAGGAGATCCCTTCCCTCCTTGTACTGCCTCAGAAACCCTAGCCGTTTGAGGAGGACATTGCATAGGGGCTGATTCAGGTTCGGTGTTTGGCGCCGAACCAGGATTCCCCCCCATGGAAGGGCCTACCGTCTGAGGCTGGGTTTCCTCAAGGACCATGTCTATCATAGGAGGGGCCTCCAGTTGGCCATTCCCTCCCAGGACATCGCAGGTCCCCTTGGCAGTGTCGCCAGTCTTGTATGGGGAGGCACAGGCCTTGACCCCAGGAAGGTTTAAAATTCTTTCCAGCAAGTCTTTTGAGGGAAGCGACCGAAGGGGCCTGGCTTCCCTCTCCCCCCTAAGGGGGTTTGCCCTACCGAGCCGCTTACACGAGGGGCGGTCGGCAATGGGCTGCCTGCTGGCTTTCTTGGCAGTCCCCTTAGAAAGAAAAGGAGGGACTGGCGCTGGAAATAAGGAGGTGCCCGAAAGCACCTCCAGAGAAGGGGGTGAGGGGGTGTCCCCCTCACCCGTAGGCGTAGGAGAGGAGTAAGGTGCGTGCAGGCCTAGCAGAGCCAGGTGCCACCATTCAGGACCACCCCTCCCGCATGGTGGCCTGGCGGCTTCACCTTGAACATGGCGTAAAAAGATAGATTGTGAAGAGGAGAGGAAAAGGGGATGTGAGGAAGGTATGGGTGGGGATGAAGCAGGTTGTTAAAAACCAGCCACCCCAGACCGGAGCTCAGTGGTTAGGGAACATTGTCCCCTCCCCCCTCAGCCCCGATCCGGGACGGTTGGCTGAGAAGAAGGTCAGCATCTCCCCTGTGAAATTAGAGGCTGACTAGAGAAAGTTGTGGGAGAGGTTGTATGAAAAGCAAGGAAACAAGTGTTTTGAAGGAAGGAGAAGAGGCTCAGCTGGGGTCGGCCAGGATGGCAAATCGCCGCAACCCTTACGGGTACTTGATTCAAGAGCAGTGCCCTTAAGGATGTACTGAGATTTGGGGTTTTGGTGGCCGATATGCATTACTTTGCATTTCCCCACGTTGAAAGGCATTTGCCACGTGTCCGACCACTCCCCAATCCTTTGAAGGTCCTCTTGGAGGCGGGCAGTGTTCCCCTCCTTTGCCACATTGATACTAAGCTTGATGTCGTCGGCAAATTTCGAGATTTTAGGAACCATGTCTCCGCCCATGTCGTTGACATAGATAATAAACAGTAGTGGTCCCAGGACGGAACCTTGAGGGACACCGCTAGATACGGGCGCCTATTCACCACTACTCGTTGCCGTCTGTCACTTAGCCAGCTCTCTATCCAACCTGCTACTTTGCCGTCTATGCCCTGCGCACACACTTTCCGGAGAAGGGGGCGGTGTGGTACCTTGTCAAAGGCCTTTTAGAAGTCAAGGTACACAACATCCACCGCTTTATCCCGATCATGCTCACTGATCACGAAATGGAAGAATTCTACAAGGTTCGTCATGCATGACCGTTGCCTTCGGAAGCCGTGCTGGTAACTCTTCAGTTGCAGGTTTGACTCTAAATAAGACGTTATCTTGTCCACTATCATGCTTTCCATGAGTTTACCGACTATCGAAGTCAAACTGATGGGTCTCCTTTCTTGAAGATCGGAGTCACCTCCGCCTCACGCCAGTCTCTAGAAACGCATCCGGTCCGGATTGACATGTTAAAGATAACGCACAGATGTCGTGATACTTCATCCCACACTTCCTTCAACAACTTAGATAGAAACCCGTCCGGTCCAGGGGACTTATTAGTCTTTAGGTCAGCGATCTTTTTCTTTATTTCTCCTTCGGTGAAGTCCATTGCCTCCAGCTTTTTTCCCAAGTAGGAATCCGTGGGCTGGAGGATGGGACCACACTCTTTAGTAAACACTAAAGAGAAGTAGTCATTGAGCAGGTTAGCATTTTCTGCATCTGAGTGAGTTAATGCACCCTCCTCGTCCACTAAGGGCCCAATCCTCCGATGGATTGGTTTACGGCTATTTACATAGCCGAAGAACTCCTTGGGATTCTCCTTACAGAGTCTCGCTACTCGGAGTTCCTCAGTACGCTTAGCCACCCTTATGCTGGACTTCACTCTTCTGGCTAGCCTCCGGTACTCGTCAAAGGCACCCCGAGAACTTCCATCGCCGGTACGCATTTCTCTTCTCTCTAAGCAGTTGGCCGATTTCTCGATTAAACCACATTGGTTGAACAGAAGACCGACGGAGGCATTTCAGAGGGATGCAACTTGATTGAAGACTCATGAACTTATTTTTGAAGTTGTTCCACGAATCCTCAACATCTTCCCATACTACTAGCCTTACATCAGTCAGCCCAGCACGAAGGATTGCAAAGTCTGCTCTTCTCAAGTCAAGTTTCCTTGATTGACTGGCAACAGACCTTACCTTTGCGATCTTAACGGTAAATCTAACTAGCTGGTCAACACTGCCACCGAGCTCTTCGCCTACAGAGAGATCCTCAACAATATCATCCTCAGAGGTGAAGACCAAGTCGAGGATCTTGTCTCCTCTCGTCGGTTCTCTGACCCATTGAGTGAGGAACTCGTTGTTGGCGAACTCCAGGAGTAGCGTGCTCTCGCCAAAGGCTGCTCTGGTTTCCCAGTCAACTTGTCTGTTGAAGTCACCCATAACGATGCACACTCTGCCGTGAACAAGCTCACCCAGCAGCTGGTACAGTTCACTGTCCTTCTCAACGGGTTGGGAAGGGGTTCTGTAAAGCAGCAGGGTCCTGTATCTGACAGGACCTATATCTAGGTCAACGCCTAGGAGCTCGTGATCGGATATAATGTTGGAGTTTGTAGATTTAATTGTATCCTTGACATACAACATTACACCGCCACCCTCTCTGTCTGGCCTATCTTTGTGGAAGAGTCGGTTTGAGGTTTTTATCCACGATTTTGTTATGGCTACCATTTAGGGTTCTTCCGTCGCTACGAGGCCACGGAGCTCAGGAAACTTGTTCCTGATTGACCTCGCATTGAACAGAAGAACTTTCAGGGAGTCCCCGACTGTACGACTCCCTGAGCTCTTCCATTTCCCGGCTTGTTTGTTGGCGAGGATGCACCCCTCTTTGCGACCTCTGAGAAGGTCGTTCCTGGAGTGACACGGGCGTACTGGCGTACGTCCGCCCTCACTCTGGGCCGGATACTCCTTTGGGTCCTCTCTACGACATCCTGGATGATGTTCGACAGAAAGGCCTTTCCTTTAAAGGAAAGATGTACCCCATCAACAGTTTTTACAGGAGCTGCCAAGTGTAGGCCATGAATGGTCTTTTGCAGTCTCCTTTTCTTATGTTCTTATGTTCTACCATAAAAGGTCCACAAAAAAGACCCCCTCTGCTGTACACAAATCAGCCAGGCGCCGGTTTAAAGAGACGTTCGAGTGAGCGGTCTGTGTTGGACCTCTCCTCGGGAGCATCCCGACTACAACATGCTTGCGGGTTTTCAGCCCACAGTCGTCCACGGCACCCATGACCGTGTGGAGGATTTTATCTGTAGGGCCTACCCTACCTCCTCTCAGGTAGAGGTCGTTTTCACTGACCATCAGAGCAACGACTGAGCTCTCAGAAATTTGTAATTTCTCAGCCTCTACTCTGATGTGGTGGTTACCACATCCTGGCAGGCAGTTTACCTTCACACTAGTGCAAAGGCGGGCCGCTAGCAGGGGTTGCAGACCCCGTGCTTGAGAATCACCAATAAGGGTGATTCTTGCACATTTGTCTGCAGACGACCTAGTCTTTCCTTTCGGAAGCGACTTGCCGCTTTCCTCTTGTATATCTACATTTTTCATCTTCTTCTTGTTTTCCTTTGTTTTCTCTTCTTCTGTTTCTCGTTTCTCTTGTTCTGCTTCTACTTTCTCATCCTTTGTTCCCACTTTCTCTTCTTCTCTTTCTACTTTCTCTTATTTTTTCTTTCTTTTTTTTTCTTTTTGGCTCGTTGAAGCAGCCCTTCAGCAGAAGAAATCGGCTGTTGGACGTCCGGAGCCTTCTCGCCTGAGCATCTGCATCTCTCTGTTTTTAAGAGTTGAACTTCCCTTTTAAGGAGGGAGTTCTCCTCTCTCAGTTGAGCGATGCTCTCGCCCAGGCGCTTCTCGAGTTTGCAGAAGTCACAGACACTAACGGTATCTGTGAGCTCCTTGCAACTCCTGCCCCCGAAGTCTTCACTCCATCTGTAGACTTTGCATATTTTTCAGGTTAGCTTGCGAAATGGAAGACCATTCTTCTTCACCATCTTTCAAAACTCTCGGACCATACGCATTGAAAAAGGGTTTTTTTGGTTGTGATTTTCTCTCGCACTAATCACATCCGCCTATTTACAGGAGGTTTTTGGGTGTTCGGCGAACAGAAACCCTTTGACCAAGCACACCAACCCTAAGGTCTCCCATGGGCCGGACATCCCCAATCGTGCTGCAGCTCTCAACTGAGCAGCACGAGAGCCCCAGTGAACTGGTTCTCTGATTTTTCGACAGGGGTGCATGAGGTGTAACTGTCTTCCTACTAAGCCCTACTAATCAACTAAAAACGGCCAGACTTAAGGCAAATAGTAAAGCTAAGTGCCCACGACTTCATCCGATCTGGCAACCAGCAAGGCACAAAAGCTCTCTCACCAAAGAGCAGTTGAGCCTTTATTCACCAGGTAGCTGGTCAGGCAATTACACGTTAGGGGAAAGCTTCTAAGGGGTACCTAGCATTTCTCCATTAATCGTACCCCAAACGCCTGAGATCCCTTCAATCTCAGTCGCTTGCAACCTATGAGTGCTCCAAGGCGTTATTCAAAGAGGTTCCAAGCCTCTCTTCTCACGCGGCATAAGGGAGCTGGTGAAGCCCTTATTAATAAACAACTTATTGTAATAGAGATGTATGTTTGTTTTTGTTATTGGTTTTTTTTTTTATTGACAGTTGAAGAGAGTTGGTGAAACTTATTACTAACAGAATCGAAGAGGTTGGTAGGGGGATACAAGGAGACGCATTAAAGAAGTTGTAGAGAAGTTTGACAACACTTAGTCTGGATCCTACTACAGCTACCTTAATGGCATAAGTGACCCTACCGGACTAAAAGTCCCCCAGCTTAGTTAGCTTAACTCAAGCAGATCACGCAAGCTCTCTCACCGACGACAAGGTGGCTGTAGGAGCCAAATCTCCTTTGGGTGTGTCCTCCTTTCGAGGGTCAGGTTTAGGAACTCCAGAAGACGGCCTCATGACCAACTTTAAGGGTGTTACCTCCATTGTGTCGAATGACTCGGTGGAGGCGCATACATCTCAGGGGAGGCTTCCATGTGCCACCCCCCACCCTGAGGAATCAAGGATCCCAATCAAACACCGTTTTGTAGCGTTTTATCAATCCCTGCAGAGTTCAAATGCAGCAAGTTATGGGGGGTAGACATTGCAGGCCCTGGTCACTATTGCCCCCAAAGGGGTTGGCTCGATTTTTGGATCACCTGCCTTCTCTATTGGCAACCCCCTGTCATAGGGAAGGAGGGACTACCCCAGGTAGGAGCATGGAGCCACCTGAGGGCACCTGAAAAAAATAGGTTTAAGGGGAAACCACCTCATCCGTAAGCCGAGGAGTGGAGTAAACAACCTCTGGTAGAAGAGGGTGGGAGGGGGCTATGAGAAAGTACAGGAGGAAGCCGCATCCCTTTCAGAGGTGAAGCTGCCTGAAAGCAGCTCCAAAGATGGCAAAGTGGAAGTCCCTTTGCTGTTGGCGATAGTGAGGGGGGAGCTCCTCACAAGTCAAAGGAAGGCCTCTGACACCTAGGGAGGCCGAGGCTGTGATGGGAAGCGGATCTACATGTGATTTCCCATTTTGGCTTTCTGTTCTAACACATTTGTGAAAAAAAAGGGAAAAGGGGGCACATGGAAAGTATGACCTCCCAATGACCTGGGAGGTTAAAAGAAGTCTCCATAGGATCAGAAATTCCAGAATGTGATCATTTACACATACTCGGTCCAGGTCCTGGGTTGATGGGCTTTGCCAACCTGGCCCACCATTCAGGCGAAATGGTCCATGAGCTTTAACCATAAAGGATTGTGCTAGTGTACCCACCTTATTGTGTGTACTGGAAGAGAGTTTCTGCCATACCTATTTTCCTATCATTGGAACATGATTGGAAAGTTCCATAGAAGTTGTTGCAGGATTTGCATTGATAAAGCTTCCAACTCTTCAGAATCATGTTCTTTTGGACCTTGTTTTCGTACATCTTTTAGACTGAAATCCTCAATTTGGAAATGGAAAAGTACTTGATGCAACTTCTTTCATTTACTGAATCTTATCCATAAGTGCTTTGAATAGATTTTGTCAATGGACTTGCATTGAAAGCTTTATGAATGTCATTGAGTAAAAAATATCTAATGTGATCTATAGATGAGAGAGCATAGGGGTGAATACTGAAGGAGATTATGAACAAGATTTTTATAGTCAGAAAGGTAAAGCTATAAATTACCAAATGGAGCATTTCAAAACAATAGCATGAGGAACTACTATAAAACTATATTCTACAAAATCAGACATTACTTTCATTCTAACCTGTTAACATTTTGCAACTCTATATTTACCATTGTTCTTGTCCAGTGTTATAAAATATATCCAACACTTACATGTCTTTTCATTACATAGAAATTTATTATTAAACAATAATGTAAATTAAAATAGGCAAAATTACCTTTTCTTGAAGGCAGTTTTGTATCCCTGTTTGATTAGTAACATTTGAAAAGGTTTCATCTTGAAAAGTGAGGCTCTCTTTATTTTCATCATTGAGATAACTTTGATCTTCCAGAGCTTCTTCCTTAATCTCTTCTTTCATCAAAATCTTTCCAACGTCTTCCTAGATACAAATGTATATCTATGTAACAACCTGACGAATATTATTTTGTAGTTACTAACAAAAGAACTACTAAAAAATATACTGCACACTAACAGGCTAAAGAAGCAAAGCAAATAGTGCAGTTTGCCTCATTGAATGAAAACACTGCTCCCATTAAAAACTCAAGGAATCTTGGGTATTTTGAATTACAGTCAAATAATATTAGTAACCCAGCAAATGAATGGACCAATCAAGTGGATATTCCAAGAGAGCTGTTATTTATATTAATCATTTATATTCTTAAAAGAGAAAGAATTGAGATAATTACCTCCTTAACTGACCAATTTTGTGACATTATTTTATCACAACCACCAACTGTTGGTTCTTGACCTGGGAATTCTTGCTCAGTTCCATCACATGATTCAAAAAATTCTTCCTTGATATTATGAGATAGGATTTCTTCACAATCATCCTGATATAAATTTAATACTGATTTAAATCTTATTAAAAACTTCATTCAAATATCATTAATTACACTGTATAACAAAATTTCACTTTTCTCTTGTCCTTGGGTTAAAAGTGTTATTTCCCAATTGTTTGTGACTCTATTAAATAAAAAAAAGTCAATGTTAATCCACGAACTTTGCTTTTGTGGCTAGGACATTGAATTTTCAAATTAGTCCACTTATGGTAAATAACATTATTTTGATACAAATAGTACAAATATATCAAGTTTCAAGGGTTGTGTTTTTTTCAGTTATGATATAAACATGATGTACTGTATTTAAAAAGTTATAGAAACAGTAATACAGTGATAATAACTATTATTTCCTACAGATTTGGAAAAGAACCAACTGACCATTCAAGCAATTGTTTCTTCTGCATGGTAAACCCTTCCAAACAGTGAGCAGGCAAATGCACCCGTTATCATGTATCCAGACCTTCAGTCATCTATTGCACCAGGGCCACAAATTTCTGAGCTCTCTGTAGAGACTCCTCCAAAAAGAGACCAGCAGTTTTTAGAAAGGAAAAGCAGTTCTGAAGAGGATGAAGTCATTGATCGAGATCAAAGGTGCAACTGAGGAGACAAACCCTTACTACCCCAACCAAAAAGATCTCCACGACCTTGTCAGAGATCTTGTTCTCACAAATTCCAATGCAGAGCTTTTAACTTCAAGACTCAGGCAGTGGGATTTGTTAGATGGTAGTGTGCAAATATCAGGTCAGAGAAAGTGTCACAAATGTTTTCAAGCTTTTTTATACATCAAGAATAAGGTTTAAGGTAAGTTACCAGTGGCTTGCTGCCCAATCCAAGTGGATTCTATATGGCAGCTAGGGTGAAATGAGACAAATCACCTATAAAAGGTGGAGGAGACCACTTTGTGACAAAAATTTAAAAAATGCTGGGTGTTAAAAGATTCCTCAGCCAATATGAATCGAAGACGGGTGTGTTGAGGAATAGTTAAAAGGGTCGGGAAACAGGACAACTGGAGAATGGCAAAGTAGCTACAATCCAATAAAGGGTGGGCAACAGATTGGTCCTCACCGCAAAAACAACAGCAAGGGCTGATATGAGCATCACCCGAAACAAGATGGCTGTGAGTAAGTCTTGTGTGACCAATGCGAACTCAGCAAAAGGGCCACCTCCAATGTCCGCATTCTATGACGACTCGAGGGCCAAGAGAGAATAGAATTTTTAATTTTGTATAGTTTGGATGTTGAACAGTCATCCCATTCATTCTGCCACAGTTGAAAAATATATTTTCTTATTGAAGGAAAGTAGTCCCTAAAAGGCAAAGCAGAGTTCTGAGGGGACACAGAATGTGCTGAGCGGGCCAGCCGATCAGCCTTCTCATTGCCCAGGACACCCACATGCCCAGGGACCCAGCAAAATATAATTCTATATCGGGACGCATTTTGGATCAGCCAGTTGCAAATTTCTATGACTAGGAGATGGGACGCATTAAAAGATCTAATTGACTGTAAGACACTCCTTGAGTCAGAAAAAATGACAAAATCACTAAAAGGTAAAATTTGGATGAGTCTAAAGGCTAAAAGGATTGCTGAAAGTTAAGCGGTCAAAATGAATGCTGCTGGCAGCAAAGATAGAGTTAGGAATTCTCCTCCTGGATAGATGGCTGCGGCACCCACGCCACCGTCCAACTTAGAGCCATCTGTGTATAGTGGGCAGCATTGTTTGTGTGACATTGAATGCTCTAAGAACAGGCTCTTAATGATGCGAAGGTCCATGGAGGATTTCTTCCGGCTTCACATGTTAGTACATACTGTGGGGAGAGGAGCACGCCAACTAGGGGTCAGTAAGGATGGAAGGGTAAGAACCCTTGGAGCACCCAGGTTAGAGAGATGATCTCCTATGCGAAGGTTCAAAAGGCGGGGTAAAGATGGCAATTTATCATATGCCACCGTTGATTCGACAGCATTCAGGCATCTGTAGACCTCTGATACGGGGGCTTGCTGTACTTGGCAGAGGTATCGCATGCAGATTTGGAGTCTATGGTAAAGGCTGTTGACAGGAGAAATATGGAAGGCTCCACTAGAAACTCCAACTCAGAGGTTTCAAATGGGGTTCAGCATTTTAAGGGCTGAAGGGAAAGCCGATGAGTAAATTTGACAGCCATAATCAAATTTGGATTGGACGAGGGCTGTGTATAATGTCCCAATGTTTGTTGGTCACTGTCCCACGAAGTGTGTGTGAGGACTTTCAAAATGTCTAGAGCCCGCAGACAACCTGTTCGAAGTCGGCGTAGGTGTGGTAACCAGGATAACTTTGGATCGAGAGTTACGCCAAGGAACCGAAACTCTGAGACTAACTCTATATCTTCGCCTTGTAGGGAGATAGATGGCGGAACAAGAACCCGTCTGCCTCGGTGGAAATACATTGCTTTGGTTTTGTTCGTGGAATAGCGGAATCCCTTAAGTTGTGCTCTTTTAGATACAGCATCGACCGCCAGTTGTAGCCGACGCGCTGCTGATGGAAGGCGGTGAGGAACAGTATAGTGCTAAATCATCGACAAACAGAGTTGCCGATACACCCTCTGGGAGAGACGAAATAATATCATTGATGGCAATTATAAAACATAAGACACTTAAAACACTGCCCTGAGGAAATCCCTCCTCTTGGGGTTGCAGGTCAGAGTATGCATTTCCAACATGTACCTTAAGGATCGAGATGCTAAAAATCTTTGAATAAGTGAAGGAAAAAGGCCTCTCATCCCTCAGACGTATAGCTGCTTCAAGATGCCGTATCTCCATGTTGTGTCATAGGCTTTCTCAATATCGAAAAATATGGCCAGGACTCGGTGCTTTAATGAGAAAGCTTTCCGGACCGATCCCTCAAAACGTACTAGTAGGTCAAGGGTACTATGACCTTTGTGGAAGCCACATTGAAATGGAGAGAGAAGGTGATTGGTTTCTAGGAACCAGTTTAGGCGCTCCAATATCATATTTTCCAGCAACTTACTCAAACAGCTGGTGATAGCTATAGGGCAGTAGTGATCTGCGTCCAACCTGTCCCTGCCTGGTTTGACCAAGGGAAGGATGATCCCAATGCGCCATGATAACACGTAAAAACCCTTCACCCATATAAGGTTGTACAAATCAAGTAAGAAGAGAGGAGAGTGTGGATGTAGGGGCCGAATCATATCGAAATGGATCTCATCAAGGCCAGGGGAAGTAAATCTGTAAAGGGACAAAGCGCTATGCAGTTCATGGATGCTGAATAGAGTGCTATACGGAAGGTTAGATTTTGTTGTGAAGTTGAGAGAATGAGATCCTTCCTTTGATTTGTAGAATTGAAAAGCCTTATCGTAATAGCTGACACTGTTGACGGTGCGGAAATGGTCAGCAAAAGCATTGCTGACCGCCAGGCCGTCATTTTCCAAGGAACCGTCTAAGTTGAGTGTGGGGGTATGATGGTTAGCATAACGGCTCCTGATCTTATTAATCCTCTTCCAGATCTTAGCAGTAGGTATCATAGAGGAAATTGATGAAACGTAACGGCGCCATGAATTTCGGCGAGCCTGACGAAGGGTTCTTTGGCGAAGCGCACGAAGCTCGGAATCGGGCATGGGCTAACTTGTAATTTTTGATATCTGTTGCACACTTCGAGGTCCACCAGGGAACGGTTGAGCGGCCCGTGGCAGGTCGCCTTCGTGGGATGGTCTGTGTTGCTGCATTGTAGATAGTCGATGTAAAGTATTCTACTGGGGCGTCCACTCCATTGAAGGTCCCCAAGGATGTATTTGTGAAGGACGCCTCTTGGAAACCTTCCCAATCTGCATGACATAAGACCCACTTAAGGGGTATGGTTGTATGAGGGCTAACATGAAGGGCCGACAAGACAATAGGGAAGTGGTCACTCTCATGGAGATCGTCAAGAATTGACCATCAAAATTCTGTGAAGCAATCAGGGAAACAATCAGACAGGGTCAACACAGCTAAAAGAGTCCGTCTGGACATGATAAGAGGGAAAATCGCCATTATTTAAGACACAAAGAAAGTCAGATAATAAAAGAGACTCTAAAACACTGCCTTTGGCATTTCGAGTGATGTCACCCCAGTATGGGCGATGGGTGTTAAAATCTCCTAGTAAAAAGAATGGGGAAGGCAACTGGTCTATCAGTTATAAAAGGTAGGGCCTTGACAATGATAAACAAGGGGGTAGGTAAATAGAGCAAACGGTTAAAAGCTTAGTAAGAAAAACCCTCACGGCAACATCTTGGAGGGTAGTATGTAGGGAGATGGGAGAAACATGGTGGGATGAAGATACCATGATTGACACCCCCCCCATGAGAGGGGCTTCCAGCAGGAGCAATAGAGTTGAAAGTGAGAAAGCCGGGTACCAGTGGAAAGGGCCATATACCCAGTTTATTCTCCTGAAGACAAATAACAGTGGGTTGGATAGTCATCAAAAGAATTTTGAGTTTTACCACTTTGGAAGAATGCCTTGACAATTCCATTATAAAATGTAAGATATTATGTGTGATGATTAGATACCACTGTGGATATCTTCTTCTCTTTTGAGGCTGATATTGTATTTGAGGTTCGTCCCAAAGAGCTTGGGAGATGGAGAGCTGATTTTGAGGAGCCTGCTTTTGCAGGGGGAGAGATCCTAGATGTAGTAGTAACCGAGGTTTTTTTCGTGGGTTTTGGAGAACCGACTGAGGCCCTTGATTGTAATTCGGGCTCACAACCTGGCGGAAAAGGAAGATCAAGAAGGGATTTTCGGCCGGTAGATCCGGATTCATGGCTCGAGGATATTTTCGGTGTATGAGGAGTTGGTCCAACTGCCTGATTGGTGATGTTGGAGTATCAACTGCTTCCATCGGATCTTGGGTTGAAGGTTGAGCGGAATGAACAGGTGATCTGAGTGAGCTGTCTGGAGCTGGGTGTATATGTGGCATTATTTGGATCAGGATGGGGCCTACGTCCTGTGAAGGGGGGGAAGGGACTTAAGGGCATAGAATGTTCAGCCATAGGGGAGGAGTCCATTAAAGATTCTCATGGTTCGGCCGAGTCAGCTCCAAAGGCTGCCTGCTTATTCATGGTCGATGACCCAGGTAAGGAATCCTTCCTCTTACCACTGGGCTTTGGACCTCAGGGCCGGGTGGATGAACCTTCACTGGTCGATATTGAGGATTCTTTCAAATAGGATCTGATGTCTTCAAGTGTCTCACCCTGAGCGTCTCTTCCAGCTAGAGCTACTGGAGAGAGGGGGCTACATTGGTTATCTCGGTGTGAGAGCGATGCTTTGACTGCATATTCTGAATGTTTTTGACGCTGCGAGTAGATCTAGGGTGAAGTGCTTCAGGCTGGTCGGAACTCACGCGTGATGGTCGGTTTTGTCCAGCGTCACGTAAAACGTCAGAGAAGAGCCGGCCGAGTGGCGAGGTTTGTGGTCGAGCACGCTGGCGGGTCTCACTTATATCTAGATGTAGGGAGTCGCACAAAGCGAGCACATCCTTTTAATATAAAAATATAGAGCAGAGTTTTGACGCCGCACTGTGGGTACGTCCCCAGTTGGCACAGCGGGGTGTTTTGTGCATTCAGGGCCAGGGTAGTCAGAGCTACAATTCATGTAGGAGCAAGGGTGCCAACATGCTCAAGTTGATTGCAATTGAAGCAGAGACTGAGTAGTTCGATGTAGGGACTTACCGGGACACGAAGATACCCAACTTTAATAAGCTGAGGCAGTTCTTGTCATTCAAATGTTAAAATCAGTATGGCGGTTGGGACTTTAATGGAAACTAATGTTTTAGTTACCCTGTGTACATGTATGACACGTTAAGTACTGAGCTTACTCTGAGAGGCAGGTGGGGTCGTAGTCCTTTAGTTCGTTTGAACGGACGATTTTTTTTTTTTAAGAGCACATCTGGAGACTGCCTACATGGGCATTAGTCGCCGTATTAAAACTGGCCTAGTTCTAGGCTACTTTAAAATAAAATTAAAGAAACGAAAAAAAACACCGCAAGATCCTGCGTCAGGGGGAGGTCCCCCCGGCGCAGGAGCGTGCAACCTAAAAGAAAAAAACAAAACAAATTCAAAAAACAAAAACAAAAAAACCTGCTTAAATAATAGGGAGAAGGCCGGCCTCCCCCCAAAAGTCAACAAGTCCACCAGTTGATGTGCACGCAACCATCCCGTTACAAGGGACAGGCGGTAGCGACCCCGCCCATCCCGGTACCGGGACAGGTGTCGTGCGCGAAGATCACACAGACTGCGACATTCGACAAAAATGTGCCGAACAGTCTAGGGAACGACGCAGTCGTTGAAATAGGGCGCAGGCGAGCGCTCTATCAAATAGTGTGCCCAATTCAGGGAGGCGACAGAAAGCAACCTGAAGCCGTCGCCGCATTGGGGGATAGGTCCATGGGAACAGTGGCGGCGCAATGGCACTTAACTTAAGGTTCCCTTCAACCGTCTCCCATCTTCTTTGCCAAGCAGTCCGAAGAGCTGCCCGTATTCCTTCCATGTAGTGGGTGTGAGGAAGAGCCCAACGCTGGTCCGGTCGCAGAGTCCTCGCGGACTCTTTGGCGCCCTCATCGGCACGCTCATTCCCCGCAATTCCTAAAAGGCCAGGAACCCAGCAGAAGATAATCTCGACATCTGCCCGGCTCGCCAAAACCGTGGCGTCACGGATATCGCGAACCAGGGGATGCGGAGATTCCAATGCCCCGAGAGCACTCAGGGCGCTTGGTGAGTTGCTATAGATCACAATCCGGTCTCCGAACCAGGCACGTCTCGTAATCTCCCGTACCGAGTGGTGTATTGCCACCAGCTCGGCCGTGAAGACAGACGCAGCGCCTGGTAGAGCCCCGCTGACTTCAAACAGAGGGGATACGGCGTGGAAGCCGACCCCCTCTTGGGACTTGGAGTCATCCTTATACACTGGCACGGTTCCAGCGTGACACGATGTGTGCTCCAAAAAGATCGAACGCAATACTCCCGGCGCAGTACAAGCCTTGGGAGCACAGGCGTGGCGACATATAGCTAAATGTGGTACCCTCCAAGGTAGCGTCCTGGGCAGAACCAGGGGCGCCACCGGCCCGAGAGCTATATCTAGCTCTCGAAGGAGTTTCCTTGCCCTAGACCCAAAGGGCTTAGGGTATGACTGGCGTCTTTCGGCGGCATAGGCACCATCGAGATCAGCTGCGAATGCAGTGAGAGCTGTTGGCGAATGAGGGAGGCGCCGGGCTCGCGCGTACAGGCGAGTGATGCACTGCACGCGGCGCAGAGCGAGTCGCATCTCCCCACCATGGACCAACAGGCTCTCAATGGGGAAAGTGCAGAAGGCACCGGTCGCAAGGCGAAGGCCGGTGTGGTGGATCGAATCCACCATCCGCAATAAACGCTCGGCTGCGGATGCATATAACTCGCATCCATAGTCGAGCTTCGAGCGAACAAAGGATCGATAAAAAAGTAAGGCAGTAGCCCTATCAGCGCCCCAAGCGCTGAACGTCACGGAGCAAAGAATGTCCATGGCGCTGGTACAAGAGACCCTAAGGCTGCGAATATGAGCCTCCCAGGTGAGGCGTCGGTCGAATACAAGACCAAGGAAACGGTGCGACTCAACCACATCCAGGCGCACCCCATTAAGAAACAAATCTGGGTTGGGGTGAAGCCGTGGATGGCGGCAGAAGTGCCCCACCTTAGTCTTGGCCAAAGAAAACCGAAACCTGTGCGCTTCGGCATAGCGAGAGACGCGGTTCAATGCCTGTTGGAGTCGACGCTCCAGAGTTGGCATCTGGGCCGCGCCAAAAGAGATCGAAAGGTCGTCCACGTAGAGCGTAGCGAGAACATCTTCCGGCATCACCGAGGTGATGCCGTTGATGCTCAGGGCAAAGAGTGTGACACTGAGGACACTTCCCTGGTGGACAGCATCTTCCTGCTCCTTTGGGCCGGAGAGGGCTCCCCCCACCTGTACGTGGAATCGACGATCTTGCAAAAATTCAGATATAAACATTGGGAGGCGTCCCCTCGCCCCCATCGTGTGGAGAGTCTCCATGATACCGTATCGCCATGCGGGATCATAGGCCTTCCCTTAGATCGAAAAACACCGTGGCGTAGAGCTATCTACGAAGGAAAGCCTCGCAGACGGCATTTTCCAGTCAGAGCAGAGCATCCGCGGTGGAGTGGAACTTGCGGAGGCCGCACTGTGAAGAAGATAGATGGCCTCAGCTGTCCAGGAAAAAGGCTAATCTAACATTTACCAATTTCTCCATCAACTTGCACACGCAAGAGGTTAGGGAGATTGGGCGGAAACCGGTCGGAGTAGAGTGATCTCTCACCGGTTTGCGAAAGGCGAGCACAGTAGCGATTCGCCAGGAGTCTGGGAGAAGACCTTCCACCCAGATCCTGTTGAACAAATCAAACAGAAACGCCATGCCTCGCTCACCCAGGTGTCGAAGCATGGCGTAAGGGACATCGTCCGGACCATGGGCGGTGTCCGCGCATGAAGCGAGAGCGGAACGTAATTCACTCACAGTAAACTTGTCGTTGAAGGGTTCTCCGCCTCTGGAGGTAAAGTCCAGCCGGCGGCCTTCCGCGACATCACGACGTGCATTGAATGCTGGCCGAGCAGCATCACGGCTAGAGAATGCGGAAAAAGCGGTCGCTAAGGATTCCACCACGGACGCGTGGTCCGAGGTGCGGTCCCATTCTCCGAGAGAACGGGAGAAGTCTCCTGCGAGAACTTACCCCGAATCCTTTTGACTCGCTTCCACACCTCAGCTAAAGGGGTCTTCCCGTTAAGTGAAGACACGTATGCCCACCAAGAAGAGCGGCGGGCGTACTTCGAAATATACCGGAACCTAGCCCTAGCCCGACGAAATTCAGCGACGGTGAAATCGTTCGGGCGGCGCTTATCGCGCATGTAGGCATAACGCTTCTGTTTGAGGGCCGTCTCACACTCGGCCGACCACCATGGGAGTGGTCGGCGTGCAAAACGGCCAGACGTCCTAGGAATAGTATTTAGGCACGCGGCAATGAGGTTGCCGGAGAAGAACTCAACGGCCTCATCTACCGACCTAAACTCCTCGACTGAGATAGAGAATTCAGTCATTTCCTGAAATGCAGGCCGACGCAACCGCGCCAAGCACCACCGAGGTGGTCTCTTAGGCGGCAGTTGCCCTGAAAATGATATTTGAATGGGAAAGTGATCACTAACATGGAGGTCATCGACCACCCCCCCAATCAAAATCAGGCTGTGCATCCGAAGAGCACATAGATAGGTCAAGGCAAGAAAATGAAGCGGTTCTCGGACAGTGATGCGTAAACTCATTCACGTTTAGGACACCCATCTCAAGCTCTTCAATCAGATCGGCAAGGACTTATCCACTGGGATTTATGGAGTAATCTCCCCAGAGAGGATGCCTGCCGTTCAGATCTCCAAGCAAGAGATAGGGCCTCGGCAACCGTGCCACGACGCGGCGGAAGTCCCCCGCGTCGAATTCAGCTGATGATGGAATGTACGAGAAATGATAGTATACCGCCTATCCAGGTGCAGCTGCACAGCTACTGCCTGAAAGGAGGTATCTAAAGAGAAAGGAAGAACGGAGACATCATGCCGGGTGTAAACCGCGCATCCCCCAGCCCGGCCATCCCGCGGTGGTGGGGTCGCAAGACCCTTATACCCCGGGAGGGCAGGCAGGGGGCATGCGCCTGGCATGGTCTCCTGCAAAAAGATAGCTAACAAGGAATAGGACGAGACGAGCCTCCGCAGCTCCTCCCAGTTGGCTCGGAGTCCACGGCAATTCCATTGAAGGAATATACCCTCCAGGCCTAGCTCGCAGGAGACGCGGGGGCTCTCCTCAAACTGAAGACCCTCACGGGAATGGCCGTACGCTTTCCGGGGGCAGAACCCCGGGCGCTGTTGGCCGGACAAAGCGCTGAAGGCACTGTCGCCTTCGAGGACTTATTGGAGGAGATTAGGCTCGCCATGCGATTCTTTTCCTCCCTCCGCCTCGAAACCTTAGCCGGGCGTTGCGGCTTCGGAGGCGGAGGGCCCTCTTTTCGAGGAACCACTGTCTCCGAGCCACTCGCTCCACCTCGGGGCGTGGGCGAAGGAGTCGAAGCTCCTTGGTTGCTGTCGTCCTTTCGGGGGACAGCTTTAGGAACCCCCGAAGATGGCCTAGCGACCATCTTCAGTGGTGTTGCCTCCTGTGAGTCTAACGACTCGTTGGAGGGGCGTGGCCGTTTCGCCTTACGGGAAACGGTCACGCTGGGGAAAGAGGGGAGAGCCCTGGTTTTAGCCGGGGCTGGGTATGAACCCTTTTTGCCGCCAGCTTTACCAAGGGAGCGCCCGGGTTGAGTAGAGCCCGCAGAATGGCTCCGAATGGGCGCGGAAACAACCGTGCATGTTGGCCTGGATGAGCCAGGAGCAGAGGGTGCCTTTCTAACTACTGAGACATATGACGTCCCAGGCAAAGCCGGGCGCGCCAGGCCCGAGTCCTTAGCCTCGCGGAATGAGAGTCGATCCTGGGCCTGAACGGCCAGGATTTCTTTCTCAAGGAGATATGCACCACATTGCTTCGAAGTAGCGGGGTGCGGATCTCCGCAATTGACACACTTGGCCCCACACGATTTGGACTTATCGTGTGCGACCTTGGAGCAATTTACACATACTTCGGGTTACCCCGACTTTGCACGTCTACATGAGCGATTTGTATGGCCGAAGCGGTGACAGTAATAGCACCGCCGCGGAAGTTGTACGAATGCCTTCACGTGGTAGCGGTACCAACCGGCACGCACCGACTCAGGGAGCTTGTCACAGTCGAACGTGACGAAGAGTGTAGGGGTGGGTCTCGAGGCCCCTCCCTGTTTCCTCATCACACGTTCGACCTTGACCGCCCCATGGTCAGCCAGCTCAAGGGAGATGTCCTCAATGGAGTAGTCAACGAGTTCCCTCGCATAAACTACTCCTTTCACAAAGTTCATGGTAGAGTGCGGCGTCACACTCACCGGGGTGCCATGAAGTGTCCGAAGAGCACTTATCTTAGCCACATCGGCGGGATTCACCGCATTCGCCAAAAGGCTCCCGTCCAAGAAACGAGTCACCTTCGGCTCTCTACCAATTGCACTAGCTAATCCTCTTCTCTGATGGTTCATGTTGCCCTTGGACAACATGGTGCCATCAGTAGAGCGAATAACGAGGAAGCGTTTGAAGCCAGCGGGCTCGAAAACGCCAGGTAACCTCTGAATGAGGTTAGTCAGGGGCTCCGCACACGGGGGGGTAGAGGGGCTGGATGTGCCGATCTTGGCTTAGTCGCCTACCAAAGTGGCAGCAGACATATCCGTCCCCGCAGCCCCCGCGGATGGAGAGGAACCCCGAGTCTTCTTTGTCTTTCTAGTCTTTTTCTTTTTTGGAGAGGAGGGCGGGGATTTAACCCGCTTCTCACCTCCGCCGGCAGAAGCCCCCATGCCAGATGGGCGGGCCTCAGCCAGGTCCCTCTCCGAAATGGAGAAGTTCCTGGTAGTCCTGGGGGCACCTGTCGGAGGAGATCCCTCCCCTCCTTGTATTGCCTCGGAGCCCTCAGCCGTTTGAGGGGGACCTTGCATAGGGGCGGATTCGGGTTCGGTGCTTAGCGCCGAGCCCGGATTCCCCCCCATGGAAGGCCCTACCGTCTGAGGGTGGGTTTCCTCAAGGACCATGTCTATCACAGGAGGGGCCTCCAGTTGGCCATTCCCTTTCAGGACATCACAGGTCCCCTTGGCAGTGTCACTAGTCTTGCTTGGAGAGGCAAAGGCCTTGACCACAGCAAGGTTTAATATTTTTGCCAGCAGGTTTTTTGAGGGAAGCGACCGAAGGGGCCTGGCTTCCCTCTCCCCCCTAAGGGGATTTGCCACACCGAGCCACTTCGATTTGGAGCGGTTCGCTATGGGCTGCCTGCTGGCTTTCTTGGCAGTCCCCTTGGAAAGGAAAGGGGGGACTGCCGCTGGAAGCAGGGAGGTGCCCGAAAGCACCTCAAGAGAAGGGGGTGAGGGGAAGTCCCCTACACCCGTAGGCATAGGAGAGGACTAAGCATCCTCTCCGGTTAAAGAAATATGGAGGGTCCCCTGTGTAAGCACAGGGGAGGGACCTCCATTTTTTCTGTGGAGCTGCCCGAGGGCAGCTCCATTGATGAGCAAGGGGAATTGGGGAGAGATTTTTTTTTATAATTTTGTCATACACGGGCATGGTGACTCTCTTTTTTCCACGGGATGCAATCGCGCATCACCTCTCGCAGTAGCCCGCACTGCAAGAGTTGCTTACAGGCCTGGCAGAGCCAGGTGCGCCATTTGGGACCACCCCTCCCGCCTGGTGGTCTGGCAGTCCATCGGCATGGCGGTTCTACCTTGGACACGGCGTAAAAAAGATAGAATGTGAAGAGGAGAGGAAAAGGGATGTGAGGAAGGTATGGGTGGGGATGAAGCAGGTTGTTAAAAAACCCTCATCCTGAACCGCAGCTCAGCGGTTAGGGAACATTGTCCCCTCCCTCCTCAGCCCCGATCCGAGATGGTTGGCTTGAGAAGAAGGTCAGCATCTACCCTTTGAAATTAGAGGCTGACCAGAGAAAGTTGTGGGAGAGGTTGTATGAAAAGCGACGAAGTAGGGGAGAAAGACAGGCTATCTGAGGGAAGGAAGAGAGGCTAAGCTGGGCCTGGACGGTGGCCAGGATGGCAAATCGCCGCGCCCCTTACGGGGCTGTTTGAGGCAATCGGAATCGCTAACCCCAATGAGTGGTGCCTATTTTATTGATAGATCGGCCAGGAGCCTCAAAGCAGTGCTGCTTCGTAACAGGAACATGTATCCATCTCATCCCCTTGCTCACTCGTTCCAGCTCAAAGAGGAATACAGCAGTGTCAAGATCTTGCTAGATGCATTGAAATATGAAGAGTACAATTGGGAGGTTATCAGAGACTTCAAAATGGCGGCATTCTTGATGGGTCTCCAAGGGGGCTTTATCAAGTTTCCTTGTTATCTTGTCCTTTGGGACAGCAGAGTTACCGTGGCACACTACCATCTGCAGGATTAGTCACAAAGGACCAAATTTAGTGTGCGAAGATACACAAATAGGAGCCTTTGTTGGACTCCCCAAAAGTACTGTTTCCTCCTCTTTACTTAAAATTGAGCCTTATGAAACAATTTGTCAGAGCTCTAGAAAGGGGTATGCACTTTCAAGTATCTCCAAGATATCTTTCTTAAGCTATCTGAAGCAAAGGTGAAAGCTGGAGTCTTCATGGGTCGACAATTTTTTTAAATTTTTTTTTTAAGAGCTTATCTGGCGACTGCCTACTTGGGCATTAGTCGCTGTATTAAAAACTGCCTAGTACTAGGCTACTTTAAAATCTAATGCAATAATACCAAAAAAACAAACAAAAACAACCCAACATGAGAAATTAAAAAAAGGAAAAAGGAAACTAGTAGTAAGCAAGCTCCTGCATCAGGGGGAGATCCCCTGGGCGCAGAAGCATGCAACCTATAAGGGAAAAAAACAACAAAACAAAACAAAATAAAAAAAACCTGGCTAAATAATAGGGAGAAGGCCAGCCTCCCCCCAAAAGTTAACAAGTCCACCAGTCAAAGTGCACACACTCGTCCAGAGTACAAGGGACAGGCGATAGCAACCCCGCACATCCCGGTACCAGGACAGATTACCCAGACTGGGACATTCAACAAGAATGTGCCAAACAGTCTGGGGGATGACGGAGTCATCACAATAGGGCGCAGGCGAGCACTCCATCAAATAGCGATGCGTCACGCGAGTATGTACGATTCGGAGATGACAGAAAGTGGCTTGAAGCCGTCGCGGCATTGGGGGATAGGTCCATGGGAACAGTCGCGGCGCAATGGCAAGCAACTTTAAGTTCCCTTCATCTTTGCCAAGCGGTCCGAAGAGCTGCCCAAATTCCTGCCATGCAGTCGGTGTGGGGAAGAGCCAAACGCTGGTCCAGTCGCAGAGTCCTCGTGGACTCTTTGGCGCCTCATTGGTGCGCTCATTCCCCCGCAATTCCTACATGTCCAGGACATGGGTCCACAAATAAAAAAGATCATGGACTGCAAGGAATTTCTCAAGAAGCTCACTATGATGGTTCTTGGCCTCCTAGGTAATCATAAAGCCAAAAAACTATGTAGAACTTGTTGAGAAATTATGGCAAGATGGGTTGTAGGATGTTCCTGAAGGTCCATATTCTTGATGCTCACCTTGATAAATTTAGGAAAACATGAGAGCATACTCTAGGGAGCATGGCGAGCGCTTTCACCAGGATCTACTGGACTTTGAACACCATTATCAAGGATCGTATAATGAAAATATAATAGATTATATTTAGGGGCTGATTCATGCAAGTAATTTAAAGTATAAGCATAATATCATGGAAAACTACTCATTTCTAATATTTTAATTGTCTCACTTATATAATTCTAGAATAGATTAATGCTAATTTTGTATCATGTCATTTTGTTTCTACTTTATGCAAATGAAAGTTCAAATTTGCCACTTCCATCCAGAAGGAATAGATAAATTTTATATAAATATCATTATCCTGGACACAGTTGATACCCAGAGATAAAAATTGAATTACACAGTGTTATAATTACATAGAGTATAGAGAAGTATAAAAATAAAATTAAGAACAGAATTAAGGAAATAATGAAGTACATTAATATTGTAATTCTCAGATACCTTTATGCTATCCAAATCAGTTCCTTGTAAATCTTCAAAGCATTCTTTTTTTATTGTCATCTCTCCCAAAGTATCCTTAAAAGGAAAAAAATCACAAATTCTTATAAATCTAATACAATTATTTATAGAGAAATATGCTAATATTATAGGACTGAAATATATTTTAGATAAAAATAATCAAGAAACTACCATTTTCTTCCAATATGTCAATTTGAGAATCCAGCAATGCCTGATATTTTCAAATCAAAGAGCTTATTGGTTATAGCAATAGGGGTTTAGGGGGCCCCTGATCTCTCTGATTAATTTATTGAGTAATAGAGGTCCATGAACAAGTTTCAAAATTCATTGTAGAATTTGTATTCAAGAAGCAATTAATTGAATTTTGCCCCATCAAGTAAAATTATCAAAATGGCTTGGTATCTATTTCACAGGGTGATAGACACAAGCATTACACAATGGATTTCACCCTACTATTTTTAGCATTATTACCTCTGATATCTTCCTGAAATCCCAACAGCAAACTCTACAGCTATGTCAATAACATCACCATCCTCACACTAACATGCATATCCATGCAGGGCACAATACACAATGCTATATCATAAGACTTGAATACTGGATACAAGAGAACCTAATTACTGTCTCACATTCACAACACACAAACTAGAGTACAAGAATTACCCACACAATAGGGCATTAAATATCAAACTCCTTTATAAGGACCCTGTTACAGTTTCACCCTAGAAACAAACAAACTACTTAACAACCAAAAACAAACAAGAAACAAATAAACAAGAATGACCACACTCCATCACTCACATTTGGAGACTCCAATGAATATATCTACAAAATACATTTATTCCTAATTTGCTTATACTTCTATACCTTGGGCACACAATCTTACATCTAGCCATCTCACCACACTACAATACAAATAAAGCCCTCTACATTGCTAGCACTCAGAGCTTCCCAATCAATCACTTACTACCATAAAAGTAGTGCCTATAAAACACTATCTTGACCTCTTCAAAACAGAATTCATCCATAATATATGTAATTAAAGCCAACCATACCATTACAGGAAAATATTACCATCTGCAGAGAAAGATGCACAAAACCTTATAAGCAAGAATTACCTACAAAAAATACATACACATGGACCTTAGCAAGGGGCAATTAAGTATGGACTTAATAAGTCAGTCTGTCTTAAAAACAAAGATCTGAATAATCATAATTAACTTACCTCTTTATTATCCAATATTTCATCCAAAAATGAATGTTTATTAGTCATGTTTATAGCCATAATTAATTTAAGATTTTGATGTGACTATCCTTTATAGTCTTAAAACGTTTCTGGTGGTTAAATCTCTTTCCTATACCACAGACCTTTGCCTTGCAATATATTAATTTGACAACTTCTTTTTAAAACAATTTTTTATCTGTACAAATAACCCTAAGGATCAAGAGGAAAATTTAAGTCAGATCCACCCTTCAGTTGCCCTTTCCGAAAAACCTTCAAAATGATGACAGTTTAATAATGATTAGTAATTTTTATAAGAAACTCCAAAAGTCGACACAGGTGGACAGATTCCAGACTTATTAGCATGGGGTGAGATTGGTAAAGTGATGAAGATAATAGAGATGTGGTTCCTCTGTCAGCATTGGGGTTGAGAGGGTACACAACTATGGGGACTGGACAAAAGGAGAAATCCAGAGAAATGTTCTGGGCAGTCGAGTATTGCTCAAGAGAAAATAACACTTTCTTTCCTTTGCTTACAATTATTATTTCTGCCAAGTGAAATGAAAAGTAACTACAGCTAAAAGTAAAAAGATCTCAGATTTTCACAATCAAATGTGAACTGTCTTTTTCGAGTTAGGAAATTACATTTCTTAATTGATTAGGGACCAACACTCATCAGTACACACTAGTAGTATCTCACAGTAAAGATGACAAAAACTTGCAAATGAGTGGCTAATGACATTCCTCCAAACAAAACGCTAATGAATCAAACCTAAATAAGTCAAATTAAGTGAAAGCTGGTTCTTAAACAACTCCAAATTGTGAGCAGAGCTAAAAACCTCAGTGGTAGATATATTTGCATGTAGTAGTGAATCTTTGACGAAATGCCTTCTCCTTTTCAGCTGTTTGGGACCAGCTAGACCAAGTCTTGACAAGCAGTGTTGTTGTACCTCCCAGTTCCCTGTAAGCTCTGAGCGCTCCACCAAGTCCTATTTCCTGAACTGTATGTTGATATGAGATGAATATAGGTAGGAGGGATATAGTAGATTAGTTAGATAGTTTGCCTCCCATCATCACCTTAAATGCCTAATAGCTTTTTTTTTTCTAGGGTGGCTGAGATGACCAAGAACTGGGTGGTCATGATCCGAGTGGGGGACCCAATGGACTTCCATTGTGCCTCCCATGCATCTCCTCCTATATGCATATTTTGCACATATTTTTAAATACACTCATAACTTAATTGAATGGACAAAAAGGTGGGACCTTCAGTCCAATGTTGCCAATTTTCTGTAGTTTCCAACACTGCATAAGTAGTTGCTAATATTGTCATTATATTACAAAAGAAAGAGGATAGAAGAGTCCTGTACACTACTTTTAATCAAGCACATTATCCATAAATACAGTATTTCAGAGCATATTTGGTAAGTGTAGGTTTTGTCTTACGTATATCTGAAATTGTTTTTTTTACTCCACATTCATCACGCACATACTTTACAGACACACCACATTCTAACTTTTTGATCAATTCTAGTTTATGTGCTATTGTTAAATCTACTCTTTTCTTTTTTTCTATTTTTCAAGACAACATGGTTATATTAAATAATGAATTGCTATCCTCTGAAAAACATTGAATTGCCAACCCCCTAAAAAAACAGGGGATAAGCCAAGAACAATTTCTGCACACACACCAAAATTCCCATCAAACTGATATATAATCAATATGATGCAATTCTAATAACTTAATAAAACATTTGTTTAATATGCCCAAGAAAAAGTCTCTAAATAAATACCATATTTTAAAGCACAAATATAGGTATATGAATTATCCACAAAATAGAGGGCAGTCATTTTCCAAAATATCCAAGCATAAAAGAACAGGTCCACAAATTCTTACTCGCTGCAGCAAAACTTTACCCACTGGCCTAATGTAATAAATGCATATATAGAAAGTTTTTTAACTAAAAAAATGATAATAAATACCATTTAAACAAATAAAAACTATTAAAAAAATAATATGAACTTAAAAATAAATAAACAAACCAAAATACTTTTAAAAGAAAGAAACAGAGCATGAATGTTGAATATCGCTGATGGGGCAGTGGGTAACTTGAAAATGCTATAAAAATAGCAAAATTGTAACTAAATTGTTTGTCCCTAATCTTAACATTTCCTGGCCACCATAGATGACATGCTTTTAGAAAATCAATTACATCATCTGAAACATAAAAGGGCAAAGACAAGGGAGCAAGTTACAAACACATGTTGAAAGGCCATGTGATGGCTTAAGTAATGCTCCTGCATATATTTGCAGAGTTAATATTAGTTAACTCTTTTAAAATTGCAAATGAAGATGTTATAGGCAAAAATAAACAATTTGTCTAGATGATGATCATAAATCAGTAAACTAAACAACCTAACCAAACCTAATTACATAAACAGTAGAAAGCCCATAAAAGGTTCAAAAGGGGTTTAATCAGATTGATCAGAAGTAAAGATGGTGTTATGACAGACATCCCAGAACAAATTGCTAAAATATTAAAAGAGCACTTCTGAGCATTTTTACTGTTAAGGATGTGACACAATTAGCAACACTATGCTAAGGAAATAAATCTTGAATGCACCTGGGCCTAATAGGGTGTACCCAACCCACCTTAAAGAACTGAAAAAAATGAATTAGCAATACTGCTCTGAAGGATTTTCAATTGAGGAAGGCATAGTTACAATAGAGTTCAAGCGTGCAAATGTTATGCCGGTATTCACAAAAGGGGAGAAATCTGAGCCTACTTATTTCCATCCTATCAGCCTAACTTCTGTAATTGGAAAGCTCTTGGAATTGAAATCAGAGATAGATTGGTGACCCATCTCAAGGCAAATGATTTGCATCTACAATGCAACTAAAGTGGTGGATATAATTTACCTTGATTTCAAAAATCCTTTCATACAGTCCCACACAAAAGGCAATTGATGAATATTAAGGTGACTATGACGGGTAACATTGTGGTGGAGCGAATGTGAGTGTGTGAAAAAGGGCCATTCTCCCACCCCTTTTCTCAGTACCCTCTCCCTCCCTCTGTAAGAATGTGTGTGAATGGGAATGGGTTTGTTTTATTTTTGTTTATTTTATGTATAAAATGATTACCATGTTTTTCTTTCTTTCCAGGCGTCATATTCTGGAAAGATAGTAGCTAGTTTTGAGATATCACTATAATTAAAAGAATATTGTACTTTGCTTAAAATAAACTTTTATCAAAGCGTCATATTCTGGAAAGAGGTAAGCTAGTTGATAAATCTACTCGGGTAATGCCCACTTATTAGTTTCGCCATCCATGTATAAATAAATGGGTCATAAAAGGAGGATATATCTCTTCTACAGAGAGTGGAAGTGTGGACTGACAGCAAGAGGGGTTCTCTAGACGAGTGCTCCACCCAGCCCTGAGACGGAGGGCTTTCGTGCCTCGCTAACCACCTGAACCGCCATACCCGCCTTCATTGACAATCCTGCCTCCTTCTAAGTTAGCCTACTACCACCCACCTCCAGCACACAAGTGATAGCGCGTGCCCCTTTTTTTTTTCGTTCGGTTGTTGTTGTGTTTTTATGTTTTGTGTAGATATATAAGTAAATTTGTTGTATTCGCCTTTTATAAAATTCTCTGTTGGTATCGTATTTGGATTGGGAAATCCAGCCTCATTTTGAAGTGTGCACACTTCCCTTGTAAATATAAATTGCTGTAAATATAACTGTAACTATCATTGTACTTTTTTTTGTAAGTAAAGGGACTGTATATACAATCCGTTTCATTCTCCCTCGATTTCTCACGTCCGGACAGTGTAGGAAGCGGGTTGGATCGATTATCGATTGGGATTAGAGATATATTTTCGGCCCGCTACAACATACTTAAATGGATTAAAAACTGGCTGTCAAATCATTCACAGCTGGTTGTTGTAAATGGGCATGTTCAGAGTGGGCCTCAGTCACTAGCAGGGTTCCACAACGGTCATTCATGAGCCAATTATTATTTATTGTTTACATTAATGACCTGGATAATGAAGTGATTAGTAGGATCTCTAAATTTGCAGATGACAAGAAGCTGGGAAGCTGAGCCCCTTTTAAGACCTGATGTAGAGAGACCTTAATAAAATTGTTGAATGGGCAGATAAATGGCAGATTAGCTTTAAAATAGTTAAATTCAAGGTCATGAATTTAGGATATCATAACTTAAAACTAGAATAAAATGTCAGATGAAAGGCCAAATCGTAACTTAGAAAAAAACATGGGGATTTTAATCTCAAGAGGACTTTAAAGTATCAAAACAATGCACAGAAGCTTGCAAATAAGCAAACTGAATGCCAGGATACATTGGTTGGAATATTACTTTAAAATCAAAAGATATAATCCTCCCACTATACAAAGTGCTCATGTGACCACACCTCAAATATGCAGTTCAATTTTGGACTCCCTACCTAGACAAGCATATAGCACAGTTAGAAAGAGTGCAATGTAGGGCTACTAAACTAGTTTCTGGAATCCAAAACAAACTGTACAAAGATAGACTCCACTCGTTAAACCTACTATCCCTTAAAAATAAATGATTACGTGGAAAGTTGATTGAGGTATTCAGAATCTTAAAAGGATTTTTTACTAATATTAATTACAGAATATGGTTTGAGATGGACGAAAGGGCCAATACACACCAAAACGGTTTCAAATTAGTGAACAAGTGCTTTAACTCTACTATAGCTCAAAATTACTTCACTTTTAAGATCACATAAATGTGGAATAGCCTGCCCCACCATCTATTAGAAAGCACATCAGTTAATATGTTCAAAAACTGACTTAATGAGTACTTCAATAGTGTCAATATAATATAGTGGGAGCATAGATGAAAATGTCACATAATAAGCAGTTGGGGAATAAAATAAAATGAGCAATAAAAAGATGCCAGCAATGTCCTCCCTGAAATGGCATGGGGTGAATGTGTATTCCCTTTTTCTTTTTCTGTCTGTCCTATACATATATTATTTTCATCACTAGCAGGCAAAAGTACTATCCTACCCTACCTCTCCCTCCCCAGTTCGGAGGTTTAACTGAACCTGCATGTCAGAATGTACACATGTAGATAAGTGTGTGCCATAGAATTGAAATACTTAAAAACAGCATGCTAAAAAAGGCCAAATGGTTCACATGTAGATAGGTATGTACTATAGAAATAAAAGAGTTAAAAAAATACAGCATGTTAAAAAGAAATAGCATGATGCACTAACATTAGAAAGTTTAACACTGTCTGAAAGTGGAGTGGTCTTGAGCAGTCTTTATTCTTTGCTGGTCCTTGTTTTTGTAGTTCATGCTTGTCATGAAAAAGGTAAATCTTAGGTAAGGTTCGCTTAAGTTACAGATTTATTATTGCCATGTCTCTGCAAATCGTTTATTTTCACCAAAAATACTCACTTTTTGTTGAAGCTATGCTCACATAAATATGTAGCTAGCTCAAAGGTAAACCTAAAATGTCATAAAAAATACATTTTTAGCCAACAATTATGGTAGGGATATTCTGCAAATTTTCCATAAATCTGCAAGCAAGCGTAATTGAGTGAGACTTCCAAGCAAATAGTAAAAGCATTAGCATTTCAAGGTGGCTGTGTAGAAGAATCATTGTATTTCAGTATGAAATTAAAATATTGTCTATTTGTAACTTTATAATGTGTGATAGACCTTCTCTGCCATCAAAATATTACTACTGGGTATAATTTTGAATTAGAGTGATGCACACATTTTAGGCTAATAAAGCCTGTAATATAGTTTCCTATCATTGTAATAGTATCTATGAAATAATATTTAAATGCAGAGAAGGTCTATCATGCATTATAAAATCTCAAATGGACAATATTTCAATCTGATACTGAAACAATAATTCTTCTACAACCCCATCTTGAAATGCTATGAGGATTAACACTCGCAGATGTGTTTCAATATTTGCTTGAGAGTTGGATTAAGTCATGCATGGATCTTAAAATGCCCTAAAAATGGCAGGTTAGGTAAGGTTCTTCTTCAAGGTTTTAGGGGGCTAGTTAGGTCATGTAACCACAACCTATAGAGTCCCTACTCTGCTATTTGCTGTGATTTGTCAGTAGTGGGTTGGATCTTGGGGTTAAGGCTATATCCTGTTTATCTGGTTTAACTTCTTCGGGAAGATGGCTGTGTGCTTGAGTACTTGGAAGGCAATGTTATGGTTGAGGTAGTCATGCCAATTAGATCTTCTAATGTTGGTCTAGGTATCACCAACTTTCTCAAATGTTCGGCTTGTGGAGATGTGCATTGAGTGGGTGTGACTAATTCTAAGACAGGTGATGGCAGTGTCTGCTGGAGGAATAGGTGTGCCAGTGTTGGGTGGCTTAACATCTGAGGTTGACTGTCCCAGTGTCTGTTACAAGTCTTTTTAAGGTGGGTCAGGAGGTGTGTATGTGTGTGTGTGTGTGTGTGTGTGTATATGTGTGTGTGTGTGTGCCAGGTTGGCTGCTCAGTCCACTACAGTATTTCTCACAATACCAATTTGTGAGGGCACCGACTGCGAGTGAACACATCTGGCCCAGGAGGACAGATGAGGCACCAGTAAGTGGATGTTGAAGCAGAGGGTGTGCTGGGTCGAGAGAAGTAGGGCAGTGAGGAAGTCACTGAAGAGGAGTATGGTGGGTTTCTGTTGGGGGTGTTTGAGGCAAAGAATAGACAGATCATCTGCATATAAGAATGTGTGGGTGCCAGGTAGTGTAGACAAGTCAGAGAGTAGGAGACTCAAGGGTGAGCCTTGAGGAACCTCTCTGCAGATAGAAAAGGATTGAGAGAAAGTGTTCCCAAAAGAGAGGCAGAATAAGTTCTGGAGGAGAGAAAAGAGAGTAGCCAGTCTAGAGGTGTGCCATGAAGACTCAGGCTGGCGAGTTTCGAGACGATGGCATTGTGTGATGCTGAGTCAAAGGATCTCTCTAGATCCAAGAAGACAACTAAGGTGAAGCAGCCATGGGAGAATCCATCCTGAAGGTGGTGCTCTAAGTGTAGAAGGGTGTCAATTTTACTACGGTGAGAACAGAAGACGTCATGTTGGTGGGAATGAGTCATTTGCTTCCAACCACCAGGAGAGCCTTGCCAGCACAAGGAGTTCAAAGAATTTGCTGATGCAAGAAAGAGGGCTAAAGGTCAATAGGAAGAATCTTGGGAAGGGTCTATCTCAGGTTTGTGGATGGGAAGTGTTATGGCATTGGTGAGGAAAAGTTCCCGATACTCAGCTATCATTAAAGATTTGGAGGAGAAGGTGGGAATGAGTATCTAGAAGATGTTTCAAAAACTCATTGGAGACATTGTCAGTGGCCACTGACTTACCTATGGAAATGCTGATGTGGAAGTAGATAGTGTGGTGTGAAAAGTGCTGCAATGGGATAGGGTGTAGAAAGGTGTGGTAGTGTGGTGGAGCGAATGTCAGTGTGTGTGTGAAGGGCCATTCTCCCCCTCCTTTTCCAAATACCCTCTCCCTCCCTCTGTAAGAATGTGTGTATGAACGGAAATGTTTTTTTTGTTTTTCTTTTTGTATATATAAATTGATTTGTATGTTTTGTATAAAATGTGTTTTTTTTTCCTTAGCCAAAGGTTAAATATGTTTTCCGAAAGACCACTCTAGTAAATTATAGATAATATTGCCTGCCAAATTTGTAAAGAGTGGTGGAGACAGTAGGACTTGAGGTATACCAGAAGTTGTGCATCCTGTTGGGACAGAAGAGCTGTTCTTTGTATCTTCAGAGGTGCGACCAGATCACTATATATATTGTATCGAGCTCAGAGGCACCAGCTTTTTTTTCTGTAAGATGTCTCAGAGGCACCAGCCTTTTTAGTCCTCTGAAAGTTATAAATAGTAGAGTGGAAGCCAGCAGGACTCCTCCCCCCCCAGCTCAGGGTAACATGTGAGGACTTTTTGCATATACCGGTTTTGTTTGCACATTTATCTTTTTTCCTTTTTTCTTGTCTCTTGGTTGGGTTATAGGCCTGTGATTGGATAATGAAATTTCAAATTGATCTAGTCCATTTTTTGGTTGTGTAAATAAGTAAGAGATCTCTGATAAATATTTACCCTATATTTTTCTTGTAAATAAAGGACTGTACATACAATCCATTTCATTCTCCTTCAATTTCTCACATCTGAATTAGTGTAGGAAGTGGGTTGGAATGATTGGGATTAGAGTATAGATTTTTGGCCCGCTATATTTGGCACCCGAATAGGGACATGAGATCTCAAAACCAGGAGTGTGATGAGATTGGATTGCAGTCCACACCCAATTAGAGTGACAGGTAGTTGATTGTCTTTCCCCTTTTCTTATCATTTTTACTAATCTGGGAGGATGGCTTCTGTGGAACAGGGCCTCCATGATGAGATTGTAAGACTGAGGCTGTAGTTGAGGCAGAAAGAGGAGGAATGCATGATGTTGAGGAGCCTGAGGATGAGGAAAGAAATGGACGAGAAGACAGACAGGATGAGGAAAGAAATGGATGAGAAGACAGACAGGATGAGGAAAGAAATAGACGAGAGACAGAAGCAGGTCGACCAACTAATGAAGGACCTGTATGACATGATGAAGAAGTCAAGACCGGCACCAGGACCCTCAACCCTGATTCCTGCTCCGAAAGAAGGAGATAAGAGGAAAAGACTAATGGGATCAATAGGAGTGTGTGTGAGTGACAGGAAGGAAGGAGAATGGAAAAGAGTGGAACGCAAGAGAAGAAGGAAGACAGGGTCAAAGGGTAAGGATCGGAAAGAGAGAGGGAAGAGTGTGCACTCATTGTACTTGGATGAAGGAGAAAACGATGGTATGATTGGTAGGAGTAAGAGTGAGGGCAGCTCAAGTGAGAGTGAAGTGAATGTGGGGAAGGGTATTTTGATAAGGGAAGTGCCAAAGGTGGTTAAGTTTAGGTTGCATGGTGGGAAAAGTGTGGAAGAATTCTTCAGGGAATTTGAGCGGTATTGGAAGCTCAAGTAACCGGAGAATAAGGGATACTGGATGAATGTTTAGATGGAAAAGTATTAGAGTTTTTCCGTGTGATCACGAGTGTGGGGGAACCGAGGTATGAGGTAGTGAAGGAGAGACTGATTGGGCAGGTCAAACGAATGAAAGAGAGTGAGAAGTATAAAAGGGTGAATGAATTTGAGAGGGCTCAAATGGGGAAAAGTGAAAGTGTGAACATTTATGCACATAGGCTGAGAGTATGGCGAGAAAGAGGTATGGTGGTGATGATGATTTGAATGAATGTAAACAATTGATGAGAAAGTTCCTGGATATGGTCCTGCAAAAGGTAAGTGAATGGCTGAATGGGAAAAGAAAGGAGAGATTGAGGCTGACGGGTGAACGATTCGTATGAGAGGATGTGTTGGAACTTTTGGAAGACAGGCGATTTGATGAGGATGGATCGTATAGTGTAAATGTTGGGGGTAAGAAGCCCAGGAGCTTTCCTCCACCCCCAGCAGTTTGTCAGCTGGGCTTATGTTGAGCTTCCAGGGCCGGCAGGCTGGCTGGGCGAATGGAGGCTGGGCGAATGGAGGCTGGGCGAATGGAGGCTGGGCGAATGGAGGCTAGGCAAATGGAAGGGGACAGATGAGTGGTAAGCGCGTGAATAAATATATGGGGGGGAGCAACTGAGGTATGTCCCAGCAAATAAGAGAGTGAATGGGGTGAGAAAGATTGTGGAATGCCGTAGGTGTGGAATAAAGGGTCATATGTTAGCAGAATGTAGGTGGACATCTGGTGCATGTTTTGGGTGTTGTAAGAAGGGGCATATGATAAAGGATTGCCAGGAAAGTGTGAAAGAGTGCTTCAAGTATAAAGAAATAGGCCATTTGAAGAAAGATTGTCTGAAGTTGAATGGTAAGCGACTGCTGGGGGAAGTATGAAGTATGCTTGTGGTAATTGCAGAAAGGCTGGTCATTATGCGAGGATGTGTCATGACCAGAGGAATGTATGTAGCTATTGTGCGATGGAAGGACATTCAAGTGAAAAGTGTTGGATTAGACTGAGAGTGCAAGGTGTAAATGGAAAGTCTGAAGCGGGAAACTGATTTGTAAGAGGATACCTGGTCAAGTATCCTCTGGGTGCATGAGTGTGAGTAATGTGTTGGTAAGTCTGTCTAGTGTGAAAGTGCTGTCTGGTAGGAAGTATGAGTGTCTGAGTGTAAAGGTGGAATTGAATGGAATTGAGTGTTTGGCTTTGATAGATTCTGGATGCAAGGCGAGCTTGGTGTATTAAGATGTGTATGACAAGCTGAGTGATAAAGCCCACCTGTCTGAGTGTAAGGGTAGTTTGGTAGGGATTGGTAGTATCAGAGTGCCTGTAATTGGAATGATAAGGTCAGCTGTTCGAATGCATGGTATGTTGATGAATGAGTGTGAATTCTCTGTGATTGATAAGGTGAGTAGTGAGTATGGTGTGATTTTGGGCTATGATTTTATGAAAGTGAACCGTATGGTTGTGCATCCTGCGAGTGATCAGATTGAGAGGCAGATTGGTAAAAATGGGGTGTATAAGTTGTATGTAGGGAAAGATGGTAGTGTTTTGAGGAGTGTGTTTACCGGCATTGAGGTGACTGCATAGAGAGTGTAAGGCTTGTGAAGGGTGAAAAGGTGTGAGTTATAGTGATTGGAGTAAGGATGTGAGTTTGAATGTGGGTAAGAACACTGTGATGTTGGATGGAAAGGATGCGTGTTATAAGGTAAGGCGTGTTTGATGTCCCAATGAGAATGAATGATCCTTTTGTATGTGTGCAGGCGGGCCTTAGAGTGAAAGGGCAGGTGATGGGGATCCAAGTCGGAGATGTACTGGGTCACCTCTCCACTGTCAATGAGGTAGGTATGGATGATAACATGGATGTCAGGGTAAATGTTGCAAATGAAAAGACGTGTAAATGGATGTATAATGAAGTGGAAAGGATAGTGGAATTGGATGAATGGTTGACTGTATGAAGGGGAGGATGTGTATCGAATGCTGTTTGAATGAAAGGGGTCCTCAGTAAGGGCGATCTGGATTTTGAGGTTGCAAAGCTTCAAAAATTCAAGATTCTCCTGAAGGAGAACACCCCCAATTTATCAGCAGCCAAGACATTTCCTTCATCCTGTTGCTGATGAGAATGAGGAGCAGTGTGTTGAATTATAACGATTGGGAGTGATTGAAGAAAGTGAGAGTGCATGGAATAGTCTGATTGTGCATGTATGTAAGCCAGATGGAAGATTGCGTCTGTGTGTGGATTATCGAAAGGTGAATGAAAGGACTGTCAAAGAAAGGTTTCCGATGTGTGTGGTATCTGAGTGTGTGTATAGTATGCATGGGATGAAGTGGTTTACAAAGCTGGATTTGGTATGGGGGTATTACCTGATGCCCATTGCTGAGGAGAGCCGGCCGGTGACTGCCTTTTCCTCTACAAAAAGGCATTATCAGTTCCGGAACCTCAGCTTTGGGTTGGCTAATGCTCCCAGAGCCTCCCAGTCGGGTGATGAATGTTGTGCTGAGTAAGTTTGTGAGTATGAATGTGATTGTGTTTATAGACAATATTTTGATTATGACTGAGAGTTTTGAGGAGCATACGAGACTGATGAATGATGTGTTAAGAATGTTGGAGAGTGTTAGTGTGAAGATGAAAGTAGTGAAGTGTGAATGGTTTAGAAATTTTTTATTTTTTTTTTTGGATTAAGGGGCTATCTGGCGACTGCCGACTTAGGCATAAGTTGCCGTAAACAAACAGCCTAGTTCTAGGCTACTTCAAAAAAATTCAACAGGAAACAACAATAAAAAGAAATAACAATAACAAAGCAATAACAAAAACGATAACAAAAACAACAACAACAATAAAACCGGGTTAAATGAAAGGGAGAAGGCCGGCCTCCCCCCAAAAGTCAATAAGTCCACCAGTCATGGTGCACGCACTCGTCCCGAGTACAAGGGACAGGCGGTAGCGACCCCGCCCATCCCAGTACCGAGACAGGCATCGTGCGCGAAGATCCCTCAGACTGGGACATTCGACAAGAATATGCCGAAGAGTCTGGGGGACGACGCAGTCGTTGCAATAGGGCGCATGCGAGCGCTCCATCAAGTAGCGATGCGTCACACGAGTGTGTCAGATTCGAAGATGACAGAAAGCAACCTGAAGCCGCCGCGGCATTGGGGGATAGGTCCATGGGAACAGTCGCGGCGCAATGGCACGCAACTTTAAGTTCCCTTCGACCGTCTCCCATCTTCTTTGCCAAGCAGTCCGAAGAGCTGCCCGTATTCCTGCCATGTAGTCGGTGTGAGGAAGAGCGAAACGCTGGTCCGGTCGCAGAGTTCTCGCGGACTCTTTGGCGCGCTCATTCCCCGCAATTCCTACATGTCGAGGAACCCAGCAGAAGATAATCTCGACATCTGCCCGGCTGGCCAAAACCGTGGCGTCACGGATATCGCGAACCAGGGGATGCAGAGATTCCAATGCCCCGAGAGCACTCAGGGCGCTTTGTGAGTCGCTATAGATCACAATCCGGTCTCCGAACCGGGCACGTCGCGTAATCTCCCGTACCAAGTGGTGTATTGCCACCAGCTCGGCCGTGAAGACAGACGCAGCGCCTTGTAGAGCCCCGCTGACTTCAAACAGAGGGGATACGGCGTGGAAGCCGACCCCCTCTTGGGACTTGGAGCCATCCGTATACACTGGCACGGTTCCAGCGTGACACGATGTGTGCTCCAAAAAGGTCGAACGCAATACTCCCGGCGCAGTACAAGCTTTGGGAGCAGAGGCGTGGCGACAAATAGCCAAATGTGGTACCCTCCAGGGTGGCGTCGTGGGCAAAACCAGGGGCGCCACCGGCCCGAGAGCGATATCTACTTCTCGAATGAGTTTCCTGGCCCTAAACCCAAAAGGCTTAGGGTATGACTGGCGTCTCTCGACGGCATAGGCACCATCGAGATCGGCTGCGGATGCATTGAGAGCTGTTGGCGACTGAGGGAGGCGCCGGGCTCGCGCGTACAGGCGAGTGATGCACTGCACGCGGCACAGAGCGAGTGGCATCTCCCCAGCATCGACCAACAGGCTCTCAATGAGGAAAGTGCGGAAGGCACCGGTCGCAAGGCGAAGGCCGGTGTGGTGGATCGAATCCACCTTCCGCAATAAACGCTCGGCTGCGGATGCATAAAACTCGCATCCGTAGTCGAGCTTCGAACGAACAAAGGATCGATAAAAAAGTAAGGCAGTAGCCCTATCAGCGCCCCAAGCGCTGAACGTCACGGAACGGAGAATGTCCATGGCGCGGGTACAGGAGACCCTAAGGCTGCGAATATGAGCCTCCCAGGTGAGGCGTCGGTCGAATACAAGACCAAGGAAACGGTGCGACTCAACCACATCCAGGCGCACCCCTTTAAGAAACAAATCTGGGTCGGGGTGAAGCCGTGGATGGCGGCAGAAGTGCACCACCTTAGTCTTGGCCAAAGAAAACCGAAACCTGTGCGCTTCGGCATAGCGAGAGACGCGGTTCAATGCCTGTTAGAGTCAACGCTCCAGAGTTGGCATCTGGGCCGCGCCAAAAGAGATCGAAAGGTCGTCCACGTAGAGCGTAGCGAGAACATCTTCCGGCAGCACCGAGGTGATGCCGTTGATGCTCAGGGCAAAGAGTGTGACACTGAGGACACTTCCCTGCGGGACACCCTCTTCCTGCTCCTTTGGGTCGGAGAGGGCTCCCCCCACCCGTACGCGGAATCGACGATCTCGCAAAAATTCAGATATAAAAATTGGGAGGCGTCCCCTCGCCCCCATCGTGTGGAGAGTCTCCATGATACCGTATCGCCATGCGGTATCATAGGTCTTCTCCAGATCGAAAAACACCGTGGCGTAGTGCTGTTTACGAAGGAAAGCCTCGCAGACGGCATTTTCCAGTCGGAGCAGAGCATCCGACATGGAGTGGAACTTGCGGAAGCCGCACTGTGCAGAAGACAGATGGCCTCCGCTGTCCAGGAAAAAGGCTAATCTAACATTTACCAATTTCTCCATCAACTTGCACACGCAAGAGGTTAGAGAGATTGGGCGGAAACCGGTCGTGTAGAGTGATCTCTCCCCGGTGTGCGAAAGGCAAGCACAGTAGCGATTCGCCAGGAGTCTGGGAGAAGACCTTCCACCCAGATCCTGTTGAACAAATCTAACAGAAAGGCCATGCCTCGCTTACCTAGGTGTCGAAGCATGGCGTACGGGACATCGTCCGGACCATGGGCGGTGTCCGCGCACGAAGCAAGAGCGGAACGCAACTCGCTTACAGTAAACTTGTCGTTGAAGGGTTCTCCGCCTCTGGAGGTAAAGTCCAGCCGGCGGCCTTCCGCGACATCACGACGTGCATTGAATGCTGGCGGAGCAGCATCACGGCTAGAGAATGCAGAAAAAGCGGTCGCGAAAGATTCCGCCACGGACGCGGGGTCCGAGATTGCGGTCCCATTCTCCTGGAGAACGGGAGGGGGGTCCTGCGAGAACTTGCCCCGAATCCTTTTGACTCGCTTCCACACCTCAGCTAAAGGGGTCTTGCCGTTAAGTGAAGACACGTATGCCCGCCAAGAAGAGCGGCGGGCGTGCTTCGAAATATACCGGAACCTAGCCCTAGCCCGACGAAATTCAGCGACAGTGAAATCGTTCGGGCGGCGCTTATAGCGCATGTAGGCATAACGCTTCTGTTTGGGGGCCGTCTCACACTCGGCCAACCACCATGGGAGTGGTCGGCGTGCAAAACGGCCAGACGTCCTAGGAATAGTAGTCAGGCCCACGGCAATGAGGTTGCCCGAGAAGAACTCAACGGCCTCATCTACTGACCTAAACTCCTCGACTGAGATAGAGAATTCAGTCATTTCCTGAAATGCAGGCCACCGCGCCCGCGCCAAGCACCACCGAGGTGGTCTCTCAGGCGGCAGTTGCCCTGAAAATGATATTTGAATGGGAAAGTGATCACTACCATGGAGGTCATCGACCACCCCCCAATCAAAATCAGGCTGTGCATCCGAAGAGCACAAAGATAGGTCAAGGCAAGAAAATGAAGCGGTTCTCGGACAGTGATGCGTAAACTCATCCACGTTTAGGACACCCATCGCAAGCTCTTCGATCAGATCAGCAAGGACTTGTCCCCTGGGATTTATGGAGTAATCTCCCCAGAGAGGATGCCTGCCGTTCAGATCTCCAAGCAAGAGATAGGGCCTCGGCAACCGTGCCACGACGCGGCGGAAGTCCCCCGCGTCGAAGTCAGCTGACGGTGGAATGTACGCAGAAATGATAGTATACCTCCTATCCAGGTGCAGCTGCACAGCCACTGCCTGAAAGGAGGTATCTAAAGAGAAAGGAAGAACGGAGACATCATGCCGGGTGTAAACCGCGCATCCCCCAGCTCGGCCATCCCTGGGTGGTGGGGTCGCAAGACCCTTGTACCCCGGGAGGGCGGGCAGGGGGCACGCGCCTAGCATGGTCTCCTGCAGAAAAACAGCTAATGGGGAACGGGACGAGACGAGCCTCCGCAGCTCCTCCCAGTTGGCCCGGAGTCCACGGCAATTCCATTGAAGGAATATGCCTTCCAGGCCTAGCTCGGAGGAGACGCGGGGGCCCTCCTCGAACTGAAGACCCTCACGGGAATGGCCGTACGCTTCCCGGGAGCAGAACCCCGGGCGCTGTTGGCCGGACAAAGCGCTGGAGGCGCTGTCGCCTTCGAGGACTTATTGGGGGAGGTTGGGCTCGCCATGCGAGTTTTTTCCTCCCTCCGCTGCGGCTTCGGAGGCGGGGGGCCCTCTTTTCGAGGAACCACCGTCTCCGAGCCACTCGCTCCACCTCGGCGCGTGGGCGAAGGAGCCGAAGCTCATTTGTTGCTGTCCTCCTTTCGGGGGACAGCTTTAGGAACCCACGAAGATGGCCTAGCGACCATCTTCAGGGGTGTTGCCTCCTGTGAGTCTAACGACTCGTTGGAGGCGCGTGGCCGTTTCGCCTTGCGGGAAACGGTCACGCTGGGGGAAGAGGGGGGAGCCCTGGTTTTAGCTGGGGCTGGGTATGAACCCTTTTCGCCACCAGCTTTACCAGGGGAGCGCCCGGGTTGGGTAGAGCCCGCAGAAGGGCTCCGAATGGGCGCGGAAACAGCCGTGCTCGTTGGCCTGGATGGGCCAGGAGCAGAGAGTGCCTTTCTAACTACTGAGACATATGACGTCCCAGGCAGAGCCGGGCGCGCCAGGCCCGAGTCCTTAGCCTCGCGGAATGAGAGTCGATCCTGGGCCTGAACGGCCAGGATTTCTTTCTCAAGGAGATATGACCACATTGCTTCGAAGAAGCGGGGTGCGGCTCTCCGCAATTGACACACTTGGCCCCACACGATTTGGACTTATCGTGTGCGACCTTGGAGAAATTTACACAGACTTAGGGTGACCCCGACTTTGCACGTCTACATGAGCGATTCTTATGGCCGAAGCGGTGACAGTAATAGCACCGCCGCGGCAGTGGCACGAATGCCTTCACGCGGTAGCGGTACCAACCGGCACGCACCGACTCAGGGAGCTTGTCACAGTCGAACGTGACGAAGAGTGTAGGGGTGGGTATCGAAGCCCCTCCCTGTTTTCTCATCACACGTTCGACCTTGACCGCCCCATGGTCGGCCAGCTCTAGGGTGATGTCCTCAATGGAGTAGTCAACGAGTTCCCTCGCATAAACTACTCCTTTCACAAAGTTCATGGTAGAGTGCGGCGTCACACTCACTGGGGTGCCATGAAGTGTCCGAAGAGCACTTATCTTAGCCACCTCGGCGGGATTCGCCGCATTCGCCAGAAGGCTGCCGTCCGAGAAACGGATCACCTTCGTCTCTCTACAAATTGCACTAGCTAATCCTCTCCTCTGATGGATCATGTTGCCCTTGGACAACATGGTGCCATCAGTGGAGCGAATAACGAGGAAGCACTTGAAGCCAGCGGGCTCGAAAACGCCAGGTAACCTCTGAATGAGGGGCCCCGATGTCATCGAGGCTCCGCCCTGTGCACCCTTGGTTTAGTCTTGGTCAGGGGCTCCGCACACGAGGGGGTAGAGGGGCCGGATGTGCCGATCTTGGCTTGCTCGCCTACCAAAGTGGCAGCAGACCCATCCGTCCCCGCAGCCCCTGCGGATGGAGAGGAGCCCCGAGACTTTTTCGTCTTTTTAGTCCTTTTAGTCTTTTTCTTTTTTGGAGAGGAGGGCGGGGAATGAACCCGCTTCTCACCCCCGCCGGCAGAAGCCCCCAGGCCAGATGGACCGGCCTCAGCCAGGTCCCTCTCCGAAATGGAGAAGGTCCTGGTTGTCGTAGGGGCACCTGTCGGAGGAGATCCCTCCCCTCCTTTTACTGCCTCGGAGCCCTCAGCCATTTGAGGAGGACCTTGCATAGGGGCGGATTCGGGTTCGGTGCTTGGTGCCGAGCCCAAATTCCCCCCCATGGAAGGCCCTACCGTCTGAGGCTGGGTCTCCTCAAGGACCATGTCTATCACAGGAGGGGCCTCCAGTTGGCCATCCCCTCCCAGGATATCGCAGGTCCCCTTGGCAGTGTCGCAAGTCTTGTGTGGGGAGGCACAGGCCTTGACCCCGGCAAGGTTTAAAATTCTTGCCAGCAGGTCTTTTGAGGGAAGCGACCGAAGGGGCCTGGCTTCCCTCTCCCCCCTAAGGGGGTTTGCCCTACCGAGCCGCTTTGTTTTGGAGTGGCTGGCTAAGGGCTGCCTGCTGGCTTTCTTGGCAGTCCCCTTGGAAAGAAAAGAGGGGACTGCCGCTGGGAAAAGGGAGGTGCCCGAAAGCACCTCCAGAGAAAGGGGTGAGGGGGAGTCCCCTGCACCCATAGGCGAAGGAGAGGAGTAAGCCTCCTCTCCGGTTAGAGAAATATGGAGGGTCCCCTGTGCAAGCACAGGGGGAAGGGCCTCCATTTTTTTGCTGGAGCTGCCCGAGGGCGGCTCCGTTGATGTTTCAGGGAAAGTTGGGGGTTGAGTTTTTTTTTTTTGGTCTTCATCATTGGGCATGGTGACCCTTTTTTTTAACACAGGATGCAATAGCGCACACCTCTCGCAGTAGCCCGCACTGCGAGAGGTGCTTACAAGCCCGGCAGAGCCAGGCGCCGCCATTTGGGACCACCCCTCCCGCCTGGTGGCCTGGCAGTCCATCGGCATGGCGGCTCCACCTTGAACACGGCGTAAAATATATAGATTGTGAAGAGGAGAGGAAAAGGGATGTGAGGAAGGTATGGGTGGGGATGAAGCAGGTTGTTAAAAACCAGCCACCCCAGACCGGAGCTCAGGGGTTAGGGAACATTGTCCCCCACCCCCTCAGCCCCGATGCAGGACGGTTGGCTGAAAGGAAGGTCAGCATCTACCCTGTGAAATTAGAGGCTGACGAGAGAAAGTTGTGGGAGAGGTTGTGTGAAAAGAGAGGAAACAAGTGTTTTGAAGGAAGGAAGAGAGACTAAGCTGGGGCCGGACGGAGCGCTGGATCCCGTCAGAATGGTTTGGGAAAGAAGTGGAATTCCTTGGGCATATGGTGAGCAAGAATGGGTTGTGAAAGATGGTGTAGTATGTTAAGAAGGTGCGAATGTTTCCGAAATTGGTGACTGTGAAGCAGCTGAAGTCGTTTCTGGGTTTGATTGAGTTTCTGCAAAAGTTTATATGAGATTGTTTGGGTGTGAGTAAGCCTCTGACTTAGTGGATGGGCAAGAAAGTTAGTATGATTGTTAGGTGGAATGATAAGATGAATGAAGTGTATGAGAGACTGAAAGAGGCAGCGGTTGAAGATGTTGAATTGGCATACCCAGACTATAGTGTGAATGCTAAGATGCTTGAATTGTATATGAATGTGAGTGGGTACTGTATGGGAGGTTTTCTGATGCAAGAGCAGCGTTTGAATGGAGAGAATGTCAGGTGAATAATTGGGTTGTATCCAAGACTATGAATGCGGCAGAGCGAAATTATTTGACTGTGGAGCGAGAGTGGGCTGCAATAAGGTATTGTTTGTAAGTGTTGCTTTCGTTTTTGTATGGTGTGAAGTTTGTGATCAAAACAGATCACCAACCTCTTGTGTATTTGCAATGTATGAAAAATGCTGATAGTAGGATTGCGAGGACTTTGGAAGATTTGAATGATTTTGACTATGTGATGGAGTATGTGCCTGGTCAACAAAATGGAGTGGCTGAATTGATGTCAAGATATCCTGGTACGAATGATGAAAATGTGTGTGGAGTGAATGATCCTGAGTATTTGCCGAAAGGGATTATGAATGGAAAGGAGAGTAAGGCTGGTGGTGATTCCTTGTTTGAGAGTGTATGGAATGGTTTAGAAGATTTGAAGAGTGATGGAGTGGATGTGAGAGTTCCCGATAGTGTGGATGACTTAAGGAAGGAGGTAATAAGTGAAGTATGTAGGAAGCCTGAAAATATTGGTATGGCGAGGGTGCGGAACTTCATGAAATAATTGAGAGCGATGTGTATGCCAGGGGTCCTACCATTTCAGGAAGTGTTGATTGTAGTGAGTCATTTGTATGGAGTGATTGTTTATGTGCACTTTAGTGGTGAGAGGCCGATTGTGTACAAAGATGAGAAGATGAAGGGTTTGAATGATAATGTGGTGCATCTGCAGTGTTTGAGCGGTGTGAATTATAATTGGGTGATTGAAAAGTATTCGTATATGAGAGAGAAGAATAAGTGTCTGGATGAAGATGAGTGTGTGGTGAATGCTGATGTGGGAGTTGATGACAGTGTGGATGTCAGTGCTGATGTTGGTGTGGTTGTTCCTTCTGTGTATTGCGAGCATGGAGGACCTGATATGATGGAAGAGAGAGTGAAAGTTGGTAAAAGGTTCTTCTGTGGTTTGAATGATACTGGTGCGCAACTGTCATTAGTGAATGAGAGGATTCTGAGTAAGTATGATGAGTTTAGATGTTACGAGCATAAGCCTGTAAAGTTACGGATAAGTAGATTGGGGATGGAATGATAGTGGCATGGGAACAGGTTTGTCTGACAATGAGTTTGGGCAGTGGTGTGAATATGAAGCATGACTTTGTGATTCTGAAAGATGAGCAGATGCCGTGTTGTTTCTTGCTTGGTGTAGAGTTTATGAGATTGAATGATTTGTCTTTGGATGCTGATAAGGATTGTGTTATGAAAGGTGAAGGATTGTGTTATGAAAGGTGAATTTGAGGTGATGAGGTTGAATAAGTGTGCGAAGACTGTTGTCAAATTTTGTGTTATGATTGAATTGGTCATGGATGATGAGAATGTAATTTTAAGTGATGATGATATTCTAGAGATGCAAGAGGGGTGTCCTTTTGTCAGTGAGTTGAAGAGGTGTGTAATGACGCGTGTTGATTTGAATGAATGGCCTGAGTGTTTGAGTGATTTTAAAAGGTATGCTAAAGATTTTGTTATTTGTATAGATGTTGTATATTTTGTGAGGCATATGAAGGATAGGGATGATATGTATGTACCTGTGATGTCCTTGGTTGGTATGATTGGACTGGTGAAAGTTGTGCATGATAATTATGGGCATATGGGTAAGTATACGTTGTGGGAGTGTATGAAGGAGCATGTGTTCCATCCATTTCTGAGAACTGTTGTGAATGATGTTGCGACTATGTGTGAAAGGTATCAGAAGTGAAAGGTGCAAGGTGTGCAAGTGAAGCCGCCAATGTGGAAAGTTGATGTGAAAGAATGGTTTGAATTAGTAGTAATTGATTGTGTCTTTACCGCATAAAAATGCTGGGAATGTTGGTATGGTTGTTATGGTTGATGTAGTAGGATGCCTCTTTTTTAATCACCCCACCCCTGACACCACTTTTATGTAGGAGAATTCCCCTTTTTAATCACTCCACACCTGTCAGCACTTTTGTTGTGGTATACCTTGTAGAACGTGAAATACTTCTTTGATAAAGTAGGCTTTGATCTAAGAGTGCTAATATTGTTGTTTAAAAGAAGAGCCGCTTCAAACATGTAAGGATATAGAGAAACGCACAAGAATTCCTCAAATAAACTTATATTTTAAATTTAAACAGTGAATACACTAAACCAAAACATGAACCACAGAAATACTCTGAATATATAATACATTATAATTACTTCAATTAACTTGACCCTCAAAAATTGGCTAAATTCGATACGCACTTTAATATACAAGATTTAGGCTTATTGACTCCACTGGAGTTTAAAGACCTCAGGAATGTTATTGGCTCCAAGACGTGTGCCGACCGACCAGATGGAGGTGGTTGAGATCACAAGGTATTTTTGGCGAGGGTAGCAGATAGGGTTCCACACGGTATTCAATGGGGGGTTCTTCAAGGACGAGGATCGAGGAGGGGGGGGAGGGGTTCTTTAGCAAGAATAAGTTTAACTTGAATAAGTTAACTTAAAGGTTTGTTTGGTAACCAGGAACTAGCTCGAGGATGAGCTTCTTCTTAGTTCCAGTCTTCCTCAAGGGCGAGGATAATGGAGGGGGGTTTCTCTGATGAGAATAAGTTGAACTTGGTTCCTTAACCAAGTTAACTTATGAGTTTGGTGTGGCCACCAGGTAACGGCCTCAAGGGGAAGCCTTTTCCCTCTTCTTTTCTTAATTCCTCAAGGATGAGGAATTTTCCTGGGGTTTAGGATGCCCCAGGATATGAGGAGTGTCTCTAATCAGAGTAAGTTGAACTTGAACAAGTTAACTTAACGTTCGGTTTGATAAACTGGGACTAGCTCGAGGATGAGCTGCTTCTTAGCCCCTTAGGTAGCCCTGCCTCTCTTGCAGGATACTTCGTAGTCTGGCGACCCAAGTAATCTACCTGTCCAGTCTCGGTAGCCCGATCTTAATCCGGGGACTTCGTCACCTGTAGACTGACGTATTCTACCTCGATTTTCCTAGGTGTTTCTTATTTATAACTCATCAGCCCACTGGGGAAGGGGTAAGAGATGGGGGGCTGTGGATGGGCCCAGGAGGGTTCTTATTCCAAACGGTTTTTCTCACCAAGTCTTACTTCGGCTCCCGTTAGCCTTCGAGCTTGAGAGAAACGTCTCCAATTTCTTATTTGAAGTGAAATTCAATATCCCCTCAAAAGGGAGATCTTGCAGTTTACAACCTTTAGGCTTTCATAGCGACGAGTGGTGAGGCGCTGTGGTTACGAGTTTGACCCCACAGTGCCAGGGCCGGATGTTTTTGCGGTAACCATCTCGGGTCTCCACTGAGAGAGAACGGGAGGGTGATGATTCCCCTACAGTTGATCATAAAAGTAAGTTTGTGTATGCGGCGCCTGTGAGAGATAAAAGGAGTGTGACTGTTGCATGTGTAGTTGAGCAGTTGTTTTTTCCTATGTGCGTATGGAAGCCTAGAAGATGTTTGAGTAATAATGGGCCTGAGTTTGTGAGTGACGTGTTTGAGTGAATGTTGAGAGAGAATGGTGTGGAGCATGTGAGGACAACTCTGTATGTACCATCTTTGAATTGATTGGCTGATCATACAATTAGGACCTTGTGTGAGATGTTGAGAATGATGAGTACGACTTTGAATGACTGGGATGAATGGTTAGGTAGAGTGTTATGGATGTATAATTCAACTGTGCATAGTGCAACTGGGGTGTCCCCCATGTCAATTTGTTAGGAATTTTGAAAGGCGAGTGAAAGATAGGTTTAGTTTGAGTGAAGGTGAGCAGAGTATAGGCACATGAAAGGTTTCATTCATTTAAAATGGGTGCAAGAGTATTGAAGGTAAAAGAAGTGAATGGTAGGTTGAATGTGTCAAAGATGAGTGAAAAGTTTGAAGGACCATATAGAGTTGAGAGTGTCTGGGAGAATGGTGTGACATATATTTTGGAGAGTTTGAATGAAGGTGTAACTGAGAGAGTGCAGGCCCATCAGTCAGTTGAAGAGGTAGAGAGAACTTCCTGACTACCTGCTGAGCCATCCTGTGTATGAACTGTGCAGAGAGAGAGAGATAAGGTGCATGATGATGAGAAGGAATGTGATAGTATGGATCTGTCTGGGAAAGAGCTTGTCTTGGTCTCAAGGAGTAGAAAGCGTACAAAGAAGAGTGAAAGGAAGAATGCAAGTACGAATGAAAGTAAGTCTGAGCAGAGTGTTTCTGGTATGGGGGATCTTGAAAGGGAGATTGAGTTTTTGCGTAGACAGGTGAGTGATTTGGCTGGTATAAGTAGACGAGTGAGTGAGCTGCCTGTGGCTGATTTTTCTGGTTTGGGGAAACAGTATGAATGATAGTGTGTTTGGGCAGAGTGAATCTATTGTGGCTGATTTTTCTGGTTTTGTGAATGGTAAGGGTAGAGGTGAGTTTGATGTGGAGAATGAGGAAGTGACTGACTTTTATGGCTTCTGGTGGGAACCAGTTGAAGGGGTTTCCGGTATAGCCACTGAGAGTAGAGGGGATGTGTGATTTGTCTGTTTTGCAAGAGTGTACCCCTTGAATTGGATGAGAGCTCTGAATGAGGAGCTGATGAATGGGGATATGAAGAGTGAAGATTCTGAATGGAAGAGTATGAAAGAGATGGGAGAACTGGTGATGAAGGCTAAAAGTATGGTGAATGACATGATCAATAGTAACGAGGAGACTAACAGAACGACTGAAGAACAACCCAACAGATTGCTATGCGTAGCCAGAGACCAATAGACGAGTGTGAATGGGTGCAGAAGAGTGAGATTGAGTATAAAAAGTACCGTGAGTAAGGACTGAGAGTGTATTGTGAATGACTGTGGTCGAATGGCGGCCTAAGGAAGGAGAAGTGTGGTGGAGCGAATGTGAGTGTGTTTGTGAGTGTGTTTCTCCCACCCCTTTTCCCAATACCCTCTCCCTCCCTCTGTAAGAATGTGTGTATGAAGATAAAAGTTTTTTCTTGTTTTTTCTTTTTGTATATATAAATTGATTTTCATGTTTTGTATAACATGTCTTTTTTTTCTCTTCCTCAGCTAAATGTTAAATATTTTTTCAGAAAGACCACTCTAGGAGGGGTGTGGTGGAGCGAATGTGAATGTGTATGTGAAGGGCCATTCTCCCACCCCTTTTCCCAATACCCACTCCCTCTCTTTGTAAAATGGGTGTATGAACAGAAACTTCTTTTTTCTTTTTTTTTTTGTATATATGAATTGATTTTCATGTTTTGTATAACGATGTCTTTTTTTTTCTCTTCCTCAGCTAAATGTTAAATATTTTTTCAGAAAGACCACTCTAGTAAATTATAGATAGTATTACCTGCCAAATTTGTAAAGAGTGGTGGAGACAGTAGGGCTTGAGGTACACCAGAAGTTGTGCATCCTGTTGGGACAAAAGAGCTATTCTTTGTAGCTTTGAAGGTGAGACCAGATCACTATATATATTGTATCAAGCTCAGAGGCACCAGCTTTCTTTTTTTCTATAAGATGTCTCAAAGGCACCAGCTTTCTTTTTTCTGTAAGATGTCTCGGAGGCACCAGCCTTGTTAGTCCTCTGAAAGTTATAAATAGTCAAGTAGCAGCCAGCAGGACTCCCCACCCCCTAGCTCGGGGTACCCCGTGTGGCCTTTTCTTTTTGCATTTACCGGTTTTGTTTGTGTATTTATCTTTTTTTTTGTTTGTTCTTGTCTCTTGGTTGGATTATAGGCCTGTCATTGGATATTGAAATTGCAAATTGATCAAGTCCATTTTTTTGTTTAAGAGATCTCTTATAAATATTTATCCCATATTTTTCTTGTAAATAAAGCAGTGTACATACAATCCATTTCATTCTCCTTCAATTTCTCACGTCCAAATTAGTGTAGGAAGCGGGTTAGAATGATTGAGATTAGAGTATAGATTTTTGGCCCGCTACAGTAGGACAGGGAGAGGAACTGGGTCTTGTAAGCCCAGATGTGTATGGAAGGGAGTGGACAGGTGCTCCACCTTCTGAGCACCCACAGTTAGTGGAGCACTGTTGTGGCTGGAGGGGAAATGAGAGGGGATGCTGAGGATGGATCATCTTCCTGAAAAATAACCAAGTTTTGGTTAGTGAGGAAGTGAAGTTGAGGGACTCGCAGAATGCTGACAAGAATGTTCACTTGACTGACAAGATGGCCTGTCTGCACAGAGCTATCAGCTGGCAGAACCTCCTGCCCAGCTCTGCTGTAGGCTTTCAGTACCATGCATGAAATGCTCAGCACTTCGCTGGCACCACACCCTCAGCATGGGCTCTGGAGCAGGCATGGAGGGTGGGAAGAATGGATAAATGGTAAAAAACAGACAAGTGCTGCGTAAGGCGAAGTAGGCAAGCTCGCAGCCATTTTCAGAAAGAGAGGATTCATTAAAATTTCAAATATTCTTTAAAAACATAGACTATGGTTAACAATCTAAAAGATAGATATAAAAAAAAAGGAAGGAGTAAAAACGTAGAAAATTAAATGCCTCTAGAATGCTGTAAAATCAAAGTAAAATAATAAGACATGACACGTCTATCTGGTTCTAAAAATGATAAAACATTAAATTTCCTTTAAGAGATTTGTCTCTGATAAAAATTTAAACACTTTGTTCATGTTAAAGGTGCACTCATGTTCGGAAAGGATGCTCCTCAGAACCTGCTGAGGACACATCCCTTGGCAAATAAAAGGAAAAAGACTTTGCCTCAGAGTATGGAAACGTAGGCATTTAGCAAATAGGTGGAGTACAGACATTGGTACTCCACAGTGAGTGCACATTGGAGGCTGCTGAAGGTCTTCCATCAGAAAGCCATGTGTCAGACGACAATGCCCAATTCTCAGACGGCATAGAATAAGATCCTGAGTATGGGTCCTAGTAGCGTGTGGCCAGGGGCAGACTGACTGTTTGATGGCATGCAGTTTAGTTGGGGGGAAGTTCATCCCAAGTCCTCTGCCACTGGCCAACCATGTACTTACGGATGTATGGCACAACATCACGGAAGGGAAGAGGAGCAGGGATGGAGGTTCCTAGAGATGCAGTGCCTTGGCAACAGCATCTGCTGTCTCATTTCCTTCTATACCCCTGTGGCTAGGTACCCAACAGAATAAAACTTTGTGGAAGGAGGATAAATAAAAAAGCCACTGTTGGATCTTTGAAACCAGCAGGTGATCTGGAAATAAAAAGACTAAAGCCTCCAAAGAACTGAGGGAATCAGAGAATAGTGAATAAGATCCTGGTGGTGAAGAAGCGATGGTATACAGTGCAGCCAGTATCGCCACAAGCTCAGCCGTGAAGATAGAGGCTATATTGGGCAGGTACACAGACACATGATGGGAGGGGGAGATAGCAGAAGCTCCTACCCTATCAGAGGATTTAGATCTATCTGTGTAGATAAAAGTGCTTGTGGCAAAAAGAGTGTTCATTAAAGAGGCTTCGTAGAACCCAAGGCACAAACTTAGTCTTCGGTTTGCCTGCCAGCACCTTATAACCCCACCCCTCACGGGTAGCAATAGCCATGGAGGTACTTTAGGGATCTGATATGGAATAATTGATAATTCTCTCAGTTGACCTATATATCCAGTCATACGCAGGGCAAAGGGGCGAGTCAGCGAAGTCCTGTCATATGAGACAACCAAGTGAATATTATAGGTGCACTCACGTCCCCGAATAGGGACACGAGACTTCGAAACCGGGAGCGTGACGGGATTGGATTGCAGTCCATACCCAATTAGCGTGGCAGGTAGTTTGGTTGTTTTTCACCTTTGTCTATCGCTGTTACTAACCTGGGAGGATGGCTTCTGTGGAACAGGGCCTCCATGATGAGATTGTGAGACTGAGGCTGGAATTGAGGCAGAAAGAGGAGGAATGTATGATGTTGAGGAACGTGATTGATGGATTGAAGAGTGATGTGATGAGTATGGATGAGAAGACAGACAAGATGAGGAAAGAAATGGACGAGAGACAGAAGCAGGTCGACCAACGGATGAAGGACTTGTATGACATGATGAAGGGGTCAGGACCGGCCCTAGGACCCTCGACCTTGACCCCTGCTCCGACTGAAGGGGATAAGACTAATGGGATCAATGGGAGTGTGTGCGAGTCTAGAGAGGATAGGGTGATTATGAGTGATAGGAAGGACGGAGAATGGAAGAGAGTTGAATGCAAGAGAAGAAGGAAGAGTGGTGCAAAGGGGAAGGATAGGAAGGTAAGAGGCAAGAGTGTGGACTCATTGTACTCGGATGAAGGAGAGAGTGATGGTATGATTGATATGAGTGAGAGTGAAGGCAGCTCAAGTGAGAGTGAAGTGAATGTGGGAAAGGGTATTTTGATAAGGGAAGTGCCAAAGATAGATAGATTTAGGTTACATGGTGGGAAAAGTGTGGAAGAATTCTTCGGGGAATTTGAGCGATATTGTAAGCTCAAGTACCCGGAGAATAAGGGATACTGGATGAATGTTTTGGGGGAATGTTTGGAGGGAAAAGTATTGGAGTTTTTCCGCGTGATTACAAGTGTGGGGGAACCAAGGTACGATGTGGTGAAGAAGCTGATGATTGGACAGGTGAAACAAATGAAAGAGAGTGTGAAGTATAAAAGGGTAAATGAATTTGAGAAGGCTCGAATGGGAGAAAGTGAAAGTGTGAACATGTATGCACATAGGCTTGAGAGTATGGCAAGAAAGAGGTATGGTGATGATGATGTAAATGAATGTAAACCACTGATGAGGAAGTTTTTGGACACAATCCCGCGAAAGGTGAGTGAATGGCTGAGTGGAAAGAGAAAGGAGAGAATGAGACTGACAGGTGAACGGTTGATGTGGGAGGATGTGTTGGAGCTGTTGGAAGATGGACGATTTGATGATGAAAGCGATCTAGAAGAGGATGGATGGTACAGTGTGAACGTTGGGGGTAAGAAGCCCAGGAGCTTTCATCCACCCCAGCAGTATGTCAGCTACAGGGATGCCCTGAAGGCTGCACCAGCTGGAGTGATGTCAAACTTCCTGGGCCGGCAGAATGGATGGGTAAATGGAGGGTGGTCGAATGGAATGAGACAAATGAATTTCAAGCGTGGGAACGGATATATGAGAGAGAAACCGAGGTATGTCCCAGCAAACGAGAGATCAAATGGTGGGAGAAAGATTGTGGAATGTCATCGGTGTGGAAGGAAAGGTCATATGTTGGCAGAATGTAGGTGGACGTCTGGTGCATGTTTTGGTTGTGGTAAGAAAGGGCATATGATAAAGGATTGCCAGGAAAGTGTGAAAGAGTGCTTTGAGTGTAAAGAAATAGGCCATTTGAAGAAAGATTGTCCGAGGTTGAATGGTGGGGCAACTGCTGGGGGAAGTGTGAAGTATGCTTGTGGTAATTGTGGAAAGGCTGGTCATTATGCGAGGATGTGTCGTGACCAGAGGAATGTATGTAGCTATTGTGCGATGGAAGGACATTCAAGTGAAAAGTGTTGGATTAGACTGAGAGCGCAAGGTGTGAATGAAAAGTCTGAAGCGGGAAACTGAATTGTAAGAGGGTACCTGGTAAAGTATCCTCTGGGTGCATGAGTGTGAGTAATGTGTTGGTAAGTCTGTCGAGTGTGAAAGTGCTGTCTGGTAGGAAGTATGAGTGTCTGAGTGTGAAGGTGGAATTGAATGGAATTGAGTGTTTGGCTTTAATAGATTCTGGATGCAAGGCGAGCTTGGTGTATAAAGATGTGTATGACAAGGTTAGCGAGAAAGCCCTCCTGTCTGAGTGCAAGGGTAGTTTGGTAGGTATTGGTAATAGGAGAGTGCCTGTGATTGGAATGATAAGGTCACCTGTTCGAATGCATGGTATGATGATGAATGAATGTGAATTTTCTGTGATTGATAAGGTGAGTAGTGAGTATGGTGTGATTTTGGGCTATGATTTTATGAAAATGAATCGTATGGTTGTGCATCCTGCAAGTGATCAAATTGAGAGAAAGATTGGTAAAAATGGGGTGTATAAGTTATATGTAGGGAAAGATGGTAGTGTTTTGAGGAGTGTGTTTACTGGTATTGAGGTGACTGCTATGGAGAATGTAAGACTTGTGAAGGGTGAAAGGGTGGCGGTTAGAGTGAGTTGGAGTAAGGATGTTAGTTTAAATGTGGGTGAGAACACCGTGATATTGGATGGAAAGTATGCATATTATAAGGTAAGGCGTGTTGCTTGTGTGTTTGATGGCTTGATGAGAATGAATGATCCTTTTGTATGTGTGCAGGCGGACCCCAGGGTGAAGGGACAGGTGAGGGGTATCCAAGTCGGAGATGTACTAGGACACCTCTCCACTGTCACTGAGGTAGGTATGGATGATAGCACGGATATCAGGGTGAATATTGCGAATGAAAAGACATGTGAATGGATGTATAATGAGGTGAAGGACATGGTCAAATTGGATGGATGTTTGACTGAGTATGAAAGGGAGGATGTGTATCGAATGATATTTGAGCGAAAGGGAGCCCTCAGTAAGGGTGATCTGGATTTCGGGGTTGCAAAGCTCCCGGAATTCAAGATTGTCCTGAAGGAGGACTCCCCAATCTATCAGCGGCCGAGGCATTTCCCACGTCCGGTTGCTGAAGAGATTGAGGAGCAGTGTTTGGAATTGGAGCAATTGGGGGTGATTGAGGAGAGTGAGAGTGCATGGAATAGTCCAATTGTACCTGTACATAAGCCGGATGGAAGATTGCGTCTGTGTGTGGATTATCGAAAGGTGAATGAAAGGACTGTGAAAGAAAGGTTTCCAATGTGTGTGGTATCTGAGTGTGTGTATAGTATGCATGGGATGGAGTGGTTTACGAAGCTGGATCTGGTACGGGGGTATTACCAGATGCCCATTGCTGAGGAGAGCCGGCCAGTAACTGCCTTCTCTTCCTCAAAGAGGCATTACCAGTTCCGGAACCTCAGCTTTGGGTTGGCTAATGCTCCCGGAGCCTTCCAGCGGGCAATGAATGTTGTGTTGAGTAAGTTTGCGAGTAAGAATGTGATTGCGTTTATAGATGATATTTTGATTATGACTGAGACTTTTGAGGAGCATATGAGATTGGTGAATGATGTGTTGAGAACGTTGGAGAGTGTTGGTGTGAAGGTGAAAGTGGCGAAGTGTGAATGGTTTGCGAAAGAAGTGGAATTCCTTGGGCATATGGTGAGTGAGAATGGGTTGCGAAAATCACCGAAGTATGTTGAGAAGGTGCGAATGTTTCCTAAACCGGTGACTGTGAAGCAACTGAAGTCGTTTTGGGGTTTGATTGAGTTCCAGCGAAAGTTTATACGTGATTGTTCTGGTGTGAGTAAGCCTCTCACTGAGTGGATGGGCAAGAAAGGTAGTACGGCTGTCAGGTGGAATGATAAGATGAATGAGGCGTATGAGAGACTGAAAGAGGCAGCGGCTGAAGATGTTGAATTGGCTTACCCAGATTATAGTGTAAATGCAAAAATGCTTGAACTGTATACAGATGCGAGTGGGTATTGTATGGGAGGTTTTCTGATGCAAGAGCAGCGTTTGAATGGAGAGAATGTCAGGCGAATAATTGGGTATGTATCCAAGGCTATGAATGTTGCAGAACGAAAGTATTCGACTGTGGAACGAGAGCTGGCTGCGATAAGATATTGTTTGAAAGTGTTGTGTCCATTTTTGTATGGTGTGAGGTTTGTGATAAAAACCGATCATCAACCTCTTGTGTATCTGCAGCGTATGAAGTGGGCTGATAGTAGGATTGCAAGGACTTTGGAAGATTTGAGTGACTTTGACTATGTGATTGAATATGTGCCTGGTGAACGGAATGGAGTGGCTGATTTGATGTCAAGGTATCCTGGTACGAATGATGAAAATGTGTGTGGAGTGAGTGATCCTGAGTATTTGCCGAAAGGGATTATGAATGGAAAAGAGAGTAAGGGTGGTGGTGATTCCTTGTTTGAGAGTGTATGGAATGGTTTGCAAGATTTAAAGAGTGATGGAGTAGACGTGAGAGTGCCCGATAGTGTAGATGATTTAAGGAAGGAGGTAATGAATGAAGTGTGTAGGAAGCCTGAAAGCATTGGTATGGCAAAGGTGCGGAACTTCATGAAAGAATTGAGAGCGATGTGTATGCAAGGGGTCCCGCCATTTCAGGAAGTGTTGATTGTAGTGAGTCGTTTGTATGGAGTGATTGTTTATGTGCACTTTGGTGGTGAGAGGCCGATTGTGTACAAGGATGAGAAGATGAAGGGTTTGAATCCTAATGTGGTACATCTGCAATGTTTGAGCGGTGTGCACTACAATTGGGTGATTGAAAAGTGTTCATATATAAGAGAGAAGAATGATTGTGTGGTGAGTGATGATATGGGAGTAAATGACAGTGTGGATATAAGTGCTGATGTTGGTGTGCTTGTTCCTTCAGTGTATTGCGAACATGGTGGACCTGATATGATGGAAGCGAGAGTGAAAGTTGGTGAAAGGTTGTTCTGTGGTTTGATTGATACTGGAGCGCAGGTGTCTTTAGTGAATGAGAGGATTCTGAGTAAGTATGATGAGTTTAAATGTTGCGAGCATAAACCTGTGAAGTTACGGATAAGTGGATTAGGGAATGGCTTGATAGTGGCATGGGAACAGGTTAGTCTGAAAGTGAGTTTGGGTAATGGTGTGAATGTGAAGCATGACTTTGTGATTCTGAAAGGTGAGCAAATGCCTTGTTTCTTGCTTGGTGTAGACTTTATGAGATTGAATGATTTGTCTTTGGATGCTGATAAGGATTGTCTTATGAAAGGTGAATGTGAGGTGATGAGGTTGAATGAGTGTGCAAAGAATGTTGTCAAGTTTTGCGGTATGATTGAGTTGGTCACGGATGATGAGAATGAGATTTTAAGTGATGATGATATTCTAGAGATGCAAGAGATGTGTCCTTTTGTTAGTGAGTTGAAGAGGTGTGTAATGATGCGTGTTGATTTGAATGAATGGCCAGAGTGTTTAAGTGATTTTAAAAGGTATGCTAAGGATTTTGTTGTTTGTATGGATGTTGTATATTTTGTGAGGCATGGGAAAGGTGGTGATGATATGTATGTACCTGTGATGTCCTTAGTTGGTATGATTGGTCTGGTGAAGGTTGTGCATGATAATTATGGGCATATGGGTAAGTTTAAGCTGTGGGAGTGTATGAAGGAGCGTGTGTTCCATCCGTTTCTGAGAACTGTTGTGAATGATGTTGCAACTACGTGTGAAAGGTGTCAGAAGCGAAAGGTGCAAGGTGTGCAAGTGAAACCACCGATGTTGAAAGTTGATGCGAAAGAACCGTTTGAATTGGTAGTGATTGATTGTGTGTCTTTGCCGCGTACGAGTGCTGGGAATGTTGGTATGGTTGTTATGGTTGATCATAAAAGTAAGTTTGTGTATGCAGCGCCTGTGAGAGATAAAAGGAGTGTGACTGTTGCGCGTGTGGTTGAGCAGTTGTTTTTCCCTATGTGTGTATGGAAGCCTAGAAGATGTCTGAGTGATAATGGGCCTGAATTTGTAGGGGAAGTGTTTGAGCAAATGTTGAGAGAGAATGGTGTGGAGCATGTGAGAACAACTTCGTATGTACCGTCTTCAAATGGATTGGCTGAACGGACTATAAGAACCTTGTGTGAGATGTTGAGAATGATGAGTACGACAGTGAATGACTGGGATGTGTGTCTGGGGAGAGTGTTGTGGGCGTATAATTCAACTGTGCATAGTGCAACTGGAATGTCCCCATGTCAGTTTGTGATGAATTTTGAAAGGCGAGTGAAAGATAGGTTTCGTTTGAGTGAAAGTGAGCAGAGTGTATGGCGTGAAGCACATGAAAGGTTTCGTTCATTTGAATTAGGTACAAAAGTATTGAAGGTGAAAGAAGTGAAGGGTAGGTTGAATGTATCAAAGATGAGTGAGAAGTTTGATGGACCTTATAGAGTTGTGAGAGTTTGGGAAAATGGGGTAACGTATGTTTTGGAGAGTTTGAATGACGGCATGACTGAGAGAGTGCGGGCTCATCAGAGTCAGTTAAGGAGATGGAGAGAACCTCCTGACTACCTGGTGAGCCATCCAGTGTATAGACTGTGCAGAGAGAGAGGTAAAGTGCATGATGATGAGAATGAATGTGATAGTATGGATCTGTCTGGGAAAGAGCTAGTCTTAGTCTCGAGGAGTAGAAAGCGTACAAAGAAGGGTGGAAGGAAGAATGCAAGTACAAATGAAAGTAAGTCTGAGCAGAGTGTTTCTGGTATGGGGGATCTTGAAAGGGAGATTGAGTTTTTGCGTAAACAGGTGAGTGATTTGGCTGGTATAAGTAGACGAGTGAGTGAGCTGCCTGTGCCTGATTTTTCTGGTTTTAGGAACAGTATGAATGATAGTGTGTTTGGGCAGAATGAACCTAGTGTGGCTGATTTTTCGGGTTTTATGAATGGTAATAGTAGGGGTGAGTTTGATGTAGTGAATGATGAAGTGGCTGATTTTTCAGGTTTCTGGTGGGAACCAGTCGAAGGGGTTTCTGGTATGCCTGTTGAGAATACAGGGGATGTGAGTGACCTGTCTGTTTCGCAAGAATGTACCTTGAGTTGGATGAGAGCTGTGAGTGAGGAGCTGATGAATGGGGGCATGAAGAGTGAGGGTACTGAACGGAAGAGTATGAAAGAATTCTGTCGTGAGATGGGAGAACTGGTAATGAGGGCTAAGAGTATGGTTGATGAGATGATAAATAGTGACGATGAGACTGACAGGACGACTGACGAACAACCCCGACTAATTGCTACGCGTAGCCAGGGACCAGTAGAAGAGTGTGAATGGGTGCAGAAGGGTGCGATTGAGCACAAGTGGTACCGTGAAGAGTGATTGAAAGGGTTTAGTGAGTGGCTGGTCGAATGGCTTAAGGAAGGAGGGGTGTGGTGGAGCGAATGTGAGTGTGTGTAAAAGGGCCATTCTCCCACCCCTTTTCTAAGTACCCTCTCCCTCCTTCTGTAAGAATGTGTGTGTGAGTGGGAATGGGTTTTTTATTATATTTTCTTTTGTACATATGTATTTGATTTCATGTTGTATGTATAAGGTTATTTAACATCTCATGTTTTTTTTATTAGCTACTAAATGTTAAAGATTTTATGAGACAGCGTTAAAGTACCAGAATAGAAGAAAAAAAAAAAGAAAAGAAAAAATCAAACAAAAACATTGCCTGCATTTTGCAAGAGCCACTGTAAGAAAATATCTTTGAAGATATTCAAAGAAGATATAAGAAGTCTTCTAATGGTACTTGACTAGATCTTAAAGACATCTGAGCTCCGAGGTGGCAGGCACCAAAAGCCCCGCACACCCAATTTTGTCACAAGAGTGACTACCAACAAGATTTTCCCCCGGGGAAGCCGGCAAATAATAAACCGTGGTACCACGTAAGAAAACTCCTCTTTTGTTGTCTCTTGTTTTGGTTGTCCCCTTTTGTATATGCACTCTTAGTATTAATATATATTTTTTGATTTATTTGGTTCCAAGATAGGATTGATTTAGTATATATTTTTTGATTGATTTGGTTCCAAGATAGGATTGATTTAGTATATATTTTTTGATTGATTTAGTTCCAAGATAGGATTGATTTAGTATATATATATATATATATATATAGGCTCATTGGGTGCATATTTACCCATATTTTTGTAAATATTGTATTTTTTTTCGTGTTAGTAAAGGACTGTACATACAATCCGTTTCATTCTCCTTCGATTTCTCACATCCGGATTAGTGTAGGAAGCGGGTTGGATCGATTGGGGTTAGTCTAAATTTTTCGGCCCGCTACAATATGAGACAACCAAGTGAATATTATAGGTGCACTCATATACAGGTGACTGGGGGAGCTGTTGCAGCCTGAAAAGGTACTGCAGGTTAAAGTAGTGGAAGGATCCCACACTCTGCATGGAGACTCCATACTGGGGAGGACTTGAATGCTCCCAAAGCTAGATGCACTCCCTGGTTCCTGATGGAATCAAGCTTATCCAGGTTTGGGGATGAGGCTAAAGAGTACACCTGTGACCCATAATCCAGCTTAGACTGGATCAAGCTTGTATACAAAAGCCACAGGGTAGAGCGGTCACTCCCTGTGAAACATGTGATAGAAGTTTTAAGATATCCATTCTCTTCAAGCAGGATTTTTTCAAGGCAGTTATATGGAAGACCCAGGAGAACTTTGAGTCAAAAATAACCCCAAGAAATTTACAATGAGGCTCAAACGAGATGGGGGAGCCTACAAAGATAAGGTTGGCAATTCCCAGTCAACTTGCCTGAACTTGGCAATGATGTTAATGGCTAGTTGCAATTTACGGATGACAAATAGAAGCCAGGGCGATGCTGATAAAGTTGCCAAGTCATCCATATAAACAGTCGTCATTACCTCTGCAAGAAGATCAGTAATAATGCTGTTGATAGCCACAGAGAAGCAGGTCACACTTAAAATGCTTACCTGTGGCATGCCTTCTATCTGATCAACAGGTTCCGATATGAGATTTCCTACCCTAACATGGAACGTGCGTCCAGCAAGAAATTCCTGTATTAACCTAGAAGATAGGCTCTGATACCCCAGTCATATAGTTGCTTCAGGATACCATACTTCCAGGTGGTATCATATGCCTTTTCTATATCAAAAAAGACAGCAATGGAATGTTGTCTCTTTGAGAAAGCTTGTCGAATGCAATCCTCCATCCTGACCAGTAGGTCTGTGGTGCATTGTTTCTTTCTAAAACCTGGCTGTCAGGGAGAAATAAGGTTGTGTTTCTCCAGAAACCATACCAACCTGGCATTCACCATCCTTTCAAAAAGCTTGCATGGGTAACAAGTAAGGGAAATTGGGCGATAGTGGGTCGGAAGTGTCCCTTCCTTTCCTGGTTTACGAAGGGGAAGTATGATTGTTTCCCTCCAATTGGAAGGGAAACAGCCCTTAATCCAGATATAGTTAAATATATCGAAAAGATGTGAAATGAGTGTTGAATGCATATTCCTGATCATATCATAAGAGATACCATCAGGGCCAGGTGTGGTAGATCCATATTTTTTAAGAGGACTTTGAAGTTTATGAATGAAAAAGAGGTTATTGTATGGTTCATTATCCATACAGGGGTCCATGAAGTTAAAGAGGCACTGCTCTTGTATTTTCCTGACATGTTGAAATTCTGGCCAAGTCTCGCAAAAGCTCACCTGCTTGAACTATATTGGGGCAGAGACACCACTTGCTCTGACCATTGAGCTTTTTTACTTTTCCAGACTTTGTCTGGTGGAGTTTGGTGGTTGATAGAGTTGATGTACCCTTTAAAGAAAATTTGGTGGATGTTGGAGTGCCATCATTAAATAATGACACATCCAAGGTCTCCAAAAGTCTCAAAATCAGATTTCCCTTGCGGTTGTTATCATAGTCTCCCCAAAGGTGGTGTCTTGCATTAAAGTCTCCAACTAGTAGGAATGGGGTTGGGAGTTGGGAGATGAGATTGGCTAAATTGTTAGCCAAATCTGAAGCAACAACTCCTTCACCAGGAAGGAGGTACAGTGAGCAGACTGTGTATAAATGATTGCTATACACACGAATCGCCACTACTTGAAGTTCTGTTCTCAACGGAATTGCTAAGTGAGAACAGTTTTCACAGACAAAAATAGCTGAACCATGAATGAGTTCTGTTGGATTCTTAAAATATCCCACATAGTGGAGATATTGGGTAATGGACAAATACCCAATTGGGTCTCCTGTAATGCTATACAGCAAGGGTTGTAATCATGAAGCAGGAGTTTGAATTCTTCTCATTTGGAGAAGATCGCTTGTAGATTCCAATGAACAATTGTAAACATATTCATCATTTAAGGGTAATTAATTCTTTCTTTGCACCTGATAAAGGTGACTGGGGTTTTGAACCTTTTTGATTTTTAGGTGTAATTAATGTTTGAGGTATAGGTAATTTGAATGTTTTGGGATGACTTTTTTATTAGATGGCAAAGAACCATCTGTCAGTTGTAAATATGATAGGTTGTTTTTTTCTGGCAAAGATGCCTCTTAAGATATTGGGTCCTCTGTGCTGGTAGGTAGTAATGTCTAGAGAGATAGTAGCAAATCATTCTGAGAGGTGGTTGGTGGGTCAGCTGGGGTGGGTGAAGAAACCCCAGAAGGCTGTTTCTCCTCTTCCAAAAGGGCCACAGCCAAAGCTGGATCAGAAAAAAATCCATTCAGCTTCTTCTGGATTTACTCATGCTGTGGATGTAATAAGCAGGCTAGTTGTGACTGATGGACTCAAAGCAGATTCAGTGGGAGGAGGGTGGATGTCCAAAGGTGAAACAAACACTGCACAAACATCCTCGGAATCTGCCTCCATGTCTTCAGGACATGTCATGGTTGGTTAGATGCTGATTGAGGGGAATCTGATGAACGGTGAGTCCTTTTGCGCCTTGGTTTAGGAGAAGCAGGAACCTCCCTAGTAATTGGAGGGAGGAGGAGCATCATTCTGAGGCAGAAATTCTATTGGGGCTTCTTGATGGATATTAGGCAGCCATAAAAGTGGAGGTCTGAATGGTCTCTGCTGTCGGTTACGGACTGGTCTGGTCGCTCTAAGAGCATCCATAAAACTCACTCCTGGTTGTATGTATAATTCTTTAGCTCTCTCATACAAGAAAAAGGTGCACTGCTTAGAGGTGGCTAGGTGATCGCCACCACAGTTGGCACAACAAGGGGGACGAGGGCACAACATTCCATGGAAATCAGAGGAACAATTGACACATAACCTCACCTGTCTGCAGTGCTTACCAACATGTCCAAAACATTGACAATGAAAGCACCTATGGGGATTCTCCATGTAGGGTTTCACAGGAACACACAGATAACCAGCCTTGATATTCTTAGGGAGTTCCAGCCTATTGAAAGTTAATATGATAGTAGTGGAAGGAACTCTTGTGCCATTAACATTACAAGTGACACAGTATGCACCCTCTACCTTCTGAGAAGTCAGTTTAGGAACAAGCCAGTCCACATCATCATATTCAATAAGCTCTCCGGACCTGATAACATCCTTGCAGGTGTTAAAGGTAGGATGGACTGAAGAGGAGATATTGAGGGAAGCAAGAGAATCAAGTGCTTTGATTTTTTGATGCTGGTCAAATGAAGAGGACTCCACTATAAGGCAGCCATCATTCCTAAGGCACATTTGGGGAGGTTCACCACATTTGGCAACAAAGTCTTCATAGACATTGAAGATGTCAGTCTTACTTAATGGTGTATCATTGTCTGATTTTAAAACTACAAATCTATCATAATCAAGATCATTGTCAACCTCGGAACCAAAAGGATCGAGTCTACGAAGATCACGGTCATTGGTGGCATGGGGATCAGAAGCCTAGGGCCTCTGGGAAAAGTTTTTATTATTTTTACCCATAAATATTTGTATTAAAAGAACACGTACCCCTGGGAAAGTGGAGTCATGTTAGTGTAGTTACCCCAGACTATGCACTTTATATCGTCCTCAGGGTAGCCCTCCCCCATGCAACAGCTGTCATTTTAAAATGAGTGCAATGTCATGAATGGAAGTTTGACGATGGCTAGGCTAAGACTCATGCTGTGAACCGCTATCAGCCCCAGAACAAGTGCAGCCTTCAAGATGATACCTCCAGTGAACATGATCAGCAACTCATACAATGGTACTAAACCCAGGGGTGCGAGGATCCTTAGTCTGACTCCTCCACAGTGGCCTGCTCAGGAAGGTAGGACCCTTCAAGACTGATTGATGGACAATAATCTCCATCAGTCTTCACTGACATAGCCCACTGTGTCATTGAAGTATGCAAGCCCCTACACCACAACCCGGGGATCCTCAGGAAGGGGAGAGGGTGGGAAGAGCAGGGTGGGAAGAGCAGGAGGTGAAGAAATGGGTTCCAACTTCCACCAGGGTGTCCATCAAGAACTGGATAATGTCAGCAAGGGAGATAATTGTGGAAGGAAGTTTAGAGGATGGGTGAGAAAGAGTGCCAGTTATCGACTATGAGAGACCACCGTGGTTGGCCTGTGGATGGGGAACTAGAGAAAGAAAGCTGTGGATAACAGGAAGATTGGTCTTGTGGTGATGGTCATAAGATATAGAGGGCCACTTCCCAGACACAGGTCCAAAACGGAGGCTCTTCGAGTGATTGGGTCTATACGGGTGTATAAATTTAGAGGTGTGAGTAGAGAGAAAGAGGTGCTGCCTGCGAGGATGTCTGCAAGGGAACTCCCTGAGTATGTGGTTCCTACTACCTATGATGTGCATTGAAATCTCTCAGGATGAGAGCTGATTAACCCTTTTACTGCATGTGGCATATCTCAGCTGTCATTGAAAACTTCGATCAGTGATATGTGACATCGTACATCCATCATAAATTAAATTATATTCTATAGACATTTTTATTACGTGTGGATATTTTTATTCAGTTATAAACTGTTTCTAGAAGCATCTGGCAACCTTTCTCACGATCAATCCCTGAAGGTTAGTTTTATTTGCTAATTAGTGCCCTTCAAAATGTCAAAAAGAAAGGTTGGTCAAGTGATTTTTATGATGCTGTGCATGACGATGATTCAGATTTTGATTTTAGTGGTTTAGATGATGATTTTGATAATGATAGCGAAGAAGATGCATTTGAAAATTAATTGATTGATAATACAATTCTTAGGAATTTCAATGAAAATAATGCTTCTGATGATGATAAAAATCAAACACAAGTAGAGCATAATTGGAAAAATCTTGGTGATAATTTTGGTGGAATGAAATGTTGTGAACTTTTTACTGGTGTAAACAAATTCAATGTAATTGTGAAAGCATGAAAATCTTTGATGTTTTTTGTCAGTTTTTTCCTGATAGTATATTCGAACTCATAGTGACTGGGATAAATAATTTTTCTGAAAAACTTTTGGATCAAACATCTGACTTGCCACCAAAATCTAGGTACAGGCAGTGGTACCCAACAAATTTAGGAGAAATGAAAAGTTTCATTGAATTTGTTTCTTATGGGAATTATTCATAAGCCAACTATCAATTCCTATTGGTGAATACATGAATATATAGCAACTCCAATTATACGGGAAGACATTTTGTGCTTGTCTCATTTTGAAGAGTCTTTACAGCTAGAAAACCCTTATTAAAGAAGATTACTCCTCTATTGAAACTTATTGAGAATGCATTGAATGAAAAATACTCTCCTTCAAAAAATTTAACCCTAGATGAATCATTAGTTCTATGGAAGGGCAGAGGCTTATTTATCGCCAATATGTAAGAACCAAGTGCTCTAGGTTTGGCATAAAAATCTTCAAACTGGTTGATGAAAATGGTGTAACAATGCGGTCAAAAGTGTATACAAGTAAAATGGATAGCACAGAAGACTTTTCCAAAACAATCTGTGGTTGATAATATGATGAATGACTTAGGAAATGGACACCACATATAAACAGACAATTATTATACAACTCTTAAGCTATTCAACTTTCTCAAGGACAATAAAACTGATGCAACAGGAAAAATACAGACTGAAAATTGGCATAGGAAAAAATCTTCTAGCTTTGCAATATGCAGATAAAAGAAATCGTTTCATGCTATCTACTTCTCATACAAATGATGTAGTTACCGTAAGTAAGAGATCAAAAGGAGGTTCAGTGAGTGTAAATATTCCTACATGTATAGATAGTTATAACTAGAACATGGGATTTGTTTATAAAACATATCAGATTCTTCATTACTATTCCTCAGCAAGAAAAATACTTAGATGGTACAAGAAATTGATTTACATTTTATTCGGATTCAAGTTCTAGATGCTTTGGGAATTTAAAATTTTGACAAATAAAGAAATTCACTTATCTGGACTTTTCTTTGGAAATAATCAAAGAGCTTACAGCAATCCATGATTCCATTAACCACATGCAGTTATACCAAGACTTATAGGAAGGCACTTTATGGCTCATCATAAGATAGAAAAGAAGCAACCACTTTAACTGAAGTTGTGTTTGTTATTTGAATGGAATAAGAAAGGATACACAATTCATTTGTAAAACCTGCGATGATAAACCAGGCTTCTGCATTGAACCATGCTATAAAATTTATAATACAAAGCTTAAGTATTGAGGTATTTATGTTTGTTAAGATAAAAATCATGATTTTCTTTTCTTTTTTATAGTATTTAGTGAGTATCAAAATATTATTTGGAAATAAAAACTCTTTAAATTGCTTTTTATTTTTATTTTAACCCTTAAAATGAGATTATACAATTTGTTGCGATTTTTGCAAACACGCTCTTGTTCTATGCACTGCTCACGTACCAGCAGTGAAAATGATCAAGAGGTGGTGGAACTCAAATATTGAAATATCTCAACATGGGTTGTAAAATATAAGGACATCAAGGGGGCCTGTGTCAAAGGTGATGCAAACTCTGAGAAACTCTTGGCTCCCTCGAGGGTGAGGTGCGAGGGATAGCTGATAGGATAGAAGGCCCCATTTGACCAGGAGCAGCAGAGCTCTAGCCAGCTGGTCCTTCCTGTAGGGAAAGTAGCCTGCGAAGGGTCATTGAGCCAAGTCTCACAGACACCTAAGAAGAGAAGTGATGAGGGTTTTAAGGATTGGAAGTATCTGATAGAGACACCGAGCATTCAAGAAGAGGAAGGCAGATGCAGGGTTCAGGTTGAAAGGGATGAGAGGAGAGAAATCGTAGGAAGGGTTTTCATGAGGCACTCGTGCATTGAACAGCCTGTTGAGAGGTGGATAAAAAAAAGGAAAGAACGGGTGTGATTCTATGTGAAATTGGGCAGCCTGGGGGTGTTGAGAGTGGGACAGGTATTGGGTAAGGGTAGGTTAGGGGTGAGGTGTGGAGTTGATTGGGGTGGCAAGGATGGGTTATCCCCATGTTGGTGGAGATGTTTTGGGCAGGGACTTTTGGATGAGGGTTGTGGATTTGGTTTTGGTGTGGTGGGCTGTGGGTAGGAGCGGTATTTTGTCAGTCAGGTGTGGTTGAAGTGTCACCATGGTTGTGAGAACCTGGGAATATGAGGGGTTTCTTTATGAATTTATTGTTAGTGGGGAAGGAGTGGGATTAGTGAGCTGGGCTACTGGTATTCAAGGGATGAGTTGAAGTGGTGCAGGGGTGAGTTTGATTGCTGGCTGTGGGGGTAAGGTCACTGTTTGCCCAAGGGTTGCAGCCATTGTGTCTTTTGTTTGGGGTGATAGGACCTTGGTTGATCCACTTCAGTCTTTGTTTTGCTTGGAAGGAGGCGATATTTTCATCTTGCAAGAGTCTTTTTATGGCTTCTGCCTCTTCATGGGTGGTACAGTGCCTAGAAGTAGGCCTATAGTCAGAGCTGCAGAACATACATCTGGGGCTGCTCATGAGGTCACTGGGAATTGTGGTAGGCACTGCAGATGAGGCACCTAATCTTTCTTGAGTAGTTTGCTGTACCATGCCCATACCCCCAGGCAATGGTAGCACTGTAGTACTGGAAAGGTGCGAGTCTAACCAAGTAAGATGTTGTGTGCATTGTTACACAGTCAGAGAAGAGACCTTGGAATTTGAGTTGGACTGCCAAGCCAGCAACCCTGGTGCAATCCGGCCAGTTGACAGTGAGCCTTAGAAGAACTCCTGTTAGGGTAGATGTCCCATCCCCCCAGTATGGACAGTGTCTGCATGATGTCATTGTGTCAGATCTGGTGAAATTAGGTATATTCTTCCAGGTCAAGGTCCACCACCGAGCAACCCACAGGCCACTCTCCGAGGTGTGTCACCAACTCACGAGTCTGAGGCAGGTTGTCAAAATTAGCAACCTGAAAACATACCCCAAACCCCCTGCCAGTGACCCACAGGGTGTCCCCCACTATCTTCTTGGTGAAGATAGATGTGTGCAATACCTGGGACACATTGATAGGATGAATGAAGCATGTTCTACTGGTAATGAAGACATGCACACGATCATTTTATCAGTTGTGGAAGGGGTGAATAAGGCTGCTGTTTCGTAGGTGGTGCTTGATTTTGACCTTACACACTTGTCTTTCCTCATTTGTGGAGATTTAGTGAGTTTTTGGCATTGGATTTTGCATATAGGTACATCACCATCCGGGTCCTTTTATAGGACATGGCTGTGAACTCCACTGCCATTTTGGTGGTTGGTGTGGCGGGGTGGGGTGGGGTGGGTTACATCCAGAGGTGAGGTAGGGAGAAGTGTTGCTCGCATTGACCTGAATGCCTAAATGGTTATCTTCACTGATTGGTCTGGGCAGTATCTATTATCACTGCACTGTTTGATAATCACAAGTAGCATGTCCACTCAGCAGTCATATGATCAGTTTCATGGTGGTATACTGGTTAGGTAAGGTTGGGCATGTTTTTTAAGTAATGTTTGGTTATATTGGCGATTTATGATCATCTTTGTTTGCAAATTGCTTACTTTTGTGGTAGCTGTGGTCACATAAAAATAAAGTTAACTTGATAGTAAGACTATACATATTATTAAAAAATTGAACAGTGAAAAAATCATGGTGGGGTTTTGTGGAAATTTACTGTAAATATGCAAGTGTAACTTAGTTGACTCACAAACAAACAGTTAAACAAGTGTGCGAGCATTAGCATTTCAAGGCGGAATGTAGAAAAATCATTGTGTTTCAACAATGGGTTGGAATATTGTTTATTGTGAATTTATAATGTGTGATAGACCTCATCATCATCAAAATATTACTCCTATGATACTATTCCAATGATACAAAGCATTATTACAGGCTTTGGTACTCTAAAATGTAAGGAAAATAAAAATTAACATTAACCAGGGAAATACAAGAGTAGAGGGTGGGGCAGGGAAAGAAAAAGAGTTATTTAATTATATTATTGATGAAGATATAGATATATGTATAATAGAATGAGTTAATGAAAATAAATTTAATGACAATGTGAGTGAATTTGAACTACAGGCTTATGATATGTACATTAGTTTTTTGGGGGTGTTTTTAATAGTTTTTACGCACAGTCCTTATTTAGGCTCAGTGTGCTCCTTTTCTATTGTTCAATCATAATCCTTTCCGGATCCTTCTATATTTCATTCAGTATTTCAGCCTCTTCCACAAATTTTTAAATCTTTCCTGTTACGTCGGAGTCATCACCTAGCATACATTTTAGGCTCAGAGGTATAATGAGGCCATCCATTCTGTAATGCCTTATTCGGCTCTGCCTATAATTAGGGCATTCACTCAAAATATGATGGACTGTCAAATATACGTAGCAATATTCATACAAAGGTTGTTCTTCTCCTGTCAGTAGGTAGCCATGAGTGATTCTAGTGTGTCCTATGTATGAGTAGTCTTGTTAGTAGGGTTTCATTTCTGCATATTTTTGAGTGAGAGGTATTATTATTATTGGTATATAAAAGGCAAATGCTGCAAAGCTCCAAATGGACAAACCCATAGCCATTTTCAAAAAGGGTTCGTTAAAATTTCAAATATTCGTTAAAAAACATAGACTATGGTTACAAATCTAGAATAAAAGCGAGTAAAACCGTAGAAAATAAAAGGGAGTAAAATCATAGAAAAATAAATGTCTCTAAAATATAGTCAAATCAAAATAAAGTAATAAAACATGTCTATCTCATTCTAAAAAGGATAAAATACTAAATTTCCTTTAGTAGATTCGTTTCTGATAAAAATTTTATCCCTTTGTTCCTATTAAAGTTGTTCTGGTGCTCAGAAAAAATACTTCTCAGAGCCTGCTGAGAACGCACCCCTTGGCCAATAAAAGGGGAAAGTCTTTGCCTTAGGGTTTGGAAGCGTGTGCATTCGGGGAATAGGTGGAGTACGCACATTGATACTCTACAGTGAGTTGACATTGGAGGCTGTTGAAGGCTTTCTATTAGAAAGCCATGTGTTAAGCGACAATGCCCAATTCTCAGCCAGCATAGGATAACATTCTGAGTACGGGTTCTAGTAGTAGGTGGCCAAGGGCGAACTGACTGTTTGATGGTATGCAGTTTGGTTGGGGGGAGTTCATCCCATGTCCTCTGCCACTGGTTGACCACATATTCATGGATATGTGGCACAGTATCTCGGAAAGGAAGAGGGGCAGGGGTGGTGGTTCCTAGAGATGCTGCTGTCTTGGCAACAATGTCTGCTCTCTCACTCCCTTTTATACCTATGTGGCTAGGTACCCAGCAAAATAAGATTTTGTTGAGCGAGGACATAAAAAAGCCACTTCTGTATCTTTGAAACCAATGGGTGATCTGGGAATGGATTGGCTAAGGCTTCTAAGGAGCTGAAGGAATCAGAGAATATTGTATATGATCCTGAGGGTGAATAAGCGATGGTATACAGTGCAGCCAGTATCGCAACAAGCTCAGTCGTGAAGATAGAGGCTGCCCTAGGCAGGCACACAGATACATGATGGAAGGGGAGGATAGCAGAGGCTCCTACCCCGTCAGGGGATTTTGATCCATCTGTGTATACAAAGGTGCTTGGTTTGTGGCGCACAGTATGTTTGTGGAAGAGGCAACGTAGAATGGAAGGTAGGAACTTGGTCTTTAGTTCCTCTGCCAATGCCTTGCAGACCTTCATTGGTGGTAATAGCCATGGGGGTACTTTTGAGATCTGATATGGGATTACTGATAGTTCCCTCAGTTGACCTGTATCTTCAGTCATGCACAGGGCAAATGGGTGAGTCAGTGAAAGGAACCTGTCATATGAGGCTACCAAGTGAATATTGTAGGTGCATTCATATACAGGTGATTGGGGAAGTTGTTGCAGTCTGAAGAGGTACTGAAGGTTAAGGTTAAGGCGGTGAAAGGGTAGTGTGAGAATCCCACTCTCTGCATAAAGACTAGGTATTGGGAAGGACTTGAATGCTCCCAAAGCTAAATGTATGCCCTGGTTCCTGATGGAATTGAGTTTATCCAGGTTTGAGGATGATGCTGAAGAGTACACCTGTGACACGTAGTCTAGCTTAGACTGGATCAAGACTGTATACAATAGCCACAGGGTACGGCAGTCACTTCCCCACGAAACGTGATAAGAGTTTTAGAATGTCCATTCTCTTCAGGCAGGATTTTTTCAAAGTAGTTATATGGAGGACCCAAGGGAGCTTTGAGTCAAAGATAACCCCTAGAAATTTGAAGTGGGGCTCAAATGAGATGGGAGAAGTCATAGAAATAGGGTTGGCTGTTCCCACTCAACTCGCCTGAAGTTGTAGAAGTGAACTGCCTTTGTTTTTGAGGATGATAGTCAGAAGCCTTTTGCAGTGGCATTCTTGGCAATGATATTAATGGCCTGTTGCAATTTTCGGGCGACAAAGGGCAGCCAAGGTGATGTTGAGACAATTACCAAGTCATCCACATAGAGAGTTGATAGTGTCTGCTGGAAGGTCAGTAATGATACTGTTGATGGCCACCAAGAAGCAGGTGACGATCAAAACACTTCCCTGTGGTATGCCTTCTATCTGGTCAACTGCCTCCGACATGACATTTCCGACTTTCACTTGGAATGTGCGTCCAGCAAGAAATTGTTGTATGAATCTGGGGAGGTGACCCTTGATACACCAGTCATGCAGTTGCTTCAAGATACCACACCTCCAAGTGGTATCATAGGCCTTTTCTTTGTCAAAAAATACAGCGATGGAGTGCTGTCTTTTTGAGAAAGCTTGTCGAATGCAATCCTCCATCCTGACCAGCAGGTCTGTGGTGCATTGCGTTTTCCTAAAACCTGCTTGTGAGGGAGAAATAAGGTTATTTCTCTCCAGAAACCATACCAGCCTGGCATTCACCCTTCTTTCGAAAAACTTGCATGGGGAGCAAGTAAGGGCAATTGGGCGATAGTGGGTCGGAAGTGTTCCATCCTTTCCCGGTTTACGAAAGGGAAGTATAATTGCTTCCCTCCATAGGAAGGGATATGGCCTTTAATCCAGATATAGTTAAATATATCAAGAAGGTGTGATACGAGTGTTGAATGCATATTCCTGATCATATCATAAGATACCATCAGGGCCAGGTGCGGTAGATCCACATTTCTTAAGAGCACTTTGAAGTTCATCGATGGAAAAGAGCTTGTTATATGGTTCATTATCCATACAAGGATCCATGAAGTTCAGTATGCACTGTTCTTGCATTTTCCTGACACGTTGGAATTCTAGAGGGTAATTGTTGGGGCTAGAGATGTCAGCAAATGTCTTTGCCAGGACATTTGAAATTTCCAATAAGTCTCCCAAAAGCTCACCTGCTTCAACTATATTGGGGGCAGAGAAGCCACTTGTTCTGCCCATCAGCTTCTTCACTCTCTTCCAGACTTTGTCTGGTGCAGTTTGGTGGTTGATGGAGTTTATGTACCCTTTTCTGAAGATTGGGTGAGCCTGGCGGAGGGTATGCTGTTGCACTGCCCTGGCTCAGTTACAGGCATACTTATTGGTAGTAGTAGGGTTCCGGTGGTAGCGGCGACAAGCTAGTTTGCATTCTGTCACTGCTTTGCTGCATTCCTCAGACCAAAAAGGAAGATGAGTGTTGTGAGAATCAATTTTGGAGAGGGACATAGATGAATTTGCCGCCTGGTTGACGTGGTCATGAAAGTTCTCCAAGATCATGTCAACGTCACCCTGAGGGAAGTGTCCAGAATGATGGGAGAGGTGTTTAAATTTTGGCCAGTTGGCTTTCTTAGTGTTCCACCTATTACTCGGTGGGGGATGGGGGAGGGCCAGTCAAAAATGAGGTCAGTACAACTGGGTAGTGATCGCTTACTCTCAGGTCAGGATCTACCAACCAGCTGTAATCTGCTCTACAGTTTGATGATTTTTTTTTTTTTTTAAGAGCTCATCTAACGACTGCCTACTTGGGCATTAGTCGCCGTATTAAAACTGGCCTAGTTCTAGGCTACTTTAAAATAAAATTGAAGAGACGAAAAAAAACACCCCAAAAAGGGGGAAAGGAAGCAAGCTGGTGCAATGGGGGGGAGGTCCGCCCGGTGCAGGAGCGTGCAACCTAAAGGGAAAAAAAAACAAATGCAAATTACAAAACAAAACAAAAAAACAGACCCTGCTTAAATAATAGGGAGAAGGCCGGCCTCCCCCAAAAAGTAAACAAGTCCACCGGTCAATGTGCATGCACTCAGCCCTAGTACAAGGAACAGGCGGTAGCGACCCCGCCCATCCCGGTACCGGGACAGGTAACGTGCGCGAAGATCACCCAGACTGGGACATTCGACAAGAATGTGGCGAACAGTCTGGGGGAGGACGCAGTCTGGGGGACGACGCAGTCGTCGCAATAGGGCACAGGCGAGCACTCTATTAAATAGAGATGCATCACACGAGTGTGTCCAATTCGGAGACGACAGAAAGCGACCTGAAGCCGTCGCGGCATTGGATAATAGGTCCATGGGAACAATCGCGGCGCAATGGCACGCAACTTTAAGCTCCCTTCGACCGTCTCCCATCTTCTTTTCCAAGCAGTCCGAAGAGCTGCCCATATTCCTGCCATGTAGTCAGTGTGAGGAAGAGCGAACTCTTTGGCGCCCTCATCGGCGCGCTCATTCCCCGCAATTCTTACATGTACAGGAACCCAGTAGACGATAATCTCGACATCTGCCCGGCTCGCCAAAACCGTGGCGTCACAGATATCGCGAACCAGGGGATGCGGAGATTCCAATGCCCAGAGAGCACTCAGGGCGCTTTGTGAGTCGCTATAGATCACAATCCGGTCTCCGAACCGGGCACGTCGCGTAATCTCCCGTACCGAGTGGTGTATTGCCACCAGCTCGGCCGAGAAGACAGACGCAGCGCCTGGCAGAGCCCCACTGACTTTAAACAGCGTGGAAGCCGAACCCCTCTTGGGACTTGGAGCCATCCGTATACACTGGCACGGTTCCAGCATGACACGAGGTGTGCTCCAAAAAGGTCGAACGCGATACTCCCGGCGCCGTACAAACTTTGGGAGCAGAGGCGTGGCGACAAATAGCCAAATGTGGTACCCTCCAGGGTGGCGTCCTAGGCAGAACCAGGGGCGCCACCGGACCGAGAGCTATATTTAGCTCTCGAAGGAGTTTCCTGGCCCTAAACCCAAAGGGCTTAGGGTATGATTGGCGTCTCTCGGCGGCATAGGCACCATCGAGATCAGCTGCAGGTGCAGTGAGAGCTGTTGGCGACTGAGGGAGGCGCTGGGCTCGCGCGTACAGCGAGGGATGCATTGCACGCGGCGCGGGGCGAGTCGCATCTCCCCAGCATCGACCAACAGGCTCTCAATAAGGGAAGTGCGGAAGGCACCGGTCGCAAGGCGAAGGTGGGTGTGGTGGATCGAATCCACCTTCTGCAATAAAAGCTCGGCTGCGGATGCATAAATCGCATCCGTAGTCCAGCTTCGAACGAACAAAGGATCGATAAAAAAGTAGGGCAGTAACCCTATCAGCGCCCCAAGCGCTGAACGTCACGGAACGGAGAATGTCTATAGCACGAGTACAAGAGACCCTAAGGCTGCGAATATGAGCCTCCCAGGTGGGGCATCGGTCGAATACAAGACCAAGGAAACGGTGCGATTCCACCACATCCAGGCGCACCCCATTAAGAAACAAATCTGGGTCGGGGGAAGCCGTGGATGGCGGCAGAAATGCACCACCTTAGTCTTGGCCAAAGAAAACCGAAACCTGTGCGCTTCGGCATAGCGAGAGACGCGGTTCAATGCCTGTTGGAGTCGACGCTCCAGAGTTGGCATCTGTGCCGCGCCAAAAGAGATCGAAAGGTCGTCCACGTAGAGCGTAGCGAGAACATCTTTCGGCAGCAACGAGGTGATGCAGTTGATGCTCAGGGCAAAGAGTGTGACACTGAGGACACTTCCCTGCGGGGCACCCTCTTCCTGAGGGCTCCCCCCACCCGTACGCGGAATGGACGATCTCGCAAAAATTCAGATATAAACATTGGGAGGCGTCCCTTCGACCCCATCGTGTGGAGAGTCTCCATGATACCGTATCGCCACGAGGTATCATAGGCCTTTTCCAGATCGAAAAACACCGTGGCGTAGTGCTGTCTACGAAGGAAAGCCTCGCGGACGGCATTTTCCAGTCGGAGCAGAGCATCCGACGTGGAGTGGAACTTGCGGAAGCTGCACTGTGCAGAAGACAGATGGCCTCCGCTGTCCAGGAAAAAGGCTAATCTAACATTTACCAATTTCTCCATCAATTTGCACAAGCAAGAGGTTAGAGAGATAGGCGGAAACCGGTTGGAGTAGAGTGATCTCTCCCCGGTTTGCGAAAGGCAAGCACAGTAGCGATTCGCCAAGAGTCTGGGAGAAGACCCTCCGACAAAATCCTGTTGAACAAATCTAAGAGAAATGCCATGCCTCGCTCACCCAGGTGGCGAAGCATGGCGTACGGGACATCATCCGGACTATGGGCGGTGTCGGCGCACGAAGCGAGAGCGGAGCGCAACTCACTCACAGTAAACTTGTCGTTGAAGGGTTCTCCGCCTCTGGAGGTAAAGTCCAGCCGGCGCCCTTCCGCGACATCACGACGTGCATTGAATGCTGGCGGAGCAGTATCCTGGCTAGAGAATGTGGAAAAAGTGGTCGCTAAGGATTCCACCGCATACGCGGGGTCCGAGATTGCAGTCCCATTCTCCTGGAGAATGTGAAGGGGATCCTGAGAGAACTTGCACCGAATCCTTTTGACTCGCCTCCACACATCTGAAAAAGGGGTCTTCCCGTTAAGTGAAGATACATTTGCTTCGAAATATACCGGAACCTAGCCCTAGCCCGACGAAATTCACCAACAGTGAAATCGTTCGGGCGGCGCTTATAGCCTATGTAGGCATAACGTTTCTGTTTGAGGGCCGTCTCACACTCAGCCGACCACCATGGGAGTGGTCGGCGTGCAAAACGGCCAGACGTCCTAGGAATAGTAGTCAGGCCCGCGGCGATGAGGTTGCCGGAGAAGAACTCAACGGCCTCATCTACCGACATAAACTCCTCGACTGAGATAGAAAATTCAGTCATTTCCTGAAATGCAGGCCACCGCGCCCGCGCCAAGCACCACCGAGGTGGGCTCTCAGGCGGCAGTTGCCCTGAAAATGATATTTGAATGGGAAAGTGATCACTACCATGGAGTTCATCGACCACCCCCCAATTAAAATCAGGCTGTGCATCCGAAGAGCACAAAGATAGATCAAGGCAAGAAAATGAAGCGGTTCTCGGACAGTGATGCGTAAACTCATCCACGTTTAGGACACCCATCTCAAGCTCTTCGATCATATCGGCAAGGACTTGTCCCCTGGGATTTATTGAGTAATCTCCCCAGAGAGGATGCCTGCCGTTCAGATCTCCAAGCAAGAGATAGGGCCTCGGCAACCGTACAACGACGCATAGGAAAGCCCCCGCGTCGAAGTCAGCTGACGGTGGAATGTACGCAGAAATGATAGTATACCTCCTATCCCGGTGCAGCTGCACAGCCACTGCCTGAAAGCAGGTATCTAAAGAGAAAGGAAGAACGGAGACATCATGCCGGGTGTAAACCACGCATACCCGAGCTCGGCCATCCCGCGGTGGTGGGGTCGCAAGACCTTTATACCCCGGGAGGGCGGGCAGGGGGCACGCGCCTAGCATGGTCTCCTGCAAAAAGATAGCTAACGGGGAACCGGATGAGACGAGCCTCCGCAGTTCCTCCCAGTTGGCCCGGAGTGCACGGCAATTCCATTGAAGGAATATGCCCTCCAGGACTAGCTCGGAGAAGACGCGGGGGCCCTCCTCGAACAGAGACCCTCACGGAAATGGCCGTACGCTTCCCGGGGGCAGGACCCCGGGCGCTGTTGGCCGGACAAAGCACTGAAGGCGCTGTCGCCTTCGAGGACTTATTGGGGGAGGTTGGGCTCGCCATGCGAATCTTTTCCTCCCTCCGCCTCGAAACCTTAGGCGGACATTGCGGCTTCGGAGGCGGGGGGCCCTCTTTTCGAGGATCACCGTCTCCGAGCAACTCGCTCCACCACTAGGCGAGGGCGAAGGAGCCGAAGCTCCTTTGTTGCTGTCCTCGTTTCGGGGGACAGCTTTAGGAACCCCAGAAGATGGCCTATCGAACATTTTGAGGGGTGTTGCCTCCTTTGAGTCTAACGACTCGGTGGAGGCACGTGGCCGTTTCACCTTACGGGAAACGGTCACGCTGGGGGAGGAGGGGGGAGCCCTGGTTTTAGCCGGGGCTGGCTGTGAAGCCTTTTTGCTGCCAGCTTTACCAGGGGAGCGCCCGGGATGAGTAGAGCACGCAGAAGGGCTCCGAATAGAGGCGCGGAAACAACCGTGCTCGTTGGCTTGGATGGGCCAGGAGCAGAGGGTGTCTTTCTAACTATTGAGGTATATGATGTCCCAGGCAGAGCCGGGAGCGCCAGGACCAAGTCCTTAGCCTCGCGGAATGAAAGTCGATCCTGGGCCTGAACGGCCAGGATTTCTTTCTCGAGGAGATATCCACCACATTGCTTCGAAGAAGCGGGGTGCGGCTCTCAGCAATTGACACACTTGGCCACACGCGATTTGGACTTATCATGTACGGCCTTGGAGCAATTTACACAAACTTCGGGTGACCCCGACTTTGCACGTCTACAAGAACGATTCGTATGGACGAAGCGGTGACAGTAATAGCACCGCCGCGGCAGTGGCACGAATGCCTTCACGCGGTAGCGGTACCAACCTGCACGCACCGACTCTGGGAGCTTGTCACAGTCGAACGTGACGAAGAGTGTAGGGGTGGGTCTCGAGGCCCCTCCATGTTTTCTCATCACACGTTCGACCTTGACCACCCCATGGTCGGCCAGCTCTAAGGTGATGTCCTATATGGAATAGTCAACGAGTTCCCTCGCATAAACTATTCCTTTCACAAAGTTCATGGTAGAGTGCGGCGTCACACTCACCGGGGTGCCATGAAGTGACCGAAGAGCACTTATCTTGGCCGCATCGGCGGGATTCGCCACATTCTCAAAAGGCTCCCGTCCGAGAAACGGGTCACCTTCGACTCTCTACCAATTACACTAGCTAATCCTCTCCTCTGATGGATCATGTTGCCCTTGGCCAACATGCTGCCATCAGTGGAGCGAATGACGAGACGAGGAAGCGTTTGAAGCCAGCGGGCTCGAAAACGCCAGGTTACCTCTGAATCAGGACCCCAATGTCATCGAGGCTCCGACCTGTGTGCTTTTGGTCTTAGTCAGGGGCTCCGCAACCGGGTGGGCAGAGGGGCCGGATGTGCCGATCTTGGCTTGGTCGCTTGCCAGAGTGGCAGCAGACCCATCCGTCCCCGCAGCCCCCGCGGATGGAGAGGAGCCCCGAGTCTTCTTTGTCTTTTTGGTCTTTTTTTTGGAGAGGAGCGCGGGGAATGAACCCGCTTCTCACCTCCGCTGGCAGGAGCCCCTAGGCCAGATGGACCGGCCTCAGCCAGCTCCTTCTCCGAAATGGAGAAGGTCCTGGTGGTCGCAGGGCACAGGTCGGAGGAGATCCCTTCCCTCCTTGTACTGCCTCAGAAACCCTAACCATTTGAGGAGGACCTTGCACCGGGCTCGGTGTTTGGCGCCGAGCCCGGATTCCCCCCCATGGGGTTTTTTATATTCATCATTGGGGATGGTGACCCTCTTTTTTACACGGGATGCAATCGCGCATCACCTCTTGCAGTAGCCCGCACTGCAAGAGGTGCTTGCATGCCTGGCAGAGCCAGGTGCCGCCATTTGGGACCACCCCTCCCGCCTGGTAGCCTGGCAGTCCATCGGTATGGCAGCTCCCCCTCCACATGGCATAAAATCAAGGATAGACAGTGAATTGAGGATGAAAGGGATATGAGGAAGGTATGGGTGGGGATGAAGCAGGTTGTTAAAAAAAACACATTCTGAACCGGAGCTCAGGGGTTAGGGAACATTGTCCCCTCCCCCCTTAGCCCCGATCCGGGACGGTTGGCTTGAGAAGGTCAGCATTTACCCTGTGAAATTAGAGGCTGACCAGAGAAAGTTGTGGGAGAGGTTGTATGAAATGCGACGAGGTAGGGGAGAAATACAGGCTATCTGAAGGAAGGAAGAGAGGCTAAGCTGGGGCCGGATGGAGCGCTGGATCCCGTCAGCACGGCGGCCAAGATGGCAAATCACCATGCCCCTTACGGGGTACAGTTTGATGAACAAAGTGATAGATCTACACAGGTAGAGCTGTTAGTCTGGACATAAAAAGATGTTGGAGTGCCATCATTAAAAAAAAATGACATCCATGGTCTCTATACATTTCACAATCATGTTTCCCTTGGGGTTGTTATCATAGTCTCCCCAAAGTTGATACCTTGCATTAAGGTCTCCAACCAGTAGAAATGGGTGTGGGAGTTGGGTGATGAGATTGGCTAATTTGTTAGCCAGATCTGAGGCAAATACTCCTTCACTAGGAGGGATGTACAGTGAGCAGACTGTGTATAAATGGTTGGTGTACACACGGATTGCTACTGCTTGAAGATCTGTTCTTAATGGTATTACTAAGTGAGAACAGTCTTTGTGGACAAAAATCACTAAACCATGTATGGGTTCTGGTGGGTTTTTAAAGTATCCCACATAGTTGGGAATATTGGGTAATTGACGATTACCCAATTGTGTTTCTTGCAATGCTATACAACAAGGGTTGTAATCATGCAGCAGTATTTTGAGTTCTTCCCATTTAGGGAAGATTCCTTGTAAATTCCAATGTATAATTGGGGGCATATTCATCTTTTATTAGGTTTTATTAGGTTTTTCTTTGTACCTGGTAAAGGTAACTGGGGTTTTGAGCCTTTTAGGTTTCTCGGTGTTATTAGTACTTGAGGCATTGGTAGCTTTGGGGTTTTAGGGATGGTACTTTTATTAGTGGGAAAAGCACCATCTGTCAGCTGTGCATATGACAATGTGGTTTTTGCTGGCAAAGATGTCTCTGAAGGTAGTGGGTCCTCTGTAGTATTAGTTTGTTTTGTTAGCAAGGGTGTCTCTGTAATGCTGGTTAGTGGTGTCGAAAGGGATGGTGCAGGGTCATTCTGAGGACTGGTTGTTGGGTCAGCTGTGGTTGGTAAGGGGAGCCCAAAAGGCTGTTTCTCCTCCTCCAAGGGGGCCACAGCCAATGTTGAATCTGTGACCATCTCTTTAGTTTTTTTCAAAGTTGCTGATGCTGCGGGTGATGTAGGCCGACTTTTTTTGATAGATGGAATAAATCCGATTTCTTCAGGACATGGCAATGGTTGGTTTGATGCTGATGGGGGATAATCTGAGGAACAGTGTGTCCTCTTGCGTCTTGGTTTCGGTGAAGCAGGAGCTTCTCTGATGATTGGAGAGGGAGGAGAAGCATCATTCTTGGGAAGATGTTCTGTTGGGGCTACTTGGTGGTTATTCTGTGGCTGTAAAGGTGAGGGTCTGAATATTCTCTGTTGTTTGTTACAGACTGGTCTATTTGTTCAAAGAGCGTCTGCAAAACTTATTCCTGGTTGGATGTATAGTTCTTTTGCTCTCCTTCTAGCATCATTCATGCTAATTCTGTATTTATTTTGGAGAGGAATAACCTCTCTCTCATATAAGAAAAAGGTGCACTGGTTAGAGCTGGCTGGGTGGTCACCACCACAGTTCGCACAACAAGGGGGACGTGAGCATGATGTTCCATGGAAGTCGGAAGAACAATTAATACATAGCCTCATCTGTCTGCAGTATTTGCTGACATGCTCAAACTGATGGCAATGGAAGCACCTACGGGGATTCTCAACGTAGGGCTTCACAGCAATAGACAAGTAGCCAGCCTTGATGTTTTTAGGAGGTTCCAACTGATTGAAAGTTAGTATAATGGTAGCCGAAGGAACTCTTGTGTTATTACATTGCTGATTATTTTCTGGGGAGTCAGTTTATTCTCAAGTGGGTCCACATCGTATTCAATCAGCTCCCCTGACCTGGTAACCTCCTTGCAGGTATTATAGGTAGGGTGGGCTGAAGAGGAGATATTTAGTGTAGCTAGAGAATTGAGTGTTTTGATTTTTTGGCGTTGTTCAAATGAAGTCGATTCCACTACCAGACAGCCATCATTTCTAGGCCACATTTGGGCTGGTTCGCCACATTTAGCAACAAAGTCTTCATAAACTTTGAAAATATCAGCCTTACTCAATGGTTTATCGTTATCTGATTTCAATAGTGCAAATTTTCCATAGTCAAAGTCATCGTCGCCCTCAAAACCAAAAGGATCGACTCTACGGAGAACATGGTCATTGGCGGCACGGGGACCAGAAGCCTGCGACCTCTGGGAAAAGTTTTTGTTATTTTACCCATATATATTTGTATTAATAAGAACATGTTCTCTGGGGAAGTGGACACGTTACTGTAGCTACCCCTGACAAGGCGCTTTACACCGTCCTCGGGGTAGCCCTCCCCCACGCTACATCTGTCGTTTTAAAAAGAGTGCAGTGTCATGAATGGAAGTTTGAGGACGGCTAGGCTAAGACCCAAGCTGTGGGCAGCTATCAGCTCCAGAACGAGTACGGCCTATGGCGATACCTCCAGCGAACAAATCGGCAACCCATACAGTTGTACTCAGCACGAGGGTGTGAGGATCGTTAGTCTGACTCCTCTACAGTGGCCTGTTCAGCAAGGTTGGACCCCTGAAGACCGACTGATGGGAAGTAGTGACCATCTCGGTCAGCCTTCACTGACATAGCCCACTGCATCATTAGAGTACGCAAGCCCCTCCACCACGACAAGGTGATCTTCATGGAGGGAAGTGAGAGGTATTAAATGGTTGCACTTTGTCTTTGATATTTCTTAGTTTGTTTTTCGCTTCAAGTATTCCACTCCATTCTTCTTCCCATTTTCTCAAGATGACCCTCTTGATTTCAGGGTAAAGATCTTTTGCCAGTATTTTTACTCTAGTGTCTAAGTTTCTATTCCTTGTTGCATCTTCAGCCTATCTATCTGCTCTTTCATTTCCGGGAATGCCTACATGTCCAGGAGACCAATGAAGGTTTATGTTTATGCCTCTTGCTGATTAAATTCCCATCCAGTTATGAATTTCTTGAACTAGAGGGTGGGTGGAGTACTTATTTGTTATAGCAGTAATAACACTCTGGAAGTCTGAGAATATTACAAAGTTTAAGGATCCAGTATGTAAGGTATATGGAAGTGGCATATATATTGCTCACAATTCTGCAGTTAGCATGCTGGTGGCTCCCAGCAGACGTCTTGAGTAGGATTGGTCTGGAAGGATAGCTGAGCATCCGACACCCTCTGCCTGCCTGGATCCATCAGTGTAGATAGGAGTTTGTCCTCTATGTTTGGTGAGTCTATGGGCTTCATGTTCCATCCATAAAATAGAGTCAAGAATACCTGCTCTGCTTTCAGTATATTTCTCACATGGGCATTGTAAAGATAAACACTACAGCTCTCTATAGTGATGGACAGAGGCTATAATTGATGTTGGAATATTTGCTAAGTTGAGCTGGTAATTTTATTGTCTCATTCTATATCTAAGAGTTGTGTGTGTTCTTGGATTAGCAAACAGGTGGTCATTACTAGTATCTGAAATGATACAATGGGCTGGTGTTCCTGGCATTCCACAGAATCTAGTATATAGTTGGAGGCTTAATTTATTTCTCCTATCATAAAGGGAGGGTTCTCCTGACTCACAATATAAGCTAGGAATTGGTGATGTTCTGAAGGCTCCTGTACATAGACAAATTCCGAGATGGTGTAATGGGTCCAATAGTTGTAGGGTTGTTTTTTGGAGCAGATGCATATATAGGACACCTATAGTCTAGTTTATTTTGTATGATCATCCTATAGATGTGGAGCAAAGATGCTCTGTCAGCAACCCAGCTCTTATATGACAATACTTTCAGTATATTCATATTCTTGAGGCATTGATTCTGTAGATTTACTATATGTGGCTTCCATGAGAGGTTCCTGTCTATAGTCATTCCGAGGAATTTAATATGGTCAACCATTTCTAACTGATTTCCACCTAGATGTAGGTCAGGTTCAGGATACATTCCTCTTAGTTTTGTTAGGTGCAATGCTTAGTTTTGGTAAATTAACTAGAAAGCCATGATTTATTAGCCAGTTATACACTCTGTTTAGCACAAGTTGGACTCAGCAGACTAAAAATGGCAAACAAGGACCATGAGCATAAACAGCAAAATCATCTACATATCAGGTGCAGTCAGTGTGCTGTGGTAAAATTGTGGAGACTTCACTGATTGCTAAAGAAAATAAAGCACAGCTTAGGATGCTTCCCTGTGGGACACCCTTATGTTGAATATGCTATTCTGAGTAGTTTTTATTGATCTTTACTTTAAATTTCCTGTTGGATAAGAAGTTAATGATAAATTTAGGCATATTGCCTCTCAGTCCTACTCTATGGAGATTTTGTAGTATTCCTTCTTGCCGAGTAGTGCCATATGGCTTTTGCAAGTCAAAGAATGCCGCAATTGTATATTGTTTATTTTCAAAAGCTGTTTTGATAGCACTGTCTAATATAACCCAGACATCTATTGTTGGGGCGGAGCAAATGTGAGTGTGTGTGTGTGTGAAGGGGCATTCTCCCACTCCTTTCTCAATACCCTCTCCCTCTCTCTTCTGTAAGAATGTATGAAAAGAAATGTTTTTTATTTTTCTTTTATATATATAAATTGATTTTCATGTTTTGTATAAAATGTCTTATCTCTTCATCAGCTAAATGTTAAATATTTTGGCGGGCAAAACTACTCTAGTAAATTATAGATAATACTACCTTTAAAATTTGTAAAGAGTGGCGGAGACAGTAGGGCTTGAGGTACACCAGAAGTTGTTGTGCATTCTATTGGGACAGAAGAGCTGTTTTTTGTAGCCTCGGAGGTGTGAGAAGATCAGTATACAGTGACCATCTACATACGAGCTGTTCTATTTACGAGAAATTCGAGACACAAGATGTCTTTCGAGCAAAAATCTTGACCGACATGCGAGAGAAAATCCAAGTTACGAGAATTTCCAGATGCTCCCGCTAGGTGGCCGAGTGGTCAAGACCACCCAGCATCAGCCAGCTCATCCCAGCAGTTAGCACGCGTGTTTCCTACCGTACAGACCCATCCCGCGCTCTTGTGTTGTGTTGTTTTTATCACATTTATCTCATTTTTGTGGCTTTTTTTGTGACCCTAACCATGAGCTCTAAAAAAAAAATGGAAAGGTATCCTCTGGAAAAAAAGAGGATGATGTCAATCGAAATGAAGCAGGAGATAATAGACAAACATGAGCATGGTGTTCATGTGATTGATCTCGTAAAGCAGTAGGATCGGTCATCATCGACGATTTGTATGATATTGAAACAGAGATGCCATAAATGCTATAAAAGTGACCAAGTGCTTGACTATTCTTTCCAAATTGAGGACCGACATCCATGACGAGATGGAGAGACTTCTGTTGTTGTGGATACATGAAAAGGAGCATGTGGGAGATACTGTCATGGAGAGCATTGTCTCCAAGAAGGCGCTATTCATCTACAAGGACCTACAACGTGAGGCAGCATCAACAGAGGGGGAGACATCGTCGGGTACACGTGCAGTGGATTTCAAGGCCAGCCATGGCTGGTTTGAGAAATTCAAGAAGAGGACTGGCATCCACAATGTGGTAAGGCATGGCGAAGCAGCAAGTGCACATACAAAAGCTGTGGAAGAGTTTATGCAGCGCTTCGCTTTACTAAATTTTGGAAGAAGGTTATGTCCCACAGCAAGTATTTAACTGCGACGAGACGGTCCTTTTTTGGAAAAAAAATGCCACACAGGACATTCATCACTGCTGAGGAGAAAAAGCTGCCAGGCAACAAGCCCATGAAAGATCGTCTAACCTTAGCATTGTGTGCTAATGCCAGCAGTGACTGCAAAGTAAAGCCACTGCTGGTGTATCATGCAAAGAACCTGCGTGTATTTAAGACTCATGAAGTCTTAAAAGAGAGACTACAGGTGATGTGGAGGGCAAATGCAAAGGCGTGGGTGACCCAGCAGTTGTTCACTGAATGGGTAAATCTAGTGTTTGGCCCTTCAGTGAAGTAATATCTCCAGGAGAATGGCCTTCCCTTGAAATGTTTGCTTGTTCTGGACAACGCTCCCGCACACTCCCACGGCCTAGAAGATGACATAATGGAAGATTTCAAGTTTATCTGGGTATTTTTCCTACCCCCCCAATACCACCCTAATCCTCCAGCCCATGGATCAGCAAGTGATCTCAAACTTTAAATAACTGTACACCAAGCATTTGTTTTGACGATGCTTTGAAATCACGGAAAATAGTCAGATAACCCTTTGTGAGTTTTGGAAGGAACATTTCAACATTGTCATAGCTCTGAAAATTATTGATGCTGCATGGCAGGGTGTTACGACACGCACACTGAATTCTGCCTGAAAAAAATTGAGGCCTGATTGCATCGCTGAAAGAGACTTTGAAGGATTCAATCCCCAACCCAGGTCTGAGGTGGTGTTGGACAAGATTGTTTCCCTCAGAAACTCCATGGGGCTGAAGGTAGATGAGGAAACCATTATGGTGGAATCAGGAGATAGCTAGAAAAATTTCAGAGAAGAAAAGGGCATATAAAAAATTACAGGTAGAAAATAATATTCAAAATTTAAGTGATTATAGAATGGCTAGGAATGAGTTAAATAAGATTATAAAGAAGAACAAAAGGGTGTCAGAAATTAAATTAGCTCAGGATAGCAACAAAGATCCTAGAAAGTTCTTTAGTTACTATAAAATTAATAACAAGTGTGGCAGAGTTAAAATAGGACCTATCAAATATGAAGGGTTTGTGAGAGAAACTGATGAGGAAATAGTTGAGGTACTAAATGGTCATTTTGCATCAGTATTTACAAAAGAGAAACTAAATAGTCCTATGTATAGTACTCATAGGTCAGGAAAAGAGGTGTTTACTAACATTTGTGTGGATCGGAGGATGATAAAAGGACTAATAGGTGATTTAGATACTACCAAGGCCTCCGGCCCTGATAATATTCATTCTAGGATACTTAAAGAAGGGGTAGAAAGTATCTCAATAGCTCTGGACAAGTTATATACTAGGTCATTGGAATATGGAGAAATACCCGATGATTGGAAGAGAGTGAATGTAGTCCCCATTTTCAAGAAGGGTAGTAAAGAGGATCCAAATAACTTTAGACCGGTTAGCCTAACTCCTGTAGTCTGTAAAATTCTTGAGAAAATAGTTAAAAAAGGGATTTGCCAACATCTAGAGAGGGAGGGGTTAATCAGCGATGCTCAGCATGGGTTTAGATCAGGTAGATCATGTTTGACTAACTTACTAGACTTTCTGGAGTTTGTAACAGATCAAGTAGATAAGGGAGAGAATGTAGATATAATTTACTTAGATTTTAGTAAAGCATTTGATAAGGTACCACACAGGAGACTAGTTCATAAATTAAAAATGATTGGGATATGTGGGGGTGTTTCAAATTGGATAGCTGAGTGGCTGAAAGACAGGAAGCAAAGGGTAGTGCTAAATGGTGTAAAGTCAGAGTGGAGGGATGTTATCAGTGGGGTTCCTCAGGGATCAGTTCTCGGTCCATTATTATTTGTCATCTATATAAACGATCTTGGGGAGGCAGTTAATAATAAAGTGTCAATTTTTGCGGATGATACCAAATTAGCAGCTGTAGTTAAAGATATTGATGATAATTTTAAAGTGCAGGGGGACTTAAATAAATTGTTATCCTGGGCACATAAGTGGCAAATGACTTTCAACCTTGATAAGTGCAAAGTTATTAACATGGGAAAAGATAATAGAGAATTTAACTATGAAATGGATGGGCATTGGCTGGGCTCAGTAGAGGATGAGAAAGATCTAGGAGTAGTAATAGATAAGTCATTAAGGTTTTCTAAGCAGTGTATTGAAGCAAGAAATAGGGCAAATAGAGTGCTGGGTTTTATTAAGAGAAATGTCAGTTACAAAAGTAAGGAGGTTATTCTTAAACTCTATAACTCTTATGTTAGGCCACATCTAGAGTACTGTATACAGGCATGGTCCCCACATTTTAGACACGATATTAACCTTCTTGAGTCAGTGCAACGGAGGGCAACAAAGATTATTCCTTCCCTGAGGCACCTTGAATATGAAGATAGACTGAGGGTATTAAATATGTTCTCGTTCGAAAGGAGGTGTGTGAGAGGGGATATGATTGAGCTGTTTAAAATTTTTTCCGGGATAGATAAATTGGATGTTAGCAAGTTTTTTGAGTTAGATGATGGAAATCGGACTAGAGGTCACCACTTGAAAATTAAAAAGCAAGGGTGTAGGTTGGATTTAAGAAAATATTTTTTCACCAATAGAGTGGTAGACTTCTGGAACAAATTGCCGCAGAGGGTAGTAGGTAGTCCAAATCTAAATGTATTTAAGAGTAGGTTGGATGAGTTTATGGGAAGGGAAGGTTGTGATGGTTCCTAAGTTTTGTATATATTAATATTGTTTGTATATATCTATAGCTGCATGATTTAGTTCTTGACAAGCCTTGATTGGTGATACCCTTGTTTCTGGATGCAATCCTCTGGATGTAGTTTTCCTGGGAGTTTGGGTGCCTTGAAAAAGAGGCCGCTTGACTCGGATGACCTATGATGAGCCCTTGTGGCTTTTGTCATCCGTTATATTATATTGTGGGGGACTTTGATTTTGTCTTCCCCTGGTGATGGTGCTTTTTGTGGGTGGGTTTTGATGGAGGCGGATGACCTTTGATAGGCCCTTGTGGCTTTTGTCATCCGTGTAATTATGTTATGTTATGTTATGTTATGAGGAGGAACTGACAACAGAGGAGTTGAAGGAACTACAGGTAATGCAACAGACAGAGGTGTTGCAGGAGATCAGCAGTGAGGAGGAGGAGGAGCCGGAGAAGGTGACGTCTACAAAGGAGATTAGAGAGGTGTTGGCTAAGTGGGAGGAAATTGCTGCTTTCGTTGAAAAGAAACACCAAAAAAAGTGGCTACTGATCGTGCTACAGCTCTTTTTAATGACACTTGCCTTACGCATTCCCGTAACATTTTGAAAGGGAGACAGAGACAAACCTCCTTTGATAGGTTTTTCTTTAAAAGACTTTTAGAAAGTGAAAGTGTTGCGAGTCCAGCTAAAAGGGCAAAAGAAAGTGAAGAAAAGTAAAAACTGATACAGTAATGTTAAAAAGCAAAACAAAAAACAGAAAATTAAAAAAATAAAATTAGTGCAGTAAAAAAATTTAGTTTTTCATTTAAAGTTAATTTTAAGTGTAAGTGCTTATGTATCGTCAACAGTCTCTCGCGCTCCCTCACTCCTCCACCACCACGCATACACCTCCATTAGCCACTGCCGACTTCCTCGATGGTAAGTGCTCATAATAAACTCTCATTTTATTTTGTTAATATCATCTTATTTATCTTATTACTGTATTTTTATGTTCAATTACTATTTGAATGTGTTTTTAGTAATCAGGAAGATGTGTTTTCTAGTTATTTAGGGTTGACTTGGATGATTTTGCAAGGCCGGGAATGGATTAATTGGTTTTCGGTTATTTCTTATGGGGAAAATTTGTCCGAGATAAGAGCTCAATCCGGGGAATGAAAATAATCTTGTATGTCGAGGTTCCACTGTACATTGTATCGAGCTGGGAGGCACTAGCTTTTTTTCTTTAAGATGTCTCAGAGGCACTAACCTTGTTAGTCCTCTGAAATTTGTAAGCAGTCGAGTGGCAGCTAGTAGGACTTCCCCCACCCCCCCAGCTTGGGGTACCATGTGAGGCCTTTTCTTTTCTTTGTATTGTGTTGGATCCAAAGTGTTAGACCTTGATTATAGGAGTAATACCAGTTTTTTTTGCGCAATTATCTCTTTTGGTTTCCACTTGTCTCTTGGTTGGGTTATTGGCCTGTTATCTTGATATTGGAATTGCAAATTGATCAAGCCCATTTTTTTGTTGTATAAATAAGTAAAGAGATCTCTCATAAATATTTACCCCCATATTTTTCTTGTAAATAAAGGACTATAAATACAATCCATTTCATTTCTTCCTCAATTTCTCACATCTGAATCAGTGTAGGAAGTGAGTTGGAACGATTCTGTTTAATAAGTAATTAAAAGTTGCTCTTACTCTATTGTATTCCATTTTGTCTATTGCTAGTCTTGTTTTTAAGTACTTATACAGTCTTCTATTTTTCTCCTTAGCTGCATTAGCTAGTTGGGGCACCACCATGGTACCACTTTGGGTCTCATCTTTCCACTCGACATGGGTATTGATTTCTGAGCTGCACTTTTGATGCGATAATTGATATGAGCAACAGCAGCATCAACAGAGTCAAATTCATCTACACTACATAGTGGTCAATTTGCTTTATCTATAATAAATTTCTGTGTGATGTTTACATTATCCTCTTTCAATGGCTGTAATAAAATCGGAAAATGATCACTGTCATATAGATCCTTACTTATTTTCCATTCAAAATGCAGTCTAAAATCAGCTGAGCAGATAGACAGATCAATATGAGATGTTATACCAGTTTGAAAATGAAGGTGAGTTGGCTGGCATTCATTTTCTAGGAATGATGCTACTATCTCTCTATTACAGATGGTAATTGAATCTCCACAGAGAGTATGTCTGGCATTGTAGTCTCTAAATATTAGGAATGGTTCTGGGAGCTGATTTGCCGGTGTTTCTAATTTTCTGCAGTCTATTTGACTATCTGGGAGAATACATATGTGGCATACACTATAAAGTTGATCCAGTTTGATGCGAATTGCCATGGTTTGCAAATTTGTGTCCAGAGTTATTCTGTCATAGGGTGTCCCATCTCTTATCAAAATTGCAATACCTCAGGCGTATCTTTATCCTGGGCCATGTTGGTTCAAAAAGCCAAATCCGGCAGGAGGTCTCAATTCATATAAACTTTCCATGGTTTCCTGGATACACGCACAACTGCAATTTGTGTCCTTGAGTATCAACCTTAACTGATGGTAGTTAGCACAGTATCCACGTATATTCCATTGAATAAGACATCTTAGAGAAAAAGAAAAAGTCCATTTTACTTCCACTTGCTCTTCTCTTCCTTCTTTGGTCTTTGTTATTTAAGTTGTTGAGTTTGGTTGGGATTTATCTTAGTTATATCTTTATCTTTTCTCATTTTATCATATTTCAGTTGTTTTTTTCATGTAATGGGGTAGCAGGCTCTGAGGATCAAAAGAAGAGTCCTGTGTCCTGAAACTTGTACTCTTAATTTCTGTATGGTGTTTAGATTTCATTGTCTTATTGTTATTATTTGACTCTCGTTTTCATTGCTTGTTTTCTATATATGGGGTTTTTCTGATGTTGGTTAGACCAAGTCAGCCTGAGATGTGTCTGCAGGCAGAGGCAGCTTGAGATCATCCTTAGGACAGTCCATGTCTTCCCCATCTACAGAATGCCCATGGCCAGCAGAGTAATTATACCAATTTTGCTTTAAGTTTTCCTTTCTTTTTTTTTCTTTCTTCAGGATAATTTGCAGGGGATTGCAAAATTCTCCTTTTTGTTCACTCTGAAGTTTTGCATTTGGTCGATAGGTGGAAGTCTTTGTCTTCAAAAATTCACCATCCGGCACTTGAGGAGGTAGCAGGCCTGAGAACCCCCACCTGTAGATAACTCAGATGCTGTTACACAGTCATCAGTAGTCATCCCAAAAGTCAGTCACTGATGCTCAGTTATCGCCATCTCCATTATGTGATGCAGGGCTGACCCTACAACCACTTGCATCCTCTTCTGCAGATAATGGTGTTATCTCTTCATAATCTGTATTTTCCCGAAGTGGTATAGGTACAGTTGTGCCAACATCGGCCCTCTCTTTGTGAGGAGTCAGCACTTCTCTTCCATTTGCACTCCCCTTAGCGGATGGGGGTGCTGTCCATCCTCCAGCTGTTTTCCATGGATTTATAGCCATCACTGACATGAGAGCCTGGGCTTGAGTGTTATTGCTATATTGAGAGTTGGCTACTTTTGGTCTTTCACAGTTCTTCAATGCCGCTGTAAAGTAATTCCTTCTCTCACATAGATAATGCCTTTTCTCTTGCTTCCTTAAAGTTTATTCTCTCTTTGTTTTTATTGCTAGTATTACCCTTTCTAGTAGGTACTTATCATGTTCTAATCCTTTTCAGTATGGGGACCGCCACAGTTGGTACATGTTGCCTTCTCTAGCATTCTTCAGAGCCATGTTCTAGTAGTCCCAATACAATACAGATAATATATCTGTTCCTGCAGTAGGTACCAACATGGCCAAATTTCTGGCATTTATAACATCATCTAGGTAGAGGTATGTATGGTTTCACTTTTGCCAGGATTCTTCATCTTATTTGTATTTCATCAGGTAGATCCACTTTATCGAATGTAAGCTTTAAAGCTACAGTATTTATGAATTCGTCGCCTTCACATTTTTTTATTCTTTCTACATTTATTACGCCTCTATGTTCTAATCCTTCCAAAATTTCTTGCTCTGTATAATCTAAAGGTTCTCTTTGTTTTATTATTCTTTGACTTGTATTAAACTTGTGATTGTTCTCAACTATAACCTCTATACCACTATGGTTTAAAGTTTTTTCATTTTCTCACTTTGTTCTTGCTGCGTACTTGAACAGTCACTGTCTTAGCTCTATTGGAGTATGTCTTAGTTGGTTCTCCACCTAAGAACTTTTCAACATATCTCTATCAAATTTGAAAAAGTTTATCTTACTGATGTCCATCTCATCTATCTTTGACTTTACTATAAAATATTGCTTATAATCCTCTCTTGGGCTAAATATTGTGTTCCTCCAATTTGATGAAGTGTTATCATGTACATTTCTTTTCTTAACTTTCTCAGGTTATTTCCCATTAGCATTGAAACAAGAATAGGCCTGGTGACCACCGTTCCTTGGGGGGCTTTCTTGATTCGGCTCAATGCCCTAACCTCCCGATGCACCCCTAGAGCATCAGCATTGCCAGCAGTAGTCCCTTCCTGCTTATGGGAGGATGGGACAACCAAACATTTTTTCCTTAGAGGATTTTTCATTGTTTTTATGATTTGGTTCATGGCTTCTTATTTATTCAAAGCTACTGTCAGACAACCATCGCATAACAGCTGACAACATTCCCCTATCCACCACCGAGGGAAAGTGCCCAGTAGGAGTATTCTCTCCCCTGGGATATGTACATTAGTCAAAAGATAGATAGGACTGGTAGTGGGTTGATTATTTATATCAGAAATAGCATTTCTTCAAATCTAAATAATTCTATAAAACAAGGAGAAGTTGAGTCACTGAGGATAGATATTAGAGTCAGTGAAAATAGGATAATACACTTGGGAGCCTTTTACAGATAACCCAGACAGACAGTATTGATGAGCTAATGATCAGGAAAATAAGGAAAAGATGTGAAGTAGATACAGTTATTCTTGGTGACTTTAATTTAAATTCTGTGAACTAGGAAAATATTATAGGAAGGGATAGAGCAAGTTGTAAGTTTATAGAATGCTTTGAGGATAATTTTTGACTCAATTTGTTAATAAGTCAAAAGAGGTGCCAATATATTAGAGCTGGTTCTTTCAAATAATGATCCCTTGGTTCAGGAATTGACTGTCGGCGAAGCATTAGGAAATAGTGATCATCAGATGGTTCAATTTAACTTGGGAATAGTGAAAGGTAGAACATCAATAAACTACATGAAATCTCTAAATGTTTATAGGGGTGATTACGTTAAATTATGCAATTGCTAAATCAGATTAGGTGGGATATAGAATCCAGGGGCAAGAATACTTATGAGATGTGGGACACTTTTAAGACTATATTAAACATAGTCCAGGAGCAGTGTATTCCAATGAAGGCTATTAGGAAGAAATGTATGAAGCCATTGTGGTGGAATCAGGAGATAGCTAGGAAAGTTTCTGAGAAGAAAAGGGTATATCAGAGATTACAGAGAGAAAGAACTTTTGAAAATTTAAATCAGCTAAATAAGATTACTGAAAAGAGCAAAACGGTAGCAGAAATTAATTTGGATAAGATTCATTTTAACAAAATTTCTGTGCCATTTGCCCTATTTCCTTCAAGCTTTTGGCCTGACTATTTAATGAATAGCAGGTGATCTGCACATGCATCTTTTGGAAATTAACCAATAGCATTCTTTGTTATATTTTCATATATTTTGGATGATTTGCAGGGTGACCATGTTTTCAGTTCATATGGTATAATGACGTGTGTTAGCTGTGCTAGGTTGCAATACCAACTAATACCACAAGTTTTGATGCCAATTCTCAGGCATTAGAAATATATAGGGCTCACAGTGTAATCCCATGAGATATTACATGACCTACATGCTGCAGTATTTGTAAATTTAGAGATTTACTGAGGAATCAAAAGGGTGTAAGGCCCCATGCAAATTTTCCATTAATAGGTTTAAGGGCATGTGGCTTTCTAATGCCAGTATTCGACCAAGTATCGGCATGAATTTCAAGACAAATGAGGCACATATTTTCACAAATTTCTGTCTGATTTTATCATGGTAGTTTAGGTTAGGTTCTGGATCTTTTAAATGATTTTTGAAATGTTTTTCTTATAGTTTTGTGTGTACTTTTCAGATCTGAAACTCACTTACTTTTCCTATTATGGACCTTCAATCAATCATTGGAAAAGTATGCATTTCAGGAAAAATGAATGTCAGATCTGAAAAGTACACATAAAACTGCATAAGAAAAGCACATTTTTAAATATGTGTTATAACGAATTTTTACCATTATTTTAGCTCAAAATAATAATAAAGATCCAAGAAAATTCTTTAGCTATTATAGAATCAATAACAAATTTAAGTGATAAAATAGGGCCTATTATATATGGTGTTTTGAAAGAATCAGAGGAGGAAATAGTAGAGGATTTTAATGATTATTTTTCTTCAGCATTTACAGAGGAGAATCCGGATAGATTAATTGATGATAATTCTATGTCAAGGAAAATAGTGTTGAATACCATTAATGTGAGCAGGGAAATAATTAATGGGCTTATATTAAATACTAGTAAAACATCTGGCCCACCAACATATACTATGGGTTACTCAAAGAAGGTGCAGATAGTATTGCAGTAGCTTTTGAGAAGATATATAGGTTATTCAAAGAAGGTGTAGATAGTATTGCAGTATGATTGATTGATTGATTTAATCTGTTTTATGGGTGCTGAAACCCTATAAGGATTATTAGCACTGTGAAATTACAGTCAAGATAGTCACCATCACCTCTTCAGTCTAGGGACTCCACTCCTAGACACTCAAGAATAAAGAGAAAGGTGGAGTCTGTTAGTATGAGAAGATAAGCTAAACTAGACGGTGCAAACAGTTACACAATTATGTATACAAATACTCATATCTATATATATACATAAATAGATATACAAACTGGAAAAAAAATAATAATAAAAAAAAATAAAATAAATAAATTAAATGTGTCTATATAATGATGTATCTCTTAGAAACTTTAGTACTAGTTCAAATGGGACAGAGGAATTTAGGACAGTAGCATATGAAAATCTTAAGTTGTTTTCCAAGCAGAAATTAATAAGGGGTTACGACTTAAAGCATATTCAGGGCATTGAGTTATAGCATGTCTTGGGGTAAGTTGTGTATTGCATTTTCCACAAAAGTGGAAAAGTGATGGATCAAAGAAGTAGCCATGGGATAGTCTACTGAAACCTAATCTTAGTCTAGTTAGTACGATACTGTCCCGACGTGACATTCTATAAGGTCTGTTATTGTTTAAATTAGGAATGATTTGGGGGAGAATGCCAATATTTTGGGACCATTCATTTTGCCAAAGGTTGAAGACTGAGGGCTGCAGCATACCTATCATTTCTGATACTGAGAACCCCAGGTGTGTTGTATTAGCATTGTGTATTGCTGCTTTAGCTGCTGTGTCAACCACTTCATTATCTTTTATACCTGCATGACTAGGAACCCATAAAAAAACAGCTTCCAGGTTGATTTTATGTATATAGTTAATTATATGGTGGATTAAGTGGTGACTTTTTTGTTCTTTCACAGCTAGCAAACCTGATAGGGAGTCTAAAACTATCAGTAGTTTACAGTTGTCTAGCTTTTGATTTATGTACTTGAGTGAACTCAATATTGCATATAACTCCGCAGTAAATATAGAGCAGTGATGGGGCAGTTTGAAGGTCTTTATGGTTTCCCTCCAGCTAAAAGCACATGCTACTCCTTCATTACTTTTGGAACCATCTGTGAAGGTTACATTAAAACCTGAGGATTTATACAACTCAATGAATTCTAAGGACAATGTTTAATAAATACATGAAGTAGTTTTGTTCTTAGGGTATGCAGTTAATGAGAGGTTAAAGTGAACTTTAGTTAGTGTTATATAGCAGTTAGATATTTTTATTGTGTTTAAATCAATGGGGTCATATCCTAAGTTCATTATATATTTTTTAATCCAACCACAAAAAGGTTTTGGGTGAGGCTGAAGGTCATAGAAATTATACCCAAAGAATTGTATAATACATATACGTGTGGGGTGATTTGCAATACTGAGTACTTTGATACCATATCTTAGCCCTAGCAATATTCTACGAAATTTAAGAGGCATTATATTAGCTTCTGCCTCTAAAAAATCAACTCTGGTACAATTTAATGCACCTATAGCTAGTCTAATACACTTAAATTGTATTCTGTCAAGTTTTAATAGGTTGCTTTCTGATGATGTATTCTATAGGAATGAGCCATAGTCTATTTTGCTTCTAATAAGGGATTTATATATATGTAATAGATGCATTCTATTTGACCCCCAGTTTGTATTTGCAAGATATTTTAGGAGCAAAATGCTAGATTTACATTTCTCTAATAATGACGTAATGTGAACTGCCCAAGTTAATTCCTGATCTAATACATAAGAACATAAGAAAAGAAGGAGACTGCAAAAGACCATTCATGGCCTACACTTGGCGCTCCTGTTCCAGTCAACACACAAGTACCATGCCCAAGTATTTATGAGTTTGCATGTAATTAATAGGGTAATTTAATATTATCAGCTGTGGCAAGTTATGTTTCCTAGGACGTTTTGTAAAAATTATACACTTAGTTTTAGTAGGAGAAAAGGTGGTGCCCCATTTTTGTGACCAGTCAGATATAGAATCCATGATATTTTGCATCTGGTTGTGCATTTGATCCAAGTTTTCACCAGATGGCCACACTGCAATATCATCAGCGTAAAAGGCATGGTTTATGTCTAAATTTTTGAATAAATCGTTTAACATGATTGAAAATAAGAGTGGACTTATAACGCTGCCCTGTGGTAAGCCGATTTGTACAGCAAATTTTTCTGAAGGGAGATTAGCTATCGAAACTCTTATAATTCTAGAGGAAATGAAATTTTTAATAAAGTTAGGGAGATGGCCACATAAACCCATCTTATATAGTTTTTTATAAAGACCATGGTGCCAAATGGTATCATATGCTTTTTCAATGTCCAGAAAGATTGCCATTACATATTTATTGCAGAGAAACGCTTTCCTTATGTCACATTCCAAGCATACCAAACTATCCATAGTTGAGAAGTGCTTTCTGAATCCACTTTGGTAGTATGATAAGTACTTTTTTTCATTAAGGTATTTCCGTAATCTAATGGTCAATATTCTCTCTAACGTCTTGCATAAGCAACTTGTCAAAGCTATAGGGCGGTAAGAAGATGGTTCCAGACTTGGTTTCCCTGGTTTTAAAATAGGGATGAGTAAACTCTCTTTCCATGTATCTGGATAGGTATTATTTAGAAAAAGGTGATTGTAGAAATTTAAGAGATTATGTTTATTTAGGTTACTAAGATTTGCTAGGAAAGGATATATTATGTCATCCATGCCAGGAGAGCTTGGTTTGTTTTGGGGAATAGCTTTTTATAATTCATATAATGTAATTGGGCAGTTATATTCCTCATTGTTAGATACCCCAAATGAAATTTCATTAAATTCAGCCTCCACCATAGTGTATACAACGGGTTCTATGTAGGAGTGAATACTGCTAATAGTAGCAAAGTGGCCAGCTAATATTTAGGCAGTCACAAATGGGTCAGATGTAAAGTTACTGCTAGATTTTAATATGACAAGTGGATGGGGTTTATGTCCTTTTGTAAGTCTCCCTATCTTATCCCAAACTTCTGCTGTATGACTGTTATGATTAATAGTTTGTACGAACCTTCTCCAAGAGAGACGTTTCGATAATCTAATTACCCTTCTGGCTAAGGCTTTAGCTTTATGATATAACAGTAAAGGCTCTGGATTCATGAAATTCTTAAATAGTTTATAGGCTTTTTTTTTAACTTTTATTGCATAGGCACAACTATCATTCCACCAGAGATTGTTATATTTAGGGAATATTCTTGATGATGACTTTGGTATGGTTTTGGCTGCACATTTGGGGATAGCAGAGGTTACTAGAAGGCAAGCATCATTTGCATTAAGCGAAATATTGACTTTTGGAATTTGTAGCTCTTGATGAAATTTTTTTAAATTACCTTTATATAGCCATTTGGGCCTGATATTATACTTCATTTCATACATCGTTTCCATAATTATGGGGAAGTGGTCACTATCATAAAGATCTGGTAGCACTTTCCACTCTAAGTTTAGTTTTAAAGAATGGGAGCATAGAGATATATCTATATGAGAAAAGTGTCCTCTAAATTCATTGCAATAAGTTAGGGCCTTTGAGTTTAGGATATATAAATTTGCTTCTTCAATAAAATCTGTTATTTTATTTCCTCTCTGACAGCATTCTGATGAGCCCCACAGGTAGTGATGTCCATTCAAATCTCCAGATATTAATACTGGTGGAGGAAGTTGGTTATAAAGATTCATTAAGTCTTGTGGAGTTAAAAGAAATCTTGGAGATATATAGATTGAACAAATTCTAAATTTTAAAGATGTTAAATTAATTCTAGCTGCTATAGCTTCCAGATCAGAGGTGATATTTAAAGTTACAAATGGTACCCAAGAGGCTATGGCAAGTAGAACTCCTCCTCCATTACGGCTTCTATCTTTTCTTAAGATGGAATATCCTTTTAAAGAAATGTTTTGCTCTATTCCTAACCTTGTTTCTTGTAACATTACAATTGATGGGGAATACTCATTTAAGATCATCTGCAAATAATATTCTGTAACCATCCCTTGAATCAATTTTTTTCGTAAAGCCCATTTTATTAAACACTATAGCCATTTTGTTAACTGCCTGTTTAGGGGCAATGTTTGCTTCCATGATTTTCTTATATTCTTTAAGGATAGACCATAAGCATTCATTTAAGACATCAACATTATCAACATTATGAGAGTTTTGTTTATCTTCATTATTAATACTTTTTGCAGGTAGAGTTTGTGGTCTAGTAATGGGTAGGTCACATTGTTTTTCTTTTGTAGCTTTTTCAGTTATATTTTTTTTCTTGTTATTTGTATATATGTCACTTGCATTTATAGGATGATTTTTGAAATATACCTGTCGAGCTTCCAAGAAGGATAATTTTTTATCAATTTTTAAATGAATAATTTCTTTCTCCCTGATCCACACAGGACATTCCTTAGAATTTCCTAAATGGTTGACAGAAGAGCAGTGAATACATTTAGAAGCTTCCCTTGGAGCGATACAATCCTGAGAATTATGTTGCTCATTACAATAAAGACATCTAGATTTATTTGTACAGGTCCTACTTCCATGTCCAAAATGCCAGCAATTAAAGCACATCAAGGGATTAGGGTAGTGGTTATCAATACTGAACGTAAGGTATCCATAATATAATTTAGAAGGCAAGACATTTCCAGCAAAAGTTAATACTAACAAGGGGGTAGGGATTCGGGAAGGGCCTTTATTGAGGCGTCTAATTTTCATAACCGACTCATTTTGAATTTTTAATTCATTAAGTAATAGTTCTTCATCAAAGTATAGTAGATCAGGTGCAAATATGATACCTTGAATAGTGTTTAAATTTTGTGCAACTGAGCACTCTACATCATATTGTCCATTGATAATGGTTTTTGTATTTAACATAACATAACATAACATAACATAACATAACATAACATAATTACACGGATGACAAAAGCCACAAGGGCCTATCAAAGGTCATCCGCCTCCGTCAAAACCCACCCACAAAAAGCACCATCACCAGGGGAAGACAAAATCAAAGTCCCCCACAATATAATATAACGGATGACAAAAGCCACAAGGGCTCATCATAGGTCATCCGAGTCAAGCGGCCTCTTTTTCAAGGCACCCAAACTCCCAGGAAAACTACATCCAGAGGATTGCATCCAGAAACAAGGGTATCACCAATCAAGGCTTATCAAGAACTAAATCATGCAGCTATAGATATATACAAACAATATTAATATATACAAAACTTAGGAACCATCACAACCTTCCCTTCCCATAAACTCATCCAACCTACTCTTAAATACATTTAGATTTGGACTACCTACTACCCTCTGCGGCAATTTGTTCCAGAAGTCTACCACTCTATTGGTGAAAAAATATTTTCTTAAATCCAACCTACACCCTTGCTTTTTAATTTTCAAGTGGTGACCTCTAGTCCGATTTCCATCATCTAACTCAAAAAACTTGCTAACATCCAATTTATCTATCCCGGAAAAAATTTTAAACAGCTCAATCATATCCCCTCTCACACACCTCCTTTCGAACGAGAACATATTTAATACCCTCAGTCTATCTTCATATTCAAGGTGCCTCAGGGAAGGAATAATCTTTGTTGCCCTCCGTTGCACTGACTCAAGAAGGTTAATATCGTGTCTAAAATGTGGGGACCATGCCTGTATACAGTACTCTAGATGTGGCCTAACATAAGAGTTATAGAGTTTAAGAATAACCTCCTTACTTTTGTAACTGACATTTCTCTTAATAAAACCCAGCACTCTATTTGCCCTATTTCTTGCTTCAATACACTGCTTAGAAAACCCTAATGACTTATCTATTACTACTCCTAGATCTTTCTCATCCTCTACTGAGCTCAGCCAATGCCCATCCATTTCATAGTTAAATTCTCTATTATCTTTTCCCATGTTAATAACTTTGCACTTATCAAGGTTGAAAGTCATTTGCCACTTATGTGCCCAGGATAACAATTTATTTAAGTCCCCCTGCACTTTAAAATTATCATCAATATCTTTAACTACAGCTGCTAATTTGGTATCATCCGCAAAAATTGACACTTTATTATTAACTGCCTCCCCAAGATCGTTTATATAGATGACAAATAATAATGGACCGAGAACTGATCCCTGAGGAACCCCACTGATAACATCCCTCCACTCTGACTTTACACCATTTAGCACTACCCTTTGCTTCCTGTCTGATCTGAAGATTTTGTATGTATTAAGAGGGATCCTGTTCTGCAATATTTAACCTTGATGACAGGGCCATGACAAATGGATTCAACAACTGTTTTAATTGTTAATGGACTTAATTTTGTCAAATTAACTGTTGGAGAACTTAAATATACCCAAGAAACAAATTTAGGATCAATATTCAATTTGGGGTCATTTTTGTTTATGGAAGTCACATTTATACTACCTGTATCATTGGTCTTACTTTGTGATGTTACAGGAGCTTTATTGCCGTGCGTTGGATTATGATATATAGCAGAGTAATTCGGGTAGGTGTTTGATTTCTCTGAACCAGAAGTTAATGGCTGTGAAGAGAAACGCGAGACAGCTTGGTAAGTCTCTTTGATCACTTTATGTAGTTGTTTTAGAGTAGGATCAACGTTAGGTGATTCAAGATCAGTATTAGAATTAGGTTGCTTTAGTTTAATTCGAGATTTGTCCTTTTAAGACATCTCAAAAGAAGAATACCCGGCACGGGCGACTTTCGTTAACATAAGAACATAAGAAAAGAAGGAGACTGCAAAAGACCATTCATGGCCTCACTTGGCAGCTCCTGTTCCAGTCAACACACAAAAGATTTCTTACCAGAGAAAAGTCATCAACATTGTCACCCATTACAAGAGTTGGTCAGATCTAATCTACAATATACATAAAATGCATCCAGAGGATTATGTCCATTCATGCAACCGCAAAATATAATCTCCCCACTCCTTAGAAAAATATATACATATGTAAATAAAAAAAAAGTTAGTCCCATCTAGCAACTTCATCCATATATTTATCTAATCTATTCTTAAAATTACCCAGAGAGGAGGCTTGTATCACATGTCTAGTGAGCCTATTCCATTCATCTACCACACGATTTGTAAACCAATTCCTCCCAATCTCCTTCCTAAACCTATACTTATCAAGCTTAAACCCATTGCTACGTGTCCTGTCATGTTCACTAAGTATAAGAACCTTACCTAGATCCCCTTTATTATATCCTTTTACGCATTTGAAGACTTCAATCAATTCCCCTCTGACTCTTCTCCTTTCCAATGTATGTAGATTTAGTTTTCTGAGCCTTTCACCATAAGGTAAGTTCCTTAGCCCACCAATCATCTTTGTCATACTTCTCTGCAGACTCAAGCAAATCAATATCCTTCCTATAATATGGTGACCAAAATTGTACTGCATAGTCTAGATGAAGCCTAACTAGCACCAGATACAGTTTTAGAATGACTTCAGCACTCTTATTGCTTACACTCCTCCTAATGAATCCCAATATCATATTAGCTTTATTCTTAGCATTTAGGCATTGCTTTCTAGGACGAAGGTCTGAACTTACCAAAATACCCAAGTCCCTCTCACAATCGGTCCTCCCTAAAATTCTCCCAATTAATTTAAAACTATTCAATCGATTATTTCTACCTATACTAAGTACACTAAATTTGTCTATGTTAAACTTCATTTGCCATTTCTCGGCCCAATTGGACAGAATGGTCAATTCCTCCTGCATTACCACAGCATCAGAATCAGCTCTAATGGACCTACCTAGCTTAGTATCATCAGCAAATTTACTCAGGTCACTACTTATACCTATGTCAAGATCATTAATATAAATTAATAATAGCAAGGGACCCAAAACAGATCCTTGCGGAACTCCACTGCTAACACACCCCAACTCAGATTTAACTCCATCTATACTAACTCTTTGCTGTCTGTCACCAAGCCATGAATGAATCCACCTAAATATACTGCCATCGATCCCGTGTGCTTTAACTTTGCTCAGAAGCCGTAAGTGTGGCACTCGATCAAAAGCCTTACTAAAGTCCAAGTATAAAATATCATAGTTTTCATCATTATCTGCTGTTTTATACACCTTACTATAAAAAGACAGCAAATTAGTCAGACAGGATTTACCCTTACTAAAGCCATGCTGTGATTCTTTTATCAACTTATGCTTATCCAAGTGATCTCTAATATTCCTTGCTATAATAGATTCCATCATTTTCCCTACCACTGATGTCAAACTTACTGGTCTGTAATTAGACATATTTGTTTTATCCCCTTTCTTAAATATAGGTATCACATTGGCTTTCTTCCATGCCACTGGCACAATGCCACTCTCCAATGATTTTCTAAAGATGCATGCTAGGGGCTCACTTAACACATCCTTACATTCTTTCAAAATTCTAGGAAAGACCTCATCAGGACCGGGTGCTTTACTACTTATGATTTTATCAATTTCCTTTATCACTATCTCCTTTGTGATCAAGATATCCTTTAATTTCTCTTCATCATTACCCCGAAAGATTATTGACACCTCAGGTATATTTAGAGTATCCTCCTGTGTAAATACTGAGAGAAAAAAGTCATTTAGCATTCCAGCCATTGAATCCCTATCACTCACTAATTCTCCATTGGAATCTATAAGTGGGCCTATTTTATCTCTAACCTTAGTTTTGTATAATTGATAAAAACTTTTAGGATCTTCCTTTGCCCTATTTGCCACTTTAATTTCATAATTTCTCCTTGCTACTCTAATTAACTTTTTAACATCTCTTGCTAGTTCATTATATCTCTGCCTTAAGTGATCCTCTCCATTTTTTATTTTCCTATAAATGCCCTTTTTAATGCCAATATAATGCTTAATTTTATCTGTCATCCATTTTGGGTCATTATTTTTAGTCCTAATCTCCTTATATGGAATGTTAATCATCTGACCTGTAATTAATTGCTCAATTATTCTTTCATACTCCTCTTCAATTGTAATCTCTTCCTCCTGGTGATTATTGTCTCCACTAACTGATATCATTGAATCTATTCCTAATCTGATTTCATTGCCTGGTTTCTGTACAACTGCCTCCAGGTAAGTCCTTAGCCCATTATAATTTGCTCTTCTAAAGTCAGGAATTTTAACATTGTTCATGCTACTATCATACCATTCCATTTCATCTTAAATCTAATTTCACAATGGTCACTATTACCCAAATTTCCTCCAATCTCAGTATCCTTAATAACTTCCTTCCTATTTTTCAGAACTAAATCCAGTATATTATTACCTCTAGTGGGTTCATTAATAATCTGCCTCAGAAAATTATCTTGGACAACATTCAAAAATTCCTCAGCCTCCTGATAACATAAGAACATAAGAAAAGAAGGAGACTGCAAAAGACCATTCATGGCCTACACTTGGCAGCTCCTGTTCCACAAGAGCTTCCCAGTCTATATTTCTGTAATTAAAATCGCCCATTATACACACATGCTTACTTCTACATACCCATTCTATCTCCTGCCACAGAAGATTTGAAGCTTCCTTACTAAGATTTGGTGGTCTGTATAATAATCCTATGACAAGCTTGTTTTTACCTTCCTTTACATTTAGCCATAATGACTCTGTGTTATCATCTAATTTAATTGTACTGTTTACACAACACTGGAGATTATCTTTAATATAAATAATAACCCCTCCTCCTCTCTTCCTATTCCTATCTGTATGGAACATGTTAAAGCCCTCAATCTCAACCTCAGGTTTAAAGTGATTACCTGCCAAATCAAGTCATGACTCTGTTATTGCAATTATATCAAAATTCTCTTCACTCGCTAACGCTCTTAAGAGATCTATCTTATTCCTTATACTCTGACCATTTGTGTATTATATTTTTGTTTTTTTTATTATTCCCATCTTCATTGCATTGTGCTTTTTTATTCCTAGTTATCTGCTCATTCACTTGTGCATTAGTCCTCCTATAACGCATCAGTATGCCCTCCCCCCTAGCTATTCCTCTATCTCTGCATCCCTTCCATTTCCTACACCTGCCCTCTATTCCTGTTATTCCCTTACCTCTAACAGCTTCTAGTTTCCCACCCATAAGGACCTAATCACACTATCCAGCTCCCCCCATAGAACCTCAACACCTGCCCAACTAAGATGGAGCCCATCCATCGCATACAACCTCCTATTCCTGTTAAACCCACCCCAGACATCTACAAACACCAATCCTAACTCCTCACACAGTCCTTTCCCAAAATCATTCAAATCAATTGCATGCGACAACCATTCTACCCCCACATCCCATCTCGGAAGCACACCAGAAACAACACCTTTTACCCTGCTTTTACTCATCCTTTCAATTAACCTTTTATACTGCTCACATAACTCACATGTACTCACCTTTTTTACATCATTCACCCCCACATGCGTAATCACAACTGCATCCCTCTCACACCCAGAAACCAGCCTATCATACCTCTCACAAACATCACTTACACCAGCACCTGGCAGACAAACTCTCATTCCCTTCCACTTGCTATCACTCAACTTCCTATCTAAATACCTAATCTGAGAGTCACCCATCACTAGCACCTCAGTCTTCAACTGACCTTCGAACAGGTAGCACGTGTTTCATAGAGCTCTCAGTCTGTTGATCTATTTTTCAGATTTTTCTATAGTTTGTTTGTTTTTTTTCTCACCACAATCAGCGAAAGCTAAGTTGCTCTTCTTTTTTTTCTTATTGCTACTGAAGTTCTTTCTTTGTTTGAATAAGTGATGGAGTTTGGGGATGAAAGTGAGCATGAGTGTCGGAATGTATGCATTGGTTGTGGTGTATTAGGTGAGGGGTATACATGTGTTGTATGTGGGCTGCGTGAATGCATTGTAGATTTAGAGGGGATGAGAAGGCAGGATTTAGACAGGATATGTAGGCTGGAGGGGTTAGTTGCTGAGCTCAGGAGGGAACTTAGTGTTAGGCCTAGATTTGGGAATAGGTTAGATGGTGAGGTAGGCCAGTTAGATGTTTCAGGTGAAGGTAGAGGGCCGGTGGAGGAGGTAGGATATGATAGTTCTAGTGATAGTGAAGTTAGCCCCCTTAGATTAGTTAGAAATAGGCCTAGTGAGGATGGGGGACAGTGGAGTGGTTAGGAAACATGAAGCTAGGGAGGCTTCTCCTGTTCTTTGTGAGAATAGGGTTGCCTCTGTTGAGGTTGTTAGCCAGGGGGAGAATAGGTGTGTGAGTCAGAGGGACACAGAACCTATTAGCTTGACTAATAGATTCAGTGCCCTAAGAGAGGAAGTAACTGGAAGTGATATGACTGATGGGGGTGGGGGTGGAGTTCGAGTGACTGGTAGTTTGAATGAGAATAGGAGTGGGGATGGAGTTAGGTCTGTGGGGGTTAGGAATAGGAGTCTGACTGAAGTGCTTGTGATGGGTGATTCGCGAGTTAGATATTTAGATAGGAAGTTGAATGCAAGTAGATTGAATGGTTTGAGGGTGTGTTTGCCGGGTGCTGGAGTGAGAGATCTGTCTGATAGGTATGAGGAGCTGGTGTCTGGCTGTGCAAGGGATGCAGTTGTGATTACACATGTAGGAGTGAATGATGTGAAGAAAGTGGGTGCATGTGAGTTACGTGAGAGGTACAAGAGGTTGATTGAAAAGGTGAAAGAAAGTAGAATGAAAGGTGTTGTGACAGGTTTGCTTCCAAGAATGGATGTTGGGGTAGAATGGATGTCTCGTGCAATTGGGCTGAATGATTATGTGAGGAGGATGTGTGAGATGGAAGGCGTCATGTTTGTGGATGTGTGGGATAGGTTTGTTGGAATGAAAGAAATGTATGCGATGGATGGACTGCATTTGAGTAGGAGGGGGATAGATGTGTTGTGGGAGGAGTATGATCGTGTTATTAGGTCTTTGCGGGCGGGAAACTAGATACTAATAGTGGTCAGGGAATTATGAGAGGACATTATAGTACTGAAAGTAGAATGGACTTGGCAGATAACAGAAATAGGTTCCAAGGCGATAGAGGTGAGGTCATTCAAGTTTCAAGAGGTGCTTCAGGGATAGGGGGGTTAAATTGTTTCTATACAAATGCTCGTAGTCTTAGAAACAAGAAGGATGAGCTATTTAGTTATATTAGCAATGAGGATATAGATATATTATGCGTTACTGAATCATGGGTTAATGAAATAGAATTTAGTGACACTATAAGTGAATTTGATTTACAGGGCTATAATATGTACATTAGTCAAAGGACAGGTAGGATTGGTGGAGGAATAATTATCTATATAAAAAAAAACATTGTTTCAAGTTTAAATACTTCAATAAAGCAGGATGGAGTTGAGTCACTTTTGATAGATATTAGGTTCAGTAAAAATAGAATGGTGCATTTGGGAGCTTTTTACAGGCCACCTGGGCAGACTGATGATATGGATGAACTAATGATAAGGGATGTGAAACAGATGCAGTTATTATTGGGGACTTCAACTTAAACTCTGTGGACTGGAAAAATATGATAGGTAGGGATAGAACAAGTGGCAGGTTCATAGAATGCTTTGAGGATAATTTTTTGAATCAATTTGTTAATGAGCCAACGAGGGGGAAAAATATATTAGATTTAGTACTTTCTAACAGTGATCATTTAGTTCAAGAATTGACTGTTGGGGAAGCATTGGGAAACAGTTACCATCAGATAGTTCGTTTTAACTTGGGAATTGAGAAGGGTAAAATAACTGAGAATGCTGAAAAAGTTCCAAATTTTCATAAGGGAGATTATGTAAAACTTCGAAGCTTGCTAAATTTGGTAGACTGGGATATAGAATTCAGAGGTAAAAATGCTTATGGGATGTGGGATACTTTCAAGCATATAATAAATGTAGTCCAAGAACAATGTATCCCAATGAAGGCCATTAGGAACAAAAGTAGGAAACCATTATGGTGGAATCAGGAGATAGCTAGAAAAATTTCAGAGTAGAAAAGGGCATACAAAAAATTACAGGTACAAAATAATATTCAAAATTTAAGTGATTATAGAATGGCTAGGAATGAGTTAAATAAGATTATAAAGAAGAACAAAAGGCTGTCAGAAATTAAATTAGCTCAGGATAGCAACAAAGATCATAGAAAGTTTTTTAGTTACTATAAAATTAATAACAAGTCTAGCAGAGTTAAAATAGGACCTATCAAATATGAAGGCGTTGTGAGAGAAACTGATGAGGAAATAGTTGAGGTACTAAATGGTCATTTTGCATCAGTATTTAGAAAGGAGAAAATAAATAGTCCTATGTATAGTACTCATGGGTCAGGAAAAGAGCTGTTTACTAACATTAGTGTGGATTGGAGGATGATAAAAGGACTAATAGGTGATTTAGATACTACCAAGGCCTCCGGCCCTGATAATAATCATTCTAGGATAAGTTATATACTAGGTCATTGGAATATGGAGAAATACCCGATGATTGGAAGAGAGCGAATGTAGTCCCCATTTTCAAGAAGGGTAGTAAAGAGGATCCAAATAACTTTAGACCGGTTAGCCATTCTTGAGAAAATAGTTAAAAAAGGGATTTGCCAACATCTAGAGAGGGAGGGGTTAATCAGCGATGCTCAGCATGGGTTTAGATCAGGTAGATCATGTTTGACTAACTTACTAGACTTTCTGGAGTTTGTAACAGATCAAGTAGATAAGGGAGAGAATGTAGATATAATTTACTTAGATTTTAGTAAAGCATTTGATAAGGTACCACACAGGAGACTAGTTCATAAATTAAAAATGATTGGGATATGTGGGGGTGTTTCAAATTGGATAGCTGAGTGGCTGAAAGACAGGAAGCAAAGGGTAGTGCTAAATGGTGTAAAGTCAGAGTGGAGGGATGTTATCAGTGGGGTTCCTCAGGGATCAGTTCTCGGTCCATTATTATTTGTCATCTATATAAACGATCTTGGGGAGGCAGTTAATAATAAAGTGTCAATTTTTGCGGATGATACCAAATTAGCAGCTGTAGTTAAAGATATTGATGATAATTTTAAAGTGCAGGGGGACTTAAATAAATTGTTATCCTGGGCACATAAGTGGCAAATGACTTTCAACCTTGATAAGTGCAAAGTTATTAACATGGGAAAAGATAATAGAGAATTTAACTATGAAATGGATGGGCATTGGCTGAGCCCAGTAGAGGATGAGAAAGATCTAGGAGTAGTAATAGATAAGTCATTAAGGTTTTCTAAGCAGTGTATTGAAGCAAGAAATAGGGCAAATAGATTGCTGGGTTTTATTAAGAGAAATGTCAGTTACAAAAGTAAGGAGGTTATTCTTAAACTCTATAACTCTTATGTTAGGCCACATCTAGAGTACTGTATACAGGCATGGTCCCCACATTTTAGACACGATATTAACCTTCTTGAGTCAGTGCAACGGAGGGCAACAAAGATTATTCCTTCCCTGAGGCACCTTGAATATGAAGATAGACTGAGGGTATTAAATATGTTCTCGTTCGAAAGGAGGTGTGTGAGAGGGGATATGATTGAGCTGTTTAAAATTTTTTCCGGGATAGATAAATTGGATGTTAGCAAGTTTTTTGAGTTAGATGATGGAAATCGGACTAGAGGTCACCACTTGAAAATTAAAAAGCAAGGGTGTAGGTTGGATTTAAGAAAATATTTTTTCACCAATTGAGTGGTAGACTTCTGGAACAAATTGCCGCAGAGGGTAGTAGGTAGTCCAAATCTAAATGTATTTAAGAGTAGGTTGGATGAGTTTATGGGAAGGGAAGGTTGTGATGGTTCCTAAGTTTTGTATATATTAATATTGTTTGTATATATCTATAGCTGCATGATTTAGTTCTTGACAAGCCTTGATTGGTGATACCCTTGTTTCTGGATGCAATCCTCTGGATGTAGTTTTCCTGGGAGTGTGGGTGCCTTAAAAAAAGGGCCGTTTGACTCGGATGACCTAGGATGAGCCCCTGTGGCTTTTGTCATCTGTTATATTATATTGTGGGGGACTTTGATTTTGTCTTCCCCTGGTGATGGTGCTTTTTGTGGGTGGGTTTTAACGGAGGCGGATGACCTTTGATAGGCCCTTGTGGCTTTTGTCATCCATGTAATTATGTTATGTTATTCTCCTATTCTGTCTTGCCCTAACATTACCCTCCCTCCTGCTCTCAGTCACACTACCACCCATCCTGCTTTCATCCACAATCACACCAGGCAAATCACTTTCACACTCTTCCTCTCTCAGGACATTGAATCTGTTAGTCAACCTAACAGGTTCTATGTCCTTCCTTTTCAAACACCTAATCTGTCCTAACTTATCTATCCTATCCATTTTCACCCACCATTCATCATCACTCACAACTTCCACACTGTTCCCAGTCCTAGCCCTATCTTCCACCCTCTTAGCACTAATCTCACCCTTCAATCGCACACTTGCATCTCTTCTCACCTCAAACACCAAATCATTCAACCTCTTACATTCCCCACTCAACCTCCTAACCTCCCCTTCCAGAAAACACACACAGCATTCAGTTACATTCACTCTCCTTTCATCTCCACATGCATCACACACCACATACACACTACTTTCAAACGGCATGCTCTCACCATCTATACAAACAGCCATACTCTCAGAAATTTACTAAGGACAAAGTTAACACTCACCAAAAAAAAAAATATTTGCTCAGGATTGCTGTCAGTTATCTTCCCCAAAAGTATTAATCACTAATGTATTTATTACACAGTGATTGATGTATTAAATAAATACAAGAAAAACTACACACCCAAATCGGTATTATATCCCAATCTTACAATGAGAATCAGGAGCTTCCTGTAAGACAACCTTCCAGAACAAAGGCAGTAGATATAAAGAGATAACCTAGGGTAATCACAATTCTCACTAAAGTGCCTAACGATTTATCACTTATATCAAACAAGATTTGGAAAGCGTGGAGCAATACAACCTTTGGGTAGAAAGTCTACAGAGGGAATCATAGTATTGCAGTAGCTTTTGAGAAGATATATACTAGATCACTAGAGTTTGGAAAAATACCTAATGATTGGAAAGTAGCAAATGTAGTGACAATTTTTAAAAGAGAAGTAAAGAGGAGCCAAATAACTTTAAACGAGTGAACTTAAATAATATTGTGTAAAGTGTCCATTGGAATTTAAATAGAAGCTGAATAGTTATTCAGCTTTACAAAATATTATTTAAGTTCACTGTTCAACTCATTGACTAGTCAATCACTTAAAATTCAGACTAATCTTATTCCTGTATCAAATATCGCCTGAGGAGTTGTTGTTGTTGTTGTCCGCCTCCACTTCCCTCTCCCATCTCTAATCCCTTTCTTCTTTTTCACGTTGTTTGGAATGAGGAGCACGCAGTGAAGTCACTCCGGGTGGGGAGACTCGATAGATTTCTATCGTGTTTCCCTATTCATCTCTGTCTTCCTCCTCAGGCGATATTTGATACAGGAAAAAGATTAGTCTGAATTTTAAGTGATTGACTAGTGAATGAGTTGAACAGTGAACTTAAATAATATTGTGTAAAGTGTCCATTGGAATTTAAATAGAAGCTGAATAGTTATTTAGGTGAGTCTTCGTGTGAATGGATGGTTGTATATGAATGTCAGTGTGAGAATGTTTTAAGTGTGACAATGATTGGTTGATTGAAAAGGCCTTCTCCTTCTCAGCTTCTTGGTGCTGGCTTGTCCAGCGTGTTCTGGCTTGGTGGGGTTGCAGCAGCCAATCTTGATCTTGTGTGGCAGTAAGGGGACTGTTTTGAAGCAGGAGTCTCGAGACTACCTCCAAGTCATCTACGTATCGACTGGAGCCAAAGCCCTTCCACTTTCATCATTGACCGGAACCGCCACCTCCCCATCATGAGTGTAGAACATTTTGCATTGGCTGGAGCTGGACTCCCAGTCCCTTAAGAGAAAAGAAAACCCCTTCCTCAAGAAAGCGGGCCTGCCTCCTTTCCCCCTCCCCATACCGGTAATAGCGCTTCCAGATCCGATACATTTTGGACAGACTCACATCTATGTGTGAAGCCCTAGACATTTATTTTCCTTAGCAAGGGCGGTTGTTGGCCAATCATATTGTAAGGCCACCTATATAGTGTGTACATAATTTTGAGTAGGTTAAAGGTATATTTATTTTAAAGGTTTTGGGGCTGTGTTGTTGGTTTCGCTTAGAAAATTTATTGGGTTTTAATAAATTTAGAAAATACTCTCTCTCCTCAATACTCTCTCCTTGAACAACCGAGCGGACCTTGTCAGGGCAGCGGTAATTTTTGACTGGGGACTCGTGATCCCGCCGCTATATATTTTTGGCGCCCCAATAGGGTCTGCCTGGTGGTTTGAGGAAGGAGAGGAGTGAGAGCCTGTGTTTTTGTCGCTAATGGAGGAGGAACAGATTGGGGCCATGGAGTTGGAGATGAGAAGACTAAATTAGTTAGTGCGGAAGAACAACAGAGAAAATGCGCAGTTGAGAGAAGAGAATGATAGTTTGAAGATGGAAGTGAGAATGGAAGAGAGGATTAAAGACAGTGAGGTGCAAATGGAGGAAAGATTGATGTGAATGCTGAATGAGAAAATGGGAGACTTGGGTGCAATTGGTGCGGGTGTGGCCTCGACCCCACTTGGAATGGACATGATGGACACAAAGGGATTGACAGGCATAAACGAACCCCTGCAAATGACTAGGCACCGGGAAAAGAAGAAACCAAAGACTAGATGCCCAGACTGACAGGAAAGGACCCGACTGGCAGGCATTGACTCCTTGTATTTCAGCTCAAATGAAGGTATGAGTGAAAGTGGGAAAGAAGTGAGTGAAAGTGATGCTGAGGTTCATGGGAGTATATTGATCAGAGAACTGCCAAAGTTAGTAAGTTTAGAGTGGAAGGAACGAAAGATGTGAAAGTATTTTTGAAAGAGTATTAAAGTTATTGTAAGGAAAAATTTGGAGAGAATAATAGGTTTAGGATGAAAGAATTGTGCGAGTTTCTGGATGGATGTATTAAAGATTTATACCAGACAACTATGAGTGTGGGTGAGCCTAAGTGGGAGGTTATAAAGAGAGAATGATATAGCAATGTAAGAAGATGAAGACCATTGTGAAATATAAGGAAACAAATGGGTTTGAGGAAGCAAGAATGGGAAAGAATGATGTGAATTGTTATACGCATTGCTTAGAGTCTTTGGCACCAATGAGATTTGGAGATGACGGAATAAATGGGAATAAGGAACTGATGAAGTTTTTAAATATGGTTCCGAATGAAGTGAATGAATGAATGGTACATAAAAGGCGAATGCTGCATAGGTCCAAGTGGACAAACTTGTAGCCATTTTCAAAAAGGGTTCGTTAAAATTTCAAATATTCGTTAAAAAATATAGACTATGGTTACAAACCTAGAATAAAAGAAGGTAAAACCGTAGAAAATAAAAGGGAGTAAAATCATAGAAAAATAAATGTCTCTAAAATATAGTAAAATCAAAATAAAGTAATAAAACATGTCTATCTCATTCTAAAAATGATAAAATACTAAATTTCCTTTAGTAGATTAGTTTCTGATGAAAACTTTAGCCCTTTGTTCATATTAAAGTTGTTCTGGTGCTCAGAAAAAATACTTCTCAGAGCCTGCTGAGAACGCATCCATTGGCAAATAAAAGGGAAAAGTCTTTGCCCTGGGGTTTGGAAGCGAGCGCACTAAGTGAATAGGTGGAGTACGGACATCGGGACTTCATAGTGAGTGCACATTGGAGGCTGTTGATGGCTTTCCATTAGAAAGCCATGTGTTAGGTGACAATGCCCAATTCTCAGCCGGCATAAGATAACATCCTGAGTACGGGTTCTAATAGTGGGTGGCCAAGAGTGAACCGACTGTTTGATGGTATGTAGTTTGATTGGGGGGGGGAGTTCATCCCATGTCCTCTGCCACTGGTTGACTACATACTCATGGATATGTGGCACAATATCTTGGAAAGGAAGAGGCGCAGGGTTGGTGGTTCCTAGAGATGCTGCTGTCTTGGCAACAGTGTCTGCTCTCTCATTCCATTTTATACCTATGTGGCTAGGTACCCAGCAAAATAAGATTTTGTTGAGCGAGTACATAAAAAAGCCACTTCTGTATCTTTGAAACCAATGGGTGATCTGGGAATGGATTGGTTAAGGCTTCTAAAGAGCTGAGGGAATCGGAAATATTGTATTTGATCCTGAGGGTGAAGAACTGATGGTATACAGTGCAGCCAGTATCGCAACAAGCTCAGCCGTGATGATAGAGGCTGCATTAGGCAGGCACACAGACACATGATGGAAGGGGAGGGTAGCAGAGGCTCCTACCCCATTAGGGGATTTCGATCTGTCTGTGTATATAAAGGTGCTTGGTTTGTGGCACACAGTATGTTCATGGAAGAGGCATTGTAGAATTGAAGGTAGGAACTTGTCTTCGGTTCCTCTGCCAACACCTTGCAGATCCTCACTGGTGGTAATGGCCATGGGGGTACTTTTGAGATCTGATATGGGATTACTGATGGTTCCCTCAGTTGACCTGTATCTTCAGTCATGCACAGGGCAAATGGGTGAGTCAGTGAAAGGAACCTGTCATATGAGGCTACCAAGTGAATATTGTAGGTGCATTCATATACAGGTGATTGGGGAAGTTGCTGCATTCTGAAGAGGTACTGCAGTGAAAGGGTAGGGGGAGAACCCCACTCTCTGTATAAAGACTAGGTATTGGGGAGGACTTGAATGCTCCCAAAGCTAAACGTACGCCCTGGTTCCTGATGGAATTGAGTTTATCCAGGTTTGAGGGTGATGCTGAAGAATACATCTGTGACCCGTAGTCCAGCTTAGACTGGATCAAGGCTGTATACAATAGCCACAGGGTACGGCGTTCACTTCCCCACGAAACATGTGATAAGAGTTTTAGAATATCCATTCTCTTCAGGCAGGATTTTTTCAAAGCAGCTATATGGGGGACCCAAGAGAGCTTTGAGTCAAAGATAACCCCTAGAAATTTGAAGGGGGGCTCAAATGAGATGGGGGAGTCAAGTCATCCACATAGAGAGTTGATATTGTCTCTGCTGGAAGGTCAGTAATGATACTGTTGATGGCCACCAAGCAAGAAGCAGGTGACACTCAAAACACTTCCCTGCGGTACACCCTCTATCTGGTCAACAGCCTCCGACATGATATTTCCGACTCTCAATCGGAATGTAGGCTCTATCAAAAGCGTAGGAAATTTTCCTTCTTCATTTGCATAAGCAAAGAAGAGAGCGGCTTTTATCTATAAACTCGTCAATCATTCGATCATTCGAAACCTGAATGTCATTGTGGACGGCGAGTAGTGCGAGACCACTGATGCAATCCTGGCCAATGCTGCTCCTCATGTACGTCTTTAGCCGTTTCAAGGCTGAGAATGAGCGTTCGGCCTTTGCATTTGAGACCGGCAGAGTCATTAAGATCGTCAGGAGCTTCGCAATGTTTGGGAACATGCGTGTCTCGGCGTACTCATTTACATTCTTGACGTTCCCGAAGACCGGAGCGGAATTTGGCCACGCTGTGCCTCCGCCTGCACGAGCACCAGTGACTCACCATCGCTTTCGTAGAGCTTAGCGACATTAAGAATGGCATCTACGTCTGCTTTTCGAAGAGAATGGACAATTTTTTTATTCTCTATCTCCGCCACATCTTTATAAATTAAGAAAAATTATTTCAGTAACACAATTAATTATGCGGTTAAAAGGCTATTTTTAGCAGACACAGTCTTCCTTAAAGCCGTCAGAAGCAGCTCTTCTCACATACACGAGAAGGTCACACTGAAAATAGGCGTTCTCTCAGATAGCCAAAAAACTATCTTTCGATTGGCCTTTTCAAGAGTCATCCTTGCTTTTCGAAGACAATGGAAAATTTATTTTATTCTCCATCTCCGCTACACCTTTATAAATTAAGAAAACTTATTTCAGTAACACAATTGATTATGCGGTTAAAAAGCTATTTTTAATAGACATAGTCATCGAGGTTTCTCCCACTTTACTAGCAGACCATTTGCTACGCCTGAATTATCTTCTATTCGAAACCATTACATGGCTTACAATTCAAAAATTTCTGACACTGAATTCTCTATTTTGGATTCGTGTCGTAATAGTTACGATCTGGATATTTTGGAGTCTTTATATATTTCCAAACTCACCCCTAAACTTAACTGCTAACAGTCTTCAATTCACTTATTAATATTTATTCTAATCTTTGTAAAATTGATGATGGACGAAACGTTCAGATATCTCTAGGTCGTGTTATATATATATATATATATATATATATATATATATATATATATATAGGATTACAGGATCAAATAACATCAACTGATGAGTATACAGGCAGCAGAGCAAATGCGTTAAGGAATTTTGAACAAATGACAATTATAAAGCGCCTAGAGAAAAGGATCGGTGACATAAAAGCTTGTGGAGATTATGAATGCTATTCTCTTGAATGCGGTGATTACGTGTCATACTTTTTATTCTTTTGCATTAGGTTGATCACCTACTTGCACTTGCTAATCTCTTGCATTGAATTGATTACATAATTGTCATTTCTCTTTCATTGGTTTAATTACATACTTGCCATTCTCTTGCATTGATTTGATTACATACTTGTCATTCTCTTGTATGCGGTGATTGCATAATTGCCGTTCTTTTGCAGTGGGATGATTACCTACATAATATCCTTTTGAATGAGGCTATTGAATACTTGCCATTCTCTTGGATAATGTCGATTACTTTCTTGCCATTGTCTTGCATTAAGTGCATTGGTTTAATTACATAGTCGCCATTCTCTTGCATTGTGTTGACTGGATACTTGCCGTTTTCTTGCCTTTATTTTATTACATATTTGCCATTCTCTGGCATTGGTTTAATTACATACTTGCCATTCTTTAGCATAAATTTGAATACATACTAGCCATTCTCTTGTATTATTTTGATTACATGCTTGCCATCTTTAATTGAAGAAATAGCATTTAAAAAGTCGCAAAACGCTTCATTTATACGTGAGAACACCAAAATCAGCGATCCAGAAACAGTTAAAATCTACAGCGAATTTTTGCCTCTAAAAACAACATACAAATAAAACAGGGACAAAACCATAACAAGCATACTACCACAAGCTCTCGACTGAATTAATTCACTGTTAGAGGCAGGACCAAGAAGTAACACGACCATCTTTAGAGTGGTATAGTAGCGAGCCACTGAAATTGAGAGACAGGTTGTACCGAGATTTCCGAGAACCATACTCCTACCACTACCTGAACCTAACATCTCCTACAGGAGATCTGTGGAGAAAGCGGTGAAGTTGGATGAAGGGCAAATATGGTATTTCTGCCGGGAGGAAAAACTCCCCCACTTGGGGGTGGAAGCACACACAGCCCCCCAGATATCAGCTGCAGCAAGGGTGCCCAAGGTATAAATGAGATAGGTTTGCTTGTTAGTGAAGGGACCTCAACTCGGGGAAAATGGAGGGAATGGTGGAGACGGTATAGGATTTGCTTATTAGTGGGATTGATTTTAGTTAATAAATCAGCCTAGATAGCTATTTAAAAACCATTACCATAAATTTGTTGAATTTGGATAGAATAGTCGTCTGCTAATATTTAGGCCTAACGACTGGCATGAAATGAATTTAGAAAACTTCTGAACTAAGTTTGTAAGAAAAACAGAAAATAAACAAAATAAATATATTTACAAAATCAACGAATTCCCAATTAGAGAATTGAATTAGGAAATAACTAGTAAGCGGTTATTACAATAATATAGATGAATGATATAATCAAATTGAGAATTGCTAAGGAATACAACGTAATGCAATATATGAAAGTAATGAAAAGTTGAATGAATATAAGGTGAAGCGAGGTATGGTAAAAATAACTAAGATATGGTAACTATGATGTGGTAAAGTATGATGTGGTAAAGTAACTATAATGGACTGTGAATTGGGATCTGCAATGAGAGCAGTAACCAGAACTAAGACCTACTCTCGTATGGCAGTTTGCAGAGAATAAGTGTGAGAGGACGAGGAATTAAACTAAGTATGATTTGTTTGGAATTAAATGATTATGTGGAGAAGGAATGATTACCGACCTTTATGCTGAGAATGGCGAGAGAAGAATGAGGAGTATTTATATTCAATGTGGTTGAGCTGAAAGCGTGTGTTTAACTAAGGTAAGTGTTGCTGAAAAGAATGTATCTTAGTCAATGATTTTTGGATGGCAATTATATATTACAAAATATTTGAGATTTTGGATTGATTACACTGGGGAACACAACTTTTGTTGAATTAGGTCTGACAGTTGTTTTTAACTAATTTTTTGGTGCTGAATCCAAAACTGATCTCTGTTTTTATCTATCACGTCAAGTTTTTGAACTTTTTCAAATATTGACATACAATGAAATATAAAAGAAACAGGCATGATTGCAATGTTTATTTAACACTATTATGTTTTAACAAAGGATATGGATACTGTAATTATATAATTATAATTGTGTGCAAGTAGTTAAGGTAAAAATTTACGTTTATAGCTCTTTCTAGAGTGTTCAACTTGAGGACTATCGCGTTTGATGCTCCAACAATAGTTAGCCATCATATGTACATCCCATCAACCCTGATGACGTTCTTCCATAACCTTCGAATCTTGGTGAAATCGTAACCTTGCTCGTCGCTAACAGCACCAAGATCATCCGGAAAGCTGGCAAAATGGTAATGCAGAAAATGTAGTTTAATACTCATGTTGCAACCAAGCACCTTGTAGCTCTCCAATAGATTTTGAACAATTTCTGTGTAATTATTTGCATGTGTATTCCCAAGAAAGTTCTTGACGACACCTTTGAATGATAACCAAGCATTCTTCTCAAGGATTGACATAGTCCCAGTGAACTGTTCATCTTTCATGAGCTGTAGAATTTGTGGACCATCAAACACACCAGCCTTGATTTTTTCAATTGAAAAAACAGGAAATATCAAAATGATGTAATTAAAACAGTCGCCATCAGTTCGCAATGCCTTTAAAAACTGCTTCATGAGACCTGGTTTTATGTGCAGAGGTGGGAATATTATATTCTTCCTGTCAACAAGTGGCTCATGTAGAATGTTGGGATCTTCAGGTTTAAGATCAGATCTTGGAGGCCAATTCGTCTCAACCCAATGCTTCCCTCGAACTCTGCTCTCCCACATACAGAGAAAGCAGGGATACTTTGTGTACCCACGTTGCTGACCAAGAAGGAAGCACACCATTTTAAGCTCAACATAAATGACACAATTGTGTTTGTCATATTGCAATAACTCAATGACCCTCTTTATATCTCCATGTTCTTCACGAAGACAGACAGAATGCCCAATAGGGACTGCACCAAATAAATTGCCATTGTGTAGAAGGACACACTTCAAACTCCGCTTTGAGCTGTTAATAAACATTCGCCATTCATTTGGATTGTAGATTAAAAAACTTAATTCCTTCAGTAAACTAGGAATGTTATGGCAATACACAAAGCCGCTGTCACTTTGAAAGTACTGCAGAAATGTACTTTCTCTGGTTCGAAAGTATGATACTTTCGCTCCTTGTTCAAGTAAGTTTTTCTCATTCAGTCTTGATGCTAGGATTTCTGAAGCTTTTCTTGATAGGCCCAAATCACGTGCCAAATCATTTAACTCGTGCTGATCAAATCCCCTACGAACCAAATCCTCGTGAATTTCAAAATCTGCATCATTGCTGTCACTGCGTTCGTCAACATCACTCCGATTTTCTAGAGGAGGTAGTTGTTCGAAAACTGTCACTGGAATTTCAGCTGAATGAGGCATTGTCCTTATAGCTGACGGTAGATTAGGATATTCTATTTTACTTTTATTTTTCTTAATAAATCCTGATGTTTTCACTAAACAAAAGTAACCGTCTGTGCAATGCTCCTTTTGCTCTCACCAAACCATGGGGTTACCAAATGGCAACCTTTCCCGTGTTCCTTTGGTCCACATCCGTAAACTCTCGACACACTGCCTGCGCACTTTATGGTGGGCCCCATGGCTTGTCTTGATGACTGAGCTTTACCTTAAAATATGCTTGTTTGAAAAATGCACTCATGTTTGCCCACTGACTTGGAATGGTAAAACTGCCACAAATGTAGCACAAGGAGTCAGGGTTATTTAGGCATTTGCAACGAGAAGTTGCAGGAGCAGACACGATCTGAAACAAAGGAAATATATACCTATGTAAATAAAACTAAGATGGAATAGTTACCAGCTTTAAAAGCTAAAAAAAACCCGGCATATAACGAAATAGAACGTACAACACACACCTCTCACCGCACTGTCTCAATGGTGACTGCACAAACAAGTTGCCATGTAGCTGTAGATGAATTCAATCGTAATCAGCAGGCAAATCTTATTACAGCTAAGCTGTGGAATTTTACTTCTCTGGGGGGTAAGCTCTGGAGAAAAAAATAGACGTGCTAGAAAAAAGCTGACTACAAATTTGGAATCAGCATGCTAATTTTAGTCTAAATCAGCACAAAAATCTAACTCAACAGAATTTTTTTTTTAAATTGTTCCCCGGTGTTATTTAGACATAACTAAGTTGAGATTTTACATAAGATTTAATGGAAATTGTAGAATTTAAATGGGAAAATAAATGGATAATTTTACATTGAATTTAAAAAGGAAAGTATGGTAATGGAATATTGATACATTTAATATTTTATAGGAATACCAGAGGGCATTGCTATAACACTGCCCTCTTAAGAAAATTACCCCCCTTTTTATTTAAGACCCGCTGTCCGAGTAACGCCGAGGCCTTCTGACGACGCGACTGGAGCGTGTGACAGTGCTATTGGTTAGGCTGCGGGGGCACAGATTAGCTGTGGCAGTGCCAGTAGCGTTAGACGAAGCACCGACATGAGAGAAGCTTGATGGAGAGAAGGTGATCCGCTTGTTGGTTTCTTCCGAGATGGCGTTAAGCAGGATGTGGGAGTCTTGAGTCCCGTTGTCCGCTGACGGAATGACGACAAGGTCTCCGGTAACACAAGAGGAGGAGGCAGCAAAACGGAAGGTGGAGTTGGAGTAGCAGGGGTGGTTGGAAGGGTGTGTTTGAGGTTGTTTTGGCGGATTACTGTACATTAAGTGGTATACTAGGAGGAGAATGAGGTGATAGTGGTTCTAGATGAACATTTTTGGTATAAGCGGCTTGATGGCGTGTTGCCAGAGCACTATGCGAGTGTGAGAGAACTTATGACGTGTTATCATAGCTGTGTGTGAGTGACGTAATGGCATGTTGCAATAGTTTAGGTGAGTGCTGAATGGATTTATGGCGTGTTGCCATAGCACTGTATGAGTACTAAATGGATTTATGACATGTGGCCATAGAACTATATGAGTGCTGAATGGGTTTATGGCGTGTTGCCATAGCATTGTTTGAATGCTGATTAGTCGGTGGCGCGTTGCCATAGCACTGTGTGAGTGCTGAATAAATTGACGGTGTACTGCCATAGCACTGTATAAGTGTTGAATGGATTCATAAATATGTGCAAGGCTGTAAAAATTTTACGGCTTTGTGCACCATATTTGTTATAATACCAGCACCACTGAGTTGGTTGAGAAGAAAAAAGGAAACGTTAGACTTCTGGAGACTACTTGCCGCAGTATGCGAAGAAGCATAACGGTGGCTACAAGGCTGTATACAGTGCACAGCGTTGTGTCCGTACCTTTGATGATGCTAGCATAGATTATGGTGGTGTGGAAGGTTATAATGAGTGGAAGAATGAGGTTGAAATTTTGCTGCCTCTTACCTTTGGCATCGGGATGCCCTCTTTGAAACCTGGGCCTTTAATTCACAAAACTCTGTCTGTGCTCTCTCTGTGATCCCTGGTGCAGCATTAACATTTAGATGTCGGCGTTTATCCTCCGTATTGAGGCCTCAAGTGACTTCGGTAAAGATGATGGAACCTCTAAACACCCGGCCCAGTCGTCAGAGGAGCTCGACGTTCCTCGAACCTGAGAAATAGAAATATTATTAGATGGACCGTTGCCCCCAATTCACGTAGGGATTCATAAATAACATATCGGCGGCTATGGCTATCTCCTCTATATCCGAGCGGTTTGAATTTAAAATAAGCGGCCTGATCCACTCTAGGACTCCCCTGATAAAAATCTCTGTAAGGAGAGGGCTAAAAAGGTCGGTTTGCGTACCTTTTACACTGATAAGGTCCTTTAGGTGCTTTAAGAAAGCCCAAGGACTCTCATCTCCCATTTCCTGAGTGTTCAGGAGCAGCCTTAGGTTGTCTACTTGGGACCTGCTGTACTTCGTATGAAATGCCTCTCTCCTGCGGTCCAGAACACCATCCTGTTCCCCGTTAATCAAAATCTCCCTAAATTCAATGAATATACTCATAGGCAGAAATTTTATGATTGCAGCAGTCTTTTCATCTTCCGTAATGCGCTGGGGCTTAAGTAGAATGGACGATACCTCTAGCCATACTATGGGATTTGTAGCATCAAAAGTGGGCAGCGAGAGATATGCATGGGGCTGTCTGTTGGTGGGGTGATCTAGAGATGAGGACCTTTCATCCGGTGAGCCGCTTACGGAAGTACTTCGATGGTCCATTATAGTCGCTACTGTGTGTACACGTGATGGATGCGCGTGTCTGTGTGTGTGAACTTCAGTCACGCGAAGGAACGTAAAATAAAAATTAACGGAAAAAATATATTATTCACTCGTTGTATTTATATAGCGATAATAAATTTAATTTAATAAGGATATTATTAATTCAATTAAGGATGTAATTGGAAACTTGGGATTAGAAATTAACACGCATTGAGAGTCGACTCTCGCAAAATGAACATGTAAGTGACTCGAAAAATATGAAACCATGTGACTGGGTTGAAAATTTATATTTGATTTTATAATTAAGAATGGATGAACGTACGGGAGATAATTAAACAAATTTTGGGCACCAATTTATAGAATCTTGAAATGGCTCGAGCGGCTAAGCTTAGGGCGAGATTAGGCTTAATGTTTGGACGCGAGGATAGAACAATATATGAATATATATATATATATATATATATATATATATATATATATATATATATATATATATATATATATATATATATATATATATATATATATATATATATATATATATATATATATATACATATATTAGAGATTAACAAAACAGATTATAATAAGTTGAATTACGTTAAATTAGGCAAGGTTGAACTTGAGTTGAAAATAATTTCGCGTGACGAGATGAAGTGTAACGTATAAATTTTGGAAATGGATGTTCAATGTGGAAAATGATTTTGATGTAGCGAATGTAATCGTTTTGCTGTAACGACTATAATTAGTGAATTGGGGCTGTAATGAAAGTGTGAATGGGAATTAGGATCTCTCTCTAGTATGGGGTGATTTTAGAGAATAGGTGAAGAGGGAACTGACCTTAATATGACTCCGACGAGAATACAATGGAGAGAGTCTTTTCGCGTTATTCCACAAGTGGTGAAATGCGTGTGTTTTTTTGTGCGTGAAATTCTAAGAGATGTTAGTATCTGTACGTTAAATGAAATCAGTTTCTCGTCACGGAATGATTGAATTATTAAAAGTTACATAAAATAAATGGAGTGAATTGCAAAAAGTTATGCATAAAATAATTGAATGATTGAATTGGCAAAAGTTAAGTAAAATAAATGAATGAATTATTAAGTTATACATAAATTACATGAATGATTTAATTGACAAAAGTTAAGTAAAATACATGAATGAATTATTAAGTTATACATAAATTACATGAATGATGTGAATTTTATACATATATATATATTTTTAAGTTTCCCAGGAGGTTTTTATTATAGGAATGCCCAGAGGCATTGCTATAACAGGCACAGGAAACACAGCCAGACACAGGAAAAGACAGACAAGCACAAAAAGAGGCAGATACACACAGCCAGATACGGATAGACAGACAAACAGGTAGACATAGACAGACAGACAATTTGCTTGTTGCTATATGAAGAGAAGAACGGAGGAAACAAGGTGGGATTACTTTGTGGGAAAAGACACAATGCGTATCACAGAAGTATTGGAAGGATTCAGAAGGAGAGACCCAGTAAGGGGAAGCTGGTATGTTCCGAAGAAAGAGAGTGGTTTTGTGTGGTGCGATGCTAGTAGTATCGCTTTTAGAGTGTTACTTGAGATCTACGGATGTGCAGAAAGCAAAGTGATTTTATTCATATAAATATAGCAGAATTGGAGGCAATTTTGAAAGGGGTTCCGGATTCCGCAATAGTGCATGTATAGGTGAAAGTTGCTCTGGAAGAGGAGAAGAGAATCGGAACGAAAGGGGCTGCCAATCAAGAGACGCTTAGAGATTCTAAAAAAATCTGAGTGAGGAGTTTAGCCTGTGCTGCGACACTTGACCTGAAAGAGATTCATGACATGCACCATGTAGGAGGGGACCGTTAGCCAGGAAGATAGATCCCACGGTAACCAGAAGTGTGGTGCAGCAGGTGGTGAGAAGTTGTGAAAGGGGCCAAACGATTGACCCCAGCTAAGAAGGAAGAAACAAGGCGGGTACGCCGTCAGTTAGCGAAAAGCGCATTGGTCTTGAGGTTGTATCATTGTGGCAGTTCTTGATTTGCTTGTTGCTATATGAAAAGAAGAACGGAGGGAACAAGGTAGGATGACTTTGTGGGAAATATACTTGTTCTTTTTGTGTTTGATTGCATTGTTTGTCCGTTTTTCTGCCTGAAATAGTTAATAAAGAAAACTACAAAACTGTATGATATTTAAGCCAATCACAAATGTGTTTTTTAAGGTTGATTAAGGTCTTGGGAAGCAGTGAGGATTGAAATTTACCGGTCCCGGTTAGTACAGTTAATGTTTGGCAAAGGTTTGTTTACTTTGACGCCATCGCTCTTCTTCCACGCTGCAAGACTGTTTCTCCTGTGTGTTACTACTTTGTATGATCTGGCAACATCTATTAAACTCAACACGTGCTAGTTCACTGTTATATTTGAGAATCAGTGATCACATCTTTGTGGTAGTCGTGACGTCACTAGCACACGTTTGCGATTGGCTGAAATATCATACGGTTTTGTATTTTTCTTTAGTAACAATTTCTGGCAGAAAAACGGACAAAAAATGCAACAAACACGAAAAAAAACAAGTATATTTGGCATGCAAAAACAACAATAATATAGCCATTGTGGAGCAATGAACGCAAAGAACAAAAAAAAACTTGAAAGAGAAAGACATAATGCGGTGAGCTACAAGTTATACAAATTGGTCTTGATTCCAACATGAATAAGATAAGTAACAATTGAGATTTCCCCCAAAATAAGGATTTCTTGGCATAACAAAATAATAAATTTGGAATATGGCTGCAAATAGTGGCATGTCACAGAATGACCCAGACATATACGTCACTTCTACTCAATATTTGCGGACGCTCAAGCTCAAACAGGTGACCTTGACTCAACTCTGGTCATGACACAGATGGGAAATCGAAGTGGGAAGGGGGGGGGGGAAAGAGTGCGAAGGATTTAAATTTAAAAGAGTGACTGAAGTTGGCCAATATTAAACTAATGAAGGCTACGGGTATGTGACTTATGAAAAAGTAGGAACAAAATATACTTTAATATTTACACAGTTATACAGTTATACACAATAAATAGATTAAATAAAATAATGGCAATAGATACCTGATGAATACAAGAGTCGAATTAATAGAGCTACTCAGTGCGAGCTTTACGGGGTGGGAGGGCGAGAGGCGATACGAGCTTCTTTATATACACACACAAGGATGACTGGCAGGGTTGCCACATATGATTCGTCTCAGCCTGGCTTGGGTTCGAGGCTCTAAAAGATGAAACGGGGGTCGGGTGGTTATTCGAGGGACGTTAACCACGGGGAGTCTAACCTCTAGTAGTAACACTAACTGGTAGCAGTATTCGTGCCAAACAAAATGTACCGAAACCAAGAATGGGCCAATTGACTGGGGCTCAGATCCTTCAGTATAATTCTAGCCTTCTGCCCGTCGAGAAAAGGGAAGCGCGATCGAGAATGACGTATTTCGTTGTAAACGGCAGCTTATACTGTCGATGCCCGATTGGAACCAACAATATATAGGCACCAGCCGGAACCGTAACTGCCTCCACCAAGGGGATGGGGGGATCTCTCCATGAACCAACACGGCGCTTGAGGGATGGGAAGTACTCCCGCGAGGGTTTCTTGATAATGCCCTGGGAGACGACAGAAGCGCGCGTTTGAGAGTCCAAAACCCTCGCTTATCGCAGAAAGCAGTTCGATAATCTGACTGTTCTCACGGTAATCGCTCACGTGGAATGACCTCGTGGTTTCGATAGGCCACATGGCAGCAAGGAGCCTCTATTCTCGACACGGTATAAATAGGGTCAATGAGGGTTGAGGGTCATGCTCTCAGCGGTGGCAAAGGACATGTCGAGGGGTGACCCCCGATTATACGCAAACATACTGAACACACTATTCGCCTCCAACGGCATAGAGCAAATTACCTTCCCCGAGAAGGTGTTCGCCCTAATTGACGCACACACATCCAGACCTGCACTCCTCCCCACCCCGACGGGTACACTCCCCTGCCCGCAGGGAACCACCGCCCCCCACTCTCACCACGCTCTCCCCACACCTTCCTCAGCCACTGCCCAAGCCCCCATTCACACAACCTATCCTCCTCGCGCTTCTTCCACCCCTATATCCAAACCCCGCCTACCTCCCACTTCCACCCCCCCCCTCGCACCCATCTCAGCCTCCTCCCCCACAGCCTCCACTGTGACTCCAACCCCCTCGCAGCCCACTACACCCCGTGCTAACCCCCAAAACCCCACCCCCAAGCCCCATCCGCGTAGACAGGCACGGGACAAACAAAACCCCCTCTCTCCTGTTTCCACTCCTCCCTCGCTCCCCACTGCTTCCCCCTCCACTCCCTCTCAACCCTCCCCTTCTAAACACACTCCTTCTCACTCTACTCCTTCTCACCCTACTCCTTCCCACTCTACTCCTTCTCACTCCTCTCCTCCTCCGCCTTCCGCCCCTTCACCTAAGACTCCTTCCCCTCCAACCCTTCCTTCAACTCCTCCGCCTCCCTCCCCCTCTGCCTCCACCACCCCTCCGTCGTCATCGCCTCCTCTCTCCCCCGACACTCCTCCCCTCATAATCTGCACCTCTCCAACCGCCTCCAGCCCTTCGTCCTCCAGCTCTACACCGCCCACGAACTCCCCCCACCAAGACACCACCCCACCCAAAGCCACCACCTCTACAGAACACACTCCTCCACCCACTACGGCCCCCCCACCCAATAACACGGCCGTGCCCCATAAACAAACATCAACACGTGTCAAGGTACTCGCCCCTCACGCCTCCTGGGCTATAACCAAGGAGAAAGGGACGATTCCTGGCAAATCAGCCTCCCGCGCACTTAGACCACGACAATAGGTCGCACTAGTGTTATACAACTAAACGTACGCAGTTGGCACGGTATTCGTCATACGGTCGCCAACTGGGTACTCAACACACAAAGACCCGACATCATACTACTAAACTCCACCAGCCTACACCCTCCCAACAACAAACTCCGCATTGCAGGCTACCACACATACTTATCCCCACAGGCGCGGCACCTAGGATCTGCAATCCTAGTAAAGCGCAACATACACCACTCCCTCGTCAACACACGCGACATCTCCTTTCTAGCCTGCAAAATCGACACAACCTCTGGTCCCATAATAGTGGCCACCCATTACAGACCACCACGATTACAACTAAACTTAGAAGTCCCACTCCGGGCCCTTTCCAACCACAATCTACCCATCTTCTTCGCGGGGGACCTCAACGCTTTTCACCCGACACTCCTTTCTAACAACACGAACGATGCGGGCAGTTACTTGGCCGGTGCCTTGCAGCGTCACCGCTGCGAGCACATCGGCCCTGCCTTCCCCACGTTCTTTGGCACGCACGGAGGCACCACATCCCCGGATGTGGTCTTTCGTAACGACCATGCCACACGTTTCTACACACACATTGCACCCGGTCCCCACGTACTATCAGACCACATACCGATATGCCTTCTCATATCCACATCCCCCATACTCATCCCCACATCACCTCTATACGACTACAAGAATACAAACTGGGCTGAATTTAGAAGCCACATATCCACAAACACACTACACAACCTCGACCTGGAGAACACCAATCCAGGACAAATAGACCACCACTGGTGCTCACTGTTAGACACCATCACCACCGCATTCAGAACTCTGCTCTGAAGCGCGCTTGCCGTTCGCCGCTGTACTCGAGAATGGACGCACTACACAACAACAACAAACTAACTCCCCTCAACACCTACGCTCACACCAGACTTACAAAACAACTTGAAAAACTCACAACAGACCCACTTTACACCTCGCTACATGTAAGAAGGTACGCGATGGCGCCGCGATATCCCGCGGCCCACGAACACCTGCCACCCGTACCATTCTTCGCATAACCCAATAAGGCATCATGAATAACGCGTTTCCGGATGGACTGTAAGCCTCCCCCCCTGACTTGCCCCCATCCCTCGCCCAGTCAATTACCTCATAACCCACACCCTCACTACAACACCTCGCTTCGGTGTATAGCCACCGACCTATCTACTCTCGCTGTCCCTTTCTTAATTATTTTCCGCAACGCTCCTCTCTGACTACCCGTCTGCCGTATTACGGCAGTCCCTCTCTGTTCTTTCTATACACAAAATGAATGAATGATGAGGGTCATGAGGTGCGAGTAATATCAAGAGCAAAGAATAAAAATGATTTAATTGTGAAGAGAATAAATGATCAGTCTCCTACCTAGTTACATACACATTGAGGGTACAAGCAATCTTGTAGGTCGGGTGAAGAGGGTAGTGGGTATAATTTATTTTAGCCTCTTGCGGGCTCCTCACTATCACAATAGTCGACAATTTTGAGCTGCCTCCTCTGATTCGACATAATAGTTGATAAGAGAATAAAAGGAGGGAATCGGCTTTGGCCTTTAGGGGGGCCGGGGTGCAATCCTATCAAGCTTTTCGACACTTTTCCTTTTAATGTTAGAGAATCTCCTTAAAATTAATAGCAAATATTGAAATGAGAATGGATGGCAGCCTATTTGATTTCAGAGCGTGTAACGCCATCTTTCCTCCTTTGTTGGGTCTTTTCAGAAGAGGCAAATAAAGTTGGAGATTGAAAAGAGGCGATAAAGACGACCCGAGAGAGTCAGGAACACCAGGTTCTCTTGGGGCACTTGGGTCGGGAGAACCTGCCGCCCCTCGGGGTTTCATTCGTAGCTGGGGCATCATAACACCACCCTTCACCCGAAGGGTGAAGGTGGTAACAGGTGATGATTTCCTTGAAAAGTGAAGCCATACTCACCCTTCGGAAAATGAAAGGTGAAAATGTTTTTATATTTTATTTTGTTATTGGAAAATGGAGGATGTTTAAAAGAGCTATTTTCATTAACCATAATTAAACGAATTTATTTTGTAAAGATTTAAAAAAGATTCTCTCGGAGTTTATTTTATAAATGAACAAATAAATAGGATCTCAGTTTAGAGGGTAATAGATAAAAAAATATACCCTCATTATTCCTTTTTATTTATTTATGCGTGTCCAATTACACTCTATACATTGAACCGGATAATAAAGTTTATCACCTATATTCCTCTATTCTTCGTCTTTTTTCATCTTTTTTCTCATTCATTTTTTTCTTTCGTCCGTAAACAACGAATTCAAGATGCGAAGATGCCCGTAATTCTCTTTTTTTTCTCCTCCTTAACATAATCCTCTCTTATTGTTCTAAGTTTTGGTGTTGTGGAAAGCCGAGTTCGATCTAAATAATGGAATCCTTCCTTCGCAAACCTGACGTCTAAACTCATTAATCCCTTTGTTGATCTTCCTTCCACATCCTTTCCATCGCATCGAATCCTTCCATCATCGATCTTATATTTAGGAAACGGATCGAAAATTATAATGAACAATTTTCAGGAAGTTCGGAAATGATGCGGTCGATCGGAATAAGTTTTATCGGCCATCGACCAAAATGATAAGATAACACAACATAAGTGGAGAATGAGAAGGATAGGATAGTTAGGATTGCCACATTCGGTTTATTCTCTTCTTGGTTTTCTTTTCTAGTTAGGATTACATCTTTGGTTGTCTCTTTCCAGTCGTTTACGTTGAGCGTGAATATTTTGATTTTATCCTGGTACGTTTCCATGTTGGTTTCCTTGTTAATTTCTTTTCTCTTCCTTTCTTTTCTTTTTTCTGGTCGGTCTGGTGATCTGGTGCGTCCGGATAGTTTCTTTTTAATTTCTCCGATTGAAAGGTTGTGGTAGATTCTGGGACGATATGAATCATTCCTTGCTTCAGCGCATCATGTAGTTCAGTTTCGTTGGCATCCGCGACGTAGTCCAATTGGAATTTGCCTTTTACGAGGCCATTTCTTTTTGTTTCTATTTTTTAGGGGGACTGGGTATGCTTGCAATCCTCCAATTTTTATTTTCAGTTCCTAAGTATTTATTTTGGGTTTTGTTTTTGTTTCTTTCTCTTCAGCTTTTCGGGGATTTAAAGAATCGCCTTCGAGATTTGGTCGTCTGTTGATTTTTCTTCGGATTCTGTTTCCTTTTCTGATTTCTTGGTTTACGTTTTCGGTATTTTGTGTAACTTCTTTTGGGATCATATTAACATTCTAGATTTCGCTTGATGGTGGGTTCTCTGGGAACCACATTTTATTAAAACCAGATTTTTTATAAACTCGGGATCACAGTTGGGAGACAGAGATTAAAAATAAAGTACCTCGAATATTTCACGAAAAGGTAAACTATTGTGGCTTTTTGCCTATCTATAACAGAAGTAGGCTTTTTCAATTTTATTAAATGCTTATCTTATGAGCCATCTTCTCATCTCATTCGAAAGTGAATAAAGTTTGAAAACTTTCGAAAGTAAATAGGCTTCAGGGTAAAGGTCGAGGGTGGAAAAAATATTGAATTTTTGGCGAATTTTGGCGGCTCTAAATATGATATATTGAACGAAAAGTGATTTAGAATTTGAAAAAAGGGTAATTGAGGAAGAAGACAAAATATATTTAGCAGGAAATATAAATTGCAATAATCGATTTTGGTTTTTATTATTTGAATACAAATGTATATTGAGGGGGGAAGGGGGAAAATGGAGACTGCCTTTGCCATAACTGAACCCTGGAGGAGCGACATAACATCACATCCGAGTGGCCCAAGAAAATGCGCTCAACTCTCTCAGGTCGCCTTTTCCCCTGTTTGAAATCTCTCAATAACTTTTCCGCGTCTGTCTAGACCCAATAATGGGTGAAAGAGGCTGTTACATTTTATTTTAAATAAAATAAATACTGTCTAATTATTGTGTTTGGTATTTAATCCAGTTTATTTTTCTTCTTTCTCTTCTGTATGTTTTATTTATTAGATTCAATCTTCGAGTTTGTTCTGTTACTATTTATTTTTGTCTTTGTTCTTCTGTTTTTCTTAGTTGGATTCAAGTTCGTGTTTTCTTTTCCCGTGGGGAAGGTTTATAATTTTTACTGTAATTAAAATGCTGCCTCAGGTGTGGGGTATTTTTACGTCTTCTTCGTCTAATGCCGCTTCGACATGTCGAAGTCATGTTCTGAATAATATTTCCATTTATAGATGGCGCCATCTATCCCATCCATCATCCGTTAGTTCCGGAGGGTTATGAGATTCCGCTGGTTTTCTATTTGGGCTATTTCCTCGTTCTCGGTTGTTTGCTCATCTTCTGTATTTACTTCCTTGTTCTCTTTCTGTGTTGCTGTGGTTTCTGAGAGATTCATCCTTAGGATGTAGCTCGATGCGGGGGTTCTCCGGAAAACAGGGCCCCTCCTGGCCATGCCGTTTCGCCTTAGGGATGTGTTGAGCTCTTTAGCAGAGCTGCCTGGAGTGGCTGCATTTACTGCGTGAGCATAGATGGGTATTGCCATTGTTTTCATGCTTTGACCTTCTACTGTTGTATCTCGGGATACTTGGGCTTGCAGGGCACAGCTTGATCTAGCTCTTTCCTGTCTGTCTCTCTTTTATGCTCTTCTCTTCATTCATTTGATTCCTCTTGTTTTTAGTTATTGTTTTGTTTTGTTGCGGGATAATTTTTTTTGGGGGGAGAAGGGTCACAGTGGACACATTTGTTTGTTTTTGATTTATATCAGGTATGATCATTTAAATTACTCCTTCTAAATTGAAGAGCTGTGATGCTGAATTTGAAAGCCAAAAGGCCCAAGTCCGACGCCTTTCTTGCGATTCCTCTTGAGAAGAATCTCACTTTAATGGAGCTTTTTTGGCCTCGGAGTTTTGAAAGGGTCTTTACCCTGACCCTAAATGTGGCTTCTTTCTATTTCCTCGAATTATTGGGTCGAGGTAGTGGCAGATAATCGATCGGGGAAGGGGGGGGGCATCATTTTTATGGGCACAAGGGGTTGGTATCTCTGTTGGTGGCTCTATCTACCCGTCTCTCTTTGTATGTCTATATCTGTATACTTTGTATATATGTTTCTATCTGTGTCTCTGTGTCTGTCTATCTCTTTCTGTGTCTACCTGTTTGTGCCTCTCTGTGGCTACCTGTTTGTGTCTATCTGTCCGTCTATGTCTGTCTGTTCTCTCTGTCTGTGTCTGACTGCCTGTTTGTTTGTTTGTCTGTCTGGCTGTATATGTCTTTCTATTTTGTCTGTTTGCATGGCTGGCTGTCTTTCTGTATGTATCTGACTGTCTGTCTGTCTGTTTATCTGTATGTCTGTCTGACTCTGTTTTGTTGACTGTCTTTGTTTTGCCGTATGTCTCTGTATGTCTGTCTGTCCCTGTATCTGACTGACTATCTCTAACTGTCTCTCTCTCTCTCTCTCTCTCTCTCTCTCTCTCTCTCTCTCTCTCTCTCTCTCTCTCTCTATATATATATATATATATATATATATATATATATATATATATATATATATATATATATATATATATATATCTCCGTTTGTTTAAGTATGTACCTGTCTGCATGTATCTATCATCTGTCTGTCTGTCTGTCTATGCATTTATGTGTCTTCTGTCTGTCTATGTGTATCCGTCTGTCTGTCTCAGCCTGTCTATCTTGGGCTGATTGTGTGTCTGTCTGTCAGTCGACTTGTATATATGTTTCTCTCTGTATCTCTATGTATGCTTGTGCCTGTCTATCTGTTGTTTGTGCAATCTATCTGTGCCTGTCTGTCTGTACATATGTGTTTGTCTCTGTGTTCCTGTATGTCTCGGTCTGCTTGTCTCTTTCAGTCATTTCCGTTCCCCTGTCTCTTTCTGTTTTATGTCTGTCTCTTCATATATTTATCTGTCTATATCTGTCTTTCTTTCTGACTGTCTGTGTGTCTTTCTGAATCTGACTATATGTCTGTCTCTGTCTGGTTCAGTCGGTCCCCATATGTCTCTCTCTGTCAGTCTTCCTGTTTTCCTCTCTCTCTGCCTGTCTTTCTCTCTCTGTCTGCCTCTATCTGTCTGTCTGTCTTTTCTTCCTCTCTATCTATGTCTGTCTCTCCTTTTCTGTCTGTCTGTTTCGCTTTATATGTCTGCCTCTTTCAAGCTCTTTGTGTACCTGTATGTATGTATGTTTGTGTCTGCCTGCCTCTGTCTTTCGCCCTATATCTGTCTGCTTGTCTCCTTGTCTGTATCTGTCTATCTCTGTCGGTCTTTTTTTTGGTCTCTGTTTGCCCGTGTCTTCTCTCTGTCTGCAACTGACTGTCTCTGTGTGTCTCTCTCTTTTGTCTGTTTCTGTATGTATATGTCTGACTGCCTGTATCTTACTGGTTGTGTATTTCTGTCTTGTCTTGTATGTCTGTCTCTCTGTCTATCGCTGTATCTCTGTCTGTTTATGAATCTCTGTGTCGCTCTCTCTGCCTATCTCGGTATGTCTGTCTCTGTCTCTGTTTCGCTATGTATGTGTATGCTTCTCTGTCTGTCTGTTTATATCTCTGTCTGTCTCTTCCTGTCTAATTCTGTCTATATCTCTTTGTCTGCCGCAAAGGGTGAGGGGCAAGATTGTCTAGAACGCAACACCCCTTGCCCCTCTAAGGGAGTTCTCTTGCTACGAGGGGAGCCCCCCCAATCAGTTGAAGGGGCGCCTCGAGTTACTTGGTCTTCCCGGGCACCAAGGGAGGACGAGGTCTCGCTTGGAGGCAGCTCCCCTTTTGATTATGAGTTAATTCCGATATTCCCTACATTTGTGGCCATAGAAATAAAGAGACGAATGGAAAGTAGATACTAGGACTTCCCAATCCATTGGGAGGCTATGGGAAAAGTCTCTCTAGGATCAGAAACGCCCTTAATGCGATCCTTTACACTTCCTCGGCTTGCAGAGATGAGCTAAGATGGGCCTTGACAATCCGATCAGCCGCAGTGGCGATCTGGACCTCGGGTTTGGCACTCTAAATGGTGGTGCCGCGAAGCCACCTCATATGTGCTCTGGAAGCACATACTACCTCGCCTAGCCGGCGGCCTGTCGGTCCTGCCAGCAGGTAGGGACGTGGCCGTCCAATCAAGTATTTCAACACCTTTCCTTTTAAGGGCAAACAATCTCCTTGAAATTAAGAGCAAATATCGAAATAATGAGAATGGATGGCAAGCCCATTTTATTTTAGAACGTTTAACGCCATCTTTCCCGCTTTATTGGGTCTTTTCAGGAGCGGCAATTAAAGTGGGAGATTGAAAAGAGGTGAAAAAGACGACCCGAGAGAGTCAGGAGCACCAGGTTCTCTTGGGGCACTTGGGTCGAGAGAACCTACCGCCCCTCGAAGTTTCAGTCGTAATACCACCCATCACCCGAAGGGTGAATGGAGTAACAGGTGATGGCATATTTACCTGTCAAAAAATGAAAGGTGAAAATGTTTTTTTTTGTTATTAAAAACTGGAGGTTGTTTAAAGGGCCTATTTTCATGAACCATATTTAATAAAGTTTATCTCCTATGTTATATTAATATTATTTCTTATTCTCATCATTTTTTTTCATCCATTTCTAGTTTTAATCCGTAAACAACATAGCCAGGATGCAAAGATGTTCCTAATTCGGTTCTTTTTCCTAATTGTCTTCTTTTTCTCCACCTTAACATATTCTTCTCTTATTGTTCTAAGTCTCGGCCTTCTTGAAACGCGACTCGTCGTTCGATAAAATGGAATCCTTCCTTCGCAAACCTGACGTTTAAACTCATTTACTGTCATATTATTGATCCTCCTCCCACATTCTTTCTATCGCATCTAATCCTTCCATCTCTATTTAGGAAACCGATCAACAAATTGAATTGAGAGATGAACAATTTTTCAGGAGGTAAGGAGCTCGTGAAAATAATGCGGTCAATCGGAATAAAGCTTCTCGACAACCGACCAAACACAACCACGCGATTACTTATATAAACTCGGTATCACAGTTGGGAGACAAAGATCAAAAGTAAAGTACCTCAAATATTGAATAATAAAAGGAAAAATAAAATGACACGGACTTTTTGCCTATCTATAAAAGAAGTGAGCTTTTTAATCATCAATGTTTATCTCATAAGGTTTTTCAGTTCATTTGAAAATGAATAAATTTTGAAAGATTTTAAAAAGTAAATTGGTTTAAGGAAAAAGGGTTGAAAAAATATTTAGCTTGTCGCGAATTTTGGCTGGCCTAAGTATAAAATAACCAGGCAATGACTTCGCCACGGAGCTTGCGCTTCGCTACTAAGATTAAAATTTAAAATCTGAAAAAAAGCAGCCCTGGTGTAATTTTTATAAATTTTCTGAACTTCGCCAATTATAATAATATTAAAAAGAAACTCTAAACTAAATCCCCCCCCGTCCTCCTTTCCAAATAACACGTTGCGAAATTATAGTTATTGAAGATACATAGAAATAAATTTTCTAAACTTCACCATTTGTAATTCTTTGGGTTTTAAAAAATCACAAAATTTCGATACTTATATTTATTTCTGAACTTCACCATTTTGTTTTTTGATATTATAAAAGAATTCTTAGAAATAACCTTGGTAAAAAACATAAGTCATAACCAAACTAAGATTAAATTATTATTCAAATACTCAAAAAAATCCCCTTCTTAAATTATAGAGTTAGTGATGTTGATGAACGAAAAGTGATTTAGAATTTCACAGAGGAGTAATTGAGGAATAAGACAAAAAATATTAAGCAGGAAATAGAAATTACAATAATCAATTTTATTTATTAATATCTTAAAACAACTTTATATTTATATATGGAAGAGGGGAGGGTGTTCGGAACTGGGAGAATACCTCTGCTAAAACTGAAACCTGGAAGAACGGCACAAAATCGTTTCCAAGTAGGTTTAGACCCAATGACGGGTGACAGAGGACTTTAATAGTATCTTTTCCCATTGTTGAGGTCTATAAGTTTTTCTTTACTTATTAGGCTGCTTCGGATGTGGGATATTTTTGTGTCTTTGACTAATGCCGTTTCGAGCGTGTCCAAGTCATGTTCTGACCAACGAAATCCGCTCCATAATGCTCCATCTGTCTGACTCTCTTTGTCTCTGTCTCTGTTTGTATTTCTCTCTTTTTCTCTGTCTCTGTTTGTATGTCTCTCTTTGGCTCTGTCTCTGTTTGTATGTCTCTCTATTCATCTGTCTCTCTCTCATTATATCTCTCTGTCGTTAAGAATACCTTGTAATCCTTCTTCTTTCTCCTTCTCTTCTTCTTCTTCTTCTTCTTCTTTTCTTCTTCTTCTTCTTCTCTCTCTCTTTTTCCCCGTAATTCCTCTGAAATTGAAGACAACAACGGCGCCTCCTCGACCGAGCGCCGCTGCCTACATTATCTCCCATTATTTCAGATCCATTTTTCATCCCTCTCCTAATTCCGTTTCTTTTTCTGTTCCTTCGGGGGGGGGGTACCCCACAATAACTATTATAACTGGCACTTGGGGCAGTCACACGCCCTTCCCATCCCATTCCTCCCTGTGTTCTCCAACAATGTTGAAACTACCTGGGCTTTATTCCTTCCAACATCTTCTCTCTTTTTCCTCAGCTCTTTTCCGCCTAATTTTCTTGGCTGGTAACTAAATTTGTAGGCTAGTCGCACCCAAACCATGGTTGGGGCCAGGAGCGGACGGATCAATCCGCACACTCCTGTCCCCGGTTGAGAGGCTTTTTTTTTAACCTATCTCCACCATTTCCCCTGTGTTGAGGTCCCTTCTCTAAACCACAAAGCTGATCTAAACCATACCTTGGGCCTCCTTGTTACAGCTGACATTTGAGGGTTGTGTGCCCTTCCAGCCCCAACGGAGCGAGTTTTCCCACCTGGCCGGAATACCACCGGGAGGTGAATCATCGGCCATATATCTTCCGTACATTTTACCTTCCTCCAACTTCACCGCTTTCTCTGCTGACCTTCCTTGTGAGATGTTAGGTTCCTGTAGTGGTAGGAGTGTGGTTCAATAAACTCTCGCTACAGCGGTTCTGTAGTCTCTGAGAGGTGTCTCTTATTGACTCGATCCAAGGCTCATTCCCACCCCAAGAACGCCATGCGGAAAAGACCCGTCTCTCGGTTTTAGTAGTTCGCTACCATAACACTCTAAACATCGTCGTGTTACTTCTTGGCCCTGCCTCTTTCACTGGCTAATTTCAGTCGAGGATTTGTGGTAGTCTGCTGGCTAGTATTTTTGACTGTATCTGTATGTGCCTCTTAAGAGGCAAAGATTTTCTGTAGGCTTTAACGCTTTGACGCTCTATTTTGACAAAACCTCTCTCCATGTTCATCACTCATCTCCTGCATTCTCAGGGAATAAGGACAGGTGAGAAAGTGTATCTTCAGTGACATATTGCATCAGAGATCTTGGTAGAAATTGATTAGGCTCTCCATTATAGGCTCTCGCCGGGTTCCTTGGTGCTTTCCCCGAAGTCCTTTGAATATATTTTTGAATGCATGCCAGGCCGATAGCTCGGTTCCATCCATTGTCGTCTCAAAGTCATCATCAGCTATAAGTTGACGAAGCTGAGAGCTTGGCATCACTTATTTTAGGGAAGATCGCTTTGAGGTCCCGGAAACATGGCTTGTTATGTTGCAGCGCCTTGGTAAATTGCTTCATTAGGCCTTATTTAATATGCAGTGGTGGTAAAATGATTTTCTCCTTCTTAACTCATGAATTAGATTATGGCAACGAGGCACTATAGTTTTCCGAGGGGATCATTATGTCCGTACATAATGTTCTGATCTGGCCCTACTCTCCTCAGTTTGTAGCTCATTAAGTAGGGCTACAACTTTCAATCCGCACAAATTAGCCACTCATGCTCCTTGTAACTTATGCAACATAGAATAGAACAAGGTTCTCATGTCTCTTAAAATTACTGAGTGAGAAACCAAATGTGTAAGAGAACGGCTTTTATACTGTAAAGGGATGCATCTGTGAATAACCTCCACTCATTTGGTTCATAAATCAGCTCAAGGACATTGAAAAGACCTCTGATATCATTACAATAAGTCAAGTTGTTTTCAAACGTGAAGAATTACTGTAGATCTGCAGAACGCTTCCTAAATACTGTAATTCGAGCATGTTCATCCAACAAGTTCTATTGTTACAAACGTGAGGTCAGGAGCTCACTCTGTTGCTTAGTAAGTGTTAGATCAAGAACTAGATCATTGAGTTCTGGTTGGGTGAATGGTGTGGTTTTGTGTCAGTTTCGAGTTGTGCTATATATGATGTATCTTGAGATTCTGAATGATCTGTTTTGTTAGTGTCATCGCTTGGTAGTTCAGAGGTACAGGAATAGACTTTGATGTCGAACTGGGCAAATTTCAGACTGAAGATACATGATAGATTTCTTGTCCTTTCTGTTGCGACCTGCAGTATAAAATCAGACTAAAAATAGATATTACTGACTGTGATCATTTTCAGAAATAGTAGAAGTACAACATAGTATGTATTTTGATCTTTTTAATTGATACATCTCTTGAAAATATATTAAAGACCAGGAAAGAAAACAGATTAAATATCTACCTCTAATATCACTTAAGCAGAAGTAGCAATCGGTTGAATAGTCCTTTGGCTTCCTCCAGACCATTGGTATGCCAAACCTAAAGCCAAGCCATGTCTTTTGCCTTTCACCCAGGCAGAAAGGGAACTTGTACACATTTCAAAACATATGTGAGTTGCCCAGCGTTTGTCCTGGTCACTCACTTTACATCCAAGGTACAGTTCATAAAGTTTGCTCATATGTTTAGTCAAGCGTCTCCTGTATAACTTTATAACTTTTAGAGTTGTCAGTATTGGCCCAATCCTGTTTGCATTCAATCCTTACGGAACAATCAATGTATTTAACGTAATTAAGATGGTTATTTTCGAGAAACTGGAAGAGACTGATGATATATTCGTGATTCACGCAAAAAATACCCCTAGAAAAGGTTATTCTCCTTTCCGGTCGTTTTATTGTTGTACAGTGCTAATTCTGGCGGAAAATGGACAACAAATGGAATCCAACACCAAAAGAACATGGAAATTTTGCAATCAAAAACGGCAATAATAGAGCCTTTGCGGAGCAACGAACACAAATAGAAAATGGAACAGCATGATAGAGAAACATGATGCGGTTAACTACCAATTATAAGTCTTGATCCCGACATGAATTAGATTTGTAACAATATATTTTCCCAAAAGCAAAGATTTTCAGGAAAGAGAAAATTATAAACAGGAAATTTCAGTACAAATAGAATCTACAAATATTATGTGCCTAATCCGTATTGTCGCTCTTAGTATGACGATTGTTGAGAAGCCTGGTTTTTATTACTGGCCTGTTCTTTTCCCTAATCATCATCACTAACTCTATAATTTAAGAAGGGGATTTTTTTGAGTATTTGAATAATAATTTCAACTTTCCGCCTTGTTTAGAAAAATTAACAAACGTGAGTCTCTGACATTCGTGAATTTCACGAGCGTTTCACATACTGAAGCATTTTGATACATTCATTAACTTATTGAAACTGCGTTTTGCGAATCAACCAAAGCAACATCAAACTTACTATTACAGGTTTATACAAGAAAAACACAACATTACATTTAAAGCTCGTTTAATTTCCAGAAATTAATGTAAAAAAAACAACACAAACTACTTATCAAGGCCAAATCATACGATGGGTTGGTACTTCTGCTTTGCAGTAAAGATTTAAATTCCATAATGGAAATATTACTTCTAAAGTAATTCAGTTCTCATTTCTCCGGGCAACCCAATTGGTAGCAACATTTACTCGGTTTTAAATTTGTCAAATACTTTCTGTCTTTTGACATAACACAATGTTAAGAACTAGTATCCAGTAGAAGTATTATACACAAAATGCGGGATAGGAAGTGAGGTAACGTTTTCTATGAACCCGCACTATTTATTTGAATGGTGACTTTATATTTGTTGACCATCTTTGGGAGTATTTTTTAGTCGTTGTTTTGTGCACACACATTTGACTGATCGCGATGATCGCTGCCCCCCACCCAATAAACTAAATATATAACGAGGCTACATAAACAGATCTGCAGTAGACCCAACTTAAAGCATCAATACTTTTGAAGGATACAGTAGTTGCAGACTGAAAATAAAAAAACACCGTAGTGCCATCAAATAACCAACAAAATCTTATTTTAGGGCAGCCTCAAAACGAAAGGCTCAAAATAATTTTCGTACCATCGGAAAGAATGTAAAAATGCGGTTAAGACAATATTCTTGAGAGCTGAATCCTGCTTTAATCCTGCTGAATCCCGAATTAATTGAAAAAGATAAGGCCTACTGCCAAATATAGTTTTATCTCGTTTGTGAAAATTAGGATATATAGAAAAACTATATGAACTCCGATATTTTTTCTTGCTTATTCTACCTAATTTCCTTGTTCTAAGCCTCGAATTAGGGTTTCGTTGTGCACTTTTATTTACATACAAATAATAATTACTGTCCCCGTCATATTGGAACAAATACGAATTTTATATGGACAGACGGCGTGGCCGAGCCGAGTGCTCATCTCCGCGCCTTAGTATTATTCAAACCCCGGTAAAAGAGACCGCCTCTGAGCCTACTTTTTAGCTTACCTATTAAAAAATAGATGGTAAATCAGAGGCTTAGCTTCTTGTATGAACCACACCTCCTAAGACTTTTCAGGCAATTATGAACCTAGGTCATTGCTATGTGTCGGTCATATCTTTGCTTAAAATGGAAGTCGTTGTCACTACACTCTCTGGGAGTGAATTCCATTGGCTCACCATTCTTTTGAGAAACCAGTTTCCTTTCAGTGCTTTACTCCAGTGTGTTGATTTTGAGAGCTTTATCGAGTAGTCACATAGGTTGTTTGTGAATCTCTGGAAAATCTTGTGCATTGGAAGTCATCGTTCGCTGAGTGTCTGCAGGTCAAGGCAAGGCATTTACACTTCTCCATGTAGGGTAAGGTTTGAAATCCAGGTACTGATTTTGTAGCTCTTCGCTGAATCCTCTCTAGAGCTTGAATCTATTTAGCCAGGTAAGGAGACCAGCACTGCCCTCCATAATCGAGAATTGGTCTCAGCAATGTTTACTTGCTTATGGTTATCTATTGTTGCGATGACGACTATCCCGTCTCGTCTCTCGTGCGCTCGCATGTGACATAGCAGACCAGATCTTGAGATGAAGTCCCGACCACATCCGTGATACAGGAAGTTTTCGCCCCACCGTTGGCCCTGCTGATAGAGGTGTCTTCTTCGCCGCCTCAAATATCTGGTTCTCCTGATGTTTTCCTCTAGACGCCAGCAGAGAGAGCTCTCCTCCATTCCGATTGTATGCGCTCATTATTTCAACGGTGTCTGCGTATATGTTACATCTCTTGAGTTCTCCAATAGTCCTTATATCTCTCTCTTCTGTCCCCTGGATGTACGAGCACATGGGGAGAGCTGTCTGGAGAGTATTCTTTCGGGTAGCCGCTGATCGTTCATTCACATGGTGTGTCCCGTCCACTGAAGCATCCTCCCTGCAATATGTGTCTCCAGACTCACATCTCCCACTAGAGACAGAAACTCATTATTCGTGACTCTGCCTTCTCGAGACGCTCCAAATATTCTTCTGAGGCACTTCATATAGAAAGTTTCATTCATTTTAAGGTATTTCGCGTACATCGTCCATGTTCCTGCTACTTAAACGAGGGTTGACACACATACTGCCTCGTAGGCAGGTACCTTAGTCTGAATCCTCAGGTTGAGGTTCAAAAACTTTCTCCTTAAAACATCTGAATGAACTGCTTGCTTTATGTATCCTGTTTGTGAAGTCTCTCTGCGCATCACCATTGACCGAAATAATACTTTCCAGGTATTTGAAGTGCTTTGTTGTATTCTATAGAGGGTGGCCATCTACGTACATCTGGACCGGTTCTCCATCCACTTCGGCACATTGCATTACCTGTCTTGTCGGCGTAAACACGTAGCCACGTCCTGCTGTATGTTTCACAGATCACGTATATCAAGGTTTGCAGTGAATCCAGGGTGTGGCTGATGGTCGCTGCATCTTCAGCATATTTTAGATCCCTGAGCGTTGTCGTTTGCTTCCTTGAAAAAAGCTTGCAATCTTCTAAGTTTAATTATACTGCTGTCATATCTGTATGTCATGATTAGCCTTGTTTATCGCCTGTTTGTCTCGCTGTGCAAAGCTCTTATTAAAGCAACGAACTTTGGTGAGCAACCAAATCTCACCAGAACCCTATAAAAGACACTGCGATTGATTGTGTCAAAAGCTTTTTCTAGCTCAATAGGAGCAGCCGAGAATGGCATGTGCTGTTCGACACACCTATCTATAATTTGTTTGCACGCAAAAAACATACCTCAAGTAGTCCGTTCTGTCTGCTCTAAAACCACATTGAGATTTTAGGCAAAACTCTATTTACAAAATGTACCAACAGTCTGTCCCAAATAATCCTGCCCAGAATTTTTACTGCCACGTCCAACAAAGCGATTCCTCTGCTGTTACTGCAGACCGATCTATCTCTTATTTTCTTGTAAACAGTTATCAGACGTGAGTGTTTCCAAATCTTTGGCACAGTCCCCAAGTTCCAGCAAGATTGCAAAAACTCCAGCCAAGGTCAGTCAGTCGCTTTCCTTCATATTTGAGAGTCTTGTCTGCTATACCGTACGGGCCAGGAACTTTTCGATGCTTCAGATGCTTTATAACCTTTTGAACTTCCTCTTCATCTGGTGGGTCGTCTATCTCAGGTATTTAACCAAGTTCCGGAATTTCATTTATCACAGTGAAATCCGTTTCATTCTCTGTGTTAAGAAGAAAGGAAAAATACTCTGCCCATCTTGCCAATATTCCCGCCCCATTCTTAATCAGGGGGGATGTTCAAAAGACCTATTTTTATTCAAAATAATTAAAATAATTTATTTTGTAAAGAAGTAAAGAAGGATACTCTCGGTTATTTTATAAATAAACAAAAAAAATATGATCTAAGGTTAAAGGTTTAAAAATAAAAAAAAAATACTTTCATAATTCCCCTTTAGTTATTTATGCGTACCCACTTTCACTCCATATGTTAAAGCAGATAATAAAGTTCATGACCTATATTCTACTATTATTCTTCTATATTTTCATCTTTAACTCTCATTCATTTATTTCTTTCCTCCGTAAACAACAAAGCCACAATGGGAAGATATTCCTAATTCTCTTCTTTTTCTTAATTCTCTTCTTTTTCTGACACTTAACATATTTTTCTCTTATGGTTGTAGATCTTGGCCTTCTGGAAACACGAGTTGTAGTTCGATAAAAAGAAATCCTTCCTTCGTAAACCTGACGTCTAAAGTTATTAATCAGTCCGTAGTATTCTTGATCTTCCTTCTCCATCCTTTCTATCGCATCTAATCCTTCCATTGTAGATCTTTTATTTAGGAGACTGATAAAAAATTAAATTGAAATTATGAACACTTTTTACCGGCCTTAAACCAGGCCAGTGACTATGATTATCTTTCCGTCACGGAATCGTTGCTAAATTTCTCAAGTAAAGACTTTGAGTAAGAATTCCAAATTCCAGGATACTCAATGTTCTATAACAATAGATTTGTAGGCGCTGGTGGAGGAGTTATTTTATACTCGTATGTTAAATTATCACTTTCATCAATTCAAAGAGTTTTTTGAAAGCACCCGAAACAGGTCGTAGAAGTTGATACAAATTTAGGTGAGATTATTAATCATATAGTTTGAAGGCACAACTCGCTAATATTATGAGATTTTAACTTACCCTACAAAAACTGAGGTTAACCACTTTCTACAACTTCTGGAAATCATCTCTACCAAGGCCTTCTGAGTGGTCCCCTTTACCAAGTAGTAGACTTGCCTACACGAGATCCGAATATTCTAGACTTAGTCTTAATCCTCGACCCGAACATAGTAACTTACCTTCAACTCGGCTACTTTTTCCCCAGCAGTGACCACAGACAGGTGGAATTCAAAGTGAACTTTAAGATAAATGCTAATTAATACAAAGGGGATGACAATGCTCCCCTCATATCAGACTTCGCCAACGCGAACTAATGGTTGACGAATTACAAAATCAGGCCTGGTCACCGCTAACTACTAACGACAATCCCCAAGAATACTAGAATATTTTCTTGTCTATAATTGACACAAACTGCTCAAGATACATCCTAAAAAAAGGAAGCAAAAAACTACAACCGGAAAAAGAAAAACTAATTGTCCAATCAGTTTTCCAGGTATTTTATCCGGTTTTCTTGCTATTTAATCAATTCCTATGGGACTTTCGCTATTATTATTGACTCTGGGAGGTGTGAGTCACTAAAATGGTAAATAAAGTAGGCCTGTGGCACCCAAAGTGTAAGATAGGTAGGCCCAGCGAGGAACCCCATAAATGGGCACTCGGTGGATCTATGAAATCCTAAAAATGGGTACTCGTATGAATTAATGAATTAATATGCCATGAATAGTAGATAGTGAACCAAGGAAAATTAAAGAGAAGTAATATATATATATATATATATATATATATATATATATATATATATATATATATATATATATATATATATATATATATCACATTGTATACTTAAGGAATTGATAAAGCAAGCGGATCGCCATAGTCTCACACAGCCACACATTAAGATACGCACGCTGGAAACAGCAGTCAGGCAAAAAAGGTCGCAATGTTAGATAACAGAGAGAAGCTGAATAAAAACAGGGCAACGTATGCTTGACTGGTTAAAATTCTCAAAGGACTGCGAATGCAAGCGATCTCTTTGGTACAGAATAGTCCAAAAACGTGAAAAATATATTAGTTAAATAGTTCCACATAACTCTTGTAGCTCCGCCCAACGAAGAAACCGAAAAATATTCCTGACCATTGGCTCCGCCTCGCGTCCAGGTCAAGTGAAAAAGTCACGCCCCTTGGAGACGAGACGCCTATATAAAAACAAACACAGGGGAGAATGATACAAAGACAAACACAGACAGAGAGACAGAAAAAGAGACATAATCAGTCAAGTCGTCCATTGGTGGCCTATTGCCCTTGGTAGCGTTACAAATCCGTGGCTTTTTTTCTCCTCATCCTTAAATCCTACCACTTTTTGACTCAGTTGTATAATTTTAAAACGGAAGACTACACATAACCGCAAATAACTTTAAACGTGTCCGCTTGCTCCCTTTTCGGTAGGCCCAAACTGAGAATAAAGCCTATATTTTGCTGCCTTATGGAGTCAGAACCGAATTGATTGGACGACAAAAGTAGGCCTACTACCTACAAGCCCTCGTTACCTGTCAAGTCAACCTCTGCCAGACCACATCACTCGCGTACCACTACTACAAACGGGTGACTCTGAAAAGCGCAATAATATCGACGACCTTCCTCCATAATCTAGTGAGCCCTATAAACTGCCGAACACCTACCTCCAGGTGCGCTCGCGTTATTTTTTTAGAAGAGTTTTTCCCGTACTGGGAATTTGTACCGATTTTTCTATAGTAGGTGTTCATTTATTTACCCCTGAAACGGCTTTGTTTTTCACTTTTTCTGCTGGGGTTTCATTAGTCCTACGTCGGATAGGAGAGGCACACTACCTTTTGAGTGTGTGCTTGCTCATCTGGAAGAGTGCGTTTCCTACCTAGGGGTCCACCTTTCGCAGGTGGACTTTTTTTTTGTCATGAGGCGCAATCCGTTCACTATTTCTTTTGAGACATTATTGCTGCATTTGCGCGTTGTAGTCTGTAGTTGTTGGGGTAACAACTCACAGGAAACAACCAGTTTCTGTTTTTGCGAACCGTCCCTCCCCCACCCACACCCCAACATCGTTTGCGAGCACTTTTTGTGGCCCATTTTTAAATGATTGTAGCTTCTCCGCGGGATGTTCATTAGTCCAGCGGGGGAATTGGAGGTACGAACTCCCTTCTCAGAGTCTCTTATGCCAGTTAGGAGTAGGGGGAGGATTCTTTATTGTAATTACTCTTTTAATTATCAATATCATTCATCTTTGTTGTGATTTTCTATATTTGAATCTATTTATTTCTTCTTGACTGAAGTTGCCCTTTGAAATATGGGTCTTGCATTTATCTGACTCCATATTCTAGTTGGCGGGTGATTCCTTCTTCTTTCATTTGTCTGAGTTAGTAGTTAATCTTCGTAATTCTTTCTTTTCTTGATGTATCTTCATAATAACTCGACGTGATGATTTCTTCTTGTTTCTTTATGACGTGAAGATTTCTTCTTGTTGAGTTGAGATGAGTTAGCCCTTGAAGTCGTTTTCTTTCCGTTTTCATTGACAGCGGTTTTCTCTTGAGTCGATTTCTTGAGTTGTCCTTAAAGCGTTTTTCGTGGTCTCCGTTTTCCTCGAGAATTTCCTTCGTAAAAATTGTGGACTTTGGGGATCGATCGCATGTCTTTTGAATCCAGAGGCTAGCACTTTGCCGTCACGCTACGGCGAAGTCCGTCCTGACTTGAAAATTTAATGGGCTATTTATATTCTCGCATTTTGAAGGAGGTTTTCTCTTATACATCTTCGCACCCCTACATGAGTACGCCTTGCCCTCCTTGGGTCATGTGTGTTTTTATATACATTTTCTTTGTGGGCTTAACCTGGGTGCCTTTCATGGGTAGATGGGCCCACAGTATCTTTTGGAAAACCGTCCTTATATGGGTGTGCGTTATGAGGTGGGGAGGTGAGGTTCGACCACAACAGAACAAGTGCTAAACCTTATGATGCTGTTGGGTGTATTTGCCTATATATTTATTTCATAGCTATGTAAGTTACCCTTCTAAGGTTTAGTCTTCTTTGGCAGCGTTTCATTTTCTTTGGATAACTACGTTAATCTTTTTTTTTTTTGCTTCTTCCAAGTATTTTTTTCCTGCAATCGGGTTTTTTTATGATTAATTTTTTTTATTTCTAATCAGTTCTTCGTTTCCACTGTTTAATATTTGGGTAAATATGTAGATTAGCGACTCGAATGATGGGATGTACTATTTCGTCTATGTTACAAAATGATTCACGCTTTTTGGAGTACATTTAAGGGGACGGCTCGTGTGGGGCTAAACACAACGGGGGGACCACACTACGATGATTCTGAGTTTCATTAAATTGGGAGGGGTCTGGGGGGCATAGCCCCCAGTATATAATCCTAATTGTTTATAGACTAATATGCTAACGTTTACAGAGGTGAATGATTTAACCAAATCATGTCAGCGCCTTTAATCGTTTTGCTAATTATAATGGGGGTGGGGGTGGGGTCTGACGTGAGAGGACTCAAACGCGCATGAATATTCCGGCAGGGGTGGGGGTGGGGTCTGAAGTCAGACGACTCAAACGCGCATGAATATTCCGGTTGGGGTGAACAAAAATATTTAGCAAACAAACACTTTTTTCGGCCGAGTCGCTAATCTACATATTTACCAATATTTGTAACTTCTGTTCATAGCTTTTATTTTCATTCTGTTACGCCACTGCCTTCGACCTTAATGCATATGTTTTGCTTTTTGACGAAGGTTACGAATGAATAAATCTCGGATTTAGTAGGCCCCCTCCCCAAAAAAACAAACCGCAACATTCCCCTGAAGCCCTTTATTACGTTTGAATACCTCTTTTTTTTCCTGAATGGCGTGGGCTGCAGCTAACAACTGTAAGACGTCTACGCGGTTCGCGCGTATGCATAGGGCTACAACCTGCTAAGAATTCGTACTTAATTTCGCTTAATGATAAATTTATTGCGGCGTCATCTGCTTCATGATCTTCAGTGTGCTGCATTTGCTGCAGCTAACATTTTTAAGCGGAGGTATGTTGTTGTTGTTTTTGTCTCTGCACGCACGGTTATGTGTGGATTTAGCTATTTATTTCTGGCGCAGGTTCTGACTCTAGATGCGAACGCTTCAACATGAGGAGAGCCTGTTGGTACTCGAGGTCGTCGATCGGTCTCCACGGCCAGGTCGGTGACGTCCAGCACGCCCCATCGGTCTTGAGATGTGGGATTTCGGTTAGACTTTAAGTTCGCGAGAACCACCACTGGAACCGGCTTAAAGATCTTGGTTGTTCCTTGATACTTCCCACTCATTCGATCTCCGTTCTTGCATTTCTCCAAGGTTGAAGGCGCGGGCGTCGATCCTTGGTACGGCAAAGGCGACCCCATAGACTCGGTCGCTAAGCAGGAACGCCACGTCCTGGTTCCGCTGTCCAGGAGATTGTACCTGAAGCAGGCAGACAGGAAATGAATGGGCCAGGAAGGTTTCCCCTTTTCCTGCCCTAAATTACCTTTTTGCGTGTCTGTTGGAGTAGCTGCTCAACTGCCTCAAACTGCGATACTCATAGCGCCTCGCTCAGAAATATTTGATAGTGCTCCTTTTGTACTTGGAGAGCCTTTATCTCCGAGCCCCTTTTGTCCAAGTACCGCTTCTTTAGTAGTTGTAGAGCCTTTATCTCCGAGATCCTTTGACCCAAGTACGGCTCCTTTCGTACTTTGAGAGCCTTTATCAACTAGAACTTTTCGTCCAAGTACCGCTTCCGTGAAATATAACGTCCGGGGCTCTTAAACAGCTGCTGGTCGAGCCCAAGAAGGCCTTTAATTACTTGCACGCAAGTGATTGAGCCAGTGATGGCGGCCATTTGATGCTGCAGGTGAAGCCGCTGGGCTTTTCGCCCCCAGTCTCAAATGTTTCCCCTGTGGTGCAGTACGCGAGTTCTCATCTGCAGATCAAAATGTATCGCTGGGTGATTCCGCTTGACCATCCAGATCCGCACATCTAGCCTTGGATGTGGAGGTTATTTGTGTTTTCGGAGCGGCCTCGTACCCCAACACGGCCCGCTTAATCGTCGGTTGCATGGCGATTAAAGAAGGAAAGTTGATCACCCACCATGGGTGGTTGTTCCATGTAAATGCTCACCTGTCCACCTGGAGAACCTGACTCGCGAAGGGAAGCGATGAACGCAAACTGAAAGGTCGTTTGTTTTGAATACACGGCTTAACTTAACATAGGTGGCAGCCGGCTAAAGTTCACAAGGACTTGGAATCCTTATATCATTTTTTCTTGGTATAGTTTTGTAATTCACTGCTGCTCTCCTGTGCTACTTTTTGAGTTATTCATATCAATATATATATATATATATATATGAAAAAAACACCCCAAACTAATTAATCTCAGTTTTATTTTAAAAACAAAAACATATTTCTTATTCCCTAATAGTTAAAAGCCCTGTATTGAATGTACAGGAAGCCGTACGAGTGCGTTACGTAATTTTGGACAAATGAAAATTATAGATCGCCAGGAGAAAAGAATCCGCGAAATGAAATCTTGAGGAGATTGAGTTGATGGCCTACTTGCTATTCCCTTGCATGCGGCGATTACATACTTGCCATTCTCTTGCATTGATATAATTAAATACTTGCCATTCTCTTGCAATGGTTTAATTACATATTTGCCATTATTTTGCATTAGGTCGATTACATACTTGCCAACAACAAAATCCACGACCCAGAAACAGTTAAAATCTACAGTCAATTTTCGCCTCTAAGAATAACATACAAACAATACAGGGACTAAACCATAACCAGCAGACTACCACAAACCCTCGACTGAAAATATTCACTGTTAGAGGCAGAACCAAGAAGTAACACGACCATCTTTAGAGTGTTATAGTAGCGAGCCACTGAAACGGAGAGACAGGTTGTACCGAGACTTCCGAGAACCATACTTCAACCATTACAAGAACCTAACATCTCCCACAAGAGATCTGTGGAGAAAGCGGTGAAGTTGGAGGAAGTGCAAATGTGGTATTCCTGCCGGGAGGGAAAACTCGTCCCGTTGGGGCTGGAAGAGCACACAGCCCCCCAGATGTCAGCTGCAGCTAGGGTGAACAAGCTATAAATAAGTTTGGGGGTAAGAGAAGGGACCTCAACAGAGGGTAAATAGAGGGAATGGTGGAGGTGAGTTAAAAACAAGCCACCTTACCCGGAAACAAGAGAATAGGGTTTGATCCATCCGCTCTCGGCCCCGACCAAGGTTGGGATGTGACTAGCCTACAAATTTAACGACCGGCCAAGAAAATTAGGCTGAAAGAAGCTGAGGAAAAAAGAGGGAAGATGTCTGGAAGGAATAAAGCCCAGGTAGTTTCAACACCGGGATGACTGGGAGGGAAAGGGCGTGTCACTGTTCCAAGTGCCGGGTATAATAGTTAATGTGGGTACCCCCATCCCCCCGAAGGAACAGAAAAAGAAACGGAATTAGAAAAGGGATGAAAAAATGGATCTGAAATAATGGGAGATAATTGAGGCAGCGACGCTCGGTCGAGGAGGCGCCGTTGTTGTCTTCAAATCCAGACTAATTACGGGAAAAGAGAGAAGAAGAAGAAGAAGAAGGAGAAGAAGGAGAAGAAGAAGAAGAAGAAGAAGAAGAAAGATTACAAGTTATTATTAACGAGAGAGAGAGAGAGAGACTGACAGACAATTATGGAGCATATTTCGAGGGTCATTTCCGAGGTGATTGTTCCAAAGAAGGGCACCGACCCAAAGGGGATTAGCTTAGTAGTCGTGGATTTAATAACAGGGGGATTAACATAGAAGTCAAGGCTCTTCCTTATGTGGCAGCTTCGCCAAAGAGTTCAACACACTCTGAAGGGAAAACGGCCTGGCCAGGGAACTCTGGTTTCCGGACAACCGCCCATCAAGCGACCTACTAAGGAGGAGTCTCTCAGTAACCACACTAACAAACAAACAGAACGAGGAAGTAAATACAGAAGATCAGCAAACATCCGAGGACGAGGAAATAACCCAAATAGAAGAAACAACAGAAGCGGAGGAATAGCATAATTATCTAGAACTAACGGATGATGGACGGGATAGAGAGCGCCATCTACAAATGGAAATATTACTCAGAACATGACTTGGACATACTCGGAATTGCATTAAACGAAGAAGACATAAAAATATCCTACACACGAAGTAGCCTATTAATTAAAGAGAAATTTATAAACATCAACGACGGGAACGTAAAGATTAACGTCTTCCGTCACCCGTCATTGGGTCTAAACATACCCGGTAACGATATTGAGAGATTTCAAATTGTATAAAAAGAAGACACGAGAGAGTTCGCCATTTTTTCACTTGTATTTGAATTTATATTATTCCAATTCTCGAGGTTTCAGTTGTAGAAAAGGCATAGCCCGGTTTGTAACCTCCCCTCTTCCATGTCATCTTCATAATCATCATTAACTCTATAATTGTATAAAGGGATTTTTGAAGATGGGTGAAAAATCAATAAATTTTTCTTTCCTTAATGGACAAATGAAATGTTTTTTTTTATCAAAATTATTTCTAATAATTTTTTTTTATAATACCCAAAAACAAAATGGTGAAGTTCAGAAATAAATTTTGTGAATATTTTAAAACCTAAAGAATTAAAAATGGTGAAGTTCCGAAAATTTATTTTTATATATCTTCTATAACTGTATTTTAGCAACGTGATATTTTGAAATGGGAAAAATTTAGTTTAGAGTTCTTTTTTAAAATGATTAGAATTGGCGAAGCTCAGAAAATTTATAAAAATTTAACCATGGCTGCTTTTTTAGATTTTAAATTTTAATCTTAGTAGCGAAGCGCAAGCCTCCCCGCGTACGGGAGGAGTGGCCAATCCATTGCCTGATATCAATATAAAGTTGTATTCAAATATTAATAAATAAAATTTCCCTTTCCTGCTTAAATATTCTTTGTCTTGTTCGTCAATTACTCCTTTTTGAAACTTTAAATTACCTTTCCTTCAATATTTAATATCTAGAGCAGTCAAAATTCGCAAAAGACTAAATATTTTTTTAACCCTCTTTCTTAAACCAATCTCATTAAAATCTTTCAAAATCTATTCATTTTCGAACGAACTGAAAAACCTTATGAGATAAACATTGATTATTAAAAAGCTCACTTCTTTTATAGATAGGCAAAAAGGCCGTGTCATTTTACTTTTCCTTTTATTATTGAATATTTGAGGTACTTTACTTTTGATCTTTGTCTCCCAACTGTGATACCGAGTTTATATAAGTAATCGCGCGGTTGTGTTTTCTCGGTTGTCGAGAAGCTTTATTCCGGGCGACCGCATCATTTTCACGACCTCCTGACCTCCTGAAAATTTGTTCATCTTTCAATTCAATTTGTTGATCAGTCTCCTAAATAGAGATGGAAGGATTAAATGCGATAGAAAGGATGTGGGAGGAGGATCAAGAATATGACAGAGTAATAGAGAAGTTTAAACGTCAGGTTTGGGAAGGTAGGATTGACTTTTATCGATTCTATCCAACATCAACTCAGGTTTCTAGAAGGCCAACACTTAGCCCCATAACAGAGGAATGTGTTAAGGAGAAGAAAAGGAAGAGAATTAAGAATAGAATTAGGAACTTCTTCGAATCTTGGTTTTGTTGTTGCGGAAGAACGAGAAAAATGAATGAGGAAAAAAGAATGAAAATATAAGAAAATAATAATAGAATTACGAGTATGTGATTAACTCTTAGAATATAGGGGGTCAAGTTGGCACGCATAAATAAATAAAGTAATCATGATAGTATAATTTTTTAACGTCAGGTTTGCGAAGGAAGGATTGCATTTTATAGATAGATGAGTCAGGTTTCAAGAAGACCAAGACTTAGAACCATAAGAAAAGAATATGTTAAGGAGGAGAAAAAGAAGAGAATTATGAAAAAGAAGGGAATTAGGAACATCATCGCATCCTGGCTTTGTTGTGTACGGAAGGAAAAGAGAAATGATTGAGAAAAAAGGATGAAAATATGAAAGAATATTAATAGAACAATTGAGACAAACTTTCTTAATTCATGAAATCTTAATAGACAAAGTGGTAATGAATAAATAAATAAAATGGAATAATAAGAGTATAATTTTGATTCTTTAAACCTTTAAACTGAGATTATATTTATTTGTTTATTAATAAAATATCCCCCGAGAGTTTCTCCTTTTTTAAAACCTTACAAATTTAATTCTTTTAAATTTGAAAAAAATGAAATTAGGTCCTTTAAACATCCTCCATTTGTCAATAACAAAAGAAAATATAAAAACATTTTCGCCTTTCATTTTTTGACAGGTGAAAATGCCTTCACCCTTGAAGGAAACCATGACCTGTTACGCCATCCACCCATCGGGTGATGGGTGGTGTTAGGATGCACCAGCTATGACTGAAACCACGAATGGCGAGAAGTTCTCCCGACCCAAGTGCTTCTTTTTGGTAATAACATCGTAACTATTCGGCCGATTCTAACGAAATTTGAAACCTTTATGTTGTTTTAAATTTTCTTTCGAATCATCACCTACGCAGCCTACAGTACCACCACCACCAAAACCACCTACGCCACCACCACCACCAAAACAATCTACACCACCACTAACTCTACCACCGCCACCTACACCACCACCAGCTCCACCACCTACACCAGCACCACTTATACCAACATCAGCTCCACCACCACCAGCTACACCATCACAACCTACACCAGCAACCACTGCACTACCTACACAATCAACACCTAAAACACATACAACACCATTGCCTACACCACCACAAGCTACAACACTACCACCACTTAAACCACCAACACTTACACAACCTATACCACCACCGGCACAAATTACACCACCAACACCTAAAATATCTACAGCAGCTACACCACCATCACCTACACCACCATCACATACATCATCACCACCTACACAGCCACACCTACTCTCCCACCACTTTTAACACCACAAGCTACAGCACCATCACTTACACCACCATCACCTAACACTTACACAACCTACACCACTTAGACCACCGGCACCAATTACACCATCAACACCTGCAACATCTACACAACCACCATCTACACCATCACCATCTACACCACCGCCATCTACACCACCAGCACTTACACCAGTATAACCTACACCGCGACCACCTACACAGCCACACCTCCTCCATCATTATCTACACTGCCATCGCCTACAGAACCATCAGCTACACCACCATCACTTATATCGCCACCACCTAGACCACCACCAACTTCTCTACCACCGCCTACACTACTATCAATTACACCACCTACTTCACTACCAGGTACATCACTTACACCACCTCTACCACAATCACCTACACAACCATAACTGACATCACCTACACACCATCACCTAAACCATCATCACCTTCACCACCACTAGCTACACCCCTACTGCCTAAGCCACCACCCCATACACAACCACCAGCTCCACCCCCTCCAGCTTCCCCCCCACTTGCATCACCACTGTCTAAACAATATACACAACCATTTGCTCCATCACCACCAACTACACCACCAACACCCAGACCACCACCTTTACCACATAAAACACCTGCCACCACCCCATACATCACCACCACCACCACTTACACCACCACCACCTATCAAACCCCCTACACCACCACCACTTACCCCAGCCCCAACACCACCAACACCTATCACCCCATCAACTACACAACCATAAACGTACCCCACTCACACCTACACAGCCACACCTACACTAACACCGCCTGCACTAATATCACTAACACCACCATCACCTACTCCACCATCAATTATCCCACCACCACCTACACCCTTTCCACCTACAACACGACTGCCTACACCACCACCACCTACAAGACCACACCCTACTCCACCACCACTTACAAGACCACACCATACTCCACCACCACCTAAAAGACCACACCCTACTCCACCACCACCTTCACCACTACCAGTTACACAAACTACACCATTATCGGCTACATCACCAACCCCTGCACTACCAAATCCAGAGCCATTTACACCGGCTAAACCACCACCAGCTGCACCCCTACTACCTATACCACCAGCTATACCACCACTGCCTACACCACCTCCAACCTCAACACCACCACCTATACCACCACTAGCTCCACCTCTACCAGCTACATCACTACCTCCTAGACTACCACTGCTTACACCACCACCACCTACACGACCATCAGCTCCACCACTACCAGCTACACTACCACTAACTACAACACGACCACCAACACCACTTCTACATCTTCCCACCCTTACAAGCCCATCACCTACACTACCTAGTCCACCTACTCCACCACAACCTACACCTACAGTACTATCACCTACACACCGCATAAATCACCTACACCACCAACACCACTTCCACCCCTTTTACAATCTCACCACCTGCACCACCCCGACCTACTCCACCGTTACCTACTTCACCACCACCTGCTCCACCATCACCTACTCCACCACCACCTACACTACCACCATTTACACCACGACCACATACAAAACTAGCAGCTACTATATCAACACCTACTCCACCACCACCTGCACCACCACCACCTACTCCACCGCCACATACTCCACCGCCAACAACTCCACCGCCACCTACTCACCACCAACACCTACTCCACCACCACCACCTAAACTACCACCACCTACACTACCACCACTTACACTACCACCACATACACAACTAGCAGCTACTCCACCACTATCTACTCCACCACCACCTACATCACCACCCAAGGTTCTCTAGGGAGTTACTTGTTTTAGCAATAAAATCATAACAATTGTAATTACATTGTAACTATTCTGCCGATTCTAACGAAATTTGAAACCCTTATGTTGTTTTATATTCTCTTTTGAATGATTTAATTGCCAACGCCCTCCCAAGGTTAGTCCGTGAATTATTGAAAGTTTGAAGGTTTTAAGTTCATAAATCAGTATAATTGAGGGCACGCGACTTTTGGTCAGCAGACATTGTTGTTCTTCTTTAGCCTTTGCTCTTGAGATTTCTCGCACCTCACAATAACCCTCAACCCTTATTTACCCTATTTATACCATACAACTGTTAGCTGAATTAGCACGACGTATCCCTTCCCCCTCCCAATAGGGAAGGCACCTCTCAGACGTAAACAATTTGTATAGGGGGGCTAAGGGATTCAAAGTCTGAGTAAATTTGAGTCTTTATCAAAGAAGCCCAACCGGTTTTCTGAGCGAGAATCTGAGTTCAGACTTGAGAAAGCAGATAAAAATGGACCGATTTCAGAGGTTAAATGTGACCCCCCCCTCCCCCCACGGGAGGGGTGGGGCGGGCAAGGGCAATGTCTTGAACAATCTTGAAATCTCAAGTAGCCAGAGGGCTTCCCGACTCCAGTAGTGCTCCAGGGAAAATTTAGTGCTCTTTTCTCGGGTCGTCTCTTCCACCTCTTTGAAACCTCCCGGTATCTTTTCCACCCTTGAATAGACCCAACAAAGGGTGAAAGATGGTGTTAACCGTTCTAAAAGACTACTTAACATAGAGACAGACGAAATTAATTTTAATTATGCTTAACACTCTATTTTAAGAATGGGTGTTCATGGATGGGTTAATAATAATAACTTTTTGTAGGTATAAATTGACCAAGAGCAAATGATGAAGGTCAGAAAATTGATTAAAATTAAGCTCTGGTTGTTTGCTTATCTGATGGAGGGCGAAAAATGAAAATATTAACTTCTAAACGTAGTTATTCTTGGGTTTAAATTAAAGGGTTTGTCTTGTCGATGTTTAGAAGAATCTACCGTAAGTAGTACAGCCATAAAGTTGTGAATTCGACTTAGGGAAAAGCATTATTACGAGTTTAATGGTTTACCTATAACCATTTCCCTGTGTGTAGTTAGATTGGTCGATTAGAATTTAGTTGTTAGAGTTCATATTAACTATGACTTTAAAAGACTTGCATTAGGTCATCTGGTAGTCTAGATTGGGTCAATGGGAAGAGATTTAATCCCTTAAGACGATCCTCATATGGCTTTCTTTAAAAACTAAGAATCATTTGGATAACTATCCTTTGAATCCGTTCTAGCTTGTTTATATCTTTTTGGTAGTAATGGTACTAGGCTTGAAAACAGCGATCCAGAAGAGACCGTAATTGGGTTATGTCCCGGTATGTGTGAAAGCATGCAAGTTGCTCTTCTTTATGGGCATACTTGTCTTCACTTAGCGGGAAGTGACCGCTTGCATTGGCGTGGGCAGCGAGTCTAAAGCATTCGAGACCAGTTTTTGCCGTGCCCAACCTCTTGTTCTCTAGGCTCTAAACCCGCGTCCTGGCCAGTCTTTCGTAACCGCTTTCTCCACATTCTCTAGCCGGGATGCTGCTTCGCCAGACTTGAATGCACGCGCTGGTGCCGCTTAAGGCCGACGAATGGACTTGACCTTCAGTGACGGAGAACAATCCAACGAAAGGTTAATGCTAGTAAGTTCCATTCTGCTTTCGCTTCATTTTAGGACACCCACCTGGACCCCACGATATCCTGCCTGACATGCTTCAAAACCTAATTTGAGCGAGGTCGGGCTTTTTTATATATTTCTGCAACAAGTTGGGAACAGAGGATAACCACCAAACTACTTGCGAATGGTTAAGTTCTCTCGATTTTCAAAATCGGGGAGAGATCACTTTACCTCGGATAGTATTCGCCATAATTCTTTCGTTTCCTGCGTGCGCAGGTTGTTAGAGAATTTGGTATATGTGGGAGTAGCTTATTTCCTAGAGAGGTGAGGCCACGTTTCTTCTGCACAGTGGGGATTCCGCAAATTCTACTCCACGTTGGATAGTCTACTCCAGGTAGGAAATGCCTCCTGCGAGGTCTTTTTTCGAAGAGAGCATTTCAATACACTATTTCCTTCCCTGAGAAGGTCTATGATGGCGCTACGGTATCAGAGACCATCCACACTATATGGGCAAAGGGTTTCCTCCCAACTTTCGTATTTGAATTTCTCCAAGATCGTTGATTCAGAGTAGGTGTACGAGGAGTCCTCTTCGGCCCCACACAACAAAGTAAGGAAGTTTCATCAATGTAACACTCTTTGCTCTAAGCATCAAAGGTATCAGCTGGGTGCTGCGGGAAGATCTCACTACGCTCTCCGTATACAACATTTATATTTATTTTAGTGCGACCAAGATTCCAACACTAGAATATCAACTCCTCCATTTTGGTTTGAATCGTATTTGGTTCTGCCTAGGACCCCACCATTGATACTACCACCATTGACTATTTCTCAACAAACCTCTGCTCCAAAAGCTCTCATAGCGACAGGATTATAGTATTTGACATTTTGGGGAGCACACTTTGTGTTATGTTGGATCAGTTTCAATGTATGTGGAGTAGGGTTCGACTTTCCTGCTCTATCCCTTCTGCCTAAGGTCAGAGAAGTTATACCAGGCACTGTATTAATTTTCACGGAGAGAACTTGAGGTGCTGAAAGGAACGTAAGGGAGAATGTCCATGGAGCTAGTACAAGAGGGCCTATGGCTGAGAATGTGAGACTTCCGCGTGAGCTCTCTGTCAAAAAATAGAGCAAGTAAACAGTGCAAATCCACCAATTTCGAGGCGAATCCCATTTAGAGACAAGACGGAGTCAGGATGGAGTCGAGGATGGAGGCAGAAGTCTACTATCTTATTCTTGTGCGGCCTTGTACAACTTACAAAAACATCGGGTAACCAATCAGACTAGCTAGTGCTCTCCTCTGGTGGACATCTTGTCCTCGGCTAACTTGCTGCCATCAGTGCAGCGAATAACCAGAAAGCGTTGAAACCTCCTCTTCTTATGAGAGGAGCATGGGGAATTAACCCGCTTCTCTTCTCTCACCCAGATTCTTATTTGTTTTTTTCATTGTGGTAGCCTACTTGGCCACATAGGATGCTCTTAACAACACACTCTACTACCCTTCTATATTAAAAAATAATAGAAATAAATAATAATATGTAATTAACAAATAACAACAATAAAAAATAACGAGGAAAACCAAAAGAACAAGAAGGAAGCATGCTCCAGCGTCGGGGGTAGGCCCACCTTTCCTCAGCGCAGGAATATGCGACCAACAAAAAAAAAACAAAAAAGGACAAATAAAGTGGAGGAGACTACTGGTACCGGGACAGGTAACGTGCGCGAAGATCACGCAGGCTGGGACATTCAACGAGAATGTGTGTCGAACAGTCTGGGGGACAACGCAATCGTCAGAGTAAGGTGAAAGCGAGCGATCCATCAAATAGCAGTGCGTCCCGCGAGTGTGTCCAATTCGGAGACGACAGAAAGTTACCTAAAGCCAGCACAGAATTAGAGGTTAGGTTCATAGAAACAGTCGCGGCGCAAAGGGGCACAACTTTAGGTTCCTCTCGACCGTCTACCATCTTCTTTGCCCAAAAGCCTGGAGAGCTGCCCGTATTTCCACCATGTAGTCGGTGTGAGAAAGAGCGAAACACAGGTCCGGTCACCCAAGTCTCGCGGGCTCTTTGGCACCCGCATCGGCGCGCTCATTCTCCGCAATTCCTACATGTCCAGGAAATCAGCAGAATATAATCTCGACACCCGCCCGGCTTGCCAAAACAGTGACGTTACGGATATCTCGAACCAATGGATGCGGAGAGCACCCAGGGTGCTTTGTAAGTGGCTATAGATTACAATGCCGTCTCCAAACCGGACACGTTGCGTAATCTCCCGTACCGAGTGGTCTATTGCAACCAGCTCGGTCGTGAAGACAATGGCAGCGCCTGGCAGAGCCCCGCTGACTTCAAATAGAGGGGATAGGGCGTGAAAGCCGACCCCTCTGTATACTCTGGCACGTTTCCAGCGTGACACGAGGTGTAGTCCATAAAGGTCTAACGCAATATTCCCGGTGCTGTACAAGCTTTGGGAGCAGAGGCGCGGCCCCAAATAGCCAAAGGCGGTACCGTCCATAATGGCGTCCTTGGCAGAACTTGAGGTGCCACCTTTCCGAGAGCTATACCTAGCTTTCGAATGAGGTCCCTAGCCCTAAATACAAAGGGCTTAGGGTATGACTGCCGTCTCTTGGCGGCATAGGCACGGTCCAAATCGGCTGCTGATGCATTGAGAGCTGTTGGCGACTGAGAGAGGCGCCGGGCTCCCGCGTACAGGCAAATATTGCACTGTGAACGGCGTAGAACAAGCTGTATCTCTCCAGCATCGACTAGTAGGCTCTCAACGGGGGAACTGCGGAAGGCACCGGTCGCAAGGCGAAGGCCGTCGTGGTGGATCGAATCCACCTTCCGCAATACACGCTCAGCTTTGGATGCATAAAACTTACATCCGTAGTCGAGCTTCGAACGAATAAAGGGTCAACAAAAAAGTAGGGCAGTAACCCTATCCCAAGCGCTGAAAGTCACATAATGGAGAATATCCCTGGCGTGGGTACAAGATACCCTAAGGCTGCGAATATGAGCCGCCCCGGTGAGACGTCGTTGAAATAGAAGACCACGAAAACGGTTCGATTCTACCACTTACAGGTGTAGTACCTCATTAAGAAACAAGTCTGGGTCAGGGTAAAGCCCTTGATAGCGTCAGAAGTGCACCACCTTAGTCTTGGCCAAATCAAACCGAAACCTGTGTGCTTTGGCATAGCGAGAGACGAGGTTCAATGCCTGTTGGAGTCGACGCTCTAGAGTTGGCATCTAGGCCACGCCAAAAGAGATCAAAAGGTCACCCACGTAGAGCGTAGCGAGAACATCTTCAGGCAGCCTCAATGTACTTCATTAAGAAACAAGTCTGGGTCAGGGTAAAGCCCTTGATAGCGTCAGAAGTGCACCACCTTAGTCTTGGCCAAATCAAACCGAAACCTGTGTGCTTTGGCATAGCGAGAGACGAGGTTCAATGCCTGTTGGAGTCGACGCTCCAGAGTTGGCATCTAGGCCACGCCAAAAGAGATCGAAAGGTCACCCACGTAGAGCGTAGCGAGAACATCTTCAGGCAGCCTCAATGTGATTCCGTTGATGCTCAGGGCGAAGAGTGTAACACTGAGGACACTTTGCTGTGGACACCCTCTTCCTGCTCCATTAGGCTGGAGAAGGCTACCCCCACCCGTACGCGGAATTGACGATCTCTCAAAAATTCAGATATAAACATTGGGAGGCGTCCCCTCGCCCCAATCGTGTGGAGAGTCTCCATGATACCGTATCGCCATGCGGTATCATAGGCCTTCTCCAGATCGAAAAAAACTGTGGAGTAGTGCTGTCTACGAAGGAAGGCCTCGCAGACGGCATTTTCCAGTCGGAGCAGAGCATTCGACGTGAAGTGGAACTTGCGGAAGCCGCAATGTGCAGAAGACAGATGGCTTCCACTGTCCAGGAAAAAGGCTAATCTAACATTTACTAATTTCTCCATCAACTTGCTCACGCAAGAGGTTAGAGAGATTGGGCTGAAACGGGGCGGAAACTGGCAGGAGTAGCGGGATCTCTCCCTGGTTTGCGAAAGGCGAGTACAGTAGCGATTCGCCAGGAATCCGGGAGTAGACCCTCCACCTAGATCCTGCTAAACAAATCTAACAGAAAGGCCATGCCTAGCTCACCCAGATATTGAATCCTGGCGTACGGGACATCGTTCGGATCATGGACAGTGTCCGCGCACGAAGCAAGAGGGGAACGCAACTCACTTACAGTAAACCTGTCGTTGAAGGGTTCTCCAGCCGGCGGCCTTCCACGACATCACGACCCGCATTGAAGACTGGCTGAGCAGCATCCCGGCTAGAAAATGCGGAGAAAGCGGTCACGAAGGATTCCGCCACGGACGCGGGGTCTGAGATTGCGGTCCCATTCTCCTGGAGAAAGGGTACAGGGGGCCTGCGAGTATTTGCCCCAAATCCTTTTGACTCGCTTCCATACCTCTGCCAGAAAGGTCTTCCAGTTAAGTGAAGACACGTATGCCCGCCAAGAAGAGCGGTGGGCGTGCTTTGAAATTTACCGGAACCTAGCCCTAGCCCGACTAAATTCAGCGACAGTGAATTCGTTCGGGTGGCGCTTATAGCGCATGTAGGCATAACGCTTCTGTTTGAGGACCGTCTCACACTCGGTCAATCACCATGGGAGTGGTCGGCGTGCAAAACGACCATACTTTCAGGAAATAATAGTCAGGCCTGCGGTGATGAGGTTGCTGGAAAAGAACTCAACGGCCTGATCTACCGACCTAAACTCCTCGACTGAGATAAAGAATTCAGTCATTTCCTGGAATGCAGACCACCGGGCGATCTCGGGCGGCAGCAGCCCAGAAAATTATATTTGAATGGATAAGTGATCACTACGATGAGGTCATCGACCACCCCCTAATCAAAATCAGGCTGTGCATCCGGAGAACAGAAAGATAGATCAAGGCACCCATTTCAATCTCGTCGATTAGGTCGGCAAGTAATGGCCCCTGGGATTAATAGCGTAGTCTCCCCAGAGGGGGTGTCTACCGTTTTTATAGAGTCCACATTAGTTTGTTTGTTTGTTTTTTGGATAGTAATGGAGGAAAACTTAGTAGTCCTTATTTGCATTCCTGGTCCTCTCTCATACTTAAATTCAACCCACTAACTGATGATACATGAGGCCCATAAATATTGGAAGGGGCAAAAACTCGATCATTTGGTAGTGTAATGGGTGTGAAGTAGATAAATTTCAGTGAATTACCTAGTTTCTTCAAAGTATTGGCCTACATATTTGTTTGAAACGGAAATCCTTATGATTCAGGCTGCAGAAATAGTCTTCCCGGGTAGCCAGGGAAATATGCCTACAAAATTAAAATCACACCCTCTTTTGCCTCTTTCATTTTAGTTTGAACAATTCTGTGGGTTCTAACTACACTAAGCCTTATCCTGTTCTGGCTTTCTAATTAAAGGGCACACTTACTGCTCGGGACTATACCATAGGTCCATCTTCCCATCGCATGAGCGCTTTGAAGAATACAAATCTGCCACACTCCTTCCAAGAGTCCTTATTGTTGAAGGAAGCAAAAGTACAGGAAAGTAGAGGTAAACTTCGGTCAAATACAACTCCACCCCAAAAGTAGAGCACCAGTAAGAGAACCCCAGTTTCCTCGCTTCTGCCTAAAGCTGCTTGGGGGTATAAAATAGAGGCCCTCTTTCAGATGCCGAGCTAGGGCAAGCCACAAGAGTGCCTCGTCAGTCGGGCGTTTCGAGGCAATGGAAGGAGTGGACTCGCCTACTTCACCAGATCTTCGGGCTAATTAATGTTGGGGAGAGGCGGTGGTTTGCTTTCTCGCCTTTCCCTTTAGTCATTTGCCTTCAAGAAATCATATTGGAAGAGGGAAGAAGGGGGGGGGGAGACCTCTAGGCACCTTCCAGAGATACAAGAGTTCGGCAACTCTTTCCACCTACGCACAGTACTTGTGTGGCTGGGTGCGCAATTTATACCTGATGTAATATCTGGTTTCATTCTTTGGTTTTTCTAACTACCTAGTGGCGAAAGTTGTGGTACTACTCGTGGACACACGGTAATCTTTCACTATATTCATGAGTATATAGTGAATAGATGAATATTGGGGGTAAATGTAAGTTCACTCAAAGGTTGAAAACATAAGCAGGCGTAGATAGGAAACATTGGTTCACATTCTCCAGTGCTTCAATGCATAGAAGTATTGAAAGGAGATGATAGAGGGTGAAGTGAAATGAAAAATCATAGGGTATTTAGGAGTCTATATTTTAAAGGGGTCCAGTTGTATTAATTAATAAAATTGATTATTGTAATTCTCCTTTCCTGCTTAATATTTTTTGTCTCGTTCCTCAATTACACATTTTTCACTCTCTAAAGCACTCGTTCAATATTCCAATTTCAATCCTGCCAAAATTGGCAGAAGAATAAATAGTTTTAAACCCCATTTCCTTAAACGCATTTAATTTTAGAAACATTTCGTCACTTTCAAATGAGCTGAATAAAAGACCTTTTGAGCTAAACATTTTCGAGAACTGAAAAAGCTCCTATCTTTTATTGAGAGCCAAAAGGCCATGGCATTTTACCTTTTCCTGAACTAATCAATATTTAAGGATGGATGCCAAGACCATTTCATTTTAGAATGTTTAACACCATCTTTTCCCCTTTATTGGGTCTATATAGGTGCGTCAAATAAAGTGTGAGATTAAAAATAGGTGAAAAAGACGACCAGAGAGAGAAACGCAAATGGTACTGTCGGGGCACTGGGATGGGGAGGACGTGCCAACCCTTGAGGTTTTAGTCGTAGCCGGGTTCGTGACACCACCCGAATATCTTTTTTGTTATTGAAAAATGGAGGATGTTTAAAAGACCTATTTTCATCTACCATAATTAAAAGAATTAATTTTGCAAAGATTTATAAAGGGAGAACCACTCGAAAGTTATTTTATGAATAAATAAATAAATAAGATCTCAGTTTAAAGGTTTAAAGAAAAAAAAATTGTTCTCATTATTACTTTATTTATTTATGCGTGCCAACTTTCACTTCCTATATTCTACGAGTTTATCACATATATCTATTATTACTTTCTTATAGTTTCATCCTTTTTCTTCATTCAATTCTCTCGTTCTTCCGTAAACAACAAAACCAAGATTCGAAGATGTTCCTAATTCTATTCTTAATTCTCTTCTTTTTCTTCTCCTTAACACATTCCTCCCTTATGGGGCTAAGTGTTGGCCTTCTCGAAACCTGAGTTGATGTTCGATAGAATCGATAAAAGTCAATCCTTCCTTCCTAAACCTGACGTTTAAACTCCTCTATTACTCTGTCATATTCTTGATCCTCCTCCCACATCCTTTCTATCGCATCTAATCCTTCCATCTCTATTTAGGAGAATGATAAAAAAATTGAATTGTAACTGTTTCGGGGTCGTTGATTTGGGTTTTTTTCAAAGACAAATAAAGCGTTTTGCGACTTTTGAAATGGTAATTCTTCAACTAAAGATGGCAAGTATGTAATCGACTTAATGCAAGAGAATGGTTAGTATGTAATCAAACTTATCCAAAAGAATGACAAGCATGTTACCAAACTAATCCAACAGAATGTCAAGAATTTAATCGCTCATGCAAAATAATAGTATGTAGCTAATCACCTCAACACAAAAGAAGGGCAAGTATGTAATTACCGCTTACAAGAGAATGGCAAGATATATTCAACCCAGCACAAAAGAATGGCAAGTATATAATCAAACTTATGCAAGAGATTGGAAAGTATGTAATCAAATGAATGAAAGAGAATGGCAAGTATGAAATTAAACGATTGCAATAAGAATGGCAATCCTGTAATCAACTCAATACAAGAGAATAGTTTGTACGAAATAAAAAGGAATAACAAAACAAGTATGTAATCGTCATATTCAAGAGAATGGCAAGTAGCTAATCATCACAATCTCCCCTCGCTTTTATGTGGCCGATCCTTTTCTCGAGGCGCTCTGTAATTTTCATTTGTCCAAATTTCCTTAACGCACTCCTTCTGCTTCCTGTACACTCGTTAAGATGATGTCATCTTATATATATATATATATATATATATATATATATATATATATATATATATTGGAACATTTAATAGGGATATCTGAACGTTTCGTCCCTCGTCAATTTTACAAAGATTAGAATAAATATTTAAATAAATATTAATAAGGGAGTTGAAGACTGTGGGCAGTTGAGTTTAGGGGTGAGTTTGGAAATATATAAAGACTCCAAAATATCCCGATCGCAACTATTTGGACACGAATCCAAAATAGAGAATTCAGTGTCTGTAATTTTTTAATTGTAAGACATGGAATGGTTTCGAGTAGAAGATAATTCAGGCGTAGTAAATGGTGTGCTGGTATAGTAGGAGAAACCTCGATGATTACTAATCCTCACGGTGAGTTGGAGAGTGGTTTTATCCACGTAGCAGGAATGGCAGCCTGCAAACAGGAATTGATAAACCAATTTGGACCGAATGAATAATTTTGGAGAGTTTTTATTTATGGTTGAGCAAAGTGTTAATAGTTAGAGTGTTGATGCGAATTAAGTGAAACTGACATAGAGGGTATCTCTTAACTAACACCGACTGTAATTCATTTGTCAATTTGGATTTAATAGGCCCAATGTAAGGTATTTAAAATTAAGAGCCATTTTCTCAGGCTCAATTTTGTCATTTGAGTTATTATATAATTTATCTAAAAATCGTTTGGTAAGTTTGTCAAGAACTTGGGAAGGAAACAAATTATATTCACTAAACCTTCCGAGATAAATGAGTTCTTGGTGGAACAAAGCCCAGTTAGAGCATATTTTGTAGGCTCGGAAAAGTATACAGAAATGGAAGAAACAAAAATCTAAAGAAAATAAAACAAGAAATTAGTGCCAAGTAGTGTGGGGGTGGGTTTGCGGTATACATTGGATAGTTAGTGTAGGGGAATCGTCACCCTCCCGTTCTCTCTCAGAGGAGACCCGAGGTAGTAACCGCAAGAACATCCGGGCCAGTCAACGCGGGTCAGGCTCGTAACCACAGACACTCGTCACTCGTCTGTATGAAAAGCCGAACGGTTTTAAACTGCAAGATCCACCCTACGGGAGTATATTCAATTTCATATCAAATAAGAAATTGGAGACGCGGTTCTCTCAAGCTCGAAGACCAGCGGAAGCAGAGGTAAGACTTGGTGAGAAAAACCGTTGGAATAAGAACCCTCCCGGGCCTGTCCACAAGCGCCCCCCCCCCCCTCCTACCCGTATCCCAGTGGGGTGACGAGGTATAAATAAGAAACACTTAGGAAAAATGAGGTAGAATATGTCAGTCTCCAGGCTACGAAGTCCCCGGATAGAAGCCGGGCTACTGAGACTGGACAGGTAGATTACGTGAGTCGCCAGACTACGAAGTCTCCTGCAAGAGAGGCAGGGCTACCTAGGGGGCTAAGAAGCAGCTCATCCTTGAGCTAGTCCCTGGTTATCAAGCTGAACGTTAAGTTAACTTCTTCAAGTTCAACTTACTCTCGTCAGAGAGACTCCTCCTATCCTGGTGCATCCTAAAGCCTAGGGATATTCCTCGTCGTTGAGGAATTAAGAAAAGAATAGGGAATAGGCTCCCCCTCGAGCCCATTACCCGGTGGCCACACCAAACTCATAAGTTAACTTGGTTGAGGAACCAAGTTTAACTTATTCTCGTCAGAGAAACCCCCCTCCGTTATCCTAGCCCTTGAGGAAGACTGGAACTAAGAGGAAGCTCATCCTCGAGCTAGTTCCTGGTTACCAAACCGCCCTTAAGTTAACTTGTTCAAGTTGAACTTTTTCTCGTCAGAGAAACCCCCCTCCTCGATCCTCGCCCTTGATATAGACCCCCCGAGTACAGTCCTAGCCCATGAGGAATTACGTAACGAAGGAGAAAAGCTCCCCCTCGAGCCCGTTACCAGGTGGTCACACTGAACTCTAAGTTAACTTGGTTTAAGAACTATGTTCGACTTACTCTCGCCAGAGAGGCCCCACCTACTTTGGTGCCGCCTAAAGCACCGTTATTGTTCTCCCCTTTGAAGACTCCCCTCCCATTGAATACCGTGTGGACCCCCATCTGCTTCACTCGCCAAAGTACCTCGTGATCTCGACCACTTCCATCTGGCCGGTCGGCACGCGTCTTGGAGCCAATAACATTCCTGAGGTATTTATACTCCAGTAGAGTCAATTAGCCTAAATCTTGTATATTAAAGTGCGTATCGAATTTAGCCAATTTTAGAGGGTCAAGTTATTTGAAGTAATTATTGTGTATTATAATATTCGGAGTATTTCTGTGGTTCATGTTTTGTTTTTGTGTATTAAATTGTTAAAGTTAAAATATAAGTTTATTTTGGGAAGTCCTGTACGTTTCTCTATATCCTTACGTGTTTGAAGCGGCTCTTCTTTTAAACAACAATATTAACACCATTAGATCAAAGCCTACTTTATTAAAGAAGTATTTCACGGTCCACAAGGTATACCACGACAAAAGTGGTATCCAGTGTGGAGTGATCAAAAGGGGCATTCTGCTACAGTTAGCTATTATTGAGGGTAATATGTACATCCAAAAACGAAAACTGTCATTGCACTCATGTTCAACAGTGAAATTTATGCTTGTATGTTGACTGTTTCGGCTCTTGTCGTGTCAACATCTCCGCATCTTCGGCTCCACTTATGATCCTTCCTTGCGTCTTAGACCCTGACTGGGCATTCATAAGAATTACCTAGCATGACCACACGGTCGAGAGCCCGAGCACTTCCCTTAAAAAGGGAGCACGGTCAAGATCTTCCGTCTTAACAACAATCTACGCAAACAAAACCCTTCGTCACCACTGAATTTTCACTTCAACACGCTAGCAAATGGCGTCCGAGGCGCATTCTCCTCAGGAAAAGGTGCCTCAGGATCACGTTCCCCGTTTCTAAACCTGAAGCTGGTGAACTTGAACCCCAGCTCCAGGACTAGAAGAAGAATTAAATCGACAACCACCATTTTATCCTCCGGTAGCCTTCCAGGCTGCACCGGACACCCTGAGGTCTCGGTAGAGAGCAAACGCCACTCTGCCCTTAGGCTTTGACCGGTCAGACCAAGCCATATTAGCTACTGTACACTGAGAAATACTCGTGCATAACCTAAAAGAGCACCGCGACGCGTTGGTCTTCTATGTAAGAGATCGCGAGGAAATCGCGACTCTCCTCTCTCTTTTCAGATTCCCGTCACAGCTGGACCGAAAGGAGTTTATCTGCCTTCATCAGCGACTCCGATTTTTCCATAACGTTTGGCAACACTAGTGGCGGGTCGCGCTACGTGACGCATACGAACAACAAGCACTTCCATCGCATCATCTTAAGCGAATCCCCCTTTACTGGACCACGCGTACAACTTCCTCAATTTAGATCCTGGGATTTTCCCAACCTACCACTATGGGTAGCAGAAGAGGCCGAATAGGAAAACATGAAGGGCGTGCGACGCGTGCGTCAGTCCCTCAACGACGTCCCAGGTGATTTTGACTGGCAATGGCGTATGAGACCCAACCAAATGCGTCGTCGCATGCAACTATTGCCTCCATCAACGTGGAATTTCGGTCCTTGTCATCAGCCTTCATTCCACTTTCCTTGGAAAACGCCTCCTTTTTCGTGGACTCGTCCTTCTCCACGCTTCCTGACCTTATATCCTCCTATCCCCATTAACCCCGTCCATTCCAGACGAACCCTCCCCTGTGGTGGAAATAGCCTGGACGACCAGGTAGCACTTCAAATAGACAGCCCGGACCGCCCCTCGCAAGAACTACATGAATTTTTGGATGAAGCCGCCCTAGAATTAGGAGGCCTCCGCATTGACGACACTCCACCAGATGTCACGGTCTTTCCTCTCCCCGGTCTGGTGGTACCCACAGTCCTCGAGATAAACAGGGCTTCTACCGCATGCGGATCCTCGAGAAGCTCCACACACCCTTCGGAACAGGGTGATGTACTACGCGACGTCATGAGTGGCCCCCCGGACATCGTCGCACCTCCTCGCCAGGATAACGCTCACGCAGACGCTGCTGGAACCTGCGCCTCTGGGGTCAATGGATAATAACAACCACAGGAAGAAAATGACGACCAAAAATAGGTCAGCTTGACCATGGATCCTCTTGAACCAGAACAATAATTCTTTGATCCTGCCGCCCGTTTGCACGTGGTCACCCCGGGCTCTTCGGACTCTGTACCCATCACTAACCACATCGTCGCTGCCGCTCACAAACAGGGCGTTCGTTTTGGCGTCTAGAAAGGATACCAAAACTGGGTCTCCTCTCCTTAAAGGGTTGGCCCTTTAGTAGAACAACTTTGGAACACGATATCCTGGAGCGCTCGACCAATATTAGCCATGCTTATGGCATCTTCCCAGTCCCTAAAGCTAATGGCTCAGTTCGTGTTATCTACGACGTGCACATCTTAGGGAACTTTTATTCCCCTCACTCCTTCAAACTCTTGTCCGTTCGCACAGTATTAGTGAACTCTGAACCAAAGGACTACGCCGCCAAAATTGACCTTAAAGATGGCTTTTACCAGAAGATATTTGGGGATATTAGTCACCGGAGAAATATTTCGCTTCATGAGGCTGTCTATTGGCTTTCCCGAAAGTACATACATTATGTAAGTTGCCGTCGCAGCTATCTTCAACGTCTGGGCCCGCCGTATGGGTTGTTGTGCTTTCTCGTATTTTGGCATCCAGCTGATAGGTATCAGGATGGCCGTTAGGCGCTGCCTTCGCATCACAATGAAATCCTCTTTGAATGTATATTTACCCAACCAAGAGTATCCTCGTCCCTACACACTCCCTCGTCTACTTGAGAATCATAGTTGATCTACGAAACCGCCGTATGACACTCTTTTCGGACATGACCAACGAATTTCGAGGTGCTATCAGGGTCTCCAATGAACATGCGTTCTGCCACCGAGGATGGCTTCGTATGGAAGGGCTTCTCAACTTTGTGACTCCCGTAATTAGAGTCCCCTTCTTCTGGATACAACGGTGTTTTCCTTAAATCACCTGAACCACCCCCAGCCCCTCGTATTCTCCTTCTCCCCTTCATTGCCACCAAATGGTTCAACTTCTGGCGACCCAATGCTTGCCCCGTACAGTATTTTGTGACTCCTCCATTACGGGCATAGGGTTCGGTCCGACGGTGGCGCCCTCGAGATCCTCCTTCCCTCTGAAGCAGTGGGAAACATTTTCACCTCTGAATCCATTGCAGTTTGGATTTCGTTGCTCCTATTCTACAAGGCAAGACTATTCATGGAAAACATGGGGGCATTATGGAACACTTCGTGGAAAGCTTCCCGTGAACATCCTTCAACAATGCTCGGAAGGTTCCATGGACCTTCTTACACGCTCAGTTTGCAGCTCACCCCTTAATCTTCCCTACCTCAAGTCACGAAGAAACCGCGCGGATGCCGCCTCGAGGGCTTGCGCCCAATTCAATTTAGCCTAGCTGGCCGGACTCCCTAGAACGACTAATCAAGGAGCCACTCCAGCACTGAGACGGCAGGTCATTTTGTCTCTGGTCGTGCCCCTCCCCCCCTCCCTTCCTTCCGCCTCATCGATCTTCGTCTCTCGCTACGATTTGTGTAACTTACTGTATTGTTAACACTAGGCTCCTGCCGCTCACCCCCTTGTATCCACTTCTGTTAGGCCTTGACCTCGCCAGACACCCCTTGTTCTTCTGCCTCTTGTTTCCTAACAAGATCCCTTTGCTAAGCAGGTCTCCTGCCTGCCTTTGTTTATAAATTCTAATAAATAAAAAAGAAGGGTCTTTCTCCCGGGTCAATGAGTAAGGACCACAAACTGTATACGTTAATAAACAAAAATTACTGATTCTGGTGTGCTGAAAACCCCATGATAATTTACGAGCAGCCTCTTCATGCACAGAATGTTACGATCTGGTGGGCCAAAACTAGTTCAAGATCATTGGTCCCTCTTTCTTTGAGGATGCTGAGGCAAAAACAGCGACAGTAACAGGGGACACGTGCAGAGAAGTGATACACGATTATTTATTGCCAAAAATGGAATATCATAATATGTATCATTTGTGGTTTTATAGTATTTGGTTATTAATGCGATGTATTTTTGGTTAATAAATCAGCCTAAATAGCGTTTCGAAAACCATTATCATAAATTTGTTTGATGAAAGTAGTCTGCTAATGTTTAGGCCTACGACTAAAGCGAAATAAATTTTGAACTTCTGAACTAGGTTTTAAGAAAAACAATTAACGAATGTACGAATAAACGAATGTACAATTAGATAAATTGGATTAGGTATACAATGTAAGATATGGTAAAATATGTGTAGGGAGCCGAAAATGTATCAGAGAAATTCCTTCCAACTTGATAATATAAATGGCCGATAAATTTACCAACTCAGAACGTACTAAAGCCAGTCGTGAGAATAGAGTATTGGCGTTCAAATCTAACAGTACCGCGTTCGAAACTCAACAGTCCAAAAATTTTAAGAAGAACTCTCAAGAAGGAAAACGGCTTGAAGGACTAACTCATCTCGAAACACCAATAAATCAGGAAATCAAGTGTAAAGCAAGAATAATATAGATAAATAAATAAAAATCATAATAAGGAAGGCCTCCTCCATAACTGGTGATCCTCAACTGCCGAACAATCTTCTGATCTTCGCTACAACTGCACCTCCTCCCCTAGTAGAGATTTAAGAAAAAGTGCTGCTGGGAACTTCCGAGACCCGGGAAGGAGAAGCCATTACTCATTGATTAGAGACAAGACTTCGTTCTCTCTCCTCAATCCCACTGAATTAGCTCTACTCATCCCGCAGACTCGGAGGCCGTAGGAGGGAGAGCTACTACTCCTCGATTAAGAAATCCAAGACTAGTCTCTCCCCAATCCTCAAATCGCCCCGCTTTCTAGAAAGTAACCTGTGTAGGGGTGCGAAAATGTATCAAAGAAATTCCTTCCAACTCGATAATATAAATGGCTGATAAATTTACCAACTTAGAACGGGCTAAAGCCAGTCGTGAGGCTAGAGTATTGGCATTCAAATCCAACGGTACCGCGTTCGAAACTCAACAGTCCCAAATTTTTAAGAAGAACTCTCAAGAAAGAAAACGGCTTGAAGGACTACCTCATCTAGAAGCACTAAGAAATCAGGAAATCAAGATAAATGGAAGAAACTGAAGATGCATCGAAAAAAGAAAAACGAAGATTAAGGACCAACCCAGCCAAGACGAATACGGAAGTGAAGAAAATGTTTGAAGGGCCAACAAAAGTAAAAGGAAATTCATTTAAGAAGGAAAAATGCATCGAGGAAACCAAGTAAGAAAAGCAAGAATAATATTGATAAATAAAATAGAGGGGATAAAAAAGAAAAGCCCCCCCTTCCCAATATATGATTTGAAGTAACAAGATGTAATTTAAGATGTGAAGTGAAATGAAGTAAGAGTGAAATAAAGGTGAAATACAAATGACTACGATGGACTGTGAATTAGGGTCTGAAATACGAGAAGTAAGTAGAATTAGGACCTAATCTCGTATGGCAGTTTGCAGAGAATTGTAAGAGGATGTGGAATTAAACTAAGTATGATTTGTTTGGAGGTAAATGACTAATTGTAGAAGGAAAGATTACCGACCTTTATGCGGAGAATGGCGAGAGACGAATGGGGAATACTCATGTTCAATTTGGTTAAGCTGAAAGCGTGTGTTTGTGTGTGTGAAATTTTAAGAGATGTTGTTTGAATCAGTAGTACGTTAAATGAATTCAGTATTTCGTCACAGGATATTTGAATTATTGAAGATTACATAAAATAATTGAATTGTAAAAAGTTATGGATAAATTAATAGAATGATTGTATTGACAAAAAGTTAATTAAAATAAATGAATTAATTAATTATTAAGTTGTACATAAATTTGCATGAATGATTTAATTTACAAAAGTTAAGTAAAAAAGAATTGAATTATATGAATTTTATACATAATAAATGATGATATATATTTAAGTTTTCCAGGAGGATTTCATTATAGGAATGCCCAGAGGGCATTGCTATAGTTTCAAGAAGATGGGGCGACACCACACACAGAGGTTTACAGGAAAAAGAGTTAATTAATAACATAAAATAGAAAAAAAGAAGATAAAAGACACACCTTTTAAAAAGTGAGTATAACCTATCTCTCTACTTTTCCTATTTCAATCTCCCCTATCCCTCTAAACCGCATTCTCTGTTCCACTATTTGACACAATCCACCGGGGCGGGGTGGTTTAGGACATTTCGCTGCAGACCCTATTCAGCGCACACCTTGATAAAAATTTTAAAGTCAACAGATCAACTTTTTTGAAAAAAAATCTTGAAAAAAAGGTCAGTGTTAGAAATCTCAGAAAAGGAAGTGGGAAATTATTTGATCGAGGGTTTTCGTTCGTGTTCAAATTTAGTCAAAAAGTAGTGGATCGATTTCTACAAAATTTGGTGGAACACTAGAGCCTTAGACAGAAGGAAATGATTAGTTTTTGACCAATCTCTGGTTAGTATATCCGGATGCATCCGATTAAGTATTTTTCCATTACTAACTTTTGAGCCAAAATTATATTGGGGAAGTTCCAAACTTTATTTAATTTTGAATTTCTCAATAGATTAGAAAGTTGTTAACCAATTTACAATTTTAAATCTAGGAATGTAAAGATAAAATTACAATTAATAACAGACTATATATTGGCATACATAAATGATGCATATTGAATGAATACTTTAGTAATAATATTAATAATACATACATACAATCATACATACATGAAGTATATTGGGATATTGCTATATGCATATTGTTATCTAAACCTTATGAAAGTGTAGAATTTTATTTAGAACTAAATGATGGAAATTTACTAAGCATTACTTGGCGGAGATGTCCGCTCTATGAGTGCTATCGTTTGTTAAACTAAATTCTTTGGGAATGTCTGAAAAATGATTTGAAATTACTAAATCCTTCAACCTGGAAGAATTAGTAGTCTCTTAGCCTTTCGGGAATAATAATTAATACGAAAGCAATGGATCATTTTTGGAGAAGGATACCCCTTTTCTTTCCTTGTTTGCAATGCTTAGCCCGTTGGATAAAGCCACGTGGTTAGCTCGACCCCACTTTGCCCCGAGTCACACGGCGAAGCCATCCCAGATCCCCTCCCCCCCCCCCGATTCACATCATACGATCCAAGTAAAGTGTGCAGAACATCTCCTAATCGGTCGTAAATTTCTGCAGTTTTCCCTGCGGAGATGGAGAGAGAGGGAAAAAGAACTGTTTATCGCCAACAGTTTGGCGCCTCAGCTGCACCCTGGTAATTCACCAGAGTGATGGTCGTTCCCCATTTCCTGCATGGGGAGACTCTCCATATTTAAACCCCTTTGCCACCTTGGAAAATTAGTAAGAACAAGGCTCTCTCGTAAGAAAATATCCCTCGTCCCAATTCGGTTTTTACCCAACCGAAGGCCGAACTTCTTTCCCCGGTAAGGGGTCCACGGTCAAACGGAAGCCTCTTTCACCGCGGTCTGCTGAAGCAGCTGCGCTGGATTACTCCTTCGAGTCCTCGAAGTACCCAGCCCCGTCGAAGTTTCCCTTAGGTAGCCAGACCTCTCTCGAGAGCACTAAGGATTCCAGCTCCCCATCGAACCCCAGTTAAGGTTAGAACTTACGCATTCACAGCCCTGGAAGTGAGGTGCCGACCATATGGTTCCTTCCCACTCTTCTTCTGACGAAGATCCCTCCTTTGAAGACTCCGACAAGATAGTCTTGCCGAGCTCCTACTTTCTCTCAAGCCTCCTTGCAGTCGCTATCGCCCTCTGATACGCAAGCCTCCTCCCCCGCCCCCTTTATCTTGTGAGCGTATTTGGATCTGAGTAGGTAGATCTAAAAGAAATTAGACTTTCCCACCAGGAACGATAAATGATTACCCAAACTTTAATCTTCCGAAATATAATTTTGATCATTTAATTTGTTAATAAAATTTATATTTCCTGTTGTTTATCTTCAATTAAACTTAACGTCACTCTCAGCCCCCGTTATTCAAATCTCGACAACCTCGAACACGACTTTATTAGTTAAGCGAATTTATCCCGCGCCTTAACCTGACCTTTTTAATCCGCGAATCAACGTAGCATTCAATCATTGGATTGTTCCCCTTTTATAGACTGAGCTATCCCCCTTCATACTAATAACATATATTATATTATATTATATAGTTTTCTATACTACAATATATATATATATATATATATATATATATATATATATATATATATATATATATATATTATTAAAAAATAAACTGGTGTCGTAGGTGTTGGTTTTACCATGAGTTTATTGTTTATTTTGCTGATACTTTTAAAGTCCTTTTTATGCCCCCAACAATCATACGTGTTCTCCTTTTGTTATTATCCTTTATTCTAGCCGAAAGTTCGTTCAGCTTAATTCGAGAATTTATTTATTTTGTGTGTGTGGGACTCTGATTAATTTGCGTACGAAATTTCTTGGAATCAACGATGCTGAATCCATAGCTAACCCCCCGAACAGATTAAGGGTTTGAAAACCGTCCCGGTCACGAAGGACTGTTTATTAAAAATTAAACCGCAATTTAGTTATTTGTGTAGTTATTTTATTTGGTGTACAAACTAGCCTCTAAAAAGATTACCAAGACATTTTTGCGCGCGCACATAGACCAATTAGCTCGCATGCCACATTTTCCAAGCTAACTCCTTAAGACGATCTCTTCATTGCAACGATTTAAATGGCAAGGTGGGTGGTTAGGCCTTACTAGATAGGACCCCCTATCTATATACAGGAAGAGAAAGAATTGAGGGAGAGAAAAGAAGAGGATTAGAAAATGAACAACGAGAAATGGAAAAGAGCAGAGCAGAGATAGAAGAAAGGAAGGCCCAAAGAGAGATAGCAGAACGCAAGAGGATCAGACAATACGAACTCGAACTAAGTCGAAATTGATTAGAGACAATATCGGTTAGCTCCCGGACTGAAGTTCCATAGTCCCCATCAGTTAAGCTCCCCCTTTTCAATGAAGGGGGGGGACTTCAGATCCTACCTCACACATTTCGGAAAAGATCTTCGAAATTAATAATTGTGATATCGACTGAGAAGGTGTAACCGGATTACTTTCCCTTCTTAGTGCCCCGCTGCGCGACATCTTTATTTCCCTCCCGTCTGAAAGTCACCTTTGATTGTTCTAGCTTAAATCCGTACCCCTGCCCGCCGTAAATAAGGGACCAGACTTTTACCCTGGTCGTTTCCGTCAAATGAGAATCGGACCTGGACAAACATTCGGACAGTTTGGTTTATCCTTCAAAAGAACCTCCACTTTTGGTTTGAGTCATGTAACGTCTCCCCAGAATATGAGTTCCTTTTGGACTTTGTATTAAAAAAAAACAACTTTTGGCTTCCTTGGCCCCCGAAATACGCTCATTTGTAAAGGACAAGCGCTGTCTCACATTCAAACAGTGCTTGAGAAAAGCAGACGTGTACGCCTCTAGCCATAACAAATACTCTAAGGACAACAAGAAACCTCCCACGTCGTCCCTCCAAGTCCAAGATCGGTAATTCCAGACCACCTCCACGGAATAACCCCAAATTTCTAAAGATTATTGGCCTCTCGAAGTGCAGATCTCCCTCCATCGGAACCCAGGGATATCAAGCCCCTGAATACGACGCCCCCTTCGTCATCGTACCCCCGAAGTCAAATAATCTGTTTCTCCTGTGTACTTGAAGGGCATGTGCGTGCAAACCTCCCCCAGAATTCACAATTCAGAAGTGCACCATCTCACCAAGTGCACCAAATTAGTGCCACTCCTGCTCCTCCATTGCCACTTTTGGAACCCCCGCTCCTCTCTCCTCCACCAGCACTCCCGGAAACCACATTAATTTTATTTTCAATAAGAGTTACCCAGGTGGTTTAAGGTTTGAGAATGGAACAATCAATGGATGTCGTGTGTCCACCCTTGTTCGGGACATCGGCTTCACCTGCATTGTCGTATCTCAGGATTTACTCTCCTTGGTTGGTCCCGATAACCAAATATTTACAGTGGTCCATGATTACCTGGGCCGAGCGAATAGCTTCCCCATTGTTAAATGGCACATCGAGAACGCATATATGACTGGTTGGGCCGAAGTGGCAGCGGCTCCAATCAATTTCTGCTCGGTTATCATTGGTTAGAGATCCCAGACATCCTGATACCCTGTGGCACATCCCATTATCACGCGGGCTAAGGCGGCAAAAGAACTCCAGGCTTTCGTTCCCGTGGAACCACCCAATGATCCCGAGTTTGACGTCCTTCGGAGTGAAAATTTGGCCCACACCAAAAAAGGATACGCAACTCTCATTCCTCTTTGTAAGAAAGCACCGAATCAGGCCCAAGTTTCCACCCGTGGAGATAAGAAGGTATCCTACATCATAAGGGATGATCTATGTCACTCCTGTTCTAAGGTAACTAACCCCGTACCCCAGTCCTTATGTGCCTCCCGTTCTTACGGCCCCCAAGTTCTTAGGCTCACGCTCGATAGCCTCTTCTCTGGACACTTGAGTAATAACAAAAACTCCAAGAGAGTTTGTAAGTATTTCTTTTGACCAGGTGTGGCCAAAGATATAGCAGATTACTGCAAATTGTGCGATGTCTGTCAAAAGACATCTGCCAAAAGGCGCTTTAAGCCAGCCTCCCTCTAGAAAAGCCTCATTATACTGAGCCCTTTTCCTGAGTGGCCATTGACTTTATTGGTCCGATTGAACCCCTCCGCCCCCGTACAGTAAGGAACACATGTAGGTCTTTACCCTCGTAGATTTTGCTATCCGTTTCCTCGAAGCAGTTTCCATTAAGAGGATTGATAGTGTCACCTGTATTGAGGCCCTAATATCCATTTTTTCCCGAGTAGGCATCCTTAAGTAGGTGTTGTCCGATAAAGGCAGACAGTTTAACTGCGAGCATATGGAGTATGTCGGAAAACTCTTAATGGTAAAGCCTCTGTTTACCACTCCTTTCCACCCAGCGGCAAGTGGTATTTGCGAAAATTTGAATTGTACCCTCAAGACCATTCTGAAAAAGATTTGTCTCGAGCAGCCCTGATAATGGCGCCGTTACTTTCCTATAGCACTTTATGCGTAGAGGAAGATCCCCCACAGGACCCTTGGTTTCGCCCCCTTTGAATTATTGTATCGCCGTAATATGCGAGGTCACCTCTGCAACTTCAAAAAACTCTTTGCTAACCCCCACCTGGTTAGAGGAATTCAGTCCTCTTACTTCTACCTCCTGGACCTTAGGGAACGCCTGGTAACCTGCGTGGACATCGCTTAAGGAAAGGCAGATGTGAATCTGGAGAAGTATAAAACCTATTTTGACCTGAATTCAAAGGAAATAAGATTTAAGCCTTGCGAGAAGGTGCTGTTGCTTCTTACCACGGGGAGCAACAAGCTTTTTACTAGGCGGAAGGGCCTCTTCCCCGTCCTTGAGGGCGAGCCATCCAAGTAAACATGTTGAAGAAATTCCACTGCCACGCGGTGTAATAATTTCGATAATTTTGTGGCTCTTAGAAACAGGCCCCAGGAAGTGTTGTACCCCTTTGACCCCTTCAACGTTCTCCAGGTGGTTTGCATCGAACAAGATGGTAACTAGGCTCTCCCGTCTCTACCTAAGTCCCCAGAATCATCCACCCCGGCACTAGACCTCTACCTCTGGATAGCCCCTTAACAGAATAGTCAGGTGCAGTAGCTGCTGAACGACTTCGGTGACGTCCTTTCTGAGATCCCTGGCCGTGCAAAATAATTTGAGCCTGAGATCGTTGTTACTACGCAAGAACTTGTCCGTACGAAGCAGTATCCTCTTGCCATCCAACTGAGGCAAGCCTTCAATTCTGAGGTGGATACCTAACTTATACTAGATATCAACGAGCCCTCGAAATCGGATTTCTGTTCGTCAGGGTTCGAAAGCCCGACTACTCTTTCCGAATGTGCGTAGACCTCAGAAAGTTAAACTCTGTGACGTTTCCGAAACAGAACCCATCCTTCTGATTGACGACAACCTTCATCTATTCGAGGAGACCAAGTAAATCTCAGAATTAGATCTCTGCAAGGCCTATAACCATATTCCTCCCCCCCCCCCCCGTGAAAGCGTACAAAAATACACGGAGTTCTCGACCTACAAATAACTCATGCAGTTCAAGCGCCTCCCCATCGGGTTTGTAACTGCGTGCAGCAATCACAACCGGATGATGCGAAGAATAATGGACGACCTCTGCCCCATCTGTCATTTTACTTTGGCAATATATACGTCGCTACCACTACATGGGACCAGCAATTTATCGCCCTTCGAGCCCTTTAGATCAGGCTCCGTGAACATGGACTCACCATTGACCTCAGTAAGTGCCACTTCGCTTACGATACCATCAGTACCTCGGTTTCCATATCAGGAAGGAGCGAATGGGCCCCCAGGATAAATAGGTTCCGAGCATAGTAGAAATATCCCTTACCCTCAGTAAGAAGCAGCTCCGGTCATTTATTTATGGGATCGGCTTCGTTCTAACGGAGGTTCATCCCTAATATTGCATCCATTCCCCCCCCCCCCTCTGTGTGTAATGTTGAAGAAAACGTTCCTTAATGCCCTAGTTTGAAGCCGCCAGGACTCTTCGAGGTCCCGGCAACTAAAATACAAACTGGCGTCCGCCCCCATTTTGAGGCTCCCAAACTAAACAAAGCCCTTAGGCATAAGGACGGATGCTAGCGACGAAGATGTCGGATACGTACTCCTCCAGTACGCTGATAACGGAGAAAGCCACCATGTGGCATACGCGAGTCGAACGCTATTGCCGCGTGAGAAAAACTACTCGGTAATAGAATGAGATAGTAATATTATAAGGACAAACAACGTCGCTGAGCCATGTGAGTGAATTTATGTCAGTATTACCCAAGCCCAGGTAAAAGAGACCGGTGCCAGATAAACAGACATGCATTACACCCAACTTAAACCAACCTAGATAAATCACTACTATTGAAAAAAATTGGGCCTACAGCCAAATAAGGTTTTTCTTAGATTTTGAAAATCAGGGTATATAAAAACAATATAAGAAATCTGATATTTTTCTTCTTGCTTGATATATCTAATTTCCTCGTTCTTAGCCTCGATGTAGGGTTTCGTTGCTTAAAAATAATTACTGTTCGCCATCATTTTGGAACAAATAGCAATTTAATATGGACAAATAAGGTGGCCGGGCCATGTAAGCGCATTCCTGCGCATTAGGATTACTCCTCCCCGGTGAGAAAAATCTGGTTATACACAAACAGACATGCAGTAATTTTTTTTTTTTAGAAGACCTTCTGGTGACTGCATACTTGGGCATAAGTCGACGTACTCACGAATGCCTAGTAATAGGTTCCTTTAAAATAACAATGTGAAAAACAAAAGAAAAGAACAATAACAATAAAAAGGGAAAAGGCAACAAGCAGGAAGCAAGCTCTGTGGTCGGGGGGAAGGTACCCCTCTCCCCAGCGCAGGAACGTGAGGCCTACAAGGAAAACAACAAAATAACTACTTAAATAAAGGGGAGAAGGCTAGCCTCCTCCAAAAAGTCATAAAGTCCACAAGGCAATTTGTACGAACTCGTCCCGAGTACAAGGGACAAGCGGTAGCGAACCCGCTAACCCCGGTCCCGGGAAAGGTTACGTGCGTGGAGATCGCCCAGACTGGGACATCTAATAAGAATGTGCCTAACAGTATGGGGGGACAACGTAGTCTTCACAGTAGGGCACTAGCAAGCGCTCCATCAAATAAGGTGCGTCCCGCGAATGCGCCCAAATCCGATACGACAGAAAGCAACCTGAAGCCGTTACGCTGTTGGGGGATAGGTCCATGGGAACAGTCGCGTAGCAATGGCACGCAACTGTAAGCTCCCCTCGACCGTGTCCCATCTTCTTTGACAAGCAGGCTGGAGAGCTGGTGTATTCTTGCCATGTATCCGGTGTGAGGAAGAGCAAAACGCTGGTCCGGTCGCTGAGTACTCGCGGACTCTTTGGCGCCCTCATTCCCCGCAATTCCTACATATCTAGGAACCCAGCAAAAGATAATCTCGACATCCACCCGGCTCGCCAAAACCTTGGCTTCACTGATATCGCGAACCAGGGAATGCAGAGATTCTAATGCCCCGAGAACACTCAGGGCACTTTGTGAGTCGCTATAGATCACAACCGGTCTCCAAATCGGGTACGTCGCGAAATCTGCCGTACCGAGTGGTGCATTACCACCAACTCGCCTGTGAAGACAGACGCATCGCCTGACAGACTCACGCTGACTTCAAACAGAGCGGATATGGCGTGGAAGCCGACCCTCTCTTGGGACTTGGAGCCATCCGTATACACTAGCACGGCTCCAGCGTGACATGAAGTGTACTCAAAAAAGGCAAAACGTAATACTCCCGGCGCCTTACAAGCTTTTGAGCAGAGATATGGCGACAAATAGCTAAAGGTGGTACCGTCCAGGGTGGTGTTCTGGGCAGAACCAGGGACGCCACCCGCCTGAGAGCTATACTTAGCTCTCGAAGGAGATTTCTAGCTCTAAACCAAAACTATTTAGGGTATTCTTGTCGTCTCTCGGCAGCATAGGCACCGTGGAAATCGGCTGCGAATGTAGTGAAAGCTATTTAAGACTGAGGGTTGTGCTGTTCTCTAGCGTAGATGCGAATAATACACTGTGCATAAAACAGAGTGAGTGGCATCTCCCCAGCATCGACAAGTAGGTTCTCAATAGGGAAAGTGAGGAAGGCACTGGGCGCCAGGCGAAGGCCGTTTTGGTAGATCGAGTCCACCTTCCGAAATACACGCCTAGTTTCGGATGCCTAAAACTCACATACGTAGTCGAGCTTCGAACAAACAAAGGATCGATAAAAAAGTAGGGCAGTAGCACTATCAGCGCCCCAAGCGCTGAACGTCACGGAACGGAGAAAATCCATGGCGCGGGTACAAGAGACCTTAAGGCTGCAAATGTGAGCCTCCCAAGTGAGGCGTTGATCAAATACAAGACCAAGAAAACGGTGTGATTCAACCACTTCCAGGTGCACCCCATTTTAAAACAAGTCTGTCAGGGTGAAGCCGTGGATGGCGGCAGAAGTGCACCACCTTAGTCTTGGCTAAGTAGAACCGAAACCTGTGTGCTTCGGCCTAGCGAGAGATGCAGTTTAATGCCTGTTGGAGTCGACGCTCCAGAGTTGGCATCTGAGCCACGCATAAAGAGATCGACAGGTTGTCCACGTACAGCGTAGCGAGAACATCTTTCGGCAGCACCGAGGTGATGCCGTTGATGTTCACGGCAAAGAGTGAGACACTAGGGACACTTCCCTGTGGGATACCCCCTTCCTTCTCCTTTGGGCCGGAGAGGGCCTTCCCCACCCTTTTGCGGAATCAACGATCTCAAAAAAATTCAGATATAAAGATTGGGAGGCGTCCCGCCTATCGTGTGGAGAGTCTTCTTGATACCCTATCGCCACGCGGTATCATAGGGATAATCCAGATGCCAAAATACCGTGGGGAAGTGCCTTCTTCAAACGAAAGCCTCACAGACAGCATTTTCCAGTAGGAGTAGAGCACCTGACGTGGAGTGGAAGTTGCAGAAGCCGCACTGTGAGGAAGCCATGTGGCCTCAACTGTCCAGAAAAAAGAAAATCTAATATTTGCCAATTTCTCCACCACCTTGCATACGCAGGAGGTTAAAGAGATTTGGTCAAAACCGGCCGGGGTAGAGGGATCTCTCCTTGGTTTGCATAAAGCTAGCAGAGTAACGATTCGCCACTAATCTGGGAGAATACGCTCTACCCAGATCCTTTTTAAAAAATCTAACATGAAGGCCATGTCTCGCTCACCCATGTGTCGAAACATGGCGTACGGGACATTGTCCGGACCAGGGGTGGGGTCCGTTCACAAAGCGAGAGCGGAACGCAACTCGCAAAGAGTCAAGCTGTCGTTGAAGGGTTTATAGCCTCTGGAGGTAAAATCCAGTCGGAGGCTTCCCGAGACATCACGAAATGCATTGAATGCTGGTGGAGCAGAATCTCAGCTAGAGAAACCAGTTTCGAAGGATTCCGCCACGGATGAAGAGTACGAGATTGCAGTCCCATTTTCCTGAAGAACGGGAGTGGGGTCCTGTGAGAACTTGCTCTAATCCTTTTGACTCGTTTCCACACCATTTCTAAGAGATCTTCCCGTTAAGTGAAGATACGTATGCCTACCAAGAAGAGCAGCGGGCGTGCTTCGAAATATACCAGAACCTAGCCCAAGCCCGACGGAATTCACTGACAGTGAAATCGTTGGGCGGCGCTTTTACCGCATGTAGTCATAAAGCTTCTGTTTGAGGGCCGTCTCACGCTCGGCTGACACCACGGGAGTGGTCGGCGTTCAAAACAGCCAGAGCTTCTAGGAATAGTAGTTAGGCCCGCGGCCAAGCACCACTGGGGGGTGGTTTTGTATGTGGTGGTGGTGTAGGTGTTTATGTTTTAGGTAGTGTCAGTGTAGATAGTGGTAGTTTAGGTGTGGTTGGAGTAGGTGGTGGTGCTGTAGGAGAAATAAGTAGTTGTGTAGTTGATAGTGATGTAGGTGTAGGTGGTTTAATGGTATACGTAGTGATACTCTAAGTGGTGGTGATGATGTAGGTGGGGTGGTTTAAGTGTTGTTTTGTAGGTGTTGTAGGAATTGGGAGTGTAGGTGGTAAAGGTGGTTGTGTAGGTTTCAGTGGTTTAATAGATGTAGGTGTAGGTGAGGTGGGTGGTGAGGGGAGTAGGTGGGTGGTGAGGGGAGTAGGTGGTGGTTGTGTATGGGTTGGTATGCCTTGGTCGTCGTGTATGCCTTGGTAGTGGTGTAGGCTGTGCTAGTGGAATAGTGGTGGAGGTGGTGTAGGACGTGGTGGTGTATTGGGAGATGATGATGGTCTAGTTAGTTGTGGTGTTGCTGTATGTGATTTAGGCGTGAAAGGTGCAGGTGGTGTTTGGTAGCTGGTCGTGGTGAAGGTAGTGATGGTATGGTGGTGGAGGTGATAGTGTTGAACGTGTAGGTGATTTTAGGGGTGGCTGTGTATGAGGTGGTGGTGTATATAATGTAGGGGTAGAGGAGGTAGGTGATGGAGTTGGTGGTGTGGTAGGTGGAAGTGGGGTAAGTGGTAGTGGTGTAGGTGTAGGTGCTGGTAGGTAGGTTTTATTGCTGTAGATAATGGGGTGATTTAGGTCTAGGTGGTGTAGGTGGTGACAGGTTAGATGGTTGTTGCTTAGGAGGTGTTGGGTTAGGTAGTGGTGGGGTTGGTAGTGTTGTTGTAGTTGGTGGTGTGGTAGCTGGTAGTGGGGTAAGTGGTAGTCGTGTATTCAATGTTGGAGTAGGGGGTGGTGGTGTAGGTGGTTTTGATTTAGGTGATATATATGGTGGTATAGAGGATAATGATCTAGGTGTAAGTGGTTTAGCTGGTGGTTGTGTAGGCCGTGGTGATGTAGGTGATGGTAGTGTAAGTGTTTGTGGTGGTGGTGTAAGTGGTGGTGGTGTAAGTGGTGGTGGTGTAGGTAGTAGTGGGGTAGGTAGTGACGGTGTATGTGTTGGTGGTGTATGTGGTGGTGGTTATGTAGGTAGTGGTGGGGGTAGCGGGTTACTTTGTAGGTGTTGGAGGTAGTGATGGTGTATGTGTAAGTAGGGATGGTGTATGTGTAGGTAATGGTGGTGGTTGTGTATGTGGTGGTGGGGTAGCGGGTTAGGTCGTAGTTGGTGTAGACGATGTAGGCTTAGGTGGTTTAGTTGGTAAAGGTATTGGAGTTGTAGATGGCATGCTGAAGGCGTAGGTGGTATAGTTGGTCATGGGGTACTTGGCGATTGAATCCTTGGTGGTGATTCGTAGTGTTAGTGTTGGTGTAGGTGATTTGGGATGTGGTGTAAGTGATTAAGGTTGTGGTGTAAGTGATAGGGCTAAATGAGGAGGGAGGTGGCGGTTGTATGGGTGGTGGTGGTGTAAGTGATGTAGCCGTGGGTGGTGTAGATGATTGAACGCAGTCTTAGTTTATGCGTGGTGGTGTAGGCGGGTGTGGTTTAGGTAGTGTTGTTGATCGTAGTGGCGTAGGTGATATAGGTCGTGGTGTTGATCGTGGTGGTGTTGGCGATATAAGTGGTGTTGCAGGTGATAGTGCAGAAGGTTAAGGAGGTTTAGTTGGTGGTTGTCTAGGTGGTAGTGGTTTAATTGATGTAGGCGTAGGTGAGGTGGGTGGTGAGGGGAGTAGGTGGTGGTGGTGTACGTGTTGGTGTTCTGGTGTTTGGGTTGTATGTAGTAGGGTTGTAGTTACTGGTGGTGGTGGTGTAAGTGGGGGTGTTGTAAGTTTTGGGGTGAGGTTGGAGGTAGAGTATGTGGTGCTGCTGTACGTAGTTGTTATGTAAAATGTAGTGCTGTAGGTTGTAGTATAGGTGGCGGTGGTGTAGGTGGGGTTGGTGTCGTTGTATGTGCTGGTGATGTAGGTGTTGTAGTTGTAGGTGGTGCTGGTTGACGTTGTGTAGGTATTGGTGGTGATTTAGGTGGTGGTGTAGGTGATAGTGATGTAGATGTTACTGGGTTAGATGGCAGGGGTGTAGGTGGTGTTATTGTGGGTTGTGTAGGTCTAGGTGTTACAAGTGGTGGTACTGTAGTAGGTGGTGATGTATGGGTTGTGTTGTGAGTGTTGATGTACTAGATAGTTGTAGTGTAGTTGGTGTTGATGTATGTTGTGGTGGAGTTGGAGGTGGTGATAGTTAGTGCTGGTGTAGGTGGTCTAGTATGTCATAGTGGTGTAGGTGGGGGTAGGTGGAGGTGGTCTATACGGGGTAGGTGGTGGTTAGATGTTGATGGTGGTGCTAGAGTCATAGGTGGTATAGGTTGTGGTGGTATAAGTAGGGGTAGTGTAGGTTATTTAGGTGATGTTGTAGGTGTAGCTTGCTTAGGTGGTGGTATAAGTAGGGGTAGTGTAGGTTATTTAGGTGATGTTGTAAGTGTAGCTTGCTTAGGTGTTGGTAGATTAGGTGGTGTTGGGGTAGGTGGTGTAGGTGATTTGGGTGGTGCTGTAGGTTATAGTGGTGTAGATCGTTTAGTTGGTGGTTGTGTAGGATGTGTCGGTGTAGGTATGTAGGAGTGGTGTTGTAGGTGGTTGTGCAGTAGGTGGTGGTAGTGTAGATGGTTGTTGTGGTGCTGTATGTAGTGGTAGTGTAGCTGGTGGTTGGGAAGGTAGTTATTGTGTAGGTGGTTGTGTTGTAGGTAGTGGTAGTGTTGTAGGTGTAGATGTTTCAGGTAGTGGTTTTGTAGGTGGTGTTCGTGTAGGTGTTGGCAGTGTATGTGGTGGTAGTAAGGTGTTGGTGCTGTTGTAGGTTTTGGTGCTGCTGTATCAGGTAGGGGAGGTGAAGGTGGTGGTGGGGAGGCTGATGTTGGTAAACGTTGTAATGGGGTAGGGAATGATGTTGTAGGCAGTGTAGGTGGTAGTAGTGTAGGTAATTTAGGCGTAGGTAGTGGTGGTGTATTGTGTGATGAGGTAAGTACTTGTGGTGTTAGTGATGTTGTTGTAGGTGTTTGTGTTGTAGGCGATTATACGAGGGTCAGTCAATAAGTTTTGCAATTCGGATATAAGGAAACGAGATATGAAGAAAAGTGTTTTATTATTTTTCAATATAACTACCCTCGACTTCAATGCACTTGCGCCACTTGTCCCTGAGGCTTCAAATTCCCGACAACCAGAAATCTCCCGACTGCTGTTCAATCCACTTCTGGACGGCGAGCTGGACATCTTCATCGTCCCCAAACCGCCTTGAGCTGGCGGAATAAAAAGTAGTCGATAGGGGCCAGATCTGGGCTGTAGGGGGATGGTTGAGCTACTCAAATCCGCACTCGCGCAGGGCTGCTTGTGCATCTCTGGCCTTGTGGACTTTGACGACATTGAAGTCGATCATGGGGCGTGAAGTTTCTAGGGACCCAACGAGCAGAGACCTTGGTCATGGCCAAATTATCGTGGATGATGTTGATAACACTTCCATGTGAAATTCCAAGTTTTTGCTCAATTTCTTCGACCTACACCCGTCGATTTTCGAGGATCATCCTCTCCACGCAGGCCACATTGTCCTCCTTGGTCACGTCTGACGTGTGTCCTAGACTGGGGTCATCTTCAAGGGACTCACGACGATGGCGGAACTCCCTATTCCAGCGAGCAATGATTGCATATGAAGGGGCGGTGTCGGTGTACACTGCAACCATGCGTTCATGGATCTATTTTGCATTCTTGCCTTCCTTGGTCAAAAATTTGATCACTGCGCGGTGCTCAACCTTCTCCATTGTTGAAAATTTTGTGACTGACGATCTGCGATCAGCTACTGCTTCTTAAATAGAATAGGCAAGAGCGTGCGGCTGCAGGTCCTGACTTGTCATAACTTATCCTATCACCCCCCACAAACAGCCATTCCCCTTCCTCTGTTTTGCCTCACCGATTTGCAAAACTTATTGACCACCCCTCGTAGGGTAGGTAGTTGTGATGTAGGTGGTGTTGGTGTTTGTGTTATAGATAGTGATGGTCTAGCTGGTGGTGTTGTTCGTCGTGGTGTTGGTGGTGATAGTGCTGAAGGTGTAGGTAATTTAGGTGGGGGGTGGGTAGGAGATGCAGGTGATCTAGGCGTAGGTGTTGCAGGTTGTGTTGTTGTTGAACGAATTGGTGTTGAGGCTAAAGGTGTTGTATGTGGTGCTGTTGTAATTGGTGGTGATGTAAGTGGTGTTTGAATAGGTGATGGTGTAAGTAATGGTGGTGTAGGTGAGTGTTGTAGGTTGTGGTGGTGTAGGTCGTTGTGGTGTAGGTGGTCGTATTGTAGGTGTAGGTCGTGTTGGTGGTGATGGAATATGTAACAGTGGCGTAGGTGTTGTTGGGTCAAGTAACGGTGCTGTAGCTGGTGGTGTATGTGTTGGGGGTGTAGGTGTTGTAGGTAGTAAGGGTGTATCTTGTGTAATTGTAGGTGATGTATGCGTAGGTGCTGTAGGTGGGGCGGGTAGTCGTGGTGTAGGTTGTGGTGGGGTAGGTATTGGTGGTGTGGGTGGTGGTGATAGTGATGGAGGTGTAAGTGGTTTAGGTGCTGGTTGTGTAGAGAGTTCTGATATAGATGATTTAGGCGCAGATGTTGTTGTATGTGTTTTGATGTAGTTAGTGGTGGGGTAGGTGTTTTGTGTGTAGGTAGTGGTGATGTAGGTACTGGTGCTGTAGGTACTAGTAGTGTAGATAATAGTGCTTTAGGTGTAGGTGGTTTATGTGGTTGTTGTATAGGTTGTGTTAGCGTTGTTATTGGTGTTTTATAGATATTGGTGTTGTAAAGGTCGGTGCTGGTGAAGGTGTTGGTGTTTGTGCAGGTACAGTTCCTGGTGAGAGTGGTATGTGTAAGTGTTGTTGGAAAGGGGGTGCTGTTTTACGTGATGTATATGCTAGTCGTGTAGGTGATGTAGGCGTAAGTGGTGCAGGTGGTGGTTGTGTAGTTAGTTGTGGGGTAGGTAGTGTTAGTGTAGGTAGCGGTAGTGGTGATAGTATTGTAAGTGATTTAGGCGGTGATGTGTAGGTAGTGATGGTGGACGTGATTTAGGAGTAAGTCGTAGTGTTGTATGTAGTGTTAGTGTTGGTGCAGGTGGAGTAAGTGGTGGGTAGTGTAGATAGTTGTGCTGTAGGTTATTTATGTGGTTGAGTAGGTAGTAGTGATGCAAGTTATTTAGGTGATGGTGTAGTTGATAGTGCTGCAAGTGTACGTGTTTTACATAAGGTAGTGTAGGTGTTAGTAGTTTTTTAGTGGTGATTTAGGTGGTGGTGGTGTAAGTGTTGTCTTTTAGGTGTTGGTGGGGGTTGAGTAGGTGGTCGTGGTGCAGGTGGTCGTGGTAGTGTAGGATGCCATGGTGGTGTAGGAGGTCGTGGTGGTGTAGGTGGTGATGGTGTAGGAGATTGTAGTGGTGTAGGTAGTGGCGATGTAGTTAGTTGTACTGTATGTAGTAGTGGTGTAGGTGGTGTTGTTGTAGGTAATAGTGCTGTAGTTGTAGGTGATTAGTTGGTGTTTGACAGGTGTAGGTTTAGGTGATGTAGGTGCTGCATGTGGTGTAGGTGTTGTTGTAGGTAGTGTTGTTATAAGTGATACGGCTGTAGGTGTTGGTGTATGTGGTAGTGGTGTGTAGGTGATGGTGATGTCGGTGGTGATAATACAGGTGGTCGTGGTGTAGGCGGTCCTAGTGTAGGCTGGTGTATGTGGTGGTGGTGTACGTGGCAGCGATTTAGGTGTTGATTTAGTTGTTATGGTGCTCTAGATTGTGGTGGTGTAGGGTATAGTGGTGTAGGTTGTAGGAGTCTAGGTAGTGGTGTATGTGGTGGTGGTGGTAGTAATGTATGTGGTGGTGCTTTAGCTAGTGGTTTAGGTGGTTATGTTGCTCTAGGTTGTGGTGGTGTATGTTATAGTGGTGTAGGTTGTAGAGGTCTAGGTAGTGGTGTAGGTGGAGCGGTGTATGTGGTGTATGTGAGGTTGTCTAGGCTGTGTATGTGATGATTCAAAAGAGAATCTAGAACAACATAAGGATGTCAAATATCGTTAGAATCTCTCGAATAGTTACAAAACCCAAACCAAAACAAAAGCAAAACGGAGACCGACAGACCGCCCGATGTAGTCAGATGTAGGTTCGCACGCGACTAAAAATTGATAAATTATGAATGGAATAAAGGATCGGTCTCCTCTCTCTCGTTTCACTACCTATTGAGGGGTTTTGGAGGTCGGGGGAAGAGGGTAGTGGGTCTAATTTATTTTAGCCTCTTGCGGGCTCTTCACTATCATAATAGTCGACTATTTAGAGACCTTTAAGCTGCCTCCTCTGATTCGACAAAATAGTTGAGAAGACAATAAAAGGAGAGAATCGGCTTTTGCCTTTAGGGGGACCGGAGAGTGGGGGGGCAGGGTTTCTATCAAGCATTTCAATACTTTTCGTTTTAATGTCAGACAATCTCCTTAAAATTAATAGCAAATATTGAAATTGGAATCAATGACAAACCCATTTTATTTTAGAACGTTTAACGCCATCTTTTCTCCTTTATTGGGTCTTTTCAGAAGCGGCAAATAAAGTTGGAGGTTGAAAAGGTGAAAAAGACGACCCGAGAAAGTCAGGAGCACCAGGTTCTCTTGGGGCACTTGGGTCGGGACAACCTGCGGATCCTCGGGATTTCATGCGTATCTGGAGCATCGTAACACCACCCATCACGCGATGGATGGATGAGGTAACAGGTGATGGTTTCCTTAAATGGTGAAGACATATTCACCCTTCGGAAAATGAAAGGTGAAAATGTTTTGATACTTTGTTTTGTTTTAGCAAATCGAGAATGTTTAAAGGATCTAATTTCATTTACCCAAATTAGAATAATTTATTTTGTAAAGATTTAAAAAGGGAGATATTAATAAATAAATAAATATGATCCCAGTTAAAAGGTTTAAAGAAAAAAAAATGATACTCTCATGAATACTTTATTTATTTATGCGTGCCAACATTCACTCCCTATATTTTACGAGTTTATCATATATATCTATTGTTACTTTCCTATATTTTTATCCTTTTTCCTCATTCATTTCTCTCGTTCTTCCGTAAACAACAAAACCAAGATTCGAAGAAGTTCCTAATTCTATTCTTAATTCTCTCCTCTTTAACACATTCTTCTGTTATGGGGCTAAGAGTTGGCCTTCTCGAAACTTGAGATGATGTTCGATAGAATCGATAAAAGGGAATCCTTCCTTCCTAAACCTGACGTTTAAACTCCTCTATTACTCTGTCATATTCTGGATCCTCCTCCCACATCCTTTTTATCGCATCTAATCCTTCCATCTCTATTTAGGAGGATGATCAAAAAATTGAATTGAGAGATGAACAATTTTTCAGGAGGTCAGGAGCTCGTAAAAATGATGCGGTCGACCGGAATAAAGCTTCTCGACAACCGAGAAAACACAACCACGCGATTACTTATATAAACTCGGTATCACAGTTGGGAGACAAAGATCAAAAGTAAAGTACCTCAAATATTGAATATCAAAAGGAAAAGTAAAATGACCTGGCCTTTTTGCCTATCTCCTAAGGCCTCTTCTCAGTTCATTCGAAAATGAATAAATTTTGAAAGATTTTAAAAAGTATATTGGTTTAAGGGAAAAGGGTTGAAAACTATATAGTTTTTTTTTAGCGAATTTTGGGGGGTCTAAATATGAAAAGTGATTTAGAATGGGGAAAAAAAGTAATTGACAAACAAGACAAAGAATATTAAGCAGGAAAGGAAAGTTAAAATAATCAATTTATATATTAATACTTTAATACAACTTTATATTTATAAATATATGGAAGAGTGGAGGGTGGAACTGTGGCCATGCGTCTGCTAAAACTGAAACCTGGAGGAGCGGCACAAAATCACATCAAATACAAGTGAAAAGAGAAAAATTAGCTAACTCTCTCGGGTCTTCTTTTCCCCAAATTTGAAATATCTCAATATTGTTTCCAAGTAGGTTTAGACCAAATGACGGGGGACAGAGGGCGTTAAATTATATTTTAAAGAAAATATCGCTTTTATCATGTTTTGGTGGATAAATAGTTAGGCTGACATAAAACTCTGTTTATTTGGCCCACTATGTTTTATCCCCCTCCTATTCCCTCTGGGATATCTGAGAGTGGTCAGATAATAAAGCGAAATTTTTATAATCTCAGACTATCTTCGATGAGCTCCAAACTGCGCCCAATCCTGGCGCCTCCCAATCGCCTATCGCAAATCCATCCAGGAAAAACGACTTAGATGGAAGGATAATTTAGGAGAGAGTAAAAGAATAGGCTTTCGTAACCTATCGATCCCTCCTCCCTCTCTCTCCTGTGATCGAGGGAGGAGAAGAGAGGGCGAGGTATGGAGCGCGGACGCCCCTCGCTCTAACCTATCACCCCGGAGACTGTGCCAAATGGAGGAACAGAGAAGGAAGTTTAAATGGAGAGTGGAGATAAAGATAGGAAGAGTATGGATATAGGGAGAGAATAAAAAGTGGGCATATGTAGTGTTGGGTGTTGCTACTATCTCGGTGTGTAGCACTTTTATCTTTTTTTTCCTTCCCTGTTATTGATTGCCCCTGTCCCTTGTAAACCCTGTTTGCGAGCGACAGGAGCAAACCATTTCCTAAGGGGTTTTCACCATTATTTCTCACTCTGGAAGGTGGATTGATTATTCTATAGCTGGTGTTCATTTATTTAGCCTTGGAACAGCCTGTGTGCGCTTGTTGCATCATATCTTTGTCTCTTCGTATTTTATGCAGGGTGTTCGTTAGTCCTACGTCGGCTAGGAGACGCGCACTCCCTTTTGGGTGTGCGTCTCCAAACCTGAGAACGCGCGTTGCCTTCCTACGGATCCCTTACATTCTTTTGCTCGCGAACATTTTGCAGTTCGGATGTCTTTTTTTTTCTAAGGTTCATTCCGTTCACCGTTTGCGGTGCACAGTTTCTTTTGGAGCACTGTAGCTTTGAATGGATAATGTGTGGCATGTTCTGGTGGTTGAACCCCATACAAGACCGACCGTTTCTGTTTTTGTGATTGTTTTAGCCCCCCGCAACGTTATATGCGAGCACTTTTTGTGCCAATTTTAATTGATTGTAGCTTCTCCGCAGGATGTTCGTTAGCCCTTCGAGGGAAGTGGAGGTACGACCTCCCTTCTAAGATACTCCTTTGCCAGTTAGGAGTACACCTTGCCCTCCTAGGGTCATTTATGGGGTTTCTTTGTACTTTTCTTTGTGAGACTTTGATTTTTGCACTGGCCTTATGCGGGTTGTCTTTCTTGGGGTGGGGTGCGTACAGTATCTTTTGGGACAATTACCCTGTTTATGGGTGTGCGTTATGATTGGGAGTGTGTGTGAATGGGGGAGGGCAACCACAACAGGACACGCGCTAAAACCTTTTATGCTGTTGAACGTATTTGCCTATGTGTTTTTCATGGCTAGGTATGTTACCCTTAAACAGTTGAAATTTTCATTAGCAGTATTTCGTTTTCTTTGGATTATCATCGATAACTATGCTAATTTATTTTTTGCAATTTCACGGATCAATTTCTTCGCTGTGTGACAATGGCAAAATTGGAAAGAGTGGAAAAGACCCATAACAAAGTAGCAAGAATAGCACTAGTAGCCAATCCCTTGTAGCAGTAGATGCACTGAGAGGAGAAATGGGCTGAAGTAGGGTGGCAAGGATGAAAGCAAACTATAAGTTGATACTGCAAGGGATGGGATTAGACACCTGAGCAGTCTATGTGTATGCTGGCTACAATATGACTTAGTGGCGCAAAGATGTAATGAGAGTGGATACGAATTATGAATTAAAAGCAATCTATATAAAGGACAGAACAAAAGGAAAGTTGAAACAAAAAAATATTAGATTCAAGAAAAAGGTTTAAGAGAAGTCAACGTATCCAGAGGCAAAAGGAAGCCTTGCATTGAGAATATGTATGATGGGAGTTTTGCAAGCCAGTTACTATTCAAGGCACGGACTGAATCCTTGGATGTTAAGGGGTGAACATATAGATGTAATGGAAGATAGGACAAATGCGAATGGTGCCTATTGGGGCACAGAGAATCTATTGAACATTTGATTGTGGAGTGTGTGAGACACAGTCTCGAAGGGGAAGAAATTGAAAGAAGAATTGGTGATAGAGCTGGGAATAGAAAAGTGGGAGGAGGTTGAGAGAAGGGAGGATTATTGACTGAGGGTGGAAAAAAGATATAGAAGGCAAGAGAATAGGAATAGTAAGAGCAACAAAGAAATTTTTGCAGTGTGTGTGGAGAAGAGAAATGAACAAGGCTAATTAATTACTCTCCTCTCCACAGAAAATAAATGCCATATCCCGATACAATGGGTGGCTCAACAACGCGAACCTGATCGTTTTTATGATTTGTTTCCCAATCCCTTCTTCGTATCCACCGTTTACTATTTGTAACTTCTGTCCTTAGATGTGGGCCTCTAGCTTTTATTTCAAGCCTGGTATGGGCCGTTTCCTTCTACCATTATGCACCTAGTTCCTGGTTCCTCGGCCTGGCTTAGTCATACCTGTTTAAAGTAGTTACCTTTTTGGAATCCTTACGCCAATGTCTTTGTTTTTTGAAGATGGTTACGAGTTACTAAACTTTGGATTTAGTATCTTACCCCCATCCCAAATAAAAACGACAAAAGGAACATTCGCCTCAAAACCTTTAGCACGTGTTTGAACACCGATCTTCTGCAACAGGTAGACGCGGTTCGCGCGGATGCATAGGGCTACAAACTGCAAAGAATTCCTACTTAATTTCGCTTAGTGATCAGCGTCATCTGTTTCTTGGTCTTCAGTGTGCTGCAGGTTACATCTGGAAAGCAAAGTAACTATTAGTTGCTGCGTCGGAGTGCGGCGTATCTATACTGAGTTTTCGATATATAGGTTCGCTATTTGAGCCTATATATATCTATAACTCTATAATTTAAGATGAGGATTTTTTGAAATTTATAAATGTTGTTTTTTTCTTAGTTGACAAATGACTTCAGGTGTTTTGGAAATTCAAAGGATTGAAATAGTTAAAAAGGTCATGAAGAAGAAGAAGAAGAAGAAGAAGAAGAAGAAGAAGAAGAAGAAGAAGAAAGAAAAAGAAGAGGATGGTGAAGATAAAGATGAAGAAGAAGAAGAAGAAGAAGGAAAAGATGAAGAAGAAGAAAAAGGTGTTCAGGGTGTTAAAATAGAGTCTATAAAGGGGCTTAAAAATAACGGTTAAGATTAGCAAATAATGCCGTAGGCCACCACCCCGCAGGGGTTACTGTGTAACCAAGCTCTTCCTGTAAAGGAAGAGAACAGCGGCTTGTACATATATAAATATATATTCGAATAGCTGCAGGTAGCATTTCTATTGCTGCCTTGCTGCAGCTAACATTTGAAAACGGAGGGCCGTTTGGTTTTTGTCCCTGCCCGGACGTTATATGGGCATTTAACTAGTTTGTTTGTGGGGGAGGTTCTGGCTCTAGTCGCGAACGCTTCGGCATAAGGAGAGCCTGCTGGTACTCGAGGTCTTCGATCGGTCTCCACAACCAGGTCGGTGACGTTTGGCACCTCCCTTCGGTAATCAGATGGGCGATTTTAGTTCGGGTTAAAGTTCGCGAAAACCAGCACTGGAACCGGCTTAAAGATCTTGGTTGTTCCTTGATACTTCCCGCTCAGTCAAACTCCGTTCTTGCATTTCTCCAAGGTTGAAGGCGCAGGCGTCGATCCTTGGTACGGCAAAGGCGACCCCATAGACTGGGTCACTAAGCAGGAACGCCACGTCCTGATCCCGCCGTCCAGTAGGTTTTACCGGAAGCAGGCAGACAGGAAATAGGTCAGTAGTTGCTCCCATTTCTCTGACCCTGATTACCTTGCTGGGTGTCTGCCGCAGGAGCCGCTCAACTGTCTTGACCTGCCATACTCGTAGCGCCTCGCCCATGAATATATGGTAATGCCCCTTTCGTAATTGGAGAGCCTTTATCTCCAAGACCCTTTCGTCCAAGTACCGTCTCTGTGAAATGTAACATCCGGGGGTTTTAAACAGCTAGTGGTCACGACCAATAATTTCTTTTGGGAGAGCAAAAGTTTGTGGGGGTTCTGGAAAGTGTTTTGGGGGGCCCCCCCTAAACAAATACGAAGAAAAATAAATAATACAGACCGCGGGAAGATTACGTTAGGTAATCTTCGTCATAAAAACGTGCACATTCATTTGGTTAGGTTAGGTTAGGATATTTTAGAAGCTTAGAAACGTCAATGGTTAGGTTTGGTTAGGTTAAAGGAGTATATATTACCAAATTACTGTGCGTTAACCAGTTTATAGCGGTGAATTACTAATTTCACCAGTTTAAGGCGGATTGGTTATGAGTTTACAAGAATGGCGAATTATCTTACTTCAAAGATGATTGTTCAAGGTTATTCTTATTGAAAGATGGAGTTACCGAAGGTTTACGGGTAATCGAGGTAAAGAAGGACTTTGAGAAAGGAAGTAGCAGAATATGCTTTTATTCTAATAAGACCTATTAAAGAGACAAGCGGCACGTCAAAAGCTACTTTGCGAGGCAGGTTTTCTTATTCAACGCGAAGTATTGAATTCTAGAGCGACAAGACTTAGATGAATTAAAGGGGGTTACTCACGCTAATATGGGAATTCTTAATGACAATGAATAATAAAACAATTATAATGTTTAATCTTCTCATTGCTCGCCTATATGCATATATATATATATATATATATATATATATATATATATATATATATATATATATATATATATATATATATATATATATATATATATATATATATATATATATATATATACCGTTCTATCTTCCAAGGAGCGTGGCCTAGACTCGTCCGAAAGACGAGCCTCCATCTTCTACCCCCTAAGTTTTCACTCCTAAGGCGGAGCTACCTAACACTTGTCTGTGTGTCTGATTTAGTTACAAACCCAAAGTTTTTATCTCTAATGCTTGCCACACATCCCTGTTAAATTTCCTTTGAACAAAATCTGCATTTGCCCAACGTCATTCGTTCAAAATTAAACCTATTTAATCTACACCGATCTTAACTAACTCATCGTACCCCTCAAATCAAATAACCTAGCAATGTTATTTATTTATTTTTAATATTAAATAACCTCGCTAAGTTATTTAATACTAATGCACGGGGATGAGCACACATGGCTCGGCCATGTCGTTGGTCCCTATAAAATTCGTATTTCTTCTAAAATGAAGGGAAAGTAATTATTATTTATATGGAAATAAAAGTGCACAACGAAACCCTAATTCGAGGCTTAGCACAACGAAATTAGGTAGACTAAGCAAGAAAAAATATCGGATTTCATATATTTTTTCTATATATCCTGATTTTCACAAACGAGGAAAAACTATATTTGGCTGCAGGCCTATTTTTTTAATTAATTCTAAGCAAATTGATTTTTGGTGGGACTTCTTCTACCAGGATTCAGCTCTCAATACTATGGTCTTAAGCGCATTTTTGCATTCTTTCCGATGGTACTAAAATTAAATTGTGGTTTTCGTTTTGAAGCCGCTAAAAAATAAGATTTTGTGTTGATGAATAGAAGACACTCCGGTGTTTTGGGGATTTTCATTCCCAAATACTGGATCCTTCAATAGTATTGATGTAGCTAGGTTGGTTTAAGTTGGGTGTACTGCGTGGCTGTTTATGTAGCGCCGTTATATCTTTAGTTTGTTCGGCAGGGAGGATTATCGTGATCAGTAAGATGTGAGCACAAGAAACAGATAAAAAATACTCCCAAAGATGGTCAACAAATAGTCACCATTCAAATAAAAAGGGCGGGTTCATAGAAACTACCTCACTGACTATCCTGCATTTTGTGTATAGTACTTCTACTGGTTACTAGTTCTTAACATTGTGTTATGTCAAAAGACAGAAAGTATTTGACTAATTTAAAACCGAGTAAATGTTCCTACCTATTGGGTTGCCCTCAGAAATGAGAACTGAATTACTTTAGATGTAATATTTCCATTATGGAATTTAAATCTTTACTGGAAAGCAGAAGTACCAACCCATCGTATGATTTGGCCTTCATAAGTGGTTTGTGTTGTTTTTTTATATTAATTTCTGGAAATCGAACGAGCTTTAAATGTAATGTTGTGTTTTTCTTGTATAAACCTGTAATATTAAGTTAAATGTTGCTTTGGTTGATTCGCAAAACGCAGTTTCAATAAGTTAATGAATGTATCAAAATGCTTCAGTATGTGAAACGCTTGCGAAATTCACGAATGTCAGAGACTCACGTTTGTTAATTTTTCTAAACAAGGCGGAAAGTTGAAATTGTTATTCAAATACTCAAAAAAATCCCCTTCTTAAATTATAGAGTTAGTGATGATAATTAGGGAAAAAAACAGGCCAGTAATTAAAACCAGGCTTCTTAACAATCGTCATACTAAGAGCGACAATACGGGTTAAGCACAGAATATTTGTAGATTCTATTTGTACTGAAATTTCCTGTTTATAATTTTCTCTTTTCTGAAAATCTTTGCTTTTGGGAAAATTTATTGTTACAAATCTAATTCATTAATGATAACCAAAATAATGATTCATCATATATTCATGAATTAATTACAATGGACACATTTAATCTGAATTGGGAGTGAAATACATTTATGGTATCGTGGAAATCGGTATCAATTGCATAGTTAATAAATCGGCAATTTAAAAGAAAATGTTACCTGATTGGATTTATTTTTATCAAATTTGAATTTAGCAAATCAACTTCATAATAAATTCACACGAGATCTAAGTCTTTTTTTCTTGACACTGAAATTTGTTGTACAGTGTAGTTAATAAGTAAATATTTCAGCCAATCACAAAAGTGTGCTAGTGACGTCACTACTGTGTTCATCAGTTGGACCCTTTATAATAGAAATTACAGTCTGTCACGCGGAGCATCTTTACAGGAGCATACAATATAGTCATAGCTTATTAATTCAATAAAGAGGAAAAAAACAAATTCAATATCGAAACAAAATAAAGATACAAACCGATACTTCATTTCAGTGATGTCAGTAATTCAGGAAACCACGAGCATTTTCTTTCCCTTTTAATAATAGCACAAGTCTAGAGAGGGTTCCAAAAGCACATCGCCCCCCTCCCTCCCGCCCGTTGAAAACTATCTGGACCCCGATCTTAGAGGAAGTAACCGCCTAAAAATAGCGCCTCATATAGTTTAAGCATTCGTGACGTCACAAAGTAGGCTCGAAAGCGGTCTCTTTTACCGGGGCTAGGGTAATACTAATGCGCGGGAATCCTAGCTGCCCCTGCAGCGTTTTTCACCAAGATCTCGGTTTAACAGGATTTATCTGGGTTATTTTTTTTATAATAGCGTATAATCTGGGGGTTTCGTACTTTCAATAAGTAACATGATCAGAATTATTCACTATTTGTTTAATAATATCACTTATAACAACATCACTTTCTGAATAAACATCTACTTGAATAGTCTACGGTTCACAAGGACGCATTTGAGTCGAGTTGCGAACTTGTTCATCACCTGTACAGAACACGTTCCAATGCCGCTTTGTGGTTGCAAGCTACACCGTGTATGAGTGGTGGTGAGTGGTAAGAGACTGACTGTGTTTCAGTGCCGGGCCAGCGCCACCTATTGAGCAATACTGAAGCATTAGAAGCCAGAAGGGAGGACAGGATTTCGAGGCGGTTGTGAAGGAAGAAGGATCGGAGCAGGAAGTAAATCTCCATTGTTATTTACTTGGCTTTTTTCACTCTACAACCTTTCGGAAGTTGCACATTTTTACAACCATGGAAAACTCAAATCGCCAAAGAACCTTCACTCAATGGGGACAAAATATTTTTATGGGGACGAGAGGCTGGAAACCCGCGTTTTTAATTGAGTCGAAACTTAAATAATTCTTTTACCAAAATATTTACTATTAAAAATAACCATAATTTCCTCCTTCACTCAGTAGATAATTTGTTTAATGTAAAAGGGATGGTATCTGTTCAGAGGCTCTTCAAAGGAAGCAATGCGACAAAAAGGGTGCATAAATATCAAATGGTAATGAATGAATCTATATCTTTTTATTCATATATATTTTATAAAATTAATAATTTTAGAACCACATTTAATTTAGGGGTCATTTATAATATGTCAAATAAAAGAGGTGAAACTTTGTTTGCAAGGAATGCAATTACAATTTAGATAAATATAATGTAGTGGTCTATCAAGTTTGCTTAAAGCTCAATAGCTAAATTTGGATATCAAACAGCGAGGAGTTTTGGATGATAAAATTATGCACGGTTTAAGCGTGACAGAGTTTGGTCCAAAAACGTTGAGGGAAACAATCACGGTGCTGTAGAAGCTTTGAAAGAAGAGACGCGGCCGCAAATAATTAGAGGTGGCACCCTCCAGGGTGGTGGACTGGGAAGAGCTACATCGAGGTGCCATCGGCGCGAGAGATACACTGAGCTCTCAAAGGAGTTTTCTTTCACTAAACTCTTTGGGTTTAGGATATTTAGAGTAAGATTGGGGTCTCTCGGTGGCATAGAGACCATCAAGATTGCCCCTAGATGTAATGAGAGTCGTTAATGATTGAGGGAGACGCCCGGCCCGTGGAATCCAAGCGCATAGCGTATTGTACAGGGCGCAGAACAAGCGTAATCGTCCAGGCATTTGTATTTAAGCGTCGAACAAACAAAGCGATAGACCAATGAGCACCCCAAGTGCTGAACATCACGCCACGAAGAAGATCCATGGCATGGGTACAAGAGACACTAAGGCTGCGGATCTGGGCGTCCCTGGAAAGCCACCAGTCAGAAACGGTGTGAATCTGCCGCTTAAAAGCGGAACCGGTTTAGGAACAAGTCCGAGACACGCTGGAACCAGGAAGCCGAACGAGTGTGCTAAAGGAATTTTGGACAAATGAAAATTTAGAGCGCCTGGACAAAAGGATCGGTGACATAAAAGATTATGGAGATTTGGTTAATTACTTACTTGCCATTCTCTTGCATTAGGTCGATTACATACTTGCCAATTTAATTAAAAAAGGACCCTTTTAATAGTCTCAAAACGCTACATTTATACTTGCCAAAAAAAAACAAAATCAGCGACCCAGAAACAGTTAAAGCCTACAGAAAATCTGTGCCTCTTAAGGGGCACACACAGATAGATACAGTCAAAAATACTAGCCAGCAGACTACCACAAACCCTCGACTGAAATTAGCCATTTAAAGAGGTAGGACTAAGAAGTAACACGAACATCTTTAGAGTGTTATGGTAGCGAACCACTGAAGCCGAGAGACGGGTCTCTTCCGCATGGCATTCTTGGGGTGGGAAGGAGCCTTGGATCCACTCAAGACGAGACACCTCTCAGAGACTACAGAACCGCTGTAGCGAGACTTCCCTGAACCACACTCTTACCACAACAGGAACCTAACATCTCCCACGGAAGATCAGAGGAGAAAGCGGTGAAGTTGGAGGAAGGGAAAATGTGCGGAAGATATATGACCGAAGATTCACCTCCCGGTGGTATTCGGGCCGGGAGGGAAAACTTCCCCCGTTGGGGATGGAAGGGAACACATCCCTCAAATGTCAGCTGCAGCAAGGGGGCCCAAGTTATGGTTTATATCAGCTTTGTGGTTTAGATAAGGGACCTCAACACTGTTGGAAATGGTGGAGGAGGGTTAACCCCCCCCCCATCTCAACCGGGGAGGGAAGGATGGGAGTTTATCCATCCGCTCCTGGCCCCGATTAAGTTTGGGATGCGACTAGCCTACAAATTTAGTTACCGGCTCATAAATTTAGGTGGAAGGAAGCTGAGGAAAAAAAAGGGAAGATGTCTGGTAGTAATAAAGATCAGGTAGTTTCAACACTTTGAAAACACAGGGAGGACTGGGGGAGATAATTGAGGAATGGGAGCTAATTGAGGCAGCGGCGCTCGGTCGAGGAAGCGCCGTTGTTGTCTCCAAATCTAGAGAAATTTCGGGAAAAGAGAGAAGAAGAAGGAGAAGAATAACAATTAAAAGTTATTCTTAACGACAATCATATGCATATATATATATATATATATATATATATATATATATATATATATATATATATATATATATATATATATATATATATATATATATATATATGGTCATTTCCGAGGTGATTTTGTACCAAACAAGGGCAACGACCCAAAGAGGGATTAGCTTAGTGGTCGTGGATTGAATTACAGGGGGATTAACATAGAAGTCAAGGCAGCTTCGCTCAAGAGTTCCAAACACTCTTAAGGGAAAACGGCCTGGCCAGGAAACTCTGGTTTTCGGAGAACCACCCATCAAGCGACCTTAAGGATGAGTCTCTCAGTAACCACACTAACAAACATTCACTTTTCCTTCAATATATCATATTTAGACGAGCCAAAATTGGCGAAAAACTAAATATTTTTCCACACATTTTCCTTAAACCAATTTACTTTTTAAAATCTTTCAAAATTTATTCATTTTAGAATGAACTGAAATCCCTTATGCGATAAACATTGATTATTAAAAAGCTCACTTCTTTAATAGAGAGGCAAAAAGGCCGTGTCATTTTACTTTTCCTTTTATTATTTAATATTTGAGGTACTTTACTTTTGATCTTTGTCTCCCAACTGTGATACCGAGTTTATTATATAAGTAATCGCGTGGTTGTGTTTTGTCGGTTGTCGAGAAGCTTTATTCCGGTCGACCGCATCATTTTCGCGAGCTCCTGACCTCCCGAAAATCGTTCATCTCTCAATTCAATTTTTTGATCATCCTCCTAAATAGAGATGGAAGGATTACATGCGATAAAAAGGATGTGGGAGGAGGATCAAGAATATGACAGAGTAATAGAGGAGTTTAAACGTCAGGTTTGGGAAGGAAAGATTTCGTTTTATCGATTCTATCGACCATCAACTCAGGTTTCGAGAAGGACAACACTTAGCCCCATAAGGGAGGAATGTATTAAAGAGAAGAGAATTAAGAATAGAATTAGGAACTTCTTCGAATCTTGGTTTTGTTGTTTACGGAAGAACGAGAGAAATGAATGAGGAAAAAGAATGAAAATATAAGAAAGTAATAATAGATATATGTGATAAACTCGTAAAATATAGGGAGCGAATGTTGGCACGCATAAATAAATAAAGTAATAATGAGAGTATCATTTTTTTTCTTTAAACCTTTTAACTGGGATCATATTTATTTATTTATTAATATCTCCCTTTTTAAATCTTTACAAAATAAATTATTTTCATTTGGGTAAATAAAATTAGGTCCTTTAAACATTCTCGATTTGCTAAAACAAAACAAAGTAGCAAAACATTTTCAACTTTTATTTTCCGAAGGGCGAATATGTCTTCACCATTTAAGGAAACCATCACCTGTTACCTCATCCATCCATCGCGTGATGGGTGGTGCTACGATGCTTCAGATACGCATGAAATCCCAAGGATCTGCAGGTTCTCCTGACCCAAATGCCCCAAGAGAACCTGGTGCTCCTGACTTTCTCGGGTCGTCTTTTTCACCTTTTCAACCTCCAACTTTATTTGCTGCTTCTGAAAAGACCCAATAAAGGAGAAAAGATGGCGTTAAACGTTCTGAAATAAAATAAGTTTGTCATTGATTCCAATTTCAATATTTGCTATTAATTTTAAGGAGATTGTCTGACATTAAAACGAAAAGTATTGAAATGCTTGATAGGACCCCTCCCCCCCCGTCACACACACACTCTCCGGTCCCCCTAAAGGCAAAAGCCGATTCTCTCCTTTTATTGTCTTCTCAACTATTTTGTCGAATCAGAGGAGGCAGCTTAAAGGTCTCTAAATAGTCGACTATTATGATAGTGAAGAGCCCGCAAGAGGCTAAAATAAATTATACCTACTACCCTCCTCCCCCCTGACCTCCAAAACCCCTCAATGGGTAGTGAGACGAGAGAGGAGACCAATTCTTTATTCCATTCATAATTGATCAATTTTTATTCGCGTGCGACTCTACATCTGTCTGTCCCCGTTTTGCTTTTTTTGTTTGGGTTTTGTAACTATTCAACAGATTCTAACGATATTTGACACCCTTATGTTGTTTTACATTCTCTTTGGAATCATCACCTACATCCCTACCACCTATACCCCAGATAACATACAGCACCACAATCTACACAACCTACACCACCGTTCCCTACACCACCAGAACCTAAACTACCACCGCCTACACCCCAACCCCTACACTATCACAACCTACACCACCTACCCCTCCACAGCATACACCACCTACACACCACCACTACCTCAACGAATACTAATTACACAACCACCACCTACAGCAACTACGCCTACATCACCTACACCACCAGCACATACACAACCAACACCTAAACCACCTACAACTACAATACTATTCCCAACACGACTACCTAAATCAATTACACCACCGATACCTATAACACTACCACCACCACCTAATCCACCACTAACTACACTATCACTACCTACACAACCCTTACACCTAAACTACAACCACATACACCTAGATCACCTACACCACTACCACATACACTACTACCACCTACACCAACTACACCCACTTCACCTACAGCACCACCACCTATACAACAACCCAAACTACCTATATCTACAGCACTATCCCCTAAACGATCAGCTAAAAGACTTACAACACCACCACATACACCAACACCATAACCTAGACCACCAGCAACACTTACACAACCATCACCTCCTATACCACTACCACATACACCACCATCTACACTAGCACGATCACCTAATCCACCACCACTACCTACTCGACCACCTACAGCACCACGACCACCACCTAAACCATCGCCAACCACAACATCATCACCTACATCACAACCACCGACACCCCTACGCCTACAGCAGCAATTCCTACACCACCAACACCTACCCCTCCACCCTATACACCACCTACAACACCATATGGTACAACCAATAGCACTTACACCACTGCCACATATTCTACCACCTAAAGCACTAACACATACTGCACTATAACCTACAACCATCAGCACTTAAACCACTACCACCTATTCGAGCACCTACAGCACTACCACATACAGCACCAGACATACATCAGACCACCTACATCACAACCCCCTACACCAGGTACGCCTACATCACCAACTACACCTACATCACTATCCCATACAAAACCAGCAAAATGACCTACACGACCCATGCATATAACACCACCAAATCCACCACCTACACCAACACCACATATACCACCACCTCCTATACCACCACCGCAACAACACCACCGAAACCACATACACTACCCACAGCACCACCACCACCTACACCATAACTACTTACACCACATACGCTTACACTATCAATACCTACACCACCACCATCTACCCTTCCACCCCATGCACCCCCTAGAGCACCATAACCTACAACCACCAGCACTTACACCAGTACCACATATTCTACCACATATAGCACCAGAAAATCAGACCAGTTATCCCACAACCACCTCCCACAAACACCTACATCACTACCACCACCACCTAAATCACCACCAACTACACCACCATCACCTCCTAGATCACCATGACCTACACTACCACCACCTACACCACAGCCACCTACATCACATTACCATACATGAACAGCTAAATCATCTACACATCACCTACACAACCATCACCTTAACTACCTACGCCTACAACACTATCATTACCTACACCATCACTACCTACACCACCAAACTTTGCACAACTACCAACTGCAATACCTACACCACCTAGGCCTAAATCACCTAAACCACTACTAACTACGCCACGTAAAACAACACCTTCCCCATTACGACATTCACTAACACCACCTACACCAGCAGCATAAGCCTAACCAGCACCACCTTCAACCCCATCACTACCTACAACGACTTGGCATACAGTCCACTAATTCCCTACTTAACTAATTACATAATTACCTAAAGTTGCATCCTTGTCCCTGCAATAGTTGTCATGGACCTACCCTACACTACCCCAGTGACTTCAGTTCATTTGTAATTTCTAAAGTAGTTGCCAGGATGGCCCCTTTTAAAAAAAAAGCAAAAAAGCAAATGTGATATCTGGACCAGAGACATTCATGGTGCCCCCCCTTCCCCATTTGATGGAGTTGCTGCTCTCCTGCACCTTAAAGCAATGATGAAATGGTCCCCCAAACCGTCCATCACATTCTTTCTGAATGTTCTAGGACGAGCGTGGTGGATACTGTCATAGACTGTAGGTGTGCATACATTCTCTCTTCAGCGGCTAACAAGTACCTTTTTGCAACTTCCTCAGCAGCGCCTTCCATAGCCAAACCCTAGGACACAGAATGGGGGAAACATTTATCCTATATCTGTGTCCCTGTTGTGCTGCCTATTCCCTCATTATATCCACTCTATTGGACCTCTCATCCGCCATATGTAGTGACATGTGGCATTTTCAAAAATGATCCCTTGACCCCGCTCTACTCTGGTCTTTGTTTCAGAAACATGTCTCAGTGGCAACCGCCAACATAGCACTCTTGAATTAAAAAAAAAGAAGATTCCATGCTCTTCATGCTCAATCCATACATAAGGATGAACGTCGAACCGCGATTTGCGTTCATTAGCGGTGTATTAGAGTCATGTCTGCAACTGACCTTGCCTAGGATATCCTGTACTTAGCTGTTGAATTATCATATATTCTCTTAAATTTCTCCCTTATTTTTGCTTTCACAATTTTATTATTTCTACCTATTATAGAACTTATTAAATCCTTTCAATCTCTGGGCTCTTCTTATCTTCTTGTCCAAGAAATTTGTGGGTGTCTGATGCGCAATGTCTTAAGATATAAGATCACTTTTTGGTGACGTCACAATCAGGTGGGAGTCCTACAAGAACAAATTTGGGATTGGTGGGCTTCCTACCCTTTCTTTCTATTACGGGAATTCATTCTTGTACACCAGAAAGCGCGAGAACGAGAGATTATACAATAACCAATTGTTTCTTTTTCAGGAGATGAAATTGCGTTCGTCTAGTAACCTTAAGGTTATTCCACAATTTATTCGTATAATACAATCGCTACCCAGAGGCCTTGAGTATGAGGCAATACTGGTGTATATTCAAGATGTCAAAGCCCAGGAAAATGCACCAAAAACAACTCAATCCCTTCCAAGTCTACACAAACAAGTTTACATGAGGTGCCTCATTCGAGAATCAATAAGAAAATCTTTAAATACTGCTCCTGTCCCTATCAGACTGCACAGAGGGGAGCTTTAAGCATACATTTAAGAATACACACTACTGAAGTGCTTTACAAATGTGACCTTTGCCCTTATCAATCTGCTAGAAAAGAAGATATTAAAAAAACATTCATTAACGCACACTGGCAAGAAACCTTTGAAATGCATCCTGTGATCTTATCATGTTGCAAGGAAATGTCAGCTTAAAATACATTCATATACTCACGCACACGAGAAACCCTTCAAATGCAGCCTTTGCCCGTATCAGGCTGCAACGAAAAAATATATTAAAAGCCATTTATATACTCCCACCGGCGAGAAGCCTTTCAAATGCGACCTTTGCCCTTATCAGGCTGCCAGAAAAAAATATTAAGAAACATTTGTATACCCACTCTGGCGAGATGCCTTTCAAATGCAGCCTTTGCTCTTATTACGCTGCAACGAAAAATCATCTTGAAAGCCATTCATATACGCACTGGCGAGAAGCCTTTTAAATGTAGCCTTTGTCCTTATAAAGCTGCAAGGAAAGGTCAGCTTAAAAGGCATTCATATGCCCACTCTGGCAAGATGCTTTTCAAATGCAGCCATTGCTCTTATCAGGCTGCAACGAAAAAGCATCTTAAAAGCCATTCATATACTCACACTGGTGAGAAACCTTTTAAATGCAACCTTTGTCCTTATAAAGCTGCAAGGAAAGGTCAACTTAAAATGCATTCATATGCTCAGACAGATGAGAAACCCTTCGAATGCAGCCTTTGCCCTTATCAGGCTGCAACGAAATATCATATTAAAAAACCTCCATATACTAACACTGGCGAGAAACCTTTTAAATGCAGCCTTTGTCCTTATAAAGCTGCAAAGAAAGGTCGGCTTAACAGCCATCGATGTACTCATACAGGCGAACAGCCTTTCAAATGCAGTCTTTGTTCTTATCAGGATCGGAGAAAAGACAATCTTGTGGAACATTTAAGAACACACACCTAGGGGAACAAGATCAGCTGCAGGAGAAGCCCAACACCCCTGCAAGCTCTACCTGAATCAATAAAACTTTCACCATTGGCACACCAACAACTACAACTCACCCCACCAGCAGACCCTCTCCAACAACCCAAATTTGTATGCCTCCCTCCCCCCTTCTGTATCTCCGTCACCACCAAGCTCTCCGCTGGATTCCCCACTTCCACCACCACCACCACCACCACCCTCGGAACCAGACGATAACAATTGGGGGTGGAACAAGACCTCAGCAACACCATTTAAGAAGTGAAAGCCATGATGCTTGAGGACCAACCACACTGTCCAAAATACAAGCCTACGGAACAACTAAGGCACTCATCAACAAAGTGAACACCGCCCTCCAGAGGCTAGTAATGGCTGACATACTCCTCGTAGAACCCAACCAGTTGACATACGCAGCGGGCATCTATATCGGTAGAAAAGTATTCCATCGACCTGACCACCAAAATCAAGCAAATCCCAGAGCCTCCAAACAACACCCGCATGGCAGCTCAAGCTGCAAAAACAACTTAAGTTCTGCAGGAAGTTGCTGAACGAGATCAAGCAGTTCCCCATAGCCCCCACATCGCAGAGACGACCGAAGAAAATCATCAACAGACTCCGGGCAAAATACCACGCCATCAACATCGAGGAACTACGTAACACTGCAAGAGAACTGGAAGGCAAAGTACCAGCAAGGTGAATAAGACATCAGGAGAAAAATAAGAAGTCGCAGGCACAGAACAGGCAGTTCAAATCAAACCCTAGAAAGTTCTACAGAAATCTCATAAGATATACAATCACTGTAAAGAAACCTCCAGAAAAACAGGACCTGGAGAACTACTGGAGACCTTTCTTTGAGAACGAGGGAACATATAACCAAGAGGCCCAGGGGATTGAAGACACTCAGAGGCTAAATGAAACCAAGCCCGCAATGCCAAGACCAGTAATAACACCTGGGAAGATCAGAAGAAAACCGGCACGGTTTGCCAACCATAAGAAACCTGGCATTGACAGTCCCGAATTTATGGTTGAAGCAGTTAACTGCTCTCAATCGCCACTATAGCGACTTGATTCACTAGACTGATAAGTAGGGAAGAGGCCACACCAGATTAGCTGACCAGAGGGGACATAAGCCTAATAACAAAAACAGAAGAGAGACAGCGTCCAAATAAATATCGACCCAAGCTCTTCACTGGCCTGGTAGCCGACAACATATATGACCATCTTTCTTCTGGCACGTAACTAGAGAAAGAACAGGTTGGGAGCAGAAAAAGATGCTTCGGTACCACGGACCAGCTACTGATCAACAAAACCATCATTGAAGACTGTAGTAAGAGGCAGAGGAACTTAAGCATGGTATGGATTGATTACCAAAAAGCATTTGACAGCGTACCTCACTCATGGTTACTACGGTGTCTTGAGTTGTATAACATCCATCCGGTAGTCAAGGAAACATTGGCTGCTCACGTACAGCTGTGGCAAACTACTTTAACACTAAGCCACAGCAAGGAGAAGATCACTATCCCCGATATTAGGATCTGTAGGGAAATCTTCCAAGGTGACAGTCTATCTCCCTTACTCTTTTGCCTGGTGATAGACTCACTCAGCAAGCTCCTGAACAACTACCGGGGCGCTTACAACTTGAGCCAGGGCCACCAACAAGACAACCTCAATCTCTATGCAAGCTCTGACACCGAGCTGCATCATCTCCTGCAGGTAGTACATACCTTCTCCAACGACATAAGGATGAAATTTGGCCTGGATAAATCTGCCAAGTGCTGCCTGAGAGCCGGGAAAAAAGAGCCAAACTAAGAACATCCAGCTAGATGAAGCCAATAACATCCGGGACCTATTGGAGCAGGAGACATACAAATACCTTGGCATTAAATAAAATGACACCATACAGCATGCCAAGATGAGGCAGAAGATTGGCAGAGAATACGTCCGCCGTGTGAGGAAGATCTGTAAAACACAGCTTACGAATAAGATCCAAATAACTGCCATCAAAGAGCTTGCCATGCCAGTAATAAACTACAGCTTTGGCATCATAGACTGGCTACAGTTAAACATCAGCAGGCTAGGTGTAAATACACGAAAAATTTTAACACTTCACAGGGTCATCTATAGAAACCAGTGTGTGCTAAGGCTGTACCTTTCCAGGGGAGAAGGAGGACTAGGGCTGTCTGAAATTAACCACCAGAATAGAGCCACCATTGTTAGCACTGGACAGTACCTGAGGAGTTCCTTGAACCCCAGCCTCGCAATGGTATATAAACACCAGGAGACAAGAGCCAGCAAAACCACCTCCAACACCAAGCTGGCCAAGCATTTTGGATAGGGCTGTCTTACAGAATAGGTAGAAGCACACAACAAGCCTGCCACGGAGATAGCCCGAGAGAGTCGACAAAAATACACCAGGACTTTTAAAAGCAGGTGCCTCTAGGAGTGGGCAGAACAAAAACTTGCCACATACTTCCTTGACGAACTCTGCAAGGACTATATTGATAAGAAAGGTTCCAAGGATTGGCTGAAGTGAGGAACCCTCCACTTCGACCAGGAGAGGCTTATAATGGCCGCCCAAGATCAAGGCCTAATGACAAATGATTTTAAAAAGATGGTTGGTCTCAGTAATGACAACATGTGCAGGTTCTGCCGAAGATGATCTCTAGATCTGACTAGCTCACCAAAACCGCGGTGTCATAGATACTCTCCTTCTGCGCGAATTGCAGTTTTGACTACCTTGGCTCTGAATGCACCAAAATTCCGTGTAGTGCCAACTGCGGTGGTGCCCTCAGGGCCGCGTCATAAATCTGCCTAGTATTTTTATATGAAAATGAGATCTTCGTTTTGTGCGAATCTCTGCGTCTGAGCTTAAGATAAGCTCGCCAACGTGCGCGAGCACAAACCTCCTCTTGGACCTTTCTTTTCAAACGTTTTGCTTGGCGCTGGACTAAACCCACGATTAAGTTCGAAGTTCGAGATGCCTGAAACATCCCATCGCTGTCTACCGTTAGTGTCAAAAGCATTCACGATATACCCTCGAAGCATCAATCTCACACAGAGATAACACATGTTGACTCCCTCTCTCCGATAGTTCTATCCGGGGGTGACGCACTTGAAAACGTCAGATGTTATCTGAAAGAATCTTTCATATCGACCAATGAAGGTTCTTCTACCCGGTCCCAAAAGCCCCGTAGTAAAAATAAGGACTCCTCTCCTGGGTCATCAGCAGGCAAGAAGTAGGTAGCCTCTGGAGCTGATTGGGTTAAACTTTAAGAATCTTCAATGGATTCTTCTTTTGATGCTGAACATCATCTGCACTTAATCCCGTCCCGCCTTTCACAGGACTTAGGCCCCTTACCGGTCCAAACGGTAGCAGAAATTCACCTAGTTCTTTGTACTTTGTCCAGATCGCCTGCCTCACCCACTCAACCTTCTACTAATGATCTGATGGAAGCATATGATATTTCAACATCACCAGCCGTGGTTGTTGGATCAACTCCTCAGAGTTCGAAAGCACCCTAAACTGGATCTACCATCCAAAAATCAATTCGCAATTTTTCGTTTTCGTCTGGCTTTGCACTCCAACTAAAGGCAGGGTGCTCGAAACCATCAGACAAAGGACCCTTCGTCAGGCTCGCTGAACTTCATGGTACCGCTAGAGAAGAGGGTGTTGGTGATCCTGAACTGGTTCTTAGAAACCAATCACTTACTGTCTCCATTTCAATGAGGTTTTCGCAAGGGTCATAGTACCCTTGACCTCTTAGTACGTTCCGAGGAATCGGGTCAGGAAAGCCTACGATACAACATGGAGATACGGCGTCTTAGAGCAGCTATACATTTTTTGTTATGAGATGTCTTTTTACATCTTTTATAGTTTCTTAGCCCCTTGATCCTTTGAGGTGCGTGTTGGAGATACCCACTCTGACCTACAACCTGGAGTGGTTTAAGTGTTTTATGTTTCGTAATTGCGATCAATATTATGTGGTGATGGAACCACAATATAGAATAGCATTTTAACTCAAAAACACCTCAAAGATCGGCCTTTTGAAGTTTTATAAAGTTCTATAATGGTTCATTGTAAACCAAAATAGCATTCTATATGAGGGGAAATCAATGTGTTGTGAAGGGATCATTGAAATTTTTAAGCCCTCAATTAATGATTAATTCTCTTAATAAAATATCGTACATTTTTCTCAAGTGTGAATAAAAATTCGTTATTAGACAGGAGAGTTTGGACTCTCTAAAACCGTCACCTCCTTTACCGGATAGCGGGATGTAAATAGCTAATGTATTTCGTCCAAGAATTCTGAGCAGCTAAAAGTAAAAAAATCTTGATATAAAAAGGTAAAAAGGGTTCTCGTAGGGTTTGCCCTGGCGTAGAGAGTAGCCGTGCCCCAAGAGTACCTTGCAACTTGATGTCAGGTGGCTCACACTCTCCACTTCAGTGCGGTTGCCACCAACTAGCGAAGGATTCCGCCACGGACGCGGTGTTCGAGATTCCCGTCACATTCTCTTGGAGAACGGGCGAAGCTGGGAATGAACCCGCTTCTCCCCTGCACAGGCAGGAGCCCACCCGGCCGGATAGATCAGCCTTGGCAAGGTCCTTCTCCGAAATGGAAAAGATCCTGGTGGTCGCAGGGGCACCAGAATGAGGATGAGATTCCTTCTCTACTTGTACTGCCTTGGAGACCCTAGCCGTTTGAAGAGGACCTTGCATAGAAGCGGAATCGATTTCGGTGCTTAGTGCCGAGCCCGGATTCGCCCCCATGGAAGGCCCTACCGTCTGAGGCTGGATGGCCTAAAGGACCATATCTATCTCATTGGGGGGGGGGGGCTCCCCCCCTCCCCCCACCCAAGACATCACAGGTAGAGAGTAGCCGTGGCAGCAGTTTCACTAGTCGAAAATATGGGGAGGCACAGACTTTGAGACCCGTTAGGTTTAAGATTCCAGCCAGCAGGTCTTTTGAGGGAAGCGACCGATGGGGCCTGTCTTCCCTCTACCCCTGAAAGGGGTTTGCCCTACCGCGCCGCTTCAATGGGGAATGGTCGGCTATGGGCTGCCAGCTGGCTTTCTTGTCAGTCCCCTTGGGAAGTAAAAGGGAAGTGCCGCTGGAAAGAGGGAGGCGTCCGAAGGTACGTCCAGGCAAGGGGTAAAGGGGAAACCCATACACCCGTAGGAGAAGGAGGGGAGTAAGCCTCCTCTCCATTTAAAGAGATATGGAGGGTCCCTTCCAGAGCTCAGGGGGTGGGGGACCTCCATTTTTTCAGTGGAGTTTACCAATGTCGGCTCCGTCGATCGTGAGGGGGAAAAGGAGAAAAGGGTTTTTTCATAGATTTTCATCATCGGACATGCGGACCCTATTCTTTCTGCGGGAAGCAAACGAAAATCACCCCTCGTAATAACTCACTCTGCAAGGGATGCGTACAGGGCTGGCAGAGCCAGCTGCAGCCGTTTAAGGAAACCCCTCCCGCCTATTGACCTGGCAGCCCTTCAGCATGGCGGCTCCACATTGTCCCCTTCCCCTCAGCTCCGATCCATGATAGTGGGGTGAGAAGATCACCATCTACCCTGTGAAAATAGAGGCCGACTAGAAAAAGTTATGGGAGAGGTTGTAGTGCAAGTGACGAAGTAGGAGAGAAATACAGGCTGTCTAAAAGAAGGAAAAGAGGCTAAGTTGTGGGCCGGATGGGGCACTGATCCAGTCAACATGGCGGTCAGGAAGGTAAATCACCGCGGCCCTTACGGGGGGCTTTCTTGGCAGTCCCCTTGTAAAGTAAGGGGGGGCTGCCACTTGTAAGATGGAGCCATGTCTTTGATATACATATTCATATATTTATATATTTACTAAGTGGCGTCACTTGAGTATGGCAAGGTGTGGCAACCGCCTTACCCTAGGTCCCCGGGGAAAATTTACCTTTATAAAATAAATGTATGAAGTTTCTCTGTCCGTCTAAAATAAGACTTGGGCAATAATGATGTTCGGGAGTAACAAAAAGGAAAGAAGGTACCCTAGGAGACCTTACGGTCCATTCAAAGAGGGTCCCTTTGGACTAGCAATCGAGCGGGCACAAGGCTGCTCAATTGTTTTGCGTCCCTAAACGGCCACTTTTCAAGACCTTGTCTAGTCTTTACTTGAACTGGTCAACAGATTCACTGTTGACAACTTCCACTGGAAGTGCGTTCCACATACCGCAGCTACTGTAAGTGAAAAAATTTCCACACAGATTGCGGTTGTAACGCTTCAGTTCAAGTTTGAAGCCGTGATTGCGCGTTCTGTTCTCACTCAGTGTGAAAATATCCCGGTAGTCAACATTGTCGAACTCTCGAAGTATTTTGAAAACTTCGATGAGCTGACCACGCAGTCTACGGGTTTCCAGCGAGAACAGATCTAATTCCCTTAGTCTATCCTCATAACTTTTATGTCGGATAGAGGGAATCAGCTTGGTTGCCCTGGCTTGTACGCGTTCCAATCTTGCGATGTCCTTTCGCAATGAAGGACTCCAAAATTGTACGGCATACTCCAGGTGCGGTCAGACAAGTGAGTTATACAGGCACAGTACAATCTCCTGGTTCCGATAACCAAACTGGCGCTTAATATAGCCTAGCATCCTTTGGGCCTTTTTCTCCGCCTCAATGCACTGTTTCGAGAACTTGAGGTCACTAGTGATTGTTACACCCAAGTCTTTCTCAGTGTCGGTGGATTCAATAGCAGTGCCCTTGAGGATATACTGAGATTGGGGGTTTCTGTGGACGATATGCATCACTTTGAATTTCCCCACGTTAAAAGGCATTTGTCACGTGTCCGATTACTCCCCAATCTTCCCAAGATCTTTCTGCAGGTGGGCAGTATTTCCATCCTTTGCAACGTTCATACCAAGTTTGGTATCGTAAGCAAATTTAGAAATCTTGGCAACCATGTCACCGTCCATGTCGTTGACGTAGATGATGAATAGTAGTGGTCCCAGGACAGAACCATGAGGCACCCCGCTAGTAACGGGCACCCACTCAGAAGACTGTCCATTCACGACCACCCGTTGCCGTCTGCCACTTAGCCAGTTCTCGATCCAGCCGACTACCTTTCCGTCTATGCCAAGCGCTCGCACTTTCCGGAGAAGGCGGCGGTGTGGTACCTTATCAAAGGCTTTCTGAAAGTCTAGGTAGACCACATCCACCGCCTTGTCCCGATCGTGCTCACTGCAAACAAGGTGGAAGAATTCTACAAGGTTCGTCAGGCATGACCGTTGCCTTCGGAAGCCGTGCTGGGAACTCCTCAGTAGCAGGTTTGACTCTAAATACGACGTCACTTTGTCCACCATGATGCTTTCCATGAGTTTACCGACTATCGAAGTCAGACTAATAGGTCGGTAGTTCGACGGTTGGTTACGATCTCCTTTCTTGAAGATTGGAGTCACCTCCGCCTCACGCCAGTCTCTAGGAACGCATTTGGTCTGGATTGACATGTTGAATATTGCGCTCAGGTGTCGTGACACTTAATCGCGCACTTCTTTTAACACTTTAGGTTGAAACCCATCCGGGCCAGGTGACTTATTCGTCATTAGGTCACTGATCTTCTTTTTGATTTCAACTTTGGTGAAGTCCATATCCTCCAGCTTTTCCCCAGAGTAGGAATCCGTCGGCTGGGGGATGGGACCACATTCTTCAGTAAACACTGAAGAGAAGTAGTCGTTGAGGAGGTTAGCATTTTCTGCATCTGAATGCTTTAATGTCCCCTCCTCGTTCCTCAAAGGGCCAATCATTCGACGGATTGGTTTACGGCTGTTTACATATCCAAAGAACTCCTTGGGATTCTCTTTACAGAGTCTCGCCACTCGGAGTTCCTCAGACCGCTTACCTGCCCTTATGCTGGACTTCGCTCTCCTGGCTAGCCTCCGGTATTCGTCAAAGTCACCCGAGATCTTCGATTGCTGGTACTCAGTTCTCTTCTTCCTAAGCAGTTGGCCGATTTCTCGATTAAACCACTTAGGTTGAACAGAAGACAGACAGGGGCATTTCAGAGGGATGAAACGCGATTGAAGACTCATGAATGTGGTTTTGAAACTATTCCACGAGTTTTCAACAGCATCGCACACTTCTAGCCTTACGTCAGTCAGTCCAGCTCGAAGGCTTGCAAAGTCTGCTCTTCTCAAGTCAAGTTTCTTTGATTGACTGGCAACAGACCTTACCTTCGGGATCTTGACGCTAAATCTAACTAGCTGGTAATCACTGCCACCAAGCTCTTCGCCTACAGAGATATCCTCAACGATATCATACTCAGAGGTGGAGACCAAGTCAAGGATATTGTCTCCTCTCGTCGGTTCTCTGACCCATTGAGTAAGGAACTCGTTGTTGGCGAACTCCAGGAGTAGCGCGCTCTCCCCACAGGCTGCTCTGGTTTCCCAGTCAACTTGGCTGTTGAAATCGCCTATAACGATGCACACTCTGCTTTGAACCAGCTCACCCAGCAGCTGGTACAGTTCCCTGTCCTTCTCAACGGGTTGGGAAGGGGATCTGTAAAGCAGCAGGGTCCTGTATCTGACAGGACCGATCTCTAGGTCAACGCCTAGGAGCTCGTGGTCGGATATAACGTTGGAGTTCGTAGATTTGATTGTATTCTTGACATACAACATTACACCGCCACCCTCTCTGTCTGGCCTATCTTTGTGGAAGAGTTGGTAGCCAGGAACAGTGAATTCGCCTTCAAAGTCTCGGTTTGAGGTTTTAATCCACGATTCTGTTATGGCTACCATTTCGGGTTCTTCCGTCGCTACGAGGCCACGGAGCTCAGAAAACTTGTTCCTGATTGACCTCGCATTGAACAGAAGAACTTTCAGGGAGTCCCCTAATGTAGGACTCCCTATACTCTTCCGTTTCCCAGCTTCTTGTTTGTCGCGGTGGCACCATTTTTGACAACCTCCGAGAAGGTTGTCTGGGGAGTGACTCGGGCGTACTGGCGTACGTCCGCCTTCCCAATGGGTCGGACACTCCTTTGGGTGCGCTCCACGACATCCTGGATGAGGTTGGCTAGGAACGCCTTGCCCTTAAAGGAGAGGTGCACCCCGTCCCTTTGGTAGAGGTCTTTTCTACCATAGAATACGGCGTACGGGTCCACAAAAAAGACACCCTCCGCCGTACAGAGGTCTGCAAGGCGCCTGTTTAGCGACATGTTCCTCAAGTGGGCAGTCCGGCTTGGACCCCACCTCGGGAGCATCCCCACCACGACATCATTAGTGCCCAAGTCACATTTTCATTTCCCCTTAACTCACCACTTTCTGATCTGCCTCTTTAAAAAAATCTGTCCGCTGGATTTGCCTCCATCCCTCCGTCTCTTACTTTTACAACCGTTTCCATACCCTGTTCATGCTGATCTCCACAAGGGGACGCTAGTTGTATTTCTTGCCAGAGGCATCAAGTATATTTCCCCTCCTTATTTTGTACGTTCAGAATATGAAACTTTCTGTATACGATCATGTATGTGTATCTGTTCCTCGTTGGATTACGCCTCTCCTATATTCATTCATGCTTTGTTACAGAAATGTCCCGAATGAGTCAATGGCGAATATCAATGGCGTTGCAGTCTTGCTTGCTTCAGATAATGCCTCGAGGCCAGGCCCTTTGGCTCCTGTCTGCCTTTGTCTTCATCCTGAAATCATTTCCAGGCAGCGGACTTAGTTTAAGCCCCGAATTCATTCTCAATCTTGTCACTCTCATTCCAAACACAAAATGCAACCAGGATTGATTTCGAATTGGAAATTGTTCTAACCACAATCAACTCAAATATATTAAATTGCCTAAAACCGACGAACACTGTTTTGTTAAATGGCCATTATCACGCTAAATATTATTTAACATGCATATGCGTGAGTGATTTAACTCAACATATCTCAATGAATAACAAATAAATGCAAAAAGTATTGATAGAATTTTTTAAAAATGGAAACTTAATGCAAAGACGTCGTTGTCATGACGTCATGTGGATGGAGTATACTAACGCTCTTTCTGACATTAGAATGAAACTTTGTTTTCCTGATTCGTTGATTTTATATTTTTTTTAAGTGTGATATTTTTAAACCCATAATTTTACATTTTCCCTCTCGTACTCCGTTCACGTTGACATGAGGACCCCTTTACCAATTGTGAGGGCTGAGTTTGTGAAGCAGCAATAATGGATTAGAAGACTACCAACCCCGCGGTTTTAGAAAATTGGTAGGCGACGCTACACGCGCGGCTCATGAAATGAAGGTAAGTTAAATCTTTCTTATTCTCTTCTCTATATTTGGAATCTACCAACAACCATTAAAATACTGAATTGTACCCGAATCAGAGGAAATTAAAAAAAAAAATGGCTCGCTGGCCGTCTCAAGTGCCAGCTTAGACCAGGCATCAAAACTCTATAAATGGGTTGTCTATAACTAATTGTTAAAATATAGCGGCAAAGATTCGTTTTAACACTTACGATTTTTAAATTTTCAAAGTCATGAACGTTCTAATTCTTAAAATGGCATCTGTTAAAATTCTGTGATTGAATGAAAATAGAATAACTACATAATGTAAATTATATCAAAACGATCTCAATTTCACAAGGTATTATATGTATCTCAACACTTGTATTCCTCATAGCTTACTAAAATGGTATGTTCCAGTTCCCACGCCCCACCCCAGCCTAACGCCCTGACGGAGGCGGAGTTCACAGAGCGGCAGTTGATCATAAAAACTAGAAATGAAAAGGAACAACCAGAGTCAGACTTCTTTGCATAAATTCTTCAGTAAGATATTGCATATTGCGATGGGGCGACCTCGAAGTGGTGTTGGCTGGTTGCCAAAATTTCCGTTCGAGGACGAGATAGAGGCTGTCACGTAGGCCTCGAACTCGCATGGTCCGAAGAAAATCCATGATCATATTCAGTGTCAGGTGATCAATGGTTGTTTTAAGTCTTCATTGGTGGGCATCGGGAGGGACCCTATTATTATTGCGGGACATCAACGCTAATCATTCCACGCAGTAAACCCGCTCAGCGAGGAGTGGAGTCATTTCAGGTTTTCCTTGGGGGGAGGGGGCAAAGTTATAGAACTTATGGTACGGGTGGGGTGGCGAGCGAAGCGAGTCCTATCAGCTAGGGGGCTCGGGGTGGTGGTGCTGTAAGCCCACCGAGAAAGTTTGCGCCCAATTTGGAGCAATTTAATGCCATAATAGGAGCTGTATTGAGTTAAATAAAACAGCACGCAGGTGTGCAATACCCACAAACATTATATATATATATATATATATATATATATATATATATATATATATATATATATATATATAATTAGGTAAAAGGCCATGTTGTATGCAGGTTCTATTGAAGTCCCCAGCTGTGGCAGCGTTATTAATTTTAACTTGTATTTTCTTAATATTTCTTACAAATTTATTAACGTGGTCTTCGAGGCGAGAAAAAAACATCTGCGAATGACATTCTTTATTCCTAGACGTCTTTCGACCATGTTACGAGGGGCGGTCAATAAGTTTTGCAATTCGGATATAAGGAAACGAGATATGAGGAGAAGTGTTTTATTATTTTTACATATAACTACCCTAGACTTCAATGCACTTGCGCCACTTGTTCCTGAGGCTTTGAATTCCCGACAACCAGGAATCTCTCGACTGCTGTTCAATCCACTCCTGGACGGCGAGCTGGACATCTTCATCTTCCCCAAACGAGCGTCCACGCAGTGCAGCCTTGAGCTGGCGGAATAAAATGTTGCTAGGGGCCAGATCTGGACTGTAGGGGGAATGGTTGAGCTCCTCGAATCCGCACTCGCGCAGGGCAGCTTGTGCAACTCTGGCCTTATGGACAGGGGCATTGTCGTGGAGGAGCAGGACACCGCGTGTCAACTTGCCGTGCCGCTTCTGACGGATGCACTTCTTCAACCCAGCCAGTTCCTCGGCGTAATATTGGCCTGTGATGGTCCTTCCACCAGGCGCATAGTCCACCATCAACACTCCCTCAGAATCCCAGAAGATGGTGACCATGATCTTCCAGGCTGAGGGTTGGGTCCGGAACTTGATGCGGTCGGAGAGCCCCTCTGCTTCCAGGCCATGCTTTCGAGCTTGGTCTCGGGATCCCAGTGATGGACCCACGTTTTATTACCTGTCACTATGCGTGACTCGAATCCCGCCGGGTCTTGGTTGTACAGGAGCAGCATCTCCTCCGAATTTTGACGACGTTGAAGTCGATCATGGGGCATGAGGTTTCGTGAGGTTTCTAGGGACCCAACGGGCAGAGACCTTGGGCATGGCCAAATTGTCGTGGATGATGTTGATAACACTTCCATGTGATATTCCAAGTTCTAGCTCGATTTCTTCGACCTTCACCCGTCGATTTTCGAGGATCATCCTCTCCACACGGGCCACATTGTCCTCGTTGGTCACGTCTGACGGGCGTCCTGGACGGGGGTCATCCTCAAGGGACTCACGACGATGGCGGAACTCCCTATTCCAGCGAGCAATGGTTGCATAGGAAGGGGCGGTCGGTGTGTACACTGCAACCATGCGTTCATAGATCTCTTTTGCATTCTTGCCTTCCTTGCTAAAAAAATTGATCATTGCGCGGTGCTCAACCTTCTTCATTGTTTAAAAATTTGTGAGTGACGATCTGCGATCAGCTACTGCTTCTTAAATAGACGAGGCAAGAGCATGCGGCTGCAGGTCCTGACTTGTCATAATTTGTCCTAACACACCCACAAACAGCCATTCCCATTCCTCTGTTTTGCCCTACCGATTCGCAAAACATATTGACCGACCCTCGAAGGTCATCTTCAGGGAATGAACAGAAATGGAATTATTAATGGTATATTAACTCTTTGGAAATTTGGATAGTGGAAGATAATAGATGATGAAAGATAGGATAGGGTTGCCCTTGTTTGAGGGGTTATCGCAGGCATTTTTATTTTTGTTATAATTCATGTTTCCTTTTTGTTTTGTTATTGTTGTTTGTTGTATATCTTTGTATTCGTTTTCTTTAATGTTCTTCTCTGTGTTTGTCTTTTTGTCTTGAATTCTAATGTTGTCGCGATTTTGAGCATTCGAGCCTTTATTAGTGCTCAATGATTATTTTGTACTTCGCGTTTTTGTTCTGTTGTGTTTGTATTTCTTGTTTGCTTGTAGGTTTGGTGTCTTTCTCCTAGATGTATGTTTTGTGTTTTTTGTGTTCATGTGTATAAGTCTGCTATGTTCTCCTCGGAACAGTGTCTTGTGTTTGGCAAGCGTCGATTTCGGATGACCTTCCCGCTTAATCTGGCAGGGATGTTAATCCTGCCGCCAGTTCTTCGTAGTTCTGGGATGGTATCATTGGCCATTGTAGACCAGACTTTTTTGGCCAGTTTTTGTGTGGCGACATTAATAGGCTCCAGACGTTGTCAATGGTGTAGTACTCTTTGCCGAATTTGCTCTCTTCGTCTGGTCTTATTGATGCAGAGGGATGCGGAGTTCTGCACTCGCTGGAGCCTCCTCATAGTGGTCTTGTTGGCCGCTTGAGTCACTACTGCAGGGTAGATGAGCTTAGCTCGGATGAACATCAGGTATAATTTCCTGATGTTCGCCGAGCTAAGATCACGGAACCTATATAGCTTGGAGATTTCTTTCCTAGCCATAATCTGCCTCTCCTTGTAGTGACTCGAGTATCCGTGGTCGGAGATCTTTAAGCCCAGGGTGGTGCCTTCGGCAGAGTAGCCGTATCTCCTCCCATCTATCATAATGGACCACGTTGACTCTCGGCTTAACGAGAGGATTCTAAACTTCTCCCTATTTGTCCGGATCTTCCATTTCTCCTCGTATTGTTTGATGTTGCAGATCGCTGCAATTGTGTTGATTGCCTGACCCCTCGTTTTTCTGACCCTACTGAAGACGATCTGCGTATTGCAGATACATCGTGTCCCGGTGTATGGGAGTAGGGAGGTCTATGGTGAAGACCAGGTAAAGCAAGGGACTCAGGCAGCTCCCCTGAGAAACGCCCGCTTTGAGCTCGAACTCAGGTCCTTTGTGCTCTTCTATCATGATACGCGCCCTTCTGTCCATGATGAAGTCACAAAGGATCCTTTCCAGGACCGGGTTTAGCTGGAGACCTAGGATCTTGTACTGTAGTCCACTCAGCCAAACCTTGTCGAAGGCCTTCTGCACGTCCCTCATCACGATGTCAACATATTGACCCTTTGCTCGGAGGTGCGCGATCTTTTCGGTTAGGAGCGTCAGGGCCGTTTCCGTGCCCCCTTTCGGTCTGAACCAATGTTGCTGAGGGTTATGCGCTCCTAACTCGTCGAGTTGATTTTGTAGCCTGTCGGCTATAATCTTCTAAAAGATCTTGCCGAAGAATTCTAGGAGAGAGATTGGGCGATAGTTGGCCACTTGGTCTGGGGGCTTGTTTCCCTTCTGGATAAATATGATTTTAGCCACCTTATACCCGTCATGGAAGTAGCCTGCATTCAGGGATGTATTCATGGTGTTTAGCATGCCCTGAATAATTTGCCGTGGGGCATTCACCAGGTTGTTTTTGGTGAGCCCAGACCGGCCGGGCGCCCTTTGTTTGAAGGACTTAATGGTGTTCATAGTCTCTTCAACTGTGATCGGGCGCCCATGGTCAACCATCTCTCTTTCTCTAGATACTTGCGGTTGTGGGTGGGTCCTATGTATCATCGTTCCGAGGTCGTCGAGCAGTCGGTCTTCGAAGTCCTAGTCGAAATCGTCGTTTTCCTTAGATGAGATTGCCAAGACCTCTTTCCAATGTCTCCTGAATCTCTCTTCGAGAGGGTCCGAATCTTCTATGAAGATGTCGCTATCTTTTATCTATATACCTGGCCTGGGGGGGAATCCCCTAAGTCTTCGGACGCTGTTAGACTATGATATCGTCCTAGATTTCTTTCTGTTTCTCGAGGATTATGTTTTTCATTTCCTCGCTTAGCTGTCTTATTCGGGCTGCCCTTTCCCTGTTCGGGCCTGTCCTGCCGACTTCCTCATAAATCTCCCTATGTTCCCTGGCGATATCCCTCATTTCGTCCGTCCACCTAGGTTGCGGGAGCATTTTGTACGAGATTCTGGGGACGCATCTTTCGTCAGCTTGAATGAGGAGATTAGTGATCTTTTCGGTCGCCTCATCAATTTCCTCAAGATTAGCGTCGCCCAGGTCAGCTGGTTGGTAGGTGCTGAGCATTTCTCTGTACTGCTCTCAGTTAGCTTTCGCGTAACTTTTCCTAAGTGCGACGGGCTTGAGCATAGACGCAAGCGAAATGGTGGCGATAATTGGGATATGATCGCTCGGGACCAGCAGGGCCTGGGGCATTGGCTATATTGGAGGGGAATTCTGGACTTGCTTACACAATGTCCGGTTTTGTCGCCGCACACCGTGAAAGGAAAGTTGGAAAGTCTGGTCCAACTCTCTGGAGCTTATTTCTCTCAAATAGTAGCTCCAGGTTTCGCCCCCCTTCGGTCGACGCGCCTGTAGCCAGATGCACGGCAACAGTCATTTAGATCCCCGTCTAGCAACGCTAGCCTTTTGTGCCCAAAGAGGGTGTAAAAGTTGTTAATCGGCAGGTATTGTCTTCTGAGGGGCTGGTAGGCTGCCCCCACCGTTAGACCTCCAACGAGGGTTGGGATTTCGACATTCATGAATGATTCATCTAAGTCCGGAAGCGTTTTAAACTTTAAGTTTTTCTTGGTAGCGATGGCGCAGCCATCGAATCTTGTTTGTGTGTGATTTTTCTGTATAACTGTGTAGTTGTGTATTTTTATAGTGTCAGTGTTTGTGTTGATTCCGTGTTCTGATATGAGAATGATGTCTGGGTCTTCTTTCCGGAAGATGTTTCCGTAAAGAATTGACTTTCCCTTCAAACCATTCACATTCAGAGTGAGTATTTTAGAGCGTTGTTTCTGTTTTCCATGTTTTCTTGTAGTTGTGTTCTGGTGTTTGTTGTGTCTTATGTGTAGTTTTCTTTGCTGTTTCTCACTTTCTTGAATTCTGCATCACTTAAGGTGATGCAGGAGTCTTTATGTAGCTTTACGGCGCCCTCCAGCATTGTTTTTTCAATGTCTGACTCTTTTTTCGTTGCTGAGTAGGTCCACTTGAAGGTTCTGTGATAAATACCCTGAAATACGTAGGTGAGTCAAAAAGTTCTCAGACAAATGCCAGATTATTGAAATGTTCGATTTTGTACAAGTAAATACAGGGTCAAACACGACTTTCATGTTTTCTGAACAAAACCTACAAAATTCGTCATTCAATTTGTCGAGACTCTTTGTATTAGATGTGCTTCAAAAAGGTTACTTTTTTGAACCCATAAAATGGCAAATTTTGAGATAAGAGCGAACATTAAATTCCTGACTAAACTTGATTGGAAGCCTGTTAAGATTATTGACGCTCTACAACAGGTTTATGGTGACTCTTCGCCATGTAGAGCGGTAGTTTACGACTGGATTAAGCGCTTCAAGGGGGGCAGAGAAGAAGTTGAAGATGATCCACGTGAAGGGAGACCCTCCACCTCCATTAACCCAGAAAATGTCGAGCTTGTGAGGAATCTAGTGGATAAAGATCGCCGTATTACTATTGATGAAGTTGCCAATGCATGTGAAATCTCTCATGGCTCAGCATTTGGAATTCTAACTGAAAATCTTGGCCTGAGCAAGCTTTCAGCACGTTGGGTCCCAAAAGCGTTGCGAGAAGACCAGCTGAATCATAGGGCCAACCTTTCTTTGGCTATTTTGACCAAGATTGAAGCAAACGAGGATAGTTTTTTTGAGCGCCTCGTAACGGGAGATGAAACTTGGGTGTATCAGTTTGATCCTGAAAGTAAAAATCAATCAAAAGAGCGGCACCCAAGGGGGGCAGCAGGGCCTATCAAGTTCAAGACAGAGAGGTCCGTTAAGAAGATAATGGCTACAGTTTTTTGGGATTCGGAGGGAATTATTTTAATAGACTTCTTAGAAGGACAAAAAACTGTTACATCCAGCTATTACGAAGGAGTTTTAAGGAAGCTGAAAACTTCAATAGCCAAAAAACGACGAGGAAAGCTCCACAAGCAAATCTTGTTCCACCATGACAATGCCCCTGCACATTCGTCCAAAGCTGTGAGATCTCAGCTACGGGAATTTCGATGGGAAACTCTTGCTCATCCCCCTTATAGCCCTGATTTAGCACCCTCTGACTTTTTTCTGTTTCCAAATTTAAAGGGACACCTAAAAGGAACCCGGTTTCAATCATTAGATGAAGCAAAAAAGCAGGTCATTACTTGGTGCCAGAGACAACCCCGTGAATTCTACAAAGATGGTCTTTACCGTTGGATTCATAGATTAAGAAAGTGTATAGATGTTAATGGAGCTTATGTAGAAAAATGATTACAGTATTATTACAAATAAAAATTTTATGCCATTTATCTGAGAACTTTTTGACTCCCCCTCGTATCTGCTTGGGGGAGAGCTTTTGTGGGTATGGGTTTAACTCGTTTGTAATTATTTTGAGATAAATCTCCTCTCCGTCGTACTTGTACGTACGCTTCGATGTCTTTGACCTAATTCTTGAGCTTACGGGGCTTTTGGTCACCCTGTCTTCGACCTCCTCCGCGTCAGACTCCGAAGACGATTGGCTCACCAGGTTGCCTTCAGCTTCCTTTATTTTTCTGGCTGCCCTTCTCTCCCTCTTCTCCCTGCGATTCTGCGCCTCTAGCCTCGGGTCAGTACTGGAGGTGTTAGCTTTCGCAGTTCAAAAATTGCTACATTATATATAGTATTTCTACGCGAACATAAGTATTACAAAAATTGGCAGATCATGGCGCGGGAAATTTTTAAGGGGAAACTAAGCGCTACAAGAAACATACAAAATTGGAAGGCTCAGATTGTCTGAATATTTGTCGCTCCGATCTAGTTCTCTGGCAAAGGAGGCAAATGAAAATCAAGTTTGAAAACGTGATTCTTTTAACGGCGGTCAACTCGGGGAAGCCGAGATGTCGGGAGTATGGTTTCCGGCTGAAGTTACACGTTAATTGCCGGCTTCTTCATTTGAATGATGACAGCTTTGGCCATCTGCAATCTTCCGCGATTTTGGAGTATCGGGATGGTGAAGTTCTTCTGGTGATGAAGATTCAGTTTTTCACTGGTTAGGGTATGTCGAGGTATGGCCAAGTGTACGGGAATATGCGCACACAGGTTCTAAGGTAGACCAAGCAAGGCGACAACTGTTATTGTTCTAAGAGTGCGATTTGAATAGATAGCGGCAGCTTCGTGACCAAGGAATATACCAAACACAATGTCCAAAATAGATTTTAATACACACTAAATAAAAAGGCACAACAATAAATATGGATATATATATATATATATATATATATATATATATATATATATATATATATATATATATATATGCTACATAAATAAGACGGACTTAAGCTCCGAATACTAATTAGATAACCGTGGTTAGGAAATGGTTATAATGGGAGATTGAGGGTAATGAGTGAATTACTTCCTTTGAAACATGAGAGTAAAGCGGGGGAAAACTTGGGGGGAGGTCTCGGGTGGCCACAAACCTACTTTCTCGAACTTGTGTTTGCGAGATGTGGGCCTCCTGTCCTCAGGAGGTCTTCGAACGAACTTTGAAGGGAAAGGGGAAGGACTTCACACTCGGCTTGAGAGAGCTAACGGGCCTCTTGTCCTTAAGAAGAACTTCGAAGGACGGATTCTCCAATCCTTGATCCGAAGGCGGATGAGAAAGGCTGAAGTTGCCTCACGAGACTCTTCTTTCTGACCCGAAGATACGGGTGTGATGTCCACCTCTTCCGTGGCTTGAAACCGTCACTCACACTTTTTAGGAGAGAGCTCGTTGAATTGCCCTCTTTTCGGGAAAGTCGCGTCTAACCAAATTTGTCTGTAAACCTGGAGCGGGTGCATATATACCCGGAGTTCTCCAAAACAGGGAGAGAGATTGAGACATTCTTTAACCTTCGTTATCGGGCGTGACAACCGGAGCGTCTCCTTGCGGTGAGGTGTCAAAGGCAGGGATCAGCGGGTCAGACGGGCGACCACGGGCAGAGCCATAAAGCGGCTCACAGCGAATCCTACAAAGTAATCTCCCGACCCGAGGGGTGGGTGGGGGTGGGGAGGGAAAATTGAGATGGCCGGGAGGGAGCCTCGGAGCCCTTTCAGCGAGTCCAAAAAGGGTGTGGTCGGAATGGGGGGAGGGGATAACGGCTCGCTTTCTCTCCCTAAGTAATATCTTAGGAGGTGGGGAATATTATTCAAAGGGGATATCTCTATACTCCTCCCTATCCAAAGATATTTTTATAGCGCATACCACTTTTGAGCGAAATAAATGTCTACAACAATTTCATTAAGAGGGGAACTTATAAAGCTATAAATTCAATGTTTACCAACAGAGAGAAAAAAAAACATAACACTACACGGGATTTACATATGTGTAACCACAGATAACTTTTTCTATACATACGCAGACACAACATCAACAAAGCAAAAAAAAAAAAATAGTATTTACAAAAGTGAATCAAGCGCGAATTTTACTATACATTCAGGTTGTTGGAGGGGCAGGGGGGGGGGTCTTCAAGCTATCGGCTAGGCAATGGTCGGTGCCTTTAACATACATCCTAAACTTACGAATATACCACATTATGGCTAACTCTTCAAGCTCTTTGGTCGCATACGCCTTTTCGCTATGGGACAGCTTCCTGATAGCATATCCTACAGAATATCGCACTCCATCATCATATTGGACGAGAGCACAACCTAGGCCCTCCTGGGAGGCCTCGGTACGAACACAGAGTGTTTTATTAGGATTCGGTAATCTCAAGATAGGGGCAGATATGGACTTCTCCTTTAAATGGTGGAAACGATCTTCCGCGGAAGGGGCCCGATTGACTGGGACGGGGCCGTTCTTTTAAGCATGTCATTAAGGGGAATTCGGCCCAAAACGACGATATAATGACATGGAAAAGCCTTCCAATAAGGCAAAAAATTGAGCCCTCTCATTAGGGGCGCGATTGGAGTTTACGTTCAAGTCGAGGTGAGGCTCCACTTCGGGGGAAGGAAGAGACGACAGGGGATACTTATCGTGTTTCTACGCGCACCGTTTGGACCAGACAGACGGGTTCAACGGGAAATATGTGTCCTTTGCTTGACGGGGGACGAATTGGGCCTATTAGGCCGATTGAGACCCGGGCGAAGGGCTCAGGCACTCTCTGAGTCTTTTGAAGGGGGTGGGGGCTACACGCCCTTTGGAGCTGACCTTAAAGGACTTGCAGACGTCGATAGTTTCTTTGGCCGCCCTTGGCCAAAAGAAATATTTAAAAACTTGCTGTGCCGTTTTGCTATGGCCGAACTGTCCGGCCACTAGGCCATCTTGAGCAATCTTTAGACGGGTTCGATATTCGTTCTCAGC